>QLNU02014802.1:144141496-144214743 GCA_006491805.2 Dysdera silvatica
CTTTTCTCTCATTTTCAATATTATTGTAACCGCTATTCTCATTACACCATATCAGTGGTGTGTCAACTCATTCAAAGACCGAATAACTGAAAGTGTCTTCTGGTTTATGGTAGATGAGCAAAATCATTCATTCGTTCTTTCGGGAACGACTCACTTTTCAGCTCCCTTGCTGCTGCTGCTTCTTCTTCGTTATTACATTTTTCACACTTCTGCTCACATTCCGCTTGCAGTCCTAGTTAGCTTCGTTGATAAATGGTGTGCACCCTGCCCCTCATTTCACATTGTGAAACAAGAACCCTCGATTTTTGGTATTATTACCCTTCACAGGGATTGCAGACTTACCATGGAAAATTGTTGAGACTCAAGGCCTCCAGGGAAGTGTTTTTGTAATGTTCGTGCCCAAAGAACACTGCCCTGATGGCCTCGTGTTGTCAGCCATTTCCCATTGTAATTATGCTATCCCTGTATATAATATGATAATATCTGAAATCCACAAACTATAAAGTAAAGCTAAGGCATCGCCTGCCTGGTCTCGATGATCTGGTCAATATGGCGATTCGATTCAAATGAAGAATTCACTAGTTCGATGCCAACCCGGTCTATATATTTCTTTCTTTCTATTTCTTTCTTTCCTTTTTTTAACCACCCACCGAATCTTATAATGGTTGGTCAAAATAGCTTTACTCCGAGCAGTAAATCATGGTATCAAAAGCCTTACAAAGAATCTATAATTTGTGCTGTTTGATTTCTTCTTGTGATATACAACTCTATTTTTCTAAATTTCACGAGCAATAAATATATTAAACAACAATATCAATCAACGTTTATGGGCGTAGAGATACCAACGCCGATGTTATGGCGTGGTTAGATGGTGAAACGTTCAAAAGAAAATAAACATTTCTGAGTTCGGTGGAACCTAAGCCCACAACCTTCCACTTGCCGGGTGGAGACTCTACCCACTGAGCTACGAACGACAATATCTAATCTCTTTACGAACATATATATACTGTTGCCAGTTATTTCGCAGAATGATGTAGTACATGGACTACTATTTAAACCAAATTGCAAAGAGACTGGTATTAAATTGATCGAAATGCCCGTTGCTGCATATGTATGCCCAACAAGTGGAAGGTCATGGGTTCAGGTCCCACTGAACGCAGAAATATTTATTTTCTTTCGAACGTTTCACCATCTAATCACGCCATAACATCGGCGCTGGTATCACTACGCCAATAAACGTTGATTAATATTGTTGTTTAATTTAATCTGCGTAGTGTTCGATTTATATAAATACATAAATAAATATATTGATAATTTCCATTGTGTGCTTTCTGATCAACTGCCTAATTTTTATAATAAAAACTTGTATTCGTTTTACTAAGAAATCAACCCGCATTGTATATAGCTTACATTGAGACATATTACCTGTATTTCTGGAGAATGAATGCAAGTAGCCAATTTTTTTCACTTTTTCTGAAATCCATTTACAAACATTTTTCCTTTTCTCTACTCGTCTGTTCACTGGACAGTCTTTAATCATAATTTTCACATTATTTTGTAAAAGAGAATTTAAGTGTTTCGGGATTGTCGTAATTTCTGGGATATTCCGTACATTACTCTTTCGACCCTTCGCTTTGGCTTTTCAACACTTTTTCTAAAAAATCAGTTGCAAAAACATTTCTTTCTTCTCTCATGTCCACACTCTCAAGTTTATCTTCTCTCCTAATCTCTAAACTTTGTTACACTAAGGAGGTTTAGTCAACCGTAGTGTGCATATTCTATCGTTTTTAGAATAATTAGTAGTGTTAGACGATAAATATAATTCCAACTTTTTAGAGACCAGTAAGACAAAAAATAATTTCCTTTTATCCTTTTTTTAGCCTCCAGATTCATTTTCCTGAAAAATATAAGATCGAATTTAGAAAGGAGAACATTCATTTTCAAGAACATCCGTTTCATTGTGTCCAAAACAAATGTTGGAGGTTTAAATCGTGTGGCTCAGTATTCTGCATGTGCTAAGTTTGCCTATTCTTCAGTTTTCCTTCCGATGAAACACTAGGCTTGGTTGCTGTCAGAGAATAACTACAGGAAATTTCAACTATGCGAGTAAACGTTTCATGTATGCCTACTCGCTTGTTGTTTATTTTATTCTCCGATTGGAAGTTCTCTGTCTGTCTCTCTCTCTCTCTCTCTCTCTCTCTCTCTCTTTCACCTGTCTCATTTCCAAAGATGTGGAGAATTTCAGGCAACAACGTCGCCAGCACCTTCAAAAAAAAGAAAAAAAAAGGTTGTATGTATCCTTTAATGTATTTACATACTTTAAAGGATCAAAGTTCACAGATCTCTGAATAAATTCCGATGCTTTCCCAACCCACTGAGGATTCACCGAGATGTAAGCCGCAGAGTGAATAAGAAAGGTTTTTGATCGAATATCGTCTCCAAAACCAGAAAAATGTCATATTCGAAGCATTTTGGTGATTGTAAACAGTGCGCACACACACACACAGTGCCAAATTTACCAGTAGACTAAGTGGGCTGAAGCCTACGATGCAAGTACTTTGACAGAATGCAAATTTTCAACAGCAAAAAATTTGTGAAAGCGAGTTGAGGCAAAACTAATTTTTTGACCGATTGAATTATTAATTTCAGAAAAATGTGTACTATTTATGGAAATACAGAAACTGACGTAACTAGAAAGAAGGTTAGGGGTGCCTTAGCTCCCTCCCTCCAGAAAAAATGTAACTCTTCTTAGAAAATCAAAAATTACAATTGAATGTCATGTTCCAAGCATTGGGTTGGGGAAGACTATGGCCCTTAAAGCTCTATAGCCCTCCTTAAAACTTTGGTCTAGTTAGGCTAATAAACACAGTATAATTTCTCCATTCGCCGTATCCTCATTTTGTTTTGTATGTAATGTCTAGATTGCATTAATTGTAGTGAGTGTATAATTGCATATTGTAGTGTATATTTAAGTGTATATGTAGTGTATGTGTAGCGTATATTTAAGTGTATATGTAGTGTATTTGTAGCGTATATGTAAGTGTATATTGTAGTTATATTATAAAGTGCTATTTAGTTTCAAGGATTACTTTGAGTTTTTTTAGTTTTTTTTTTATAAAAATTTAATCTTTTTCTATTTATCTACCTTTTATATCAAATTTTAAGCGTTATATTCAGATATTTAACGAGGCATAGACAAAAAGAGAGGCTAAGAAGGCGCCAGGTTTGTGAATACTCGGGAAAAAAGCATCTCTTCTGACCAGGGGCGTCAAATTAAGAATTTCTTAGGAGCGCCAAAATCTTAGTTACTCCTCTGTGGTTATGTTTAGGGAGGTTAGGCGGCAAAATCATAAATCCGCCTCTGTGAACAAAACCAGTAAATGTCCGGAAAAGTAAATGCCGTATGCCCATGAATTGAACGCCAGGTTAAATATGCCAGAAACTTTCGTGAAAAGTTTCTTGTAGACGAGAGTATACGTAGTATCCAGTAGTGTCTGCTTCGATGTGAAAAAATATGTTGGTTACATCTAAAGTCGCGCAAATTCAGAGTCGGCTTTAATAATAGGCGATTCTAATCAATCGCCTGGGGTTGCCAACTAATGAGGACCGTTTCTAGGCTGTATTTACCATAGTCTTCTCCTATTTTTCCGGGCTGCAGAATCATCGATGGAACCTCTAATAGGAGCCCGCGTCTTTTCACTATTGTAATATTCTTTGCACATCTTCCTTCAATTTCCAATTCTTGACAAACAGTTTCTTTGTTTGACTTAGCCTTTACAAATAAGCGCAGCAAAATCTCTAAATGGGATTTCAATCGAATGGGAGGTGGGGAGGATTAGGGTGCTAAATTTCATTTTCTAATATGGAATCATTATATGCAAGAGAGG
This sequence comes from Dysdera silvatica, assembly GCA_006491805.2. Taxonomy (NCBI): domain Eukaryota; kingdom Metazoa; phylum Arthropoda; class Arachnida; order Araneae; family Dysderidae; genus Dysdera; species Dysdera silvatica. The sequence continues at coordinate 144,145,384 of QLNU02014802.1, forward strand.
GGGGGGGTAATTAAGATGGCTAACATGGAAGCTATAGAGAATTAATATTCCACCAATTAGGAAGTTACGATCCCTCCCTCTCTTTCGTCCTTCCCTCCCTCCCCCTCGTTAGGGTCTACGGCTTCGTACACAGATGGAATACTTCGGTAGTATAGATGGAATCATCGTCTAAAGCCACGATAGATCTAAATCGGCCCTACGCGCAGTATAACTGACCGAAGTCAATCAAAACACTATCTAGAATTTAAGCTAGGTATAGATTCAGCCATTGCCACTTCTCCTCGCGCTCCTGTATTCACTCCCCAAAATACTTTTGTGGAAGCATCAAAGGCAGTGAGTGCTTACATTGCCGCTTCATACTTCGCATTCGACCACGGGCAATGGAGGACGTAGAATTAGTTGCAGCTTCAGAGCTCTGACTCCTTTGACTTCCGCACAAAAACAGCCAACGAAGGGAGCAGCGAACAGCGGCAATGGTAGGAGCATGGTCAGCGTGAGTGACGTGTTTAGATACTCGCGCTTCCCACTTTCATGCTAACTGCCACAGAAGTGGACTGAATGCAAACGAGACATAAAGTTCAAATGGCAATATAAATTTGAATACACGTAATCCAAACTTTTCGGTTATTCTTCCATCGATATGCAGTGGTGCAGTGTGGTAACGCGTTCGTCTCTAGCGTGCCTTTAACTCGGGCTTGACTCCCAATGGCTCAAAAGAAAATCATACTAACTAACTGCGTACTGTAGTCCGGGGATTGGTTCGCTAAAGAAGTTCGACTTCCTTGAAAAACTGCAGGTTCCTGCTCAAAATGACCTTTGCTGTCCTTACGCCGTATAACATCAACAAAAAATATTTTAAAATAATTATTTCAACCTTTTCATGGGTTTTTTACATTGAATAAATTCATCCATAATTTTATAGCACTGAATTCATGGGTTACGTATTATTTATCAGTTATAAATAATTGTTTTAAGAAAATTTCATCATTTTTTGTTATTCTAAAAGCTTTTATACTGTTTTTTACTGAACGTATCTTTGTTATAATTCATTACATTAAAAACAAAAGAAGTTGCCGGTAAAGGCGCGTTTTTCTGATACGCATATTTTGCGGCGCAACAATATAAAACGCTGAGATGAAATTGGGACAATAACAACCAATGGAAGCATTTTGCGCTTTCTAGGAAAACATTTCCAGTGGAATTTTATTCTTTGAGTCAGTTTTCGACATTTTTCATTCTGGTGCCGCAAAATATGCGCATCCAGGAAAACGCGCCTTTACATAACAAAGGTCAAATGCAAATGTATAAAAGGTTCGATTAAGAAATTTTTGCAATTTTAAAGTAGGCATTGTAAGATCAGTAATAACGAAAAATAGAGATCAGTAATAACGCGATTAATTGAAAAGTCATTATCTCCAAAATTCTTACTCCATTACTTTTCAGGCCCTGTAGTACTAATAACATCGCCTAATGTGCCGTGAACCCGGATTTGACTTCGGAGGATGGGAAAAAAATCGCGCACTGACTAATTGCTTATTGTAATTCGATTTAATTTGGAAGTTAATTCCGTAGGACTTACGAGGTTCGAACGTAGAAGAACCCTTGCTGTCCTTATGCTATAAGTGAAAAAAAAATACACTCGAACCTCCTTAAGACGAACACTAAGGGCAACAGAAAATCTGTTCGTATTAACAGTGATTTGTCTTATCAGGAAAGGATAATACGCAATGTAATCTGACGGGACTTCAGAAAACGGTTCGTATTAAAAGTAATTCGTCCTAAGCGTGCTCGTCTTAACGAGGTTCGACTGTATTACCTTTTGATCTTACAGATCATTCGAAACATCATGTCAAATGATCTGTAAGGTTTAAAAGTAACGAAGAAAGACTTTGAAAGGTAATGATGTTGCAGGTCACCATTTGTGTTGATCGTGTGGGTCCTGCACGATCAATACTCATATTTCATTTCCTCTCAATAGATGTCAGCACAATGCCATCAATAATACTGCTTTGACAGTGCCCCTGGCGTATCCATTGTTAAAAAAATTAGCGTCTCTTTACCTGTACATTTTCATTCAGTCTTTGTGAAACTATCGATCTTAAAGCTTGGTGCTCTGCGAAATCAGTAAAATTGAAATCGTTCAAGTGGTTGTTGTTTTGTAATTCAGTTTATTTTAACTATTTAATTAACTAATTAACATCTAATTAACAATTAATTTATCATTTAACATCTAAACAATAACTGTTGGGGCTTTGTGGCAACAGATGCCTTCGCAAGTTCATGGCTGCAAAAGCTCTCTCGCCCCCACTCTCCAAAATGTCCCCGCTTATTTGAAATACATTACCACCCCTTTCAGTTTGTTCCATTAGTTCTGAATCACCCTGTATTTTGCTCACTTTCTGATTGGTCCTATCCAAAAATATCCAACAGGAATTATATTTCGTAATTGAGTTTTACCGTGACGTAGCATCTACTCTCCGTGCAGAAAACATCGGTTTGGGTCGAATCAAATAATAACGAACGCCTGCCGTGTTCCGCTGATTGAAGCCCGGTAATTGATTATCTAAACTTGTGTTTCTAAACCGACGGCCGCGGCCCTGTATAGGACCCTGGCATGAATTTCACCAGGCAGCGAGATCATATTAAAGAAAATTAAAAAGAGAATTATAATACCATGTGCCGAGCATTGGGGTGAGGTTCATTTTCATCGTAGACGTTAAAGCTACGTTAAAGCGACGTTAAAGTTATAACTTTCGCTGTTGATGTTGTATAAAGCACGAACAAGAAAACAATTTTCCCATCTGTTTACTTGAATAAATTTTAAGAAAAATTTCATTAAAGATTCCTCATAATATAAATAAATAAAGCCACCCTGATGTCCATCGCTAATGACCATCAAACTACTTGTTATTAATTCTAAATTGTCAATTCTTGCTACTAATTATTTTGAAATTACCCAGGTATTTCTCAATTACTGCGCATTCTAATCCATTTTTTCGGCAAATGGTATTATTTGTCACAGCAAAACCGATATTCAAAAAAAAAACAAAACCGACTTTCGCAAATTTAATATCGAACACAGGATCTTATTAAGAGTCGAAATGTCACCGACATCATTAATTACTGCCAGCTTTTAAACCTTTGGTTCCCTTATTTTAGTATTCCTCAGTTAACATACGTTCTGCTTGTCGTTTACGACGAACGGTTTTATTTTCTAATGTAGAATTAATGCTTAAAAATAAAAAGTTTACGAGTCCAGTATCGAAGACAGGACCCCATCAGGAATGGAAAGGTTACTTTCGCCATTGAAGACCATCAAACTCTTTCCTGGCGGACACCTGGACCCCTTCGAGCTATGCAGTATTCTGTCTCATCCTGCAGCAATTCTTCATCCCTTCACCGGCTAAGTCTTTTGAACCACCTCTGTGTCATAAAAGGCAACTTCCAAAATAAAAAGATCTTTACGCTTCAGAATTCCATTATTGGACACCCAACATGTTCCCTTTTTCCAATTATAAAGTATAGAATCCATCTCTTCTTGACTGTGACTGTCCTCGGATCTTGCAGACCAGACCTTTTCGCCACCGCCTTGTTGAGTCCTTTTCAAATAACAATCTCTTTCGAATTAACAAGGCACCTTCCTATATTTGATTTCAATGCACAGAGAGACTGGACAAGATTTTCGAGCATTTACTCTTGTTTGGTCCGGCGTATCACCTCTGTGAAGAACTGTTTGTGACTTGCAAAAACTAAGTCTTCCTTCTCCTTTTTACACTGGCTGATCTTCTCTCTATTTATCCAAACCCTTGTTTCAGCGGAATCTGCTGTCTGTGCTGTATTCTTTCTTTACAGGCACGGGGCGCTTTCTGTAACGCCTCGTCACCACCAACCCATTCCCGGTTTCTCAAACGCGTCAACTGTCATTGCTTTACGCGCTCACGTGTGTGTGCGTGTGTTCTATTTCCTGTTATTAAAACAGCCCTCTTCTGGAAAAACAGTGCCGCAGGAGTAGGTAACTTTCCCAAACTCTCTTTAAAAATCAACAATAACAACCACCATCAAACACTTGGCTTTTAAAGCTCTTGTTCCATTGTTTCAATGAGACGTGTGTTTTAAGAAATAGAAGGAAATTAAAAAGAATGATTTTTACCCACGGCCGTTTCCAGTGGGGGTACAAAATGTGCATCCACACCTTGGCTGTCAAACTCTGGTGCTCCGCAGACCATTTATTATATAATTATACAACCTTTCATTTTTGACTTTTTCTACTTCATTTTTGACTGAGAAATCAATACGTTTGGAGTTATTAAAATTTTGTTTAACTAATCTCATGCCGTTTTCATTTATTAACGCATTTCAGACTGGGATTGAAACGAAATGAAGAAATCTTGTTTTTTGGAAAGACGTGGAATAAATGGTTTTGATCGCTTATTTGGTAATTTTACTCTGAACGCTAACGCGCGTAAGAATATCCCCACCCCCCCAGCTAATACGATAAAAAGTTATGTAATCAGTGATCTTAGAATGGTAACGTTCTGCCAAAAATGGTTATTTTTTGCAATTCACAAGCTGCCCTGCTGAGTCTCGTTTCAGACCCTCGCCAATGGACTTGCACTCCTATCATTCTGGACACATTGAATATTTCACAATGCGCTCTCACCCCAAAACCCTTAACATTCTGCTGGATCTTAGGACATGAAGGTCACCCTAACAACGATGTGGCTGGTCATTTCGCTCCCAGTGCATTGTGTAGCAATCATCAGTGCATAACACCAACTTCTCACAGACTCGGTCTATCTGGCTTTATTAGCAAAGTCAAGTCTTCTATGAATTGAACTCAACATTCTCTCAATCAATAATGGGACATCATCAAGTACTTTTCTCTGTAATTGGAAAGTCATTCTTCCTATCAATTACAATTCCACGAAACTGCTATATACGATTTCATAGATATAGGCTTTGAATCTTCTATACCATCGATTTGCTATTCCGTACTGGAAAATCACAATCGCCACTTTGACTTCAACGCACTGAAGGTATGGTTGAAACCGCAAAACATCTCTTTTTCCAGCTTACCCACAGTTGAAAGGAGAACTTTTTCATAGCTGCTCACAATTTGGCTTTCCTGTTCCGCCGTATTTTAAGAACCTTTATAGGACTCACACCAAAGAACATAGAGGGGGTTATATCTACATTCTTTGCCTACGCCTCCCCACAGACTCTGTTCGCTGTTCTTCAAGCTGTCTTCTGTATTCTCTCCGGCGTTGGGCGCTTCATTTAGCCCCGGATTCCTCTTCTATATTACCTTCATTCTCTTGGATGCACTATCGCTGTGCTTATAATTTGTCGCCTACTTCATACTATAACTTTCTTTCTCAAGAAAGACAACGCCGAGGAGTTTGGGGGTTTGGCCTTTCGAGGGATATTGCTTAGTCTTTGGTTAAACCTCTTCTACGATTTTTGGCCTTTCAGAAATTTCGAACGTGCTACGTTGTGAGTGGGGGGGTGGGGGCGGGATTAGAGGTTATTCTCCATACTAGACATTGTTCACCAGAACCCAACTTGGGTTCTTTCAGCACATCTTGTTAAGAGCTCTGATTTCCAAATGGAGAATCTACTTTTTCTGTCTTTCCTCATTTCATGGATTCTATATCCCTCCCTCTCCTGGAAACACAGTGCCGCTTGCTCGGCCAACATTTCCAGATTATTTATTATTTATTGCATATAGAACATTAAAATGGTAACAATTGGAATTTCATTCTTCGCCAGTGATCAGTAAGTACTGCAAAAAATCGACGCATAAAAATAATTGGCGAAATTAAAATGTTTCTACTTCTCATAGCAAACGCACACAAGCAGGTAACAGTGATAATTTAAAGAAATTAAAAAATCAACAAATTCAAAAAAAAGGGGCGAGTTTAAAATTTACATTAATACTTTAACGTTTAAATTCGTATTGATTGAAAAAAATTTTTTTTGTAAAAATTGTTGATACGTTGGTAGCGTGGAAGACAAAAAAGTATATAAATTGGCAAATAAAGAGTCAAAGAAAGCTGTGACCAAAGCGAAAACGGTGGAAGATGCGTATGAAGAAATGGAAAGAAAAGACGGAGAGAGGCAGTTAATAAGAATAGCTAAAGTGAGAAATAAAGGGTCAAAGGACTTTACAATGATTAGGCAGATAAAAGATGATAGAGTAGTGATAATGCGAGAACAATCGTGGATTAGAGGAAGATGGAGAAAATATTTTAGTAAGTTACTAAACGAAGAAAACTCAAGTGTGTTATTTGATGATGGAAGAGCGATTGAAAAAGAGGTGGGGGGAGATAGGCAGAAATGAAGTGGAAACGGTGCTTAGGAAAATGAAAAACGGGAAAGCAACAGGTATGGAACAGATCCCGGTAGAGGTATGGAAGAGCTTGGCAGGTGAAGGAATAGATATCCTGTGAGACCTTACGAAAAAATTGTGGCAACAGGAGAAGATACCGTATGAGTGGAGAAAGAGTATTGTTGTACCAATATATAAGAGTAAAGGTGATGTGCAAGAATGTGGTAACTACAGAGGAATAAAGCTGATGTCTCATTCACTGAAGATATGGGAAAGAATTGTGAAAACGAGGATTAGAAAAAAAATGAGACAGATATAGGCACTGAACAGTTTGGTTTTATGCCAGGTAGAGGAACAGTGAACGCTATATTTGTACTGAGGCAGCTCATGGAACGATGTAGAGAGATGCGAGCAGAGTTACATATGATGTTCATAGATTTGGAGGAGGCATATGATAGAGTACCTAGACAAGAGATATGGAGGTGTATGAAAAAAAAGGGAGTATCAGAGAAGTATGTTAGACATGTAAAGGAAATGTATGAAGTGAGTAGAAACTTACATCAGAAGTAGTGTAGGTTTGACAGAAGGGTTCCCGGTAAAGGTTGGACTGCACCAGGGTTCAGCTCTCAGTCCTTACTTATTTGATCTGATAATGGATGTTTTAGTGAAAGACGTAAACTGTAATGCACCATGGAGTATGCTGTTTGCAGATGACATTGTACTATGCGAAACATCCTGTGAAAAAGTAGAAAGGAAAACCGAGGAATGGGGGAAAGTGTTAGAGGTTTGAGGATAAGCAGAACAAAGACAGAATATGTGGCACTAAATGGAGAAAGCGTAAGTAGCATAGGTCTACAAGATGAAGGATTACCATCGGCACAAAAAGTTAAATATCTTGGATCGTTCATAGGCTGCGATTGAGTTTTGACCACAGAGATACAATACAGAATCTAATGTGGGTGGTTAAATTGGAGAAAGATGAGTGGAGTGCTCTGTGATAGGAAAGTAAGCGGTAGGATGAAAGGAAAATTGTACAAAACTGTGGTCAGACCTGCAATGTTATACGGGGCGGAGACTTGGCCAATTACAAGAGCGCATGAAAGGAAGATGGAAGTGGCTGAGATGAGAATGTTGAGGTGGATGAATGGTGTTACAAGGAGGGATAAAATAAGGAATAACCTAATTAGAGGTACGGTCAAGGTTGGACCCATAGGAAGAAAAATACAAGAACATAGGTTAAGATGGCTTGGGCATATGGAGCGGAGAAATGAGGAATATGTGGGAAAGGTATTGGATAAGCTGGTGGTAATGGGTAAGAGGAAGAGGGGAAGACCACGGCTGAGATGGAAGGATAAAGTGACGGAAGATCTGGAAGAGTATGGATGGAGTAGAGAAGAGGCATTGGATAGAAGATTGTGGAAGAGAAGATTAAAGGACCATAACGCCGACCCCATATAACATGGGAAATGGCAAAGCGAAAGAAGAAGAAAAATTGTTGGTACGGTGGACAACTTTTAATAAATAAGGCAGAGACAGACATGCTTTTGAGAGTAAAGGGCTATTTTTGATCTAATATACGTGCCTGCAGGGCCGGCGAAAAATGGGTACTGAGCATTTTCCCTGAGCAGCAGATTTGAGCGCCAGCAAAATGGGATTATTATTATAAAAAATGTTCTTTTGAAGCGGCAAAACACTCGTTCGCCTCGAACGGCATAATATGTAGTGCTGTCCCCGCATGACTCAGTAATCCATTAGTGATCATCCCAACTGTTTAAAATGAAATTTGAAATACCATAAAATTCTGCACTTGATATTTTAGATAAATCTTAAAATCCACATTTCATGGAATAAATTATCTGGGAGGGAAGTCTGGAGCCTGTAATAAGATGGAAAAGAGGTCTCGGTTGAATGTTTTGTTCGACAATATAAATGGGACCATGGAAGGCATATGAATCGTTGTAAATTGCCATTTATTTACCTGGCCGCATTCACAGGTTTTCTTCTATATCAAAATGGTTTTTCAAAAATTTTTCATGCTCTTCGTCTATCAATATATATGACTCATGAGTTATATTTTAGTATTAAAATTTGTTGTTGAGGAAACTGTGAAGAGCAAATCCTTTGTAGGCAATTTTTAAATCTGGTTGTGCTACCTTGTTATTAACAGATAGAAAATAATTGTTCATTATCACCAGGCCTGGGCTTACGACGTTAGTGGCCCTGGGCAAAGCAGGTTTTAGCGGCCCTGGAAAACGCTTTGACAAAACAAAATTGATTTCCTGATACTTGCAATACATTTTTGGCGGCCCTGGGCGGCCGCCCAGCTCGCACCCCCCCTAAGCACGGCTCTGATTGTCACACCCATCAGTCAGATCTGAAATAAATTATCTTCCTCAGTAGTATCTGTAGCATCAAGTTATGTGATAACAATACAAACGTATTCGATGTGGACGTTTTAGGTTAAGAACTATTAATACATTGTGAATTTATCAAATAATGATTTTCTGTTCTCAGATATATTTTCTAAAATTATCTCCGTTATAAGTAAGGGTTTGAGAAACCCTGTGTGCTACTTTCAACAACAGCAACGTAGGGCAGAAATGAAAGTATGTATAAATGAATATAAGTATTAAGAAGCTGAAACCACTTTCAAATCTACTGATTAAAGATTGATTGATTGATTGGCTTTTTTGATTGATTGGCTGATTAAAGAACTAGAGTTGTGAAATGTGTGTTAAACAACGTAGAGTTAGAGAAATCATCTGGGAGATTTTAACTGGACAGTTTTCTAATTTATTCTGACAGCCAGCTAGACGAATTCATTCCTTGCCTAGAGTTTTGACGTCATGAAAACGTCAGTATGCATTTTCGGTAGCTTAAATCTCCAAATACACTAAAAAAAAAATAATTTATACTTGATTATTTGAAAGTACAAGTTCTGAAAGGGACAATTCAGAGGAAATGTGATTTTCGCAGTCACAAATCTCAGCAAAAACGTGCAGGTAAACAGAAATTGTAAACACAAAACAATTCTTATTTGTTGATAAATGAGTACTAAAAACTACCACATTAAAAAAAAACGAAACACTATCAAATCTAAAATGTTTTTATAAAAAATTTTTGCTTTTATTTGTTTTCCGTTCTTTCTGGTATTTTTTTCCCCTTTTTTCCCCCGTTTGACCTAGTCAATGCATTTTTGCTAGATAAGGTATATCTTTTTCTTTAACAATTCGCTGTTATTTGTGTTCTTATTTTGCTATCACACATTGCACATAATAAGACGAGGAATGAAAGAAATTATGATATTACGAAACACTCAGTCTCTATTTTAGTCTTTGTGGATTTAGGGGGAAAAAAAAAAGGAAAAATCCCAGTAATTTCCTCTGCAGCAGCGCCCCAAACTGCAAAATTTGTTAGCTTCCAGTGGCTAGTTACAGGCAAATGTAAAGAGCACTCACCTGATTTCTAAGTCTTATTTCAATATATTTCTGTATATAAGCTTTCGTATATTTTTAATATTTATAGACCGCAATGTCGCTCGGTCCGCTTTTGGCCTTCCTAACAAACCTTACAAGCAGCGAGAACTCAGTTTTCATTTAAAAGCTGATTTGTTATGGCGGAACAAGATCAGGTATGTGGTATAAAGATGGAATTTTTATTACTCTTCAGAAAGAAAAAAATCCATTTTGCAATGGAATAACGTTACGGATTTGTTGCAAGTGAATCCTTCTTCCTAAAATTTCATTTTTGCAGTTGTTACTTAACAATTTCCATTCAACTTTTTCGGCCTTAAAATATGCTGTCCCACATAACAATGCTTGCGGGCATCGAGGCTTCATTATGAATGACCTCCAAATCCCTGTTACCATACTTTTGCTTTCTGTTGTTGTCTTGTAACTGTTACATCGTGAAATTAATCGTTTTTTCAAGAATTCTTAAATCTGAGTCCACATCCCTTCCGAAAAACTCCTCAGTGGATGCCATTTATGCTGTTGTCGTGAATGAGAGTTATGCAACACCAGTCCCGTTATATTGTAATACAAATAGCCGCACTGAAAACCGACAATTTGTCAGTCATTATGTCCTTCTGTAAGTTCAATTATGGTTTATAAACACTTGGAAAATGAAATGAGACTGTATACTTTATCATTGAATGTTCCGAAATCCATTTATTTTCGATTTTTTTTATTGATTTATGCCGATGTAGAAAGATGTTCCACTTTTTCCTTCATCCTTTATAATTTCATGTTTTCACTTTTTCGGTCAAAAAACAGTAATTTGAAGGCAAATAAGAAATTTTTAATGCATGTTTATTTTATTTTTAATATAATAAATTAAAAAAATATATCTGGGATGTTTCACCATTGGTAACTAAGTGGTTGTAAATTGCTGGATAATTTGTTTCTGTATTCATATTTATTTTTTACTTTTAAAAAGGGGCAAGGCCATGTAAATGAGCCTGAATTAAAAAATTCATGAGCTTATTTTCTTTAGATATTTTAAACTGCTTTAATCGTATTTATGCTGTAATTATTAAAATGCAATTTTGAAGATTTAAAAAAAATCCATTTATTAACTTATAGTTTAAAGTTACATTGAAAATTCATATTCCTCTTTTCAGCATTAACTGAATTTTTCAAAATTTTATGTTCAGCGACTTAAAGGATTTCCGAAATACGACTTTAGAAAACTAACATGATCTCCGCATCATATTATAGGTACATAAAATGGATATGTTATTTACCTATAAGATACATAAAATGGAGTTCATGTAGGCCTCATTAAATTAGTAAAGATTTAACCATTCTTCAATTTACCTCCAAAACCCTATTAACAACCATTATACAATTAACTGATAATTTATGAATAACATTTTATATTAACTGATGCCAGGGTTTAAACTATGGTCTCTTTTTTGCGACAAATTAATCTAAAATGCGAGAAAGAAAATTGTGTCCATCGCAAAATAGCAACAGTTGTTTAATATCCTGTCAACAAACTTTTCCTTTTTTTTTTTAAACCTTAAAGTATGTTTCTTACAGTAACCTTTATAGTAATTCAAAGCATTGTTGATGTAAATAATTTTATTGGTACGATTTTTCAAGCGATGAAAACAACTAATTTTTTTGTAGCATTCTGCTACAATGTTTTTCCCCATTTTAGCATTTTTTGAGCCAGCTTAAACGCTGACCGATATGAAATATTATATCAGTTTAATTACTTTTTAAATATTTTCAATCCCTATGTAGACAAGGGGAGAGAAGCTTATTAAGAAGCGTTTGTCCATTTGTGGAAAGTGAAAATGCTCGTGATGGAACTGTATGTAAGGTATTAATGAAAAGGTAAATGTGTTGCCTTTAATCCCCCACCTCTTTCTTCCATTTGAATCTGCAGGCACTCGTTTTTGAAACATAATTTATATAGATGTACATCTGCCATATAATGTCAGATTAAGGTTTCATGTGGCCCTAGAAAATTGTTTTCCTGGCCTGTTCTAGTATAAATTAAGCCTGTGTAATTACAGTAGAACTTGTATATAACGAGGATTTTGTCTAGAGCCAGGGGCACCATGGCTCCCCCCCCAAATATAACTGGATTTTATTGTATTGACTATGTACACTGGTGCCACTAGCAGTGCCTGTGCACTTAGGTAGGAATTCGTGTCCTCCCAATTTTTTTTTTGGTCTAGAACCGCTACTGGATCTTGGAACCAATGAAAACGCTTGCTATATCTGATTGCTCACTAAATCCATTCTGGAAATTAAATTTTAAACTTTGAAAGTAAAGTCAGTACAGGTAACACATTTACATGTAATATACATACAAAAAAAATATTAAAATTTGTAGAAAATGTCACAGAACTTCTCGCCGTGATAAAGCCCTAGCGATAAGGTCTGATTGGCAATTATTTTGAAGTAATGTTTAGCCTTCATCGCACTGGACCCCTAATGAAAGTAGGCCCTAGACATTTGTCTAAGCGAGAGTCGAGCCCTGCTACCGTAGGTACTTTCATTCTTTTTCCTTCGTGTAATTGTTTTCTTTAAACTGAAACTAAGCAGTTAGTTACTTGTGTCTAACTGGCTTAGGCCTTAAATATAATCATCGTCCATCATTCTATTTCCCCTAAACATTAATGATACTACCCTTTACATTTTTTTTCGGCATATAGATGTCGACCTCACATAATCCTAATTGGGGATATAGATGCATCGTTTTAAAATTTTTTTCCAAAAAATGAAACTGTGCATTCATGATAATGATATAATAATTTATAACATAATAATTTATCATGATTCCTCATAATGAGGTAATACATACAATTAAACACCATTGAAATAAAATTAACAAAACTGTTCCATTTAAAACTATAATAGTGGTTTATCTATTATGTCATCCCTCCCTATTCTGTGGTGGCTTTTATTACAATTTAATTATACAGTCTGACCCATTTACATCAAGGTCCGATGTATCCATGTCCCTTGAATGTCATAATATTCATCCCCTTATATGGATATGTCGGCTACTTTTGCTGTTTCTTTTAGCTTTGTTATAAGCAGGGTTGACCGTATAGTGATTTATTAAGTATTTTTGTTGTTATTATGGGGTTGTAGGTTGTATTAATTATTGCTATTTTTGATACAAATTGTTATATAAAAAAACCTCTCAAAGAAATCATTTGGCAAGGAATTTAAAATATTACCTGTATTTAGTATGCAGCCAGTGATGAGTTGCCAATATGTCTTCAACAAGCTCCCGAGTTGCAAGTTTAGCACCCAGTTCACAAAATACGCAATTGTTCTACATAGCAAAGAAAAAATAATCAGTGATTAGTACTTTAAAAAATATTTAAACAATCAGTTTGTCCAAATCTGCTTTGATTCACTGTTTATTGTATGTGAGTCAGAGTCAGGGCCTGATTGTGCCTTTGCGGGACCCTAGCCCAAACACATATTTGGGAGCCCTAGGCCATACACATATTTGGGGCTCTTGTCCTCACAAAAATTTGAAAATTCTCTCAGTAGACAGCTGAGCCCATTTCGAAGGGATATTGCAGAATTGGTCCCATCGTAAGTTGGATAGGTAAATACAGTGTTGCCACTTGTAAGGCTGTCCCCAAATAAGGGGTGATTACTCTGGTCCACAGTATATGTATATATCTACATACATCCAAAGAAAAGACACCGCTATTTAACACTAAAACAGCCAGATTTTAGACTTAACAAAACCGCCATTGGGGGTCAAACTGACCCTTGTAAGGAATGCAAGCCATATTAAAATAAATGATTTTTTTATTGATAAATGATGTTGAAATTACAATGTATAAGAGCGTTTAGTGTTTCTATAGTATTTTTTAGTTTTTAGAGTTAGTTCTTTCATGTTTAGAGGTTTTTTTTTTGAAGTGACAATATATAATGTAATGTATAATACTACACAATATTCTTTCGCAGAAGTACAAGTGATAAGAAAACAAACAAAAAATACAAATGCAAATAATACAAATTAGCATGCATCATGTTTCAAATTGAGATTACAAAAAACATAAACTGTCAATAAATATACAATGTGTTCCTAAGTTTGTTACACATTAACGCAGGTGGAATAATATGTACGTTCACAATGACAGCAATACATTTACCACAAATTGGTTTCTGCCATCCCTCATAGCTGGCAAAAGTCTTATTCTGTCCCTTGCAAAGTTGAAAAACACATTATTTTCATTTTGGGGTCTGTACTCGAACAATTCAGGGCACCTGTTGCACGAAGCACCAATTCGTAGTTCCTTCATGAGCAGAAGGATAAATTCTCAATGTGCGATTTTGGAGCCTGAGTTATTCCTTGAAAATTATCCAAGCACTAAGTGCAACAATGTCAAGGATGTTGTAAAAAACATGAACAGGCCACGTATGAGTTCCTCATCTTGTAGTATATTTCCTTAGTATCTGATCTGCTACATCTACGTCACATTTAGTATGATTATAGTAAGTGATAGTGCTTGGTTTCTTCTTTGCACTGTCGTCTGAAAACACATTCACACGCATGGTGCTGAGGATCACGATATTCTTTTTTCTCTTGCACCTATATATTGTGAGTGTTTTGTTTCCATTTTTTAGTGCAAAAGATAAATACCATGGTGAAGAAGTAACATGTATAATAGGAGGTAATTCTCTCTTATTCAAACTCACCGTCCCAACAATTGTGGCGTCAAGTTCTGTTCTCGATCATAACTGTATTAGGACTAGTTTCCCTTCAAAAATTCTTTTCCACTGGCTTTTACTTTTCTCCTCTTAGTCATCGCAACAAGATATATGCGTTTCCCCATGCATGGAAAACAAAAATGAGGCATTGAGCATTTAAAAACAGACATTTAACTGAAAATCGGTTAGTTTTCTTATGAGAATCAAAATGACCCCTGTTGGCTGTTCTATTTATTTCTATCATTATTTATTTTAATAACTAACATATGGATACGAAAAATTGTCACAGTACATCTGAAAGCATTTTAGGAAAAGTAAAAAAAAAATATGAGTTTTGATGCTCAACTCTATGTTTAAATAAATCATGCGGAAATTGGGAAAAAAAAAAGGCAACCCCAACAGCGCTTCTAGTGTTAAGGTTCTTGTCCCATGGGTGTTCCTTATTGAGAGGTAACACTATGACAATAAATGCACAATACTACTGCGCTGCAATTTTTTTAATTTTTAGGGAAAGGTTTGGTAAAAGTAAAAAAATTTTATATGAAAATAACATTTTGGCTTTTTATGGGGGGACCACTAAAATTGCAGGGCCCAAAGCCTGGGCTTTGGACACCTTTGTGATGATCAGGCCTTTGTCAGAGCAACTATAGTTACATGCGAAATATATCCGCATGCGTGGAATTAACCGTAAGATAGTATCATCAATACATAAGAATGGTGAAATGATGGGTGATGATTTTTTTTACAATTGTTGTGCCATTTCATGTATCGTGGGCCTGGAGATAGTGCAGTGGTAACACATGCCATTAGCCCTGGTTGAGCTTCCAACAGTGTCAATAAAAAAGAGTGCTTACTGGCTAATTGGTGACCATTATAGTCCAAGAGTTGATTCCCTAAGCTTTAAAAGGTTTGGATTCTGGCATTCTGAATCTGAAAGGCTTAGTGGTGAAGTTACTTTGTTGAAGAAATACAAAAACCTGTCATCACCATACGACATATGCTTCAATAAATAAGTAACAACTATGTAGAAAAATTGTGTCATGTAAGTAGCGACATTTTGATTTTAAATATTGCTGACAAAAAATTTGGTACTTGTTTGTTAGAGTGGTTCCTGAGGATAAATCGCCAAGAAACTTCTAGGTATCGCCAAGGTAGGTTACGATATTTTGGGTTTTTTTTATAGTCCTAAATAAACAGTCGGTGTGTCTATTCTTCTTATATTGCTTTTGTGTTAATGTTTTTATTTTTGCATTCCCAATAACGTTTTGGCTTTTGAAAATCACTTGCTTCCTTAAATATATATATTTATTTATATATATATACATATATATATAAATGAACTATTGATTCAGCCCTTCCAACGACCAGGTACAATTCAAAGACAATCTTAAGTCTGGGGGTGTGGGAGACATGTACAGATGTACACTAGGCATGTACAGATTCAGAAAAATTACTGGAAAAATACCATAATGTAAGACAGTCACTATAGCCAATGGTGTGTTTGGGTGACTCGTGAGCTTGGCGAGGGCCTTGGTGAGATTGTAATCTCAGGGGCCCCTATAACAAACAAGTACCAAAAATTCTTCGTACTTCCTGGCTGCGTTATACATATTATAATTGTAAACTTTTTAAAAATGCTTTTATAGTTCATCGGTGATTAAAACATTAATTCTAATAACTTCTTCAAGGAGTATCGCTTCCTCTCTCCTGCATCCTCACATGTAATCACGACAATTATTAAACTATTTAACCTCATTCTAACATTGTGAAGCTTCAAATTAAGTTAGGCTTAAGTATTTATAACTACATAGTCTTTCTGGAAACTTTCCATGTTTTTGAGCAACCTTGTTAATGATCGTAAACCTTCTCCCAGCTTCATCAATGCATTGAAGGCCCAGTTAACACTAGAAGTACCGTTGGGGTCATTTTGTCCTTTTTTTTCCAATTTCCCATGATTTATTTGAACATAGAGTTGAGCATTGAAGATAAATTTCTGCACAGTGTTATCACCGATATTGATAAATTCCTTACCTTAATTTATAACGCATTATAATAATAATAGTTAATATTTTTAAGTTCAATGAATCTGTATTTTTCTTATCAATGTAGTTTTCTATTAACAATATAAAAATAAGGTCAATAATAACTGATTATTTTTATGCTTCTATAGTAAGCATATTATATCTCAATCCAATAGGGGTGTACAGTAGTCAATACTAGGGTTGTCCCAATTTTTCCCGACTAAAAAAAAAAAAACCACTTTCGCAATATTGAGTAAATGTATTTCTAATCACGATATTCAATTCTATATGCTCCTATTTCATTGATATGTTATATTTCTACTATAGATGTGTATATAAAATTAGCTGATTATTGTTGACCTTATTTTTATATTAATGGAAAAATATAGTCATTAAATTTACAAACATTATAGAATCTTACAAGTATAAAACTGTACAAAATAAAATAAAGAATTCATTTATTGATATCTATGTTATTTATCACTCTGCAAAAATTTATAGACCTTGACATGTCTACCCCCCACTTCAACAAAAGCTTTACCTTACATTAGTGTTTTCCATTGCTTTATCTTGCCAAATATTGCAGTATCTTCAAATAAGGTCTAAACTTATTCCACTTAATAAACATCATCCAACGACAGCTAAATATATGCATTTGTCCCCATATGTAAACATCATTACATATTTATTGCCCTGCGGTGGCGCAGTGTGGTAACGCGTTCTCCTAGTGCGCCGCTAATCCGGGTTCGACTCCCAGCAGTGCAAAAAGAACGCTTACTCAGAGATCTCATAAAGATCGCACTGCTCACTGTAGTCCGGGGTTTGGTTCCCTAGGCCTTAAGAGGTTCGGATTCCTCGGAAAACAGTAGGTCCCGGCGCAGCATGACCACTGTAGTCTTTGAGCCGTAAAACCAAAAAACAAACAAACATTACATACTGGAACTCTCACATCATTGAACGTGGTAGCAACACAGGAATAATGCATCTTTTTAGGGTTGAATAAAACCCAGTTTTTTTGTTGTTTTTTTTAAACACAACCCATGTGGCCTTTTTTGGGTTTAATTGGGTATTTTAAGGATTTATTACTGTTATTATTATTATTAAAAACAGTTATTTGAGTTATTTTAAAATCTTTTTCCCAAATGAAAAATAACATAACTTATCCTGTTGACTTCTAGGATCGCAGTCATTTAGAAAATGGTAAGGAAGAATTTGCAACCTCTAAAAATTTTAAAATTCAAACCTAGAGTTGCCATTATGTTCCATACATGGCATCTCATGAGTAACTGAGAGTTATTTACAATTTATGTTGGAACAGAGATTGGGGAACTTTTTGTTGTTGGAAAACCTCATTAGGTTAGCCAGAACATAATAAAGTTACATTTAAGGAAATGCAATTAGGTGCACTTTAAATGTACATTATATTTTAAAAGTGTAACTACATGTACTAATTTCAAAAGAAGGAAATTGTTAAATTAGATATAATTGAATTTAAGACCAATAAATGCAGACACTGAAATTTCAAGTTTAACTTTTCTCTATTCTTTAGAGTGAGCTGAAATAAGAACTAAGAAACTTACACTTGGTCTATGAGATTGATGATGGTGTAGCTCCCAAGTTATCTTTTTTTTTAAACGGAATCTTCGTTTTTAGACTTATTTTCTGTTTTTGGTGTATATCTTCTGATTTTCTGCAGTTTTAAAAAATAATCCTTACTTTTTCATTAAATAGGGATTTTTAAAAGTAAAAATTCCCAAACCAGCTTGAAAGTTGTTATTTTGTATGATAGCAAGCTTTTAAAAAGTCATTCTTAGTCTAAAAAACATTAATAGTCTTCATAAATAATAATTGGTTATAACTCTGATAATCTGCTGTATTATAACTTTGTTGTATACAACTTTCTTTTTCATTCCATAAAAATATGAATAATATGTGTATTATTAAAAAATCCTTATTTTATGGAATAGTTATTCATATACATTAAAAAAAAAGACTGTTTTTTCAAAAACAATTTTTTCTATGTTAAGTTGGCAGGTATGTGATGGATATAAAATTACTTTTTATTGCAATTATGTGTTGTTTTTTTTTAATTTTCTACTACAGTAAAACCTCCCTACAACGATATCCGATATAACGATAAATCCCTCTACAACGATAATTTTTCTCGGTCCGTATAATAGTGTTGTAGAGAGGTTTTACTGTATAATGAACCCTCCCTATAACTCCCTCTACAACGATAATTTTTCTCGGTCCGTATAATATTGTTGTAGAGAGGTTTTACTGTATATACGAATAACAGATACTCGATTTATAGACAAGACCTTAGCCAGGATTTAATTTTGGGGGTTGAAAAGCTTTAACGTCATGTATCGATACAATCAAAGCATGCAAGGCCGTAGCCAAGTCCCATTAAAAAAATGGGTTTTGATGGGTGGTCCCTAAGATCTATCCCCCTGGACACGGGCATGTGTATAAGATATGCTACATTACTATTATTCATTTATGTAAGGATTTGAAAACAACCCAAGTAATTGTTTTAATAGAACCTAATTTTGCCCCCCCCCCCAAAAAATACCCAATAAAACCCATTTAAATCCAAAAAAAACCTCTGGGTTTTATTGAACCCTGTAGCCTATATAATATGCAAGGTCAAGGAAGCATCCCACAGACAAGATAAATGAAATGAATAGAATTGTATGGAAAATTCGAATGATGCAAAAATGAATTGCCCTAGACAGACATGTGAGAGAAAGAGAATTTAGGAGGGTGGCCAACGAAAGTGTGGACATGTAACTACGTAGACTCACTGGAAGATCCAGTGGGAGGGGCAATCATCCCCACATCGCCTGAAAGATTTCTGTATCTGTGCTTGAATAGACTTTCGTCCAATGATGAACAGGTAATGGTTGAATATAATGTTAGTCAGTCAATTTTTAATGCTGAGACTAACGTTTTCTTTTATTATATATATATACAGGATCTTTGAAATTAAATGCTCCTTGTTTAGATGGGTATACAGGATGAAATAATGGACGGATTTATATGCAATTTTACACAGAAATGTTTCTCGATATGCGCTCGCGAGTTATATAAAAAAAAGTAATATACGTCTCACGGTTACGGTTATAGTTACTGAATTTTGAAATTATCAAATAGCAACATCCCAATTTTTTAACGGCATAATGATAGGCACCATCAGAAACCGTAAATACCGTTGTAATTTTATTTTTAGACCTAAAACTAATAAAATTATGTAACATTATGTAAAAGATAAATTGAGAGAAAGAAAAATCTCCTTTAACTGGAAAAGTCTTTCAATCAACAGCGCTACAACTGTTCGATGTGTCCTTCGTTCTGGTCAATAATAGTTTCCATTTGAAGAATAGTGTTTTCCACAGCCGAGTATAACATTTAAACTGGAATGTCCTGCTTATGACGTCGAATACTGTCCTTTAGATTGGTCAGAGTTAGACATGGTTCGCAATTTACATGGTCTTTCAAATAACCCCATAACCAGAAGCCGCATGGTGTGAGGTCGGGAGATCGAAGTGGCCCTGATGTCTGAAAACATCGGCTGATCACTCGTTCGTCAGTAAAGTGATAATCTCACAAACGTCAGTAAAGTCTTAGCAATCTTTGAACAGGACGAGCAATATGGGGAGGTGCACCATCTTGCATAAATATGGCTTCATGGAGACACTCACCTTGTTGTAGCTGTGGTATGACAAAATATTCCAACATGTCATAGTACTTCTGTCAAGTAACTGAACAGGTGTGGATACCAGTAGGTATTTCCTATTAAAAAAAAAATACGGACCAACAAGAAAAATATCTATAAATGCACACCATACTGTCACTTTCAGAGAATGCAACGGTACTTGTTGAACAACATGAGGATTTGCTTCTGACCAAATGCGGCAGTTATTCACATTAACTTGCCCATTTAAAAAGAAATGTGTCTTGTCACTCCAAGGAATGTTCCATGGTCACGTTATCTCCTCTTGCATTCGGTCTATGAACTGACTTACAAAACTAGCATGCATATCTGCTTCACCAGGCTTTGGCTGCTGTAGCATGTGAAGCTTGTAAGAATAATACCGCAACACCTTACGCATCACTCTCCATGTGATAGTAGCCGACATGTCCACTTCGCGGGCAATTACTGACACACTAGCGTCACCATGTGCACATTGGCTTGATAAATCCACAAGTTCAGTAGCCACCTTTTCAAGATGAGCGGAGTCCACCCTTTTTCCACCACGGCCAGGTTGAACACCAATTTTTCATGTTGCTTCGAATTTCGCCATCATTCTGAGTATAAAGAAACAGCCATAGGTCCACGTCTTCGGCATTTCTGACACTGGAATTCCTTGATTGTCGCAGCTGCATTATTTCTGTTCTGGTAATATAGCTTCACTAATAACGCCTTTTTATATAAAGATGTTGGCATAGCTACCATTACTTCACGGAAACATGTATGATTTTTAGTGACTGCTGCGCTTTTATAGTACCTACTATGATAGAGTTACAATAGTAACCATTATGCAAATCACAAACTGTTATTGCCACACAGCTATCTATCGACAAATACTGTAATCAATGAGTGTTTTGTATAGGAAATTAATGCATACGCTCCACCTTTCGTCAACAATTCTCTGCCTTCCGAACTGTGATACCTCTGATAATTTTGGTTTCGTACATCTGTATTACATACTAACAAACATCGACGTCGCTAATTGCGAAAGGTTTACTCAGTTACAGCGTGTTCTCGAAGCTTTTGAAAGAAGTTTTCAGTTAACTGTACTTTCCTTTCTCTCAATTTATCTTTTACATAACGTTACAATACTGTGTCAGTTTTAGGTCTAAAAATAAAATTCCAACGGTATTTACGGTTCCTGATGGTGCCAGTCATTATGCCGTTGAAAAATCAGGGTATTGCCATTTGAAAATTCCGAAATTCGGTAACTATAACCGTAACCGTGAAACGTATATTACCTTTTTTGACATAACTCGTGAGCGCATATCAAGAAATATCTGTGTGCAAAATTTCATATAAATCCGTCCATTATTTCGTCCTGTACACCCCTCTAAACAGGGAGCGTTTAATTTGAAAGACCCTGTATATATATATAGCATATAACAAAAAATTTTGTACTTACCAATTAATTCGTATAAAGTGATATGAAACGGTTAATTATAATGAAAATATGTACTTATCTCCTCTTCTACCTGTCAAACATTTAGATTTCAAACATTAAGATTTTGTAAACTTCTAGTTTTAATCTTAAAACAATTTTACCTATGAAAATCCATATTATGTAATAACTTTTCAGGAACTAGATACTTCCTAAATTGTAAAAACTTTTATAAATCTTATGCATCAAAACGAAGAAATAAAATACAAAATATACAAGAAAATGTTATTTCAAAATTTGTTTCCTCCCCCCCCACACACACTTCTACAATCTGGCTACAATGTAGATTTATGGAGTGTGTAGATAGATTGTATGCATATGAATTATATGTTGATTATATATATATATAGCTGATTCATGACAAAACTTGATGATTTGATACTTTTCTCTATACTGTAATCAATCCCAATATCAACTTATGGGGACAGGCAGGCCCACATGCACTGAATTTCAAAAAGTGGGGGTGATTAAAAAGCAAGGCTATTTTCATTGAAACAAAATTCTTTCTCCTAAGCAATTCTATTTTACATCTAATAATATTGTTCAGATAGGGAAAGGGGGCCCCAAAACTCCCTCCTAGTACATGGCCCTGATGAGAGGTATTTAAATTAGGTAATTGAAGTATGTGGTAGCCATTTTAGGTTATGTCCAAAATATATTAAAAAAAAGATATAAAATTGTTATAATTTTCTATCTTGACTGCAATTTATTGAACATGGCTTGTTCAATCATGCTCAAATATTTCTGTATCTTCTGACCAAAAGTGGCCAGAACGGAAATATTTCCTCCTATAAATAGGTCATGAACCTAAAGTCTGTAAATTTTATGTGACCTGATTGCTAATAGGCAGGTTTTAGGCAATGGTTGCTGGTGCTACCAGCAAGAGGCCTTTTCAGGGTGAAACAATAAATACTTCCTTGACTAGCAGCATTTCTTCTTTAGAGATTAGTCTTCACAAAATTCCTTCCCATGGGAAAGGTGGCTTTGGGAGAAAGGTGATGATGGAACTTCTGTTTTTATTGGTATTTGATGATTACTTTAATTTTGTAAATAAAAAGTCCTTACTTTGAAATTATCTGCCACTTGCTGTTTATACTATATATAGGTAGTTTTTCTGTGTATGTGTGTGTGTGTGTCTATATAGCCACATACACATGAACTACATGACTGAAATATTAACCTATTAACATCAATGTAATTGTAGCACAGAAGCCAAAAATAAATTCATGAAATAAATGTGAATTAATAAAATATTTTTATTAAAATTTTTGTGTTTATCAATTTGATATATCTTATTTGAAGTCATTAAAGAGATATACACTTGTTAAATTAGTGATTATGTGTAGTAACTGATTTATTTTCACTCCTCTAATTTCATAATTTTAATTAAATATGAAAAGGGTATATAGAATTGTAAAAGTGTGTATGTTTTCATCAATATTTCTGTTTCCCAAATGTTTATGCTTTTTTTTTTACTTGTAATCACAATATATTCTGTCAATATTTATTAATGCACTTAATTATACTAATGGAATGTTATACTTGTCATATACAGTATAACTTCAATAAATCATTTGACTCTTTCATCTTCAGTCTCATCAGAGTCAGTTTATGACTCCTTCATCTTCAAATTAACTAAGTTCCTGATTATATTTACCTTACCTTTTTTCTTTAAACTGAAATTATTTTTTATATTAAAAAGCATTAAATTTATTTATTGAAACAGGCCATTGCTTAAATTGAAGATATTATTTAATAAAATTATGCACTGTATTTAATTTTTAGACCTTCCCAACTTGCGCTATATAAAATAATAAGTCTATGCAAAAGTTTCTTTGATAAAGAGTTTTTTAGGGAAACTAGAGAGTGAGTTTTTAGGTTTGAGGGATTAAAGTTTTCAGAGAATTATCAAAAAAACAATTGCCAATGTAAAATTTCAGTATTGTTCAGCAATATTTTCCCCAAGCTGTCATTTCAAGTTCTGTTTTCGAAAGAGAAAACCTGGTTGCACGTAGTGCGGAAATAGCATCTAGCAATGTGGGATCAAGTCTCTGACAATTTCAAATCTCTGGTAACGAAATCTTGAACCAAACTTTGTTTCCACGCTGACTTCCAGTGTTAGTACTTTTTTGTTGAAGGGCACAACACTGCGTGGACTTTTCTGTTCTTATGTCATAAGCACTGTTTATTCACTGATGGAATGTGTTGCATGCGGTATGTTCTGATATGAAGTAATGAATATAATATATAAAGTAGTTATTATTGTCCGGTTTCATGCTAATTGACACATTCTGAACAAAATAATACAACTGACTTTATTCCAATGTTTTTTATGTATATCATCAGTCACTACCCATTGCATGATGGAAATTAGTTACTACTGTCAGAGAGAAGAGCACATCAATATGTTTTACCCAACATAAAAAAAAAAAAATACTCTCATTGTTGTCATAACTTGTGTTATTACTAGTGTATAATATAATTTTGTCTTCCTGTTGTTATTTCTGCTTTAATCCACTTAGTATGTTTAGATTTTCTTATTTTTTGTTAGATAAAATTGATTTGATGTACTAAAATTTTCCATGTTGAATGATTAGCAATTTCTGATGTTTAGTGCTGGGTTAAGGATCTTACGGTTGGTTGGTTGGTTGATTGATTGATTGTTTGGCTTTTTTATGGCGCAAGAGCATCTGGGCTATACTGCGCCAAAAAGGATCTTATGGGCCTTGGACTAGATGGAAAAAATGGGACTTCTTAAGAACATGGCCTTCACAACATTCAGTAAATCATGAGTTTTTCTTTGGAGTTTGTTGTTGAATAAATCCAGGTTTAATAATAATGAAACACAGATCTTTGTCAATAAACAAGATTAGAATAACTCTTCAAAGTTAAATAATATCAAGCAACATCAAGGTAATCGAAGAGGGCCCAAAAACCCTGGGTGCCCTAGTCCCAGTCTTACTTAATCTATACTTAAATCCAGTACTGCTGATGT
Organism: Dysdera silvatica; assembly: GCA_006491805.2. Lineage (NCBI taxonomy): Eukaryota > Metazoa > Arthropoda > Arachnida > Araneae > Dysderidae > Dysdera > Dysdera silvatica. The sequence continues at coordinate 144,170,118 of QLNU02014802.1, forward strand.
CGTCCATTGGAAGTTTCTGGAACAGCAATTAGTGAGATATATACATTACTAAATTCAGCAGATCAACAGTTATGTGAAAAATCATGTTCTTAATATCATTTTTGTTTCCATTAACTTGGTATCGTAACATTGCACTTGATAATTCCATTCAATATTTGCAGAAAAAATTATCGAAATGAGCTTAGGTCTAAACCAGTCATATAAAGCGTGTGGGCAAATGGATGGTTATGCATGTACTAATATTTGCTTATAGTTTAACCATTTACATTGGAAATTATCTTCCTGTATGACATTAGGATGATACTGATGCACTCGATGGTGACCATGATGGGAGTTTTGGTGAAGATGGTGTGAGACGCCCCATGAATGCTTTCTTCATCTTCTGTAAGCGTCATAGAGATGTAGTTCGGGAAAAGTATCCTCATCTCGAAAATCGTAGCATCACGAAAATTCTCGGTGAGTGGTGGGCCAATCTTGATGCATCAGAGAAGTCATCCTATACAGCTCTAGCAAAACAGGTCAGTAAGCGAATACTTTGTAAAATAAATATAATAAATAATAATAAACAAGCATTATTAAAGAAAGTATATTCTTTTTGTATTGAATTATTTGTATATCATCATTCACTTCCAGTCCACTGCAGGATGGAGGTCTCTCTGTTATCACACATACAAATGGTATGGTGAGAGAGAAAATTAAAGGTATAAAAAAGAATTCGTTTTTATACCTTTACTATTCCTATTTTGCATGTATCAAATGTATCTACGTATGATTTTCTATTTTATTGATTTTACGTTTAATTTGCCTATATTGTATATATTATTGTGTATATTGTAATATTATTTGGATTTGTACGTTCTGTTTTTTGGCGCCTTTGGGCCTTGGGTATCTCGCTAAATACATCTGGCTTATCTGATTTACTTGTATTTTGTTACATACCTCCAGAAAAGGCGCCAAGCATGTAGTCCTAGAAAAGTCCCCTTATGACTTTTCTGGGGCTGCATACTTATATTATGTCGTATTTATATATATGTGTGTGTGTGTATATATATATATAATATGTTTGAATATTGTATTTTATATTATATTCAATATATTATACATTTTTATATTAATATAATATAAAAATCTTTTATCTTAATTCTATCCAACCTTGTTCATCTAACTCCACACTTTTTTCTTTCTTTTTTACTATATATATATATATAATTGTTTTCTTAAAAGCTTTCTCTGATTCAGAAATTGGTGACCAATATGGGAAAATATTTCCCTTTTTGTACTCAGTGGCGTAGCAATTTAAAAATTATGTGGGAGACTTAAGTATCTTTGAAGACCATGTGATATATGGCCTTAGAAAAATTAATGTGCTTTGATACCTTAGTGGGGATTTGAGCTTCCCCCTTTCCTATGTCACTGTTTCAGCTCACATGAATAATGCCTTCTGTGCTTAGTCCAGCCTGAGTCTTTAAATCGTCCATCCATCCTCTTCTATCCTACCTGTAGATCTCTTCAGTATTATGTTTCCCTAAGGTGCTAATTAAAGTAGCCTGTAGTTTTCTCCTCACTACATGGCCACAATATGCTTTGTTTTGTTTTTTTTAGTGTTGTATTATTGATAACTGTTTCTGAGCTGGGTTTGTTTAGAACTTACTGGTTGGTGATCTCGTCAATCTACTTCATTTTCAATAATCTTATAAGGGTCTAATTTGGGAAACCAGAGTTTTCTTCCTGGTATCATTTTTATTGTATTGTACCAGCCTCACAGGGCAGGTTAGGTCAGATATGTCCTTTTAAAAGTAACATAAGTTGCAGGCTTAATTTTCTTTTGCATAGAACTTGTTTCATTTCATTTGTGGGCTTCCACAATAGAAATACTATGTGTTCATTTTATGGGCTTCCTTCGTTCTTACTTGAGACACCAAGAAATGCAACCTGCATAATTCCAGTTACAAAAATTGGCAAAATTCCAAATTGTTTTCTTTTATCTACAGGGTGTCTACAAATCAGGGCAGTTTTTCTAACTGGAAAAGTCAGGGAAATTTGAAATACAAAGGCCTGAGTCAGGGAAATTTGAAATTCATTGTTATAATAAATAACTTATTAAAATAATTTTCCTGAACTGTGCTTTTCATACCACATTACCTACTGAAAATTTTGAAAAACTTGTACATTTGACTAAACTTCTTCCAAAAGTTACCATTTTTCACCAAAACTAATATAATTTATATAAAATTATTAAAAACTCATATTTCTCAGGAAAAAATATATAACTAAAACTTGAAAAAAAATGTTTTTAGCTAAATTTCAATTATCTAATATGTAAGGGATTTTGATCCTACCAATTTTCTTTCCCATGTATAGAGTTAATCACACTTTAAATGGAATAGAAGATGAAGCATCAGCTTTGCGATTATATAGTTAAACTCTTTTATAATAAATACAAAAAGGGCTGGATGAAAGTGTTGCTGTAAATATTTAATTAGTGCAAGTTTTTAGTGTAAAAAAATACACTCTTTAATACAGCTTTTGAATTTGTAAATTTACTTTAATTGAGTTATAAATGGCTTTGGGGCTTGCATTAGTAAATTTTATTGTCTTTAAACTTGTTCTGATTACACAAATTTTAATGCATTGTGTGTTGTTTACTGTAATTAGCAACTGGAAATCGATTAAGATTTGGTCTGGAAACCTGGAAAAGTCAGGGAAGTTTGAAACAGAATTTAGGTAGACACCCTATATTTAATATTTTGTAATTGTTATAAAATTATAATTTCACTTTCACTATTTAGCAACACATATATTATTTAATTTTATATATTTGGCAACAATAGGCCTATATGTTGTTGCATTCCAAATTTTAAAATTATGATGAGTTATCCAATTACCGTCGAAGTGTGCATACATGTCATCGGAAGCTCCACCGAAAAGATGTACAAAATTCTTTTAATGTCTTATTATAATTATTTATCTTTTGGCATTATAGTTAACTAATCTGAACATTTAACATTAAATAAATTTGATTTCTAACTGGATGTGCTTTCCTTGAATTGTCAACCTTCCCTTCGTGTCATATCTCCATTGGCCAACTTCAAACTTCATTAGCCACACATTAAATTTTGTTTTGACCTGGCCAGTTCAACATCCAATTTCTTTTGTTTAATCGTTATTGTAGTAAAAATGTTTTCCTAAATAGCAGAAAAAATCAGTTTTCTTGGTCTCGTTTCTGCAGTGAGCAGTGACTCTTTCTTTTTTTTTTTCCTGCTAATACACAGGTTTGTTTTTTACATTAATGGTAAGCCCCATTTTTTCTTCTTTTTTTTGTGTTAATTTCTCTGATAAGTGAAATATCTGTTAATCTTTAAGGGTGCTATAATTACCATATCATCAGCATATCTCAAGTTATTTATAATAGTTCCATTTATCTTTAAACTTTCTTTCCTTTCTTCCATGACTTCATATAGGCCTATTATTTCTTCTTAATAAAGATTATAAAGTAGGGTTGCCTAACCTTTGGGCAGTGGGCCACTTAAAAATTTTTCATGTATCAAACAGGCCGAGTTCTGTAAAAGAATAATCCTCCTTTCAGAGTTTCTTTCAATTATTTGTTTACTTGTGATATGAAAGGGGGTTGCTCATGCTGTTCCTACAGTTTTTCCCTATTTCTGTTCTGGAAAAAAAATTTAAAATCTTAGTTTCGGATTTTTTTATTCCAAACAGTTGTCAGTGGGCCAGAGTAATACTGCTAGTGGGCCGGATTGTGGCCTGTGAACAGTATGTTGAACAACCCTGTTATAGAGGGTATGGAAAAGAGCACATCCTTGTCTGGCTTCTCATTTTATTTTTACCCATAGGCTGCTTTAGTCATAAATAATATTTTTGGTTTTGGTATTCAACTCCATCTTATAGAGTATTTCAACTATCTTACGTTTTATCCTATCAAAAGCTTTAATATTCCACAAAGTACAGAAGTAGAGTGATATTCATTTCAATTGTCTTTTCTGCTAATTGTCATAGTCCTCATCCGAATTGTGAATTACCAATCCTTTCATCAATTTCGTCGTAAATTCTCTTGCAGATAATTTTTAACAATGCTTTGCTTGTGTGATTAAGAAGGCCGGGTGTTCCATATGCTATGCACTTGGTGGCTTTAACTTTCTTGGGTATTGGAATGGTTATTGATTCATTTATTTCTTCTGGAACTATACCAGTTTTGTAAATATTAAGAAGTTCTATATGGGTTTTTTTATTCTTATATCCGCCCCCTTCTTTCATTAAAATATAATTATGCATTTGGATTGCTGTGAAAACTGCTGTTTCTAGCACAACACCACCTCAGATGTCCCTGTAATATAGAAGATAAACCAACCCACCCATTGTTCAACAAGGGTCCCTTTGAAGCCTGTCCCCATATGTGTGTAGGCCTATATCTGTGATCACAGAGAGTAAGTGGTTAAGTCAAAAAATGGTAAAAATAAGTGCACTTTGATTTCAGTGCATAAGGTTTCGGCAAATTAGTTATTCTTCAAACCATTAAATTTAGAAAGTTATTTAAGTCACATTGATGTCAACAAAAAATTTTTTTCAAAAACTGTGTATACAGAAAAAGTTACAAGGTAAAAAAAGTGCTGTCCTGAAAAATTGTGATTTTATACCTAACCAGTTATTCCCTCTGACCACAGATATGTTTTTGAACAAATGTATGTTTTTCATTGTGAAAATACCAGCATGTTTCATAATTTTTGTTTTTTTATTTTTGTGATTGTTCTTCCAGCAAGATTTATTATTTTATACCCACAGTTTTTTTGCAGTTATTTTACACATGCAGGTTTTAGTTCTAAACGCTTCTAAAATTCTCTTCTTTCCCTTTTGATTCATGAGAAATGGCAGGAAAACGGATTGCACCTCAAGACGAATTCAAACCTGCAACTTTCAGAATACCTGAATTCCTTTCAATAGTCCCGTTAGGTATAAGTTGCGTTAAATATCTTCCGAATAATAGATTTCTTTTCAACGTCTTCCTCCGTCATGATGGATCATTCCCCCAGAGGTGGCAATATTTTTGTACATTGATAAAATGATTATAGTACCCTCTTCCTATAAGTTTAAGAATAAGTTTATTCAACCCATGTACAGTTTTCGGTGATACATGTGTTAGGGTAATACGGTGTTCATTCTAGGGTCAAAAAAGGACAGGGCATGCTGGATTGAAAAAGGGCACTTTATCAAAAAATCTTTACATGCTTTAATTAATACTAATTAACACTAGCTGATTAGATTACTAATTACTTAATTAAACTTTTTTAACAAAGCATCTTATTTATTTTTTCTCGACGGAAAATGGCACTTTACTTATTACTGCATTTAAGCTACAGTCGAACCCACTGCCGCAAACTTTTGATTCACTATATCCAAAGGTTCGTTATAGCCAATGACATAAGTATAGGAAATTAGATGGGACCATAAAACTTGTTCGTTATATACTTAGGGTTCATTATAAGCAGGCGAGACATATAGAACCAAAGATATATTTTTGGTGATGTTTTTTGGGGAAAAGGACAGATTTCTGGTAGGGTGCAATGATTAATTATGAGACTCACATCACGGCACAAATTTTTTTATGAAGGCAGGCAGGACGCCACGTATTTTCATAAAGGATTGGGTAGGGTGCTCAGCCCCATGAAATAAGTCTAGCATGAACACTGGGTAATATCTTGGAAGTTACGTTATAGTTTTGACTTTAAAAGATGTCGACTGCTACTAAGGTTAGAAATGGAGAAGAGCAGAAAGTTGTAGTTTGTTACATGGCTCTCCCCACCAGACAGGTAACATATTACATGCATTGTCTTTTTAATTTTGTTGTTTTAATATTTTTGATGCATTTTTGCAAATTTAATGATGAAGAGGACATTAATTTCATGGTAATTCATAGCCTCATTCGAGAAACTGTAACAACTGGCAGAATGAAACCCAGCTTGACACGTGTATTTTAATTCAAACAGAAATCATAGTCAAGTTTGGGCACTTTTAAAGGATTAAGAAAAGGGTAAAACAGAAGACATTACTCAGAATGTATATAATTCTGTGGAGCATAAGGTAATGATGCGTAATGGTCCCAGGGTTGCAGAATATTATTGCTAAATAGAAATATTCATTAATTAAAACAATATCGAGAGTGGTTACTTTATATCTAATTTGTTTCAATAGTTGTGTTTATTCGTATTTCCAGTACAAAGAAGCCTTTATGAAAGCACACCCAGATTTCAAGTGGTACAAATTGCCCACTCCTCCAACTAGGACTCTTATCACTCGACCATCAAACAACCGCTTGCAATCCAAAAAAGAAAAAATCTTACCAAAGTTGCCATCTTGTGGAATAACGTTGGGGAAACTTGCTGGTAGGTATTTCTTAAATTCAAACTTGATTTCACCCACTTTTAAGTTACGCTGGGTATGCACATGTAATGTTTATTATTAACTAGAATATATCTATATGAATTTTCAAACACTTGCATTCTATAATCCACACTAGGGCTCGTTAGCACATTATCACAAATCAAGATATTATTGCCCTTCTTAGGGACAATAAAATAACCACATAAATCGTTGATGCACGAAGCCTCAATGTTTTGTTAGAGGGGTGTCATAAAGAAAAATAAAGCTTCGTTTCACACTTGGTTTTAACCAAGAGGTTACTGGTTTCAGTCTAGCTTAAAGTAAAGCCTTTTTCTCCTGAATAGCCCCTTTCCCCAAAAAGACTTGTCCGTTGATATGGTCCTGCTGTCACCCTTTTTTTGTGGTAATTATACTGTCACCGAGAAATGCACTAATGTCTTGATTTGTAACAATAGGTTAGAGTTTTAATGTGGGTTATGTGGTGTTTTATGTGGGTGTTTGAAAATTTAATCTCATTAATTTCCCCTTGTAAACCTTTGCCTCAACAAGGCATGAAATTTACAAAAGTACTTCCATGTACTATTCATGCGAATTTCTTGTTCTAAAATATTTTCTTCTGTCGCATTTTCAGATGAAGAGCATCTGGGCGGTTTAAGCTCCCTCATCTCACCTTCAACATCAGATTCATCGACAACTTCTGAAGTCAGCTTATCTGCATCAACCCCATTGCCTACCCCACCTGCAAATAATATGCTTAAACCGCCAAAGAAACGGTATTTAGTCAACGGCGAGTTCATGTGCGATTCTACTCCACTAACATATGATAATAGAGATGATCAAACACAGAATGCTTGCTCAGCATTGTTAGAGTTGGCCGAAGTAAGTATTTTTGTAAGTACAGGGGACCTAAAACAATTATGGTGGGTGTGATGTTAGCTTGCATGGCAAATATCATGCGCAATATGCTCTGAAGTGTTTTGTATTGCACTTATTAGCTAACATAGATCCTATAAATTTTTACAATGTTTCTATGTGTGTGCTATTACCAGCATGACACGCATTAAAATGATAGTTTACCTCTCTCCACACTCGAGCAAAAATGTCCGGAGTTATGCTTGCAGGTCATGCTGTGGTGCACTGGGAAATTGTTCGTGTAGCATGTGGCTATCCCAGGTTTGACTCCCAACTGCTCCAAAAGTGAACACTTACCAAGTAACTGCTCACCATTGTCCAGAAATTGGCTCCCTAGGCTTTAAGATGTCTGGGTTCCTTGTAAAACTGTAGGTCCTGGTGCAGCATAACCTACTATTGTTGTGTCTTGAAACTTCATGCAAACAATGGTTGTGCTCGCAGTTGCTGCAATGATCCTTTCGTTCAAATGTCCTGCAATGGTACAATGGTAACCTGTTTGCATAGTGTGCTATTAATCCAATGATGCCGAAAGATGAAATCTTACCAAATAACAATTCGTTGTAGTCAGGAGGTTAGTTCTCCAGGCTTTAAGAAGAATTGATTTCTCGGGAAAAATGCGTTGGTCCATTGGTTGCAAATGGTAACACATTCATTTATCTTGTTATTAACTTAGATACCACCTCTTATTATTAACCACATTACTGGACTTCATCTACCCCTTTGTGGCTTGTGTTCATTGTGTTTTCGCCATTTTTGTTTTTTTACTTGTCGTGTTTGTATTTACCCTTTTTTTTTTTAATCGTGTTTTGTTATGCACTGGTTGTGACGTTGTTTAGTCGCCAGCCAAATTGTATTGAGATTGCCATATTGAATTAATTTTAATGCACCTTATGGCCCGGATTGTTGTCTGGTGCATACGGGGAATATAGTGTCACCTTCAGCGGCCAACTTTACAAATACCTTACCTATACAAAGATAGGTAGATAGATGGACAGACAGACATTAACCCAGATTCAACTTCCAATTGTTTTTTAAAGACATTTGGACATCCATATATGTAGCTCAAGTTGGAGCTTTTTTCGTAAAGAAAAAAAAAGCATCGCCCCGAGCCATAGTCAAACACCAGCAACAACTCTGCTTGAACTACAGCATTATGACTGCTAGACCTCTGAGCTCAGGAAATTATGCTCTTTTCTTCGTATATATGCTTCTCAAGATAGCCTAATTGCCAAATAAGTTCAAGCTTGAGCTATGTACAAAGGTAGCCGAGAATCTTTTTAAACTAAATATTCCCCATGAATTAAAAATACCGCATAATAAATAATAAATTAAATACTGCCGCAGAAGCTTTCCAGTTTTAACTGTTTATTTGGTAATTGTATTTCAAACTCTCATTGAGGCATTGTAAAATGCATACCATTTTTCTTCCTACCATGGTCTTGTTCCCTTGACAGCAAAGATTGATTCCTTGGAGGACTGTAGTACCTGATGCGGCAAAACTTTTTCTGTTCGTGCACTGTAAAAAAAAAGCACACACAGATACTGTCCCTCAGATGGACAAGATTCTGAATCTATTTTATCTGTGTAAATCAGTGTTTTCGCTTAACCCTCAAAGAAGAAGTCCAAGAGAAAAGGGTATGGTCAATTGTATTATTCCATCGGTTCTTTTAGTCTAAGGTTGAATATCAGCTCAATGTGTGTCATACTGTTACTGGTTCCCATGTAGAAACACTTTGAATGCTTTTCAGAATCTGTATATCTGCTATTGATTGTAATAAATGTATTTCAGGGCATATTACATAACGATTTTCACCGCATAAACTAACACAAACCCAGCCCTTATTTTTCAGACACCCTATACATATATAATATGAGTCTGTGATTTTTTTTATGTCACCCCCACCTTTCCATGAGATAATTGTGGACATGGTAGCAAAACCAACTACATACAGTGTGTCTGCTAAGTTAGACAAGCATGTCAAATGGCTATATTATTGAAACCCTATCATGAATTTGCATATATAGTACTTTGTCCCTATTTTGGGTAATTTCCCAAGAAATTACTTCCAAGGAACTGAGTAGTCTTTGCTAACGAAACTCAAAATCAACTAAATCTATAATCATGTAGGTTATGTTTCATCACAGAATGTTTACTAACTACTTGTCTGTTTGAAATAACTTTCATGTTAAATTAATAATGTATACATTTTATCAAATTCTACTCTGTGCGTCAGTAATTACAAATGATACTTTTAGATAATACAATTACCAATAAAATAATAAACACCGAAAAGCCACTATGTCTGTGTTTTTATAATTCATGGAAGGCAATTATTTAGAAAGATGTTCGAACAACCCATGTGTATAGCTCAAATTGGAGCTGTAAGTACATCCCACCAAAAATCTTGTGATAATGTTAAGTTATACTTACAGCTCTAGTTTCATTTATGCATGTGGGTGTCTAAACCTCTTTCAATTAATATTATTTAAATATATGATGGTGTACTGCCTAAATACAGGTTTTAATTCCATACAAGCGTTTGATATGTCGCTGAAATCCTGTATCAAATGGTTTATTGAACTGTTTTTTGTATAAAAGTTTTTGATAAATAAAGATTACTTTGGTTAGTTCTATTGACTTGCTGTTATTAATTTTTTTATTTTTTTAAATGCTTTTTTAGATTTGCACCAGTGGTGTTCAACATCCTGCATTGACTCATAAAACGTCCGATACCCCTAGCTACACTTCTTTATTCGATAATCTTTCTAACACAACACCAACAAATTCTCTGCTGTGCAAGTCGTCCATCACCTTAAAAAACCTCGCTAATACCTCTGCACTTTCTTCGCATGAACAGAGCTTACAAGCCTCAAAACTTCATTCTCATTCTGAGCATTTGGACAAACATACTCCACCATTAAGTTCCCCTCCCGTTTTTTCAATTTCGGATGATTATGGTCAACAACTTCAAGATCAGCCACTGAACTTGTGCAAAACGAAGTCAAAAACGTTTACTGCCAGGAATCAGCAATTGATAGACCACTTTGTGGATAAGTTCCTGTGCGATACTCCCTCTTGTCACAGCAGCCCCACCAAGTCAATGTTATTGGACCCGCCAATCTCAGAGTTCGCTTCTTCGAAACTACCAAACCTCACCAAGAATTCTTCAACCCACCATGGATTCACACTGTCTGCTGCCATAGAATCGGCTATCGACCAAGCATACAGCAAAGATCCACCCGTTTCTCCAAAATTGAACAAAGTGGCCGAAAACAAAGTCGAACCACCTCCGCTTGAGAAAGTCGAAGAGGAACCAACGGAAGTGGTGTTCATTGATAAAATAAAGAAGGCATGTTTGGCAAGTTCTCGAAAACTGTCTGAGAAACCAGCCACCAATCAGTATATACCAAGTACAAAAGACGACAAACAAAAGACTGAGTCTTCAGACATAAAAGCTGAGTGCAAGAGTCAGCCGGTTGTGGAGCTGTCCACCTCTGTGAGCTCTCAAAACTGCACTTATGTCGAAGCAACTAAACCAGGTCTCTCTTCAACAAACCTGAAGAGGGACATTAAATTCAGTAGTTCCAGTAAGTACTACAGCAAATTTGTTTCTCCTCCGAAAAAATCTCGTATTTGGTGCAATTTATTTATGAAAGAGCAACTGAAAGAGGAGGAAGACGATGCTACTGATAGTAACACAGACAGTAAAAAATCAATGGTTGATGACCTCAATTCTCCGGTTAGAAGAAACTCTCAACGAACTTGTAAAGGACGGCGATACCAAGCACTTATTACAGAAGGTCTCTTACAGTCAACTAAAGAGCGTAAGGCAGCAAGTGCTGCAAAGAAGCCATCACCTCCCACTGAAAGAGTTAAAACCCGACAGCAGACCAACTCGGTCGAAAGCCCGCCTGCCAAGTCCAAAAAGAAGAGAAGGGACATCGGTGAGAAAAGCAGAACTACTCAGAAGGAAGAAGATTCTTCATCCGAACAGGAAAAAAAGTAAGATTCTACTTTCTCTCACATTTTATTTCTCCTAATCTCATCTGAGGAATATTTATTACTGGTAGCAGTAAAAGCATACAGTTGAACCTCGTTAACCGGAACACTCACGGCGACAAAAGATTTGTTCACATTGAAAGTAATTCATATTATCTAGGAAGAATAGGATTGTCTTACTATACCACTTGACGGGGATTCATGAAACAGTATATGTTAAGCTATTCTCTTTAACGAGGTTCAGCTATATTGGACAGTGTAATGTAAATTTGAATCTCGTGCTACTAGAGCAGAGGTTCACAAGAGAAATAATCGAGAAAATCAAGTGTGGTGCCCACATATTTTGGCTCAAACTAGGCCTCTTTGGTCCATGTATTACAAATTAGGGTATTGTTGCCTTTCTCCCAGAGATTTACAATTGCCATGAGTGGTTGCCATTTAGCTAAGAATAGTTCAGCACACTTAGTCTTGAAGAGCAGTTTTTATAGCGGGAGTTGGGGGGCAAAAATATAAAATTATTGGCCATTAAGTCTTCATGTATTGAGCCACTAGAGGTCGATTGCAAACTACTTTTGTTTGTGATAAGTGTGCCAAACCTGGTCTTAGCAATGATATCCTGATTTGTAGTACATGGGTTAAAGAATTCTAGTTTAGTTACAAAACATGAGGCAGTGTAGTCTTTAAATTGCTTTGCACTATATTTCTAGTCACAAAGAATGGGTATAGAAAGGAAATAATAAAATTAAGTATAAGTCACACGTTTCATGATTATAAATATTAACATAATACCATGTAAAATACATTAGATGTTGGGTACATCACAGTTCCAAATTTTAGGTCTAATTTTTACCTAAGGAACCTCCATAAGTAATTAAAGATTGTACAGAAGAATCCGGGTTCCACATACAACTGGAAAACCTAGAATTGTCGGGAAATTTGAAACCATCTCTAGGCCAGGGAAGTTGAGGTTTTTTCATCAAACCTGTAGGAGTCAAATGGGAATTTCTAACTTCTGTTCTAAATTAAACTTTGCATGAATGTGAAGCTATATTTAACGAAACCATAGTTCAATTAAAAATCTTGTGCATGAGTAGTCATTGTCGAACATCGTGGAAATTCATGCCACGATAAAATTACTGCCCTAGCTATGTTCTATGCTCAACTTCTGACCTCTCCTTTACGAAGGCTTATGCAAATACACAAGGGGAACATTTATTGATGAAAATCATTTATAACGATGCCGGTTGTAATGATCGAATGCATAAAGCGATAGAATCACTACCAAAAGTTTAGTTTCTTATTCGTTTGTGTTACGCATATCACTTGCAATGACTTTGTGTATTGTATACAAGTGTGGTCCTGAATTCTACCGACAAAATAAGAGGGGGTGTTGGGGACGCCAAATAAGGCATGTTTGTCCATATCCCCGTGTCCGCAAAGGGTCCGGTTTGGCTGTAGAGCGTAACCACTGTTTACGTCTATCTCGTTGCTACGTAGCCAATTACATGAATTAAATGCAATTTTTGATACATAATTTAAGTGAATGAGCTAATAATACAGCAGAAATAAAGAAATCTGGAATTCCGTTTCCTGATTTTGATCTGTGTTACTGTTTAGTGAAAATAAGCCTAAAACTGCCTTTTTTAACACACTAGAAAAGAGTTGGGAACTGCCAAGTATGTGTAACAGGTGAAGAACATCAAAATAAACATTTTTTGTTCAGTGAATTTTTTTCCAAAAATTAGCCGTTCGGGCACTACAGTGAATTTAGTATTTGCATCCACCACATTCAAGGTTTCCACAAACGGCTACAATGCGCCATTTCAAAGATTTTTAAAATTATTTAATGTCAACAGACGTCACGCTCTCTCTGGCGACTTGTTAAAATCAGTTAAATTCGCCAGAATTGTATGTGTAGAATCCATGGTCGCAACTGAAGTGGCAGATTCTTCTCGAAAACTCAAGTAAACAACATGTAAATATTTCTGCCTTCGATGGGACCTGAACCCACGACCTTCCACTTCCATTTCGATGAATTTAATACCAGTCTCTTCGCAATTTGGTTTAAATAGTAGTCTATGTACTACACCATTCTGCGAAAATAACTGGCAGCAGTATATATATATACGTTCGTAAAGGGATTAGATATTGTAGTTCATAGCTCAGTGGGTAGAACATCCGCCCGGCAAGTGGAAGGTCGTGGGTTCAGGTCCCACCGAAGGCAGAAATATCTATTTTCTTTAGAACGTTTCACCATCTAATCAAGCCATACCATCGGCGTTGGTATCACTACGCCAATAAACATTGATTGATTAACATTGTTGTTTGATTTAACCTGTGTAGTGTTCAATTTATATCAAACAAAAACATGTATGTTAACAATTTAATGAATATGGTTATTTAACAGGCATTTCTCAAAAATTTTAATCCGTCACTAATATTTTAGCAGTGATCAACAGTCAGGACCCGATTAAGGTAGGTTGGAACCCACTGCAAAAAGAAATTTTGGGGGACCCTTGGCCTATTTTTTTAATGTATGCGTATATATATATATACCCATTATGCCACCATGTCGCACAGTTTCTGTGACAGGATATACCCTGTTCTACAATTTCTGACTGTGGTTCACTGTACCTATATGTACAACAAATGAAATCCTCAATTTGAAATTAGGAAGTGTTGAAAAAAATTTAATTAAAAAAAAAAAATTTTTTTTTGAGGCCCTTAAAAATCGGTGACGTGGGCCTGTGTGGTAATCAGTGCTTAGAAACTGAATGCCACTGTGGTGGTAACATATTCACTAATCATGTGGTTATCCCCAGTTCAACTCCCAACTGTACCAAAAGGAGAGCCCTTACTCATCAACTGTTCACTATAGTCCAGAGTTGGCTTGGACTAGGCCTTTAGAGGTTACATGGTGTGTACCAGGTCATGAAAGTCACAGAAATCAATGAAAGGTCAAGAAATAAGAAAAGGGTCATGGAAGTCAAGAAAGGGTCATTAAATCGATGATGTAGGTCACGGTTATGCCCATGATTTTCAATTTATGCAGGCGTTGAATTGTAATTTTTGTATAATATTTTAACGATTTTTCGCTGTATTTAAATAAATCGAACACTACGCAGATTAAATTAAACAACAATATAAATCAACGTTTATTGGCATAGTGATACCAGCGCCGATGTTATGACGTGATTAAATGGTGGAACGGAACGTTCGACAGAAAATAAATATTTCTGCGTTCGGTGGAACCTGAAGTGGAAGGCTCGTGGGTTCAGGTCCCGCCGCATGCAGAAATATTTATTTTCTTTCGAATGTTTCACCATCTAATCACGCCATAACATCGGCGCTGGTATCACTACGCCAATAAACGTTGATTTATATTGTTGTTTGATCTTTTACTGGTTCACTTATTTTTATCTATTTTTGTCATAACATGGCATATTTTTAAGTGATTTTTAGCTGTTTTTTATGCAGCTATTTTATCAATTGTAGCAAAAAAAAAGGCAAGACATATTTTTAAGGTAAAGAAAAGGTCAAGGAATTGTGCGCCTTATTTGCAGTAGACACCCTGGGTTAGGATTTCGTTAAAAAACTGTAGGTCCTGTCCTGGCATGACCTTTGCTGTAAAACTGAAAACATAGAAACTAGCTTCTTGCTTGTCGCAGAATGCCCTTCTTTGTCCTTGTGCCATAAAAATGCAACCAACCAACCAATAGAAACTAAATTTAACTAGTGTTTGAACAATGTTCCTAACCATTTAGTCTAATTTCTTGTTCAATCATTATACATGCATTAAAAATATATATTAATTTCCGTATTTTGAATAACCGTGGGCATTTTTTCCCCCCAAGTATTTTTGACTTGAATGAGAAAATTGCATCTCTGCCAAAATGCAGCATAGAAATGCTGAATAAGAAAAAAAAAGTGGGTCAAGATGGAACTTCTAACGTGAAGAGTGCTTCAGCGTCATCTTCGAAAAAGGCTGCGAAAGCTGCAAGTGCTGCTGATTCCAAGTTCGATGAAACTTCACCTCAATCACCTCAAAACGATTCTAGCTCATCCAGCGGAAGATATAAATCCGGGTGAGTGTACTAGATCGTTTGGAAATATGTGTATTTTTAATTATATTCGTGGATTTTCATCTTACGCTCATGAATAAAACCTGATAATGATGATTACAAATAATTTGATACCCTAGTATAAAGGTATCAATGTTTATAATAAGAAAATTGTTCTTGTGATTAATTTGCAGGCAGTATGTTATTTGTATCCATTACGAATACACTCGAAATTTAAAAAACGATTATAGGCCTAATGTAACCTTCCTTTTTTACAAGGAAAAAATTTTTGTCAGCCTTCAAAACTTTTGTTGTACAACGCTTAAATAATAATTTAGATAAATTATTCAAATTGATCTTTATTCAGTAAGAAATGGCTAGTCTTTGTAGCCTTGAAAACTTGCAATATAATTAATATGGCCTTGATTACAAACAACCAAACTCAGGAGGAGTTGGGGGCTAATATGAGACATTGTATGGGTCTAATGTTGAGAGCACTTTCTCACATTAGACTGCCTGAGAGCTGTAATACTACTATTTTAACATATAGCGTCAAACATCCACCACAAATGTTTATCTCATAAGCAAAGTAGTAGATAAGGATGATAGTGCGATAACTGTTCCTGGTTTAAGGTGCTTTAATGATCTATGGACTGAATTTGTGCATAAAAGGAAAAGTCTTTGCAGTTGGTTTTATGGATATTGTTGCTCTGCTCATTACAATAGAATTTTGTATATATGTGTACACGGAGTTGTAACGCTCAGTAAATCACCCATTATAACCCTGTAATCCCCCCCCCTTATAAACTTTCTATCTCTGCTAGTGCTTGAAATTGAGTACCATAGGTGCTTTAATACTTGGTTTTATTGACTGAATCGTCATGCAGAGGTAAGAGACAACTACTTCAAGGAAGAGTGAACATTTGGGTTCAGATCTCTTTAATATTTGCTGATTTGTTATGCTGCTCGCAGAACTTACTGAACACTCCATGTACTCAGAGTTCAAATCCCAGTGGTGTCAAGAAATAGAAAAAAAATAAAACCACTTATCGACCAACTTCTGGTACTCTAATGCAGAGTTTTTCTCCCAAGCTATTAAGATATTTGGATCAAGTGCAGACTGGATCCTCTCAAAGGGCACCTACCTTAGATTTTTGGAGGATATGAGTCCGTTTGTTTATAGGACTAAAAAACTCCATAGTAACACCCATGATTGAGTGCATTGGCCCATAGGTCCAGTCCACCCCTGGTTTAGATTCCTCAAAAAATTCAGAGTCTGCTGCCTTATAGTGGTGTGATAATAACGTATTCACTCGCATTTGTCACACTATTAATCCAGGTTTAACCCCCTGTGATATCATAGAAAAAACATATGCCATTTTTTTGCCCATTCTGGTCAGAGGTTCAATACCCTTGACAGCAAACATGCGAATTCCTTGGTGAAACTATATATCTCGATGCAGCATAACCTTTTTCTATCCTTATGCCATGAAAATACAATGAAAAGCATGTTAAGCAACTGAGATCCCATCTAATATATCCTGTAATTTTGAGGGATAAAATTAGAAGAAATTTTTTAAATTTGTACTCGGACCAGTGGTGTGGGCAGGAAATTCATAAGAAGAGGGTTACAGAGCTACAACTCATATATTCCTATGTTAAATATACAAAATTTCATTGCGATGAGGGGGGTTACAACCCCCAAAACCACCCCCTGACTATACCTGTGACTCTGACAACGTGCAGGTGTTTCCATTTCCGCTAATTATTTGTATTAAATACTTTTCTGTGTTGTCTAAGTAACAGATAAAATTTGTGACTGATCTGAATGTGAAAGAAAAAGTAAAGGAAAGAAAAAAAAAGTAGAAAAGTAAATTGGAAATAAAAATAGTAAGAGTAACGAAATAAGCAAAATAAATTAGAAAATGATAAGGAAATAGAGGAAAATAAAGAAAAGGGTTAAATAAAAAGAAAATTAAGTAGAAAGAAATAGAGAAAGAATAAGTAAAACTTACAACATAAGAAAAATATTGCAATGTTTCGAGAACTGCTGTTTCCTTTATCAAGCGAAGTGTCAAAAAAGTGAGAATGTCCTGTATTTATACCCCCGTTCTGGATTTTCCCAGAGCAGTTCCACACCCAGGTTTTCCCCGAGCATTTTTATCCCAGTTTTCCCCCCCATCTTCTTACACAAATTTTGTATGTCTAAGTATTAAATATTTTTGCTCATTGTGTGTTAATAGGCAATGTGTTTATATTATCTTTTTTTTTTTCTTTTTAGAAGTTTTGACTTAGAACAACACATAGCGTCTCTTCCGAAGTGTGATATCGAAGTACTGAACAAACGAAGGAGCAAAAAAGAATGAAGAGCGTAGTAAAAACTTCTTTCAGTGTTCTAATCTAGCTGTGGATATGATATGTGTATAGGAACTAACCACATCATGCACATTTTTAATTCAGGATGCGATCAAAATTTAATGTTTTATTTGGTTTCACGAACTGTGGTTTGTTGAGGGCACAATCCACTTTAGGATTGGATATTTTCATTCAGTTCTGAAATGCTGCAATCTACATCAAAAGACATTATTTTTACATTTGTAACGAAATGTTATAAACCTAATTCAATTGCATTTTAGTCACACAGCAGAAAATTATACGTAACTTCGTATGTTTTTTATTCTGTTCTGCTATGATTTTTGTCAGTCAAATCTATGATTCATTTCGAAAGTACGTAGCACTCGACGTCGTTGCATTGTTTTCTTTTTTCATTTCATTTATTTTGCGTGTTCATATGTATAAATATGTACATATGTGATGTTGTACGTTATAATGCTGTGGAGAGAAAAATATATGTTGTATTGTTCTTCATTCTCTTGTTGTATCAAAATACTTTTACAGTCATTAAAATACGTGCTTTAATGTATTCACCTTTCTCATTTGTATTTATGGCGTGATTTCATTAGCCCTGCTGTAATCAGCACCGTGGATAGATGGTCTTGCACCACTAGCCCTACGGTGGTGCAGTGTTGTAACGCGTTCTCCTAGTGTGCCGTTAATCCGGGTTCGACTGCCCGCAGTGCAAAGAACGCTTACTCAAAGATCTCATAAAAGATCGCACTGCTCTCTGTAGTCCGGGGTTTTGTTCCCTAGGCCTTAAGAGGTTCGGATTCCTCGGAAAACTGTAGGTCCAAGAGGTTCAGATTTCTAAGAAAACAGTAGGTTCCTACGCAGCGTGACCACTGTAGTCCTTGAGCCGTAAAACCACAAATGAATAAACAAAAACCCTAGCCATGGACCTATTCTTCCCTGTGAATTATTTCAGCTGATTTTACGTCCTTCCTCGCTTGCGTCCCCGGTGTGGGCTCTCCATACCATCCCCTAGCTATGGCCCTGGCTGTGATATAGTAATAACATGCTTGGCTATTACAGGTGTGCCATATTCACGGTTCCCACAGAACCTGGAATTGCTAGAGAATTTGAAATAGTCTCTAAAAGTAAGGGGGAAAAACAAGATGTTTTTGTCGAAGCTGGAATAATCAGGAAAGACCTTTCTAACTGCTGTTTCGAAAGCTAAATTTCACACTAAGGTGAAGCTATTTTCCCCAAAACCGAAGTTCAATTCAAAATTTTGCTTGTGGTGACGTCAAGGAATTTTGTCAAAAAAGTCGGAGAAAACCCTGGAAAATCAGTGCTTTTTTTTCCCTAATGAGAGCATATTACTCACTGAACGAATTGAATATAAATTTTATCCATCTAGCAGAAAACAAGCAAACTCTTTTAGTGATGCGGTCGTTGAACGATTTGACACACTGCTAATAAGTAACCTATTCGCCTAGCTACCAATTTGGGTGCTACCCTCACAAGTGCTTCAGGGTATATTAATGAAAAACGACTGTAAAAAGTGTTTGCAGACTTCCAGAATTGTATCTTGATTTGTTGGCCATGCAGTGGTCATGCTTTTGCTTTGTGCACTGTTAACATAATTTCCAACAGTGACAAAAGAACACTTACTGGCTAATTGCTCACTGCGTTCTGCAGGTTGATTTGCTAGGAATTGAGAGCTTAGGATTGCTTAGAAAACTGTAGGTCCAGGTACCATAAAACACACGTCTCAGTTTGTAATGACAGTGGATATGTTGACAACTGACGATCTACAGCAGTGATTCCCAACCTTTAGCTGCGACCCACTTTTGTGTAAGCCAAGCAATCCATGACTCTCTTTTATAGTAACTTAAAGATCTGTGACCTCCCTCCAGGGCCGTGCTTACGGTGTTCACGGCCTTGGACAAAGAAGATTTTAGCGGCCCTTAAAAATATTTTGGACATAATACAACGATAGAAAGATTTACCGGGGTTTAGCATTGGGTCCTTTATAAAGCATAAAGTCCTTTACTGGTCTAAACGCTGTAGGTAAAAATAAAGAGCAGATAATGAAGTTAAATTGAAAATAGGGGATAAAAATTAAATAAAATACGAATCATTGTAATTTA
Organism: Dysdera silvatica; assembly: GCA_006491805.2. NCBI lineage: Eukaryota > Metazoa > Arthropoda > Arachnida > Araneae > Dysderidae > Dysdera > Dysdera silvatica. The sequence continues at coordinate 144,189,974 of QLNU02014802.1, forward strand.
TTATTACTCTAATTATTATAATTATAACGAATTAATGAAAAGTTTCTCAACGAACAAAGCCGCTTGTTTTATACTATTAGAACTTACAAAGTAATTTTTCTAGTCTTTTATGCTGCCACGAGTCTCTGCAGTGGCCATATTGCCACCACAATAAACATGATAATGTACATAGGCTCCTGATGATAACACATTTGACTAATAACACGTGTATTTATTCTGACCACCATTTAGAGGTTGCATTATGGGAAGTATGACGTAACACGTAAAAGGTGAATTGACCAAATACTTTGTTGAAAGTATATGGGGTTGCTAAAAACTGATTTCTTGTATTTGCACTACAATTTTTGGCGGCCCTGGGCGGGTGCCCAGCTTGCACTGGCCTTGCCCCCTCTGTGCACCACTGCCACATTTGCATAATAAAAGCATTTTTAACAGAGTAAGGAAAACACATTAAATATAAAAATATATTACATTAAATATTATATATATATATATTATAGATATAAAATTAACAACCATTAGTAGAATATTGCAATTAGCCATGTTGAAATATAAAAGCCTTGGAAACATTTGGTATGCAATCCCCTATAAAAATAGTTAGTGACCCCCAGGTTGGGAACAACTGATTGAGAGGATAAATATAGTCAAACTTGATTATAACATAGCCGAAGGAAGACCAAAAATATTCCATTTACTTAAACCTCAAGCAACAATGTCAAACAATCAACGTTTATTGGCGTAGTGATACCGACGCCGATGGTATGGCGTGATTAGATGGTGAAACGTTCGAAAGAAAATAAATATTTCTGCCTTCGGTGGGGCCTGAACCCACGACCTTCCACTTGCCGGGCGGAGGCTCTCCCTACTGAGCTACGAAGGACAATACATACTCTCTTTACGAACGTATATATATTGTTGCCAGTTATTTCGCAGAATGGTGTAGTACATGGACTACTATTTAAACCAAATTGCAAAGAAACTGGTATTAAATTTATCGAAATGCATATTGCAGCATATGTATCCATTTTATATAAATCGAACACTACGCAGATGAAATCAAACAACAATGTCAATCAATCAACGTTTATTGGCATTTCGATCAATTTTAATACCAGTCTCTTTGCAATTTGGTTTAAATAGTAGTCTATGTACTACACCATTCTGCGGGGTAACTGGCAACAATATACGTTCGTAAAAAGATTAAATATTGTCGTTCGTAGCTCAGTGGGTGGAGCCTCCATCCGGCGGGTGGAAGGTCGTGGGTTCAGGTCCCACCGAAGGCAGAAACATTTATTTTATTTCGAACGTTTCACCATCTAATCACACCCCACCATCGGCTTTGGTATCACTACGCCAATAAACGTTGATTGATTGACATTGTTGTTTGATGTAAGCTGCGTAGTGTTCGATTTATATAAAATGGATATTTAAACCTCGATATATCTATACCGGCTTATGAATATTGTGAAGTCTAAGGGACATGGAAAAAAAGTCAATATTTGTAAAACTTCAAAGTAAATGGGTCCGATTGTACATATAATGAATTCTTTCACTTACCCTTTCTACAGATCGATTTGATTGTATAAAGAAAGAAAATTATGAAAATTTAAACATACATGACGACTTTAATATCTGAACTTATTTCTTAACATTGCAATGTTTCTGCGGTACAGTCAGGGTTCGTACGGGTCATTTTCCAGGTGTGGAAAAGTCATAGAATTTTAAAAAAAAACATGGAAGTCATGAAATATTTGTTTGGGAGTGGTTTTAACCTACAACTCTAAAGTTCAAATATTAAAAATGATGCCTGTTGTGAAAATCGCATCGCGAGGTCGAATCGTCAGTTTGCGGCACCAGTCTCTTCTAATGCACGTGACCACGTAACTTCCAAAACGCTGCAGGGAGGGAGTATCCGTCTGCTCTTGGTTCGAAGTGGAATCAGCCACTGTTTGTGGCCTGCCTCATTACGCCCGTTACCACCTGCAGAGATGCCAACTTGTACGGATTTTAACTCCATCTTACAATTTTACAGTCGATACCAAGAAAACGACGGAAAACCTTATTCAAGATCCTCACTCACAATTTTCTACTGGCCCCTCAAAAATTCATATTTTTTATGGGTTTTTTTTGGTAAAAAAAACCCCTTACTTTGCATATGGCCCGCGCCTTCCATGTTTGAATGTGACGCTTCCGACTTGTCCTCTTGTTTCTCTTATTTTTTACGTCCAGCTTTGTATGTGAAACTTGCTTCAAATTTGGATTAAAACAACGAAATGAAATGCAGCCATGATTGTGGAACAGCTAAAGGGGAAAAATCGCTAGACGAACGAAACTTTGTCGGCAAGTGTATCATGATATGTAGTAAGGAATGGCTGTTTTACAAAGCATCGAAAGTTTTTAAATTTTTATGTGAACTCGCAGTTTTACCATATTTTGAATAACTTTTTACTCGCAGAATTTTATTAAAAGTTAAAAAAAAAACCCTCACGATACTTTGAAAGATATCGCGCGATTTGCGACATACGTGTATGTGTGTGTGTTTCGGGATATTTCCCCCTTATGCTTTCGTTATCTACACACGCAGAGGCTTGCAGATTAATTCAATAATAAAATTAACTAAGCTTATAGATTAATTCAATGGTAAATTTAACTAAGCTTGCAGATTAATTCAGTAGTAAATTTAACTAATCAATATATTTAATTTATTTACATAATTTATAATCCTATTCTGTGAAAAAACGCCACCTGGTGCCTGTTTCTGGAACTTAAAAAAATTGACTGAAAAACGGTTTTAACGTCAATTAAGGAGTGGGTTTTTTTTATGCGCGATTTCGTTCTTGATGCACCACCTATCGGCAAAATTATGAACTTTTTAAACGTGCTTAAATAACGGCTGTTGGAAATTTTTTAGTATTTTTCCATCAAAATAGAGGAATTTTGCCCTCGTACAACACCTGCTGGCGTGGTACGAAATTAGCGTTAATTAGTCACATTTTGCACCCATAAATTTTCATCCAAAGAAATAACATGTCTGCAGCGGAAGGTGGGCAGTTTGTACTTTTACAAAAGCTAATTTGCGTATTTCAACAATTTTAGCTTCTCAAGAGGAAATCAGGGAAGAGGTTTCAAAATTACAGAAAAAGAAACAAAGAACTTGATATTTACGAAATTTTACTTTTTCAATGAAACATGTGACTTTTCATCTTTATCATACTTGTGCTCATTCATTTGATTAAACTATTTTTTTATGCATTACAAAATTCATGTAAAAACCAATTTTCCTGTACAAAATAGAATTGTTGTGCTTATCTTCTACAAAACTGGTGCAAAGGCTTTGCTCTTCTACAAAACTTGTGTAAAAGGTTTTTTTTTCTGCAAAACCGAAAACCTAATCTTTTTTCAGAGGTTGTATATAATATTTTTTTCATTTCAGCCTCAGCTGGGAAACGCCTTCATAACTTAGCCGTTATATCTATAGAGCGTAATGAGTAATGACCTCATGATTAATCCTAAAGCAGTAATTGACGAATTTGCATCTCAAAAACGACGATGTCTTCAGTTTTCGTTGTAAATATTCATTAAATGAAAGAATATGTTGAAAGAAATAGCGAAAATGGAGATAAAGAGGATAATAAATAGTAGAGAATAGAAAGATAATAGGAGAGTGGAGAGTAGAGAGGTAATGGGATAGTAGAGATTGAAAAGAAAAAAAAAAGAAACGAAGTTGCGAAGGAATATGAGAAAATGTTAATTGTAAATATACATTTCTTCTTCATTTCAGAGCCCAAATTAGCTTTGCTAAAATATTAAAACACATGTTGATTCGGGAGCGTGTTATTCTTTTTTTAATTAAGTATTATATAGTACAATTTGGAGTATAACCCCCGAGACATATGGTGAAACTTGATTGTGTATTTGCCTATGTAAAATAAATACCGAAAACTATAGGTGTTGAAATACCATATATTTTTTTCTGGGAGTTATTCTACATTGTCCTCGAGGTAGTTTCCTAATTCAGAGGTTTTCGTTCTTCAAAAGTGTCAGTTACTGGAAGTTTTATTTTATATTTGTTAAAGCTAATGTACGAAAATGACCCCACCCTCTTCCATGGCACCTACTGTGGACAGCCCAACTTTTGGCATTCCACTGGGGCGAACCCCCCTTCCCCAGTTACCCCAATAAAGGCCCACCAATAAAAAAAATTCTGAAACCGCGGCTGACTGAAAGGTTACAATATCGAACTAATTAAACAGGCTAATGATACAAAATGTGTATTCTCAGTTAACGTAGGCATTTACTTGAAATTTTTCATGTGTAAAGCTCAGTAATGTAAAAATATTAATACTTGTACTAATTAATATACATGGATAAAAAATCTATTCCATTAAATATGAATTGGCATTTAGGAACAATAATCTTTCGGCGTGAAGAGGCTCCAACCGATTTCTCCCATCGGTTAAAATGTTACCAGCCTTTAAGAAAATTCTTTCGCAAGGCACTCATGTTGCCATAAAGTTGAATTTCCTTTTCGCTAACTCTGATAGATTTGGGTAGATCAGAGAATGAGATCTCCACCATTACAAAGGGTCTTGATTCCGCGGCAAGTTATTTTATTTTTTTAATTGTCGTCTAAGTAGCGATTAATTTTTCTAGTTGCTATTGATGTGGGAGCACCTAATTAATCACATATTAACTGAATTTAAACTTTAAGTAAATTAAATAAAAATAAATCAATTAAAACAATAATTAAATAAACTGATTAAAACAATTAGTTAATTAAAACAATATTTGGTTAACTATAACAATATAATAATAATAATATAACCTCTTGTAATATCAGATATTAAACGGGGGAATAACCCCTGAGCCCAGGCGTCAGTTAGACTAACTATACCAGATGTTATTGCGATGTCCCGTAACTCGACGCGTTACCTATGTCATGAAAACGGAGCAATATGTTCCTAGAACAGTGATTTTTCAGTCACCGGTGATTTTTAACTGTTACTTTGGATAACTCCTATTCCTAATCACTGGTGATCTGAAATAACAGCTGTTGTTTGAAGAACATGAGTTTTAGAGGAGCATACTGTTCTTGCAACAGTGATCACTCGGTAACAGGTAATTTTTAACCATTACCTTAAATCATCCCCATCTCTATTAGATACCCGGAAGAATGTCAATTTTGGAAAAGAACGCTACTGTGCATAGAAGTGATGCATTCACATTTCTCATATTATTAACCCAGGTTCAATTCCAATGGCACCCAAGATTGTGTGCCATCTTTTCTACTCATCGTAGTCCTGGGTTTAAATTCCTTGGAAATCTAGGTCTGTGGGAAATTTATCTCCAACTCAACAACAGTAAAACTTTGGTGAATAGAATTGGCAACAGACTCTCAATCAGTATCTCAAAAGCTTTTTATCATACAGTCGTTGTCCAAGCTTGATATCAAAAGCATTTTTGTATAAGCTCCCTGTCACCTTAGGTTAGTTCTTATTAAATTATGTTAATTGTTCAAATCTTGTATATACTTTTCGTGCAATTATGGGTGCTGGCAATCACCTGTAGAGCTTTGTACTGTAAAACAGAAACGATTTTATAAACTTTCCATGGTCGGTGCATCAACATTCAATTTTTACTCTTTCTGGAAAAAACTAGTAAAATTTTGCCACTTGTCCAAACTGTAAGAAAAGATTTCGCCACGTTTAGAGACCTACACTTCCCTTTAACAAACGAAGTGTCAAGAAGGTCCTTGCAAATAAACTGTTTTTTTTTTTTTTTTTTAGCTGTAAGGTTAAATATATTATTTCATAAAATTGAATACATTATTTTATTTTTGATTATTTTTATTTCTGAAATTCCTGCAGAACACTTTATAGGCTGCTACAGACCCCACTATCTGGAAACACTGCGCTAAATATATACTAGTATACTGTCTATCCCTATAGCCAGAAATTTCCTAAGTTCGCTGCTGTGTACATATGTTGTTCATTAAATTTAGAGCCGAATATTGTATGCATTTTACATACACGTGTTACCTGTGTTTACTTCAAAAATCTGAAATTTTCTATAAAGTCCCACTGTATTTATAGTTTTTAATTGCAGTTACTGGTCCTAGTGGTACACCCACTGTCTTTGAACTTGCTACACTTGTTTCAATTTCTATTAGTAAATTTACCTTGTTTGGCGCAAAATTGCCTATACTGTCTGTGTATTATAAAACAACCAACCGCTTCTCGATGAGCTTAGTAATGTGATTAAGCCCAGCAATCCCATCTTGGTCATACATTTTTCTTTAACTTGAAATATGTATATGTGTGTGTGTGTGTGTGTGTAACAAAAGAGACAATAACTTTCTTTTCATACTTTATTAGAATATCACAAATTTGTATGTTTTGTAATAAAATAGTATCTGAATCTGTCTCTTATAATTCAGTTCTTATAATCGGGAATATCTTCTTCCACTTTGTTCGTAGAATAGCAAATAAGCTTTATCGTTGACAAGATCCGATGATTTTACTGTGGAAACCCTGTTCGAAAACAGACAACAAACATTAGTAATACAAAATATATAAAATTAACTGTGTGGAATCTGTATAGGGAAATACTTTCATTTTTCCATTTAAACTTTATGTTTTTATTTATGATAGTATAGACAATCATGACAATAGAGTTTAGTCACTGAAGTTATATACGATAATATAAATTTAAAAATTTTTAAACACAAATTGAACTCAGGATGAGGGGGGGGTGCAAATGCCCAGGGGCCCTGAGATCCTAAGAGGCCTAGTATGAACCTTTAATTATGTAACAAATATAATTTATTGTCAAATATAATTGAGTGTGAGGGTGATTTGCTAAACTGCCTAAGGGCACGTGAACATGGGCCTGATTGAACTTTATACCCTATCTCAAAGGACAGAATGACCTATTTGGGAAATTGAAGTTTGAAAACTGGTGCAGCATCACCTTTACTGTCCTTGCAACATAATAAACATGCTCTCCTTGCACCATGATAAATATGCTGTCTTTGCACCGTAATAAACATGTCCCTACACCGTAGTAAACATCTCCTTGCACCATAATAAGCATGCTGTCCTTGCACCATAATAAACATGCTGTCCTTGCACTGTAATAACAGAAAGAAATGAAACAAAGCTTAAAGGAAGTGGCCTTGCTCAATTTTTTCTTTCCACATTGAGCGTTAAAAGTACTTTGCTATTATAACTTTAGAAACGCTTTAGTTTATAGAACGATTGAGGGAAGATCAATACATGTGGAACTAACTGTCTTTGGGGATATTTGGCAAATGCGAATCAAAACTGTTTTTTAGCTTAGTAAACACGGTAGGTGATATTCATGGTGCTTCAATCGCAATCACCGTAACTAAGATTTAATTTTGGGGGGGGGGTCGAAAAGTTTTACGAAGTAGTGTTGAATAAAAATGTGTCACCTTTATCGTAGAAAAGAAATATACATACACTGAAGTGCCAGAAAAACTGGTACACCTACCTAATATCGTGCAGCCCCCTCCGTGCGCATGCAGAAGTGCCGCAACACGACGTGGCATGGACTCGACTAATGTCTGAAGGTATCCTGCAGGGCAGTCCACAAATCCATAGAAGTTCAAAGTGGTGGAGATCTCTTCTGAACAGCACGTTGCAAGGCATCCCAGATATGCTCGATAATGTTCATGTCTGGCGATTTAGGTGGCCAATGGAAGTGTCTAAAGTCAGAAGAGTGTTCCTGGAGCCACTCGGTAGCAACTCTCGATGTGTGGGGTGTCGCATTATCATGCTGAAATTGTCCAAGTCCGTCGGAATGCACAATGGACATGAATGGGTGTAGGTGATCGGACATGATGCTTACGTACCTGTCACCTGTCAGAGTTGTCTCTAGACGTATCAGGGGTCCCATATCACGCCAACTGCACACGCCCCATACCATCACAGAAGCTCCACCAGCTTGAACAGTCCCCTGTTGACATGTAGGGTCCATGGATTCATGAGGTTGTCTCCATACCCGTACACGTCCATCCGCCTGATGCAATTGGAAACGAGACTCGTCAGACCAGGCAACGTGTTTCCAGTCATCAACAGTCCAATGGCGGTGTTGGCATGCCCAGACGAGGCGTAAAGCTTTGTGCCGTGCAGTCAACAATGGTACACAAGTGGGCCTTCGGCTTCGAAAGCCCATATCAATGATGGTTCGTTGAACAGTTCGCACGCTGACACTTGTTGATGCCCCAGCATTGAAATCCGCGGCAATTTGAGGAAGTGTTGCACGTCTATCTCGTTTAACGATTCTCGTCAGTCGTCGAAGGTCCCGTTCTTTCAAGGTCTTTTTCCGGCCGCACCGCTGTCGGAGATTTGATGTTTTACCGGATTCCTGATATTCACGGTATACCCGTGAAATGGTCGTACGCGAAAATCCAAATTTTGTCGCTATCTCGGAGATGCTATGTCCCATCTCTCTTGTGCCGACTATAACGCCACGTTCAAAATCACTTAAATCTTGATAACCTGCCATTGTAGCGGCAAGAACCGATCTAACAGCTTTGCCAGACATCTCTTGTCTTATATAGGCGCTGCCGACAGCATCGCGTTACGCTGATTGGTTGCAAAGCTCCGTTATTTGCATACGCACGCCTGTACCAGTTTTTCTGGCACTTCAGTGTACATTATACAAATATTAATGAAAAAATATCGATTTTGCCTTCGGAGTTGTAAATTCTTGCTTCTATGGTTGCTATCAAAATTTACTTTTTTATAATGTCCCCCTTTTAAAAAAAAGAGTTTCTGCATTTTTTCTTCTTTTTTTTTTCTGTGAAAGTATTCTTGAGTTAGTGGTCTACAAAACGAGGACTTGTGGTCAGAATTTCGATAATTATTTAAGACCTGAGAATTTTTCTCTCCCACCCACTTTTTTACAAGTTTGACAAGTACAAATTTTGCTACCCTATTACAAATTTCATTTTTCAGTCCCCCCGGATATGGACATACGATACTTCCATTGTGATAGTGATATCAAACTCCTGTTATAATAATAGTATAGGCGAAATAAACTGTACAAGATGTATTTAGATGAAAACTCGCAGTTGTAGCTAAAATAAAATCAGTCGGGGAAAATATATTTTTCTGATTGATGACAACAGAGAGAAGACTTGTTGATTTTTATTTGGATGATGGCAGACCATTTTTTTCCGCCGAACCAACTATAAACGGCTTATTTTATTATAACTATGACTGTAAATTTCCCATTTCAATTTTGTTGTTTTCCAATATCTCGGATTGCTTGCCTAATTCTTTGGCGGTAAAGTAATCACAAACCATCCATTTAATGCTTTCTTTGACGCTACACAAATTTCCTGAAATGAACCAAGAGACGTATATTCTGATAATTATAACGCCTTGTTCATATTCATTTCTCCCTCCATTAGCCCCAGGCTGGAGGAGAGAAGTGGGACAGTGCGCCTTCGTGGGAGGCAGGACTCTCGCCTTCGAATGGACAAGGACTCGCAACCCCCACCCCGAAATTCCAAGGTATGCGCCCTTTGGGAGGACCCGGTCCGCCCATTGGCGTACGCAGAAAGTTCATAAAGGGGGTTATAGGCTCAATGGGGGGTTACAGAGCTACAACTCATATATTCCTATGTTAAATATACAAAATTTCATTACAACCCCATCAACACCCCCCCCCCTGCGTACGCCAATGGATCCGCCCCTGGTTGCAACCATAGCCTTTGAGCTCACTTGACTGTATTAGCCATCTGAAAAACTTAGTTCTCTTTAAATATGGTCCATCTCAACGATTATGTTATGTCATCACAAATAGCCTTCTTGTAGATCTCGGGTCTAAAAGTAAACCGGCCTTTCAGTTGCAGAAGTAAGCCATTACGTGGCTTACTTGTACAACTTTTAGATGCGAGATCCATGAACTTTTATGTTGAATTATTAGCATGATGTTAATTTCTGTTGGCTACTGGAAGAAAATTGCTCCAAGTCCCTTCTGTATAACTTGCACCAGTGATGTAGAAAAGGGTGGCTAAAGCTCCCACACCCCCCTTGTACCTGTATGACAAAATGCATTGTCCTCATTAACGCCGAGTCTCTTGACCTTTCCTAAAGTCATTTGAGCTCCTATAATTTATGCATTACTGGGTCCCTGAGTTTTGGACCGTTATATAGTACGAAAAAAAAATTCACTTACATGGAGTCATTAAATTCGGACCATTGGGAGGTTTCAATGTCCTTGCATTTTGCTGTATAATGTCCTGATGATGATCCTCCGAAGTGGTCCACCACTCCATATAGATTGTATGAGGCATTTGAATCTTAAAGAAAAATAAAAAAGTGCCTCAAATTTTTGCTGAGCAACAATAAATGGCGCTACTTAAATCTTGAATTATAAAATTTATGTAATTCATACTCACTTATGCAGTCACTGGATGCAAACTGGGACAAATCTAGATTCCTCTCTGGGCAGTCGATATTTACGTTCAACTTGTTTGTATAATGGAAGCCGGATGAAAAACGTTTTAGATCTGGCGTTGTGAATTATGGATAATAGGCAATAAATTTAGCAATTATATAACAACAATACTATTACTGACTGAGATGGATATGTTATTACGTGTATGTGCCCAACCCCTAACCTAGAGCACATTGAATTAAAGACCGTCGCAACAGCCGCCATTTTCTTGCATATTTCCGGTTTCATTTACCTTGGCGATAAAGGTTTTCCACTTTAGAGCAATGATCGCTATTTTGGCATAAAAATAATCAACAATCCGCGATTATCCGACTATTGTAAACATTGGCGCAACTTTTAAGATGTCGCCAATAAATACAATTTGCAACCGTAGCTTAGTTTTCGATTAATGCAAAATTATAATGCAAATAATCAAAACAAACTTGCACTGCAAACATTCTATGTTTATTCCTCGAATGATTAGAACAATTCTTAGCGGAACACCCACCCATTTCACCTTATTTTATTAAAAATTACACACTTGTAAATCACTCAACTTTAACAAAGCAGTGAATAGGATCACGTGATACGATGGTAAGAAAATGGCGGATATGCGTCAGCTCTCTTTTCTAGGAGCCTTACCCTACCCTATTGTGAAATCATCAATCGTTAGATAGGCCTAGGCCCTATAGATGATCAATGTTAACGCGTTCGCCTGACGTTAATCGGGTTTGACTTCGAACAGTGCTAAAAAAAAATAACACCCATCGACTAACTGCTTGCTGTAATCCGAAGTTCATATTCCTCGGAAAATTTGTAGGTCCACTGCCCTGCAATGACGTAATGGTAACCCATTCGTTTATCGTACTATTAACCCGGATTCGACTTCCAATGATATCGTAGAACGCGAGCCATTTTTCTGCCCCACCGTAAATTGGAATTTGGTTCCTTGGCAGCAAAAGTTCGGATTCCTCAGAAAAGCTTGGGTACCGATGCAGCTCAACCTTTTCGTTCTTGCGCCGCAAAAACCCATACAAGCAGTTATTCGACTTGAAAAAGAAACTGGAAACCTTGTGTCACAAAACAATTAGGCCTATAGTATGACAAATTCTGCGTGAACGTGTCACAGTTGTGCCACCGCGGGAACTCAACACATTTTTAAAGTACAGGGATTGATGTCCTTATAAGTTACATATGCTCTTTGAATAATAAACCAAAGATACATAATTATAACAATATTTTTATAATAAAGTCTAAATGGTGTTCAACATGTAAATTTAGTTCTCCCGCTCTTTTAAGGAAGAGTTTCGCAGTGAAACTGATAAAGGAAACTGAATTTCGGACCCTACGTTTTGTGACTCAAAAAAAGAGCCATTTGACCTCTATTTTACAAGCTAGGATTTTATTGCCCTTCTCAGTGTGCCGACCCTAAGAATAGCAAATATTCCAATTTGCAATATGGGAATCTAAAAGCTCTCTGGTTTGACCTCAAGACACCAACGCCAAAATTTAATTTTCTTGGATGTTTAACAAACTTGGTGAAATTCATAGTATTGACTTGCTACTAATTTTTCATACAGCTTCAAAATATGAGGCAATTCTTTATAAATATTTCTCACCTGTCGCCTGCTTTCGTACGCCTAATGTACATCAGAGACGCCCCCTCCGCTAAATATCGTTTCAAAATAATTTCGCTGTGGCACAGTTTTTTATTTTAAGGATAATGAGCTGCTAAATATTATTACAAGGCAGAAAGCCAAGGATAACAATTAAAATTTCATACAGCCTAACCAGCATAACTAAACAGAAAATGCTTTTTTTGATGAGCCAGAATTACAGTGGGTACCCCAATATAGTAAAATCGCCCATGAGTTTCAGTAATCTGAAATGTCCTCTGTACAGTGAAGTAAGTTCATCCATTTTAATGCGATTTTTACTTTCCTAATTTCTTACTTAGAATATCATATTGTGGTTTTGTTGAAAAAAGGCTTTTCCATTTTCTTACACATTAACTTAATTAAACATATTATAATAAGGAATAATGGATACAAGGATTAAATAAGGGATGGTAATAATAGAAGGATAATGAATTTATCAAAAAATTAAATACTAAGGTTTAAAACACTTTAAGTTTTAAAAATTTAATGTGATAAATTTTTATAAAATGTTTTTGCACTTCAGTATCTCGGTTAGACCATTTTGGCGCCCCTCCCCTTTGTCTTGGCGCCGAGTGCGACGGCACCGCTCGCACAGCCCTTAATCCGTCTCTGTGTACATGACCGGAACTGACACTGAGCACGGTAGCGGGAAGAAATAATACACTTGTGAAAAGGATACGTATTACTAGGATGGTCGGAAATCGATTGATCTCGAATTGTTTTGTTGAGCATTTTTTGGCTTTGCACCTCTCACAGAACTGAAAAGAAAAATTTAAAGTCTAATTATAAAAGTAACACCGTTATTCTAAAATTGGAAAGTGACATCGAATTTTAAAAATCGAGGAAAGCAGTAAGAGCTGACTCTTACTGTCTTCTTTCACTTACAGGCCTCTCTGAGCCGTCTAACGTTTCTGGGGACGTGAAGAGCCTGAAACACTGTTGAAGAGTGACTCGGCCTCCCTAAATTTGAAATTGAATGATTTATTATTGTCAATTTCCTGGTACATAAACTACATTGTATATATATGAGGCCTTGAGAACAACAATGGCGCAAGTCCATTTTTGCTTAAAATGAGATAAGAAAGGATTTGCGTCCATCCAGTTTCGTGTTGGCCAATAGTAACGTGGTGCTATCCTGCAACAACTTATTACACTATGGTCATATACCAGTGTTGCAGGCAACAAGGCAACCCCAGAGGATGGACTTCACTCAAAAATTTCATTTTTGTGACTTATACCGCTGTCATTTTCAACGCCTCATATACGAGTAATGATAAATTTCAGTTTTGAGAACTATAGCCATTAGTTTGAAACCAAACCTTTGTGTTTAACTTAGAAAAAAGATCCATAAAGTTAGATCCAATTTTACGAAAAAAAAATTACAATTATTGTACTGAAAGAAAACCTTTTTTTAAATCCGTATATTTTAACGGTGGTCGTGGACAAAAGTACGAACTAAGAAAATAAATTAGTGATTACAAACAACTTAGAAACAACAAAAATTGTATCATGAATTTTTTTAAAAGAAATGGGTAAGGGAAAGACAAGTATTGAGAAAGAAGATTTTTTTTGTAAGAGCCAAAATTTCCAATCTTAATTGATGATAATTATTTGTAAGTATTGTGCTTTTCACCATTTGTCATATGGATCAGAGAAGTTTAACCTTTTGACATGATGAAATAGAATACTATCAGTTAACTTTTCACGCAACATAAACACAGTATACGTGAAATTATGTTAAAGGAAAAGAAACATTTTTACATATTTAGCTTAATTTAACAAAATTAAATTCAGACCGAAGCATGCATTTAACATAAAAATGTTACGATTATGTTTTTTGTTTTTATTTGAAATACGTTATTTTCTCCATTTCTTGACGAACATCATAATTAAATTATAATGTCCGTCATTATAAGTACCGCTTAGTATAATTTAATCAAAATTTGTGTCATCATAATTAAATTAAGAATTATAAATGAAATCTTACATCCGGAATCGGTAGCGATAAATCCCAGAATGGATCAAACGACGTTGAAGCGTTTCCACATGACACGCACTTCAATGTACTTTTTAATTGCCCGGCAAAGATATCTGCAAGAAATAATGTATCATTATTTGAATAAAATAAATAAAAATTATTATTAGCATATAAGAGAAGGGGGAACTCACACAGAGTTTCATTAATATATTCTATGATAAATAGGACTCGCCCTCTCAAAATTCCAACCGAGCAAACAATAGTTCACACATATATAGCTCTCTATTTATAAGTTGTTATATCCCATACATATTCTTAGTTTAAAGGAGGTTAAACACCCCATTTACAGCGCCCACCCGGTCTTGGCCTGAACAGCGTGGGCTTCGTGAGACCTCAGTTTTTTCCCAATGCTGCCCTGACAGATGTTCTGGCATTGCGATCTCGAGTCCCAATATCTGATCGTACTGACATAATGTAATTAGAATATATTTATATTGTTATTACATGATTTTATGTTCATATCCTATAACTAAGTTATTCAATATAATCAGTACTATATCCAGGGCTGTCCCTAAAGGGTACGCGCTGTGTGATTCGTGTACTCTCAAGAAATTTTGAAAAATACCGAGTATGCCTGATACTCTCAAAGTCTTGAGAAGTTTTTATATTTGCTAATTTTTGGGCAATTTTCAACAAAAGTTCAGTTATTTTTTAAGTCATTTACAAACTTGAAGGGAAACAAATGAGGAAAACTCCTGTGAATCCCCCAGGTCTCAAAATAATATCCTGCGTACGACCAGAAGAGGAATGAAAAACTGATGAAAGTGGCAAGTGACACCTTGGGCTTGGATAGAAAATAAACGATTTGTCAAATGCCAAGTCCAGTAACCCCGCAATTTCAATACTCTTTAATTAAGACAGCACTGCATACTCTCAATAATTTTCTTCAGGACAGCCCTGACTATATCAATTATTATAAGTTCCCACTCCCAGGGCCGTATTTAGTTTACGATGCACCCTGGGCACAACGATTTTTGGCGCCCCCCCTCCATTGGCGTAACTAGGGGGCTAACCCCCAAGAAAATTTCTTCTAAGCGTCTAGATATACGGTTTAGCCCCTAGAAAATGGGTCAGCCCCTAGACTTCGAAGCTAGTTACGCCCATAACCCCGGTGCTTACAGAAATAAATAAAATTTTGTCCTTCCGCCCCCTCAAATGCAACGAAAAATCTCGGAGGATAGGGAAGGGGCGACATTTATGGTTAGCCTACCTTATATGCATTATTATAAGATATAATAACGATATTTTTATAAATAAATTATTTTATTTGACAATGATTTTTTTGGATTTTTTTGGATATTGGAGAGAGGTGGTAAGGGCGGGTGCAAAGCTTGAAAATTTCACTTGTAAGTTTAGTTTTATTTTTTACTTGAAAATAATCATTTTTAATGTAAACATTATTTTCAGGAAACGTACACCCCCTGCCTGGCTGCGGCCTTGTGGGAAAGGGGTTGTTTCAAGCAAGTTTTCAGAGTTTCAGATTTAGAAAAAAAAGGGTGGAGAGCGTCTTCCCGGGAAAAGCTGATCGACAGATTTCTACGGTAAATAATTTGCAATTAAAAAAAAAATCCGCAGCCTCTTACGCCCTGGGCAAGTGCCCAACTTGCCCATTTATAAATCCGGCACTGCCCACTCCTCGAAAAAACGGAGAATCATTTGATCGTAGTGTTATGGCACTTGTAAGAATAAAATATTTATTTATTTCCAGGCCCGTATATATTTAAAAAATGGCGTGTTTTTGAGGAAAAAGGGAGAAGTTTCGATATAAACAACTTTTGCACACATTGGGAATTTTATTTCACGACTAATGATATTGTTTAAACGTAAGATTTTATCCCGAAAACTTTTTTTCTGCACACGGCCTTCCCCACTTGTTCATCTTCTTTGCGGAACACACGCCATTATTGATTTCCAAATGTGAATACGAAGTAAGCTGCATCTTTCACTCTCTTCCCCATTTTCTCTCCTCCATTTCTATACTCGCAGCAAAGCTAACCTTGTACGTTGTTAAGGCTACGACGACCTATTCACACCAGTGAGACGAGTATTCATTCGCGAATTGGCGAAAAATGAGATAACCCTCAACATTATTAGGCTATTTATCGCCTAATTTGGAATGCAGAAAAACGCGGTTGCCAAAATTCCACGCGCCAAATTTCCCGCCAAGCGAACGAAGTCCTCTGAGTGGTCAGTTACTTGAATGACGTCAGCGTTCGCTATAATGAGTCTTTTTCCTAAATTTAATAAATACCAGATTTTAATTACACAAATATGCCTATGTTTTATGTATTTGAGCATTATTTTAATGTTTTATGTCCGAAATGTATCTTCTATTAACTCTGTTAACGTAAGAAAGGGCGAACTATATCGTATTGGCGGAATCATACTGCTCTGTGCCTTGTCAGTGTACCAGGTCAGCTTTGCCGTGAGTATAGCCCAATCATGTCACTATTCCCTAAATCTTAAAATGTCAGTTGTAACGTTAGAATCATATCGAACCAGATACATCATAAATAATTGTGTATAGGATGAATAAATTTATTGCTTGTTCTTCTCTTTAAACCTCTGAAAATAATCTTCGTTTACAATACTAAAACTATAAAATAACCGTAACCTCTACTCATATACGCACCGACAATTTTACTATCATCTATATTCCTGTAACGTCGCCAACTATCGAAGGCGCTTTGCGTTAACCTAAAACGAAAGAAATGGGGTAACTAAACAATCCCGCTACAATCAGCATCCACACATTGATATGATTATATTCCGTGTTCAGTGTTAAGAAGGTATATCGTTTAAAAATCTTTGAATGTACCTACGATGTATGTTCATTCGTTACTGGTCGATGCTTGGTAGTCACTCTATTGATATCATCATGTAGTCCTTGTAGCAAATACCTCAGTAGCTCTTGAGCATCCTGTTGACTGGAAAATACGAGCAGACAGACGATTTAGTTTTTAAATTACAGAGTCAACGCAAAAATGGAAACAATTTCCTGTAGCTGTAATAACCAAACTGTGCATATTCGTCAGGCCGGTAGCTAGGATGAAGGAGCAACCAGGGCAGGGCGAAGGACAGATGGGGCACAGGGCATCGTTCTGTACATATAAATGGCCCAATGGGGCAACTAGAGCCCCGTCCCTGCTGCCCCGGTTTGGTTACAGGCCTGGGGCGCGCACGTATGTGTGTGAGGAAGAGATCATTCCCATGGGATATCTTTTTAAATTCCATATCAGTAAATTTCATAATAATTACAAAAAATACATAAAATACTTATATTGCCCCCCGCCACTTCCGGTCTAAAAGGATGTTCATGGTTAAAATGATAATGATACTTTTCTTCTTTTGCCTTCTTGACATTTTTAACAACAGAGTACAATAAAACATTATAGTACTTTTAAACTGTGTTTAAAGCGTTCCTGTATATAAAATGTACTTTTTCTGCATAGTCATTACTTATTATTCCAGCGTTGAAATATAGTTGCTTCTGTGTGTGTATATCATACAAACAATAGACTTTTTTTTCTTTTTCTTTTTTTTTTTGTGGTGAGACGTCCCAAACTTTGGGCAGTTTTTCTGTAGATTCCCCCAGTATTCTAAAATGCCATTTCAACAAGTTCAAAAAAAAATAAAAAAATATTTCCTCCATCCCAATTTTACTTTGAAACCAGGGTCAACCATTATTTCTAATGACAAATGGCTGAAGTATAATAGAATGTGTTTATTTTAGTATCCTGACGAAAGACTGTTACCGACGAGTTCGAAAACTTGGGTGATTCATTTCATTTACCATTTTACCCGCATTTAACATTTTGTATGTAAATGTTAATTTTGTTAGCTTATTTTCGTTTATATTTAGCTATCGAATATTACCATTAAACAACACTCGAGAAAACTTACTTAAAACCCGCAAATCTGGGAGCATATTTTTGAAGTTCTCTTTTTACATGATCCGGGCTCACAGCATTGTTAGAATTATTGCTCCATATGACGTTAATGAGACTAGCAAACGCTATAAAAATAAAGCAAAAAATCTTGTATATCATTATTGACACAGGAACACACACACACATATATATGTTGCGGTAAATGTTATTAATCAGGTGATCATGTATAATTACCCGTGATTATTCATAATCACCACTAAACTTGGTAAATGTGATAACATTGCTATCAGCAATGTTATCGTGTTAATGATTTTAAAGAACTGCACCATAAAAATTGTTCTGCATTTATTTCTATTGATTAGTGCAGTGTGTCGCTATTAAACTATTTAAATTATTGAATATTTATCAAATTTACCGGTTAGTTTATAAAATCCCCAATTCGTAATAGGGAATGTAATAAATTCAGATTATTTTGTGGAGTAACGAAGTCTTAATTCCAGAAAATGAATATTTTCAAATAACACTAAAAATTTTGTTGTTAAGAATTAGAAGAACATGTTGGCTATTAAAACTTACAATAATATTTCAATTTAAAAAATTAAATAAAAGTGGAACTTTTGTACTTTACTTTCATTAGGTATCTTAGAACAGACATATTAGATAATAGCATAAGTTATATAATATATGTCGTAAAAGGTATTGAAAAATACAAAATGATCAAAACTGCTAAAAACAAAATAAAGCCTAGTTTGTTATTTCAGTAAATACTTTATTTTTATCTAAACAAAACAGAACTTCGAATTAAATAATAACCAGCATTTCTAGATAACTTTTATGTCTTGTCAAATAAAAGACCTGAATAAAGAAAACGATTTTATTATTAGAACTTATACAAAACAGTTCCATGTCAAAAACAAACTAAACCCATATTCTAGAAAAAAAAGAAGCATTTACTTACATTTACTTGTAAGTTTACTTATTTAGACACATTGGACTGTTATGACATTTAGAATTACAAAGTTTGCCAGATTTTTTACATTTTCACTTATCAGACTTGCACTGTCCCTTGCAAACACAGTGTTGATATCCCTGACCTCCAGAAAGTGATGATTTTCTAACACATTCTCGAAGTGATATTGCTAAATCTGGAACATCTTCAAGCGAAATAATTTTTTCTTCACAAATTGTGAACTGATTCCTTGTATACCACTGTGAAAGTTTTCCTTGTTTTGCTCCTAACAGATAAAACTCTCCATTTTGAACTTCTAATATCACCGCTAATAAATTTCGTGGATCATTTCTTGCTCTGTCAACATCTGGTATTCGTAGTTTCACTGTGTCACCAACACATTACCAGAAGAAAATTTAAGATTTGAAACTTTCAACGTCTTTTTTGCCTGTGATTCTAAGCTTTCTTTAGCACTCATTCTATGTTTCCTTACTTGTTCTCGCCTGATTAAAATATCTTCATCCTCTGTCTGAACCACAAAATTAACTGCAGGTGGAGAGTCATTTAGCAATGGATCATTATTATCCACATTAGAATCATCTTCCATTTCGCTGTTGGTGTTATCAGAAGCGTTATTAACTGTCTCGATTAAAGCCTGAAGCTCTTCTTAGGTTCTAAGGTGTTTGATAGAGTCTTCGGGAAAGAAGACGTTTTCAAATCTATTTTTACAGGCATCCCAAACGTTACTTCAGAAGGAGTACACTTGATGACTTCATGAAATGCCCTGTTTTTCATAAGTTGTACAAAGCGTAACCCTTCGGACCATTTACTAGTTTTATTGCTTTCCAACCAAGAACTTAGCATATTTCAACATCCTGGTTTGCACTCTCGACCGAACCTTGAGTCTGGCTGTGTCTAGGTTTTCCGTGCACAATTTTCAGATCCGGCCACACTGCACAAGTTTCTTCCTTTGATTACTGAACTCACGACCGTTGTCACTTTGAAGTACACTGGGGGATCCAAATATAGTAAAAATATCAATTAAATGATATGCAACTTCTTCTGCACGTTTGCTTTTTAGAGCACGCAACTGTACGAACTTCGTCAAGCGGTCTTGATAGACAAATATAAATTTGAAATCATTATCTGGTTGCGACTGCATGTCAATTAAGTCTACCTGGTATTTTGAGTTCATCTCTTGAAAGACCATTGGCCTAATGACAAGTCCTTTCTTGGGTATCTTTGATTTCTTTTGACAACTTTCACACAAATTTAAGTAAATCATCACTGCTTCGGTAGTAATGTTTTTGTACTTTTTTTGAAGTTCTTTTAACATTCTGTTTCTACCACCATGGCCTATTGATAAATGTGCCTTATAAACTATGGTAAAAAGTTCTTCAAAGTACACGTAAAATCTAACATTGGAGCTGTCTTTACTTACGGGAAAGTTTTTCAACATCGTCTACTTTCATTACGTTGTATCTTTTTAATCTTCGATAGTCTTCCGGTTTTTTCCCATTACTTTTGTTTTTGCTTCACAAAATTCTTGTAATTCACATTATTCTTGTAATTCACTTCTATTAACAAGTCGTCATATCTTTCTTTCGTCAGAAAACCGCTGTTTGCTTTTTTAGTGTTCATAACAGTCTGCGAACCCGCGTTGCTTAGCAATGGTATACGTCATGACAGAAGCCAGGCAGCTGCGCAAACTGAACGAATTTGGGTAAAGTTATGGACTTTTATTACATTCCCCATTACGAGTTGGCGATTTTATAAACTAACCGGTAAATTTGATAAATATTCAATAATTTATTACATTTACCAAGTTTAGTGGTGGTTATGAATAATCACTGGTAATTATACATAATCACCGGTTTATTACATTTACCGTAACATATATACCGGGTGATCCAAATTAAACAGGAGGTGTTTAGACCTCTCTGTAGAGAAAACTACTCTGTCAATTTCACCCAAATTTCATACACATGCTCCCCTGAGTATGCGGTTTCGATTTCTGAAAGAAAAAATTGAGTTCATATTTCGGCCGCTAGGGGAGGAAATGGCGCTGCGGAGCAGGCAATTTACATATTACTTAACATGCGCAACATCCTCTGCCTATATAAGGAGTCGTGAAGCACTTTTTCACCATACGAGGACTCCGTCATGAAACTTACTTTACCAGATCGCGCGTTACTTGTTAAGCTCTTTTATCAACGAAATAGCAATGCTTCTGCTGCACTTAAAGCATTTCGGCAGGTAAAAGGTTTACGCAGAGGCCCTCTAACAATTACAAATCTTCGAAAAATGGTCTTGTATTTTGAAAAGAGCGGAACATTCACCGTTAAACCAGGACGAGGCCGCAAACCAACTCGAGTGCAGCAATTTGAAGAAGTTGCAACTGCAGTAGTGGAGCAGGGAGCAGCAAGTGCACATGGTAGCAGTAGTGCACGTGCGATATCACGGGAATTGGACATGCCATATACGACAGTGTGGAGAGTTATGAGAAATGTCCTGAAGTTTTATCCATATAAGATAGCCCACACTCAGCAATTGCTTTCTGGTGATAATGACGTGCGGAAAACATTTGCTTTGATGTTCATTGCTCGGATGACAGTGGATGATGAATGGCCTTGGCAGATACTGTGGAGTGATGAGGCCCATTTCCACTTGAATGGCGCTGTAAACATACATAACTGCCATATTTGGTCTGACACAAATCCCCACGTTCATCAACAAATTCCGTTGCATGCTCCAAAAGTGACAGTGTGGTGTAGCTTCACCTCATCTTTCGTCATTGGTCCTTACTTCTTTGAAGAAAATACGGCCTCGGGGCCAATGACATGTTCTGTTACTGGCTCTAGGTATGCATTTATGCTCCGGAACTTTGTCATTCCTTCGCTTCAACAGAGAAATTGTCTTGACACTACAATTTTCATGCAAGATGGTGAACCCTCCACACATCGCGTTGCCTGTTCAAACAACCCTTGTGACTTTTGGCTGTGGTGGTATTTAACTCTTTAAGCCTCAGGCAGGGAAAAATGCAATGCTCTCTCTGTCGACAAACGACCCGGTTTCCAAATGTACTGGCCCAAAAATTTCCTACCCCCTTTCGTCTACTGCCCTTTATTTTTATGAATGGCAGACTGCGCTTTCACATGTTTTGCGATAGAATTGAATTAACAACATGAGAGCTGAAGATAATTTCTTTACAAAGGACTCCATTACAAAGGTGTTTTTGGCTAAACTGGTTTGGGGTCAACAGATTTGGCGAAAATCCGCTATTACTTAATTTTAAGTTCATGTGCAATAACTTATTATTGAGCCTTCATAGAAAATTAGAACAGTAGACAATTTATATAAATCTTTAACAAAGTATATGCCCCCCCACCCCCACACGATCCCAAAAGAATAATTTTTCAAAATGCCGTCGGCGAGTTAAATGATAGATAAAGTCCATTCTTGGAGTGGGGGTGGGGGGGGGTGCGATTTTGTAGTCTACGTAGATTCTAAGTAGGGAAATTCGTATCGGATATAACGACGCGGGTTTTCAGTCATACATCGAAAACACATGGATTTGTGACAACGCTGGAATCATAATGTTCCGTTCAAATAAAAGGAGAAGTCGGGCGCATAATTCGCTCAAACAATAGCGTAGATGGGGGAGGGGGGCAAGGGAGCGGTCGGCCCGGCGCCACAATTCGGAGGGCGGCAATTAGCTTTTAAAAAACAATGACAGCCACTCGCCCCGGGCGACAAAATATATAGCTACGCCACTGCGCTCAAATTAACTGAATTTCTTTTTGTGAAACGCCTAATGCTAAATATGAAGTAGCAGGGGGTATAGTCGCAGACAAAGACGTAGGCATAAAGTCTAAAAGGGGGAGTGGGCGTTATAAGCTCAATGGGGAGTTACAGAATTACAACTCCATATATTCATAGGTAAATATGCAAAATTCAATCGGAATTGGGAATTACAACCTACATTAACACCTCCTGCGTGCGCTAGTGGGTGAAGAATTACATGGGCTTGTAAGCCCCGGCTCTCACCCCTTCCAGTAATTTGAATTACATTGAGATTTTGAATACATTGCAATGCATAAATGTATATACTATGTGCTTCTCCCCACTCCAATAATTCCTAACGACCCGCCATTTTGGAACCCCCAGGGATCTTGAAGGAGACTTGTGATATTAAAATTTAAGCGTTATTTTAATCTTGTTTATTTACAAATGTCCAAGAGATTTTTATTATTGTTAAACGTGAATGTTGAAGGTAATATACATAAAAAAAAAAAATCTAGTGTTTTTTTTGATTGACTATTACAAGTGCCACATTTTTTATCCCGTTTTATTATTTCAGTCTAGGGCCCATAAAATAGTTAAACCGGCACTGTACGGAAGTCATTGGTATAATAAATATTATTTATTATATTTGTTTTCTATACTATATACTTTAGTATGTTACAGTTTCGCCCCCCACCCCCACTTTTATTTAATATTTTCAAATTAAAATCATGTGCGTATTCTGCAACAAAAATTAACATTTATAATAATTTTAATACACTTATACTGCCCCCTTTAGACATTACCGAACTCCGCCAGCAGGTCATGCCCAAGAGTTTGTGAATTACTGATATAATAAGCTTTGGTTCATTAAAATTGTATACACAATGAAATTAATATATCCCCTATACGACTAGTAATAGGTTGCTGCACTCGTCCCTAAAAAGAACAAAAAATATCTGTAAAAAAGCCGCTCGCAGGTGTATCACCCCCGAATTTTTTTCAGAAATGTAGCACCAAAGTGTCCATTATTTCGCTTTATATCATTTTTCTGCCCCTTCCCCCACTTCTGCCGAAAGAATTAGCTGTATTTCTCTACAGATGATTCGTAATTTATGCAGGGGGCGGTGTCAAACAACATTAATTTCTTTGGGTTTCGATAATTAAAACGTCAGCTATTTGAAAAGTCCTGCCCTTCCCCCTTGAATAAGGGCGATTGGGACAAGAAGGTTTTCATATTATAAATTCTTTTCAGATAATTTTTTTCTCAAAAAATATTTTATTTTCTTTCTGTCTATATCACAGATATTTAAAAAAATCATGTTTAATAAATAATTATGAAATTTGAAGATTATCTGTTAAGTATACAAGGAAATGATTAATTTGGTTGGTATTTAATTTGGTCTCCGGAAAATTACATATTAAATAGTGTCTGACGTAATAAGTAAGTATCATAATCAGTGAAAAATGGATCTAGTCTATTTGGTAATTGAGAGACAGATATGATGACTTCAAATAATTATATGGACACGCTCACTACACCCAATATCACAACATGGCTTTTGGGTTGACAAAATTTTGACCGATATTTATTTTATGCCATTGGCGAAAATAGAAATTTTTTCTGCCAACTGCTATTTGCATTTGTACCAGTAACCTAATCTATGAAGATGCACATTTTGTATACGCTATTATTCCGTGCCTTTGATACGTACCTAGTATATGCTACAGGGGGTCCCCTCCCTCCTTATGTGCCAGAAGGGGGGGGGGAAACAGCTAACTACATGGCCGGCCGATTAAGGCCGTTGTGGGTCAGGGAGATACGGCTGTCTTCGGCCGTTGTGAGACTTAAAGAGTTAAAGGTGGAGGGGGAAGGTTGTCCAGGCTCACAATATGCTCTTTTCCTAACAATGTTTTCTTAGTTAATCCACTTTTCATCACCAGTTATCATCTGGTCCAAGAAGGGTTTGTTTTTGTTCTGA
>QLNU02014802.1:144224357-144234950 GCA_006491805.2 Dysdera silvatica
TCTACTTATATATATATATATAAAGTAGAATTATAATGGGTTAATCCGAATATCGATTTCGCGGTTTCGATTATTTGGATCTTTCAACAAATCTTATCTATATATCAGAAGAAGAAATTGATCTTGTGGTTGTTAATGTGACTGCCTACTTGACCCTGTGATGTTCACTTACTTGACCTAGTAGTTTTGTACCTTTATTATTCACTAATAAATAATGACCATTTAATAAGTGTATGATGATGATACATATGCACAGTCCATTTTTAATTTGGCGTCTAGAGTTATTCTTTAATATTGGACCTTCTCCATGAACATGAGATAACACAGGTATTTTCGTAGGATGCAGGCAGTTCGAAGTAACACAATCCTTCGAAGTTGGCATATTGTGATTTTGTGAATTCCTATTTTATATAAATTTAATATTACTTTTTATTATTTATATTTTGCTTATTGTATGATATTTACTTTTTCTGCTATACCCTTCGATTTCAATTTGCAGATCATTGTATTTGATGATCTTGTCAAATCCCTTATCTCTAATGACTCTCTAGATACAGCCACATCTATTACTCATACTTGCTCCTTTTCCAATTGTCAAATCAGGTATATAAGGCGTATAAGTATCAGTATGTATAAGGCATTTGTCGATTTGGATTTGGAAGCCTCACATGATTTTGGGGTAGCTATTTTCGATAATCTTTTCGGTTTTGTGGTCCCATCAAGTTTTGTTGACTAGTATATTATATTTTTGGCACAGGTTTTAATAGACTATTTATGCTACTTTATTTTGCCATTCAAAGTGTTTAATTTTACATGTAATTCTATGTGTAAGATCTTCTCACACCCACATACCAGGTGATCCACTGCTTTGCCTGCATAGACGGCATTCACTATCAAAGGATAATTTTTCTATTCTTGATTTAATTGCATTCGTTCTCCATGCTTGTTCCTATGCAGCCATTAATGACCCTCCTGTTTCCTTCTTTGCTGCACCCTTTTTAGCCACTTCCATGTTTGTTCATCATTGATTTTTCTATGGTGGTCCTACAAAATGTTGTTCGCAGGGGGCTTTATTATGCTATTGCTGTTTAGTTTTTCATATATACCTTGAGTTTGAATTGTTTTGCTTTGTTTACTTTTGTATTATTCTTTTTTATTATTATTTATTAATTATATATAACTGATAATTGGAACAATACTGAATTTATAATCATAAATATACTTCAGAAAATTTTTAATTGTTGGTACCAATAGGTTATAAACATTATTTAATTTTCACTATAATGTACAATTATTAATAAAATATAATAAAATGAAAGAATACTGCGATAAACCAAATGAAAAATCCCGTAATGTTAATAATAATGAAATTGAATTCCAAGTAATGCAAACAGGAAGCAAACTTAACGATGCTTTATTATTTTTTTTTATATGGAAACTAGTTAAGTCAATGGCCATGTGGCTTTTCTTTGTAAGTCATTCACTTTTCTTAAGTCATTCACTCGTATTACAACATCTAAATTTCTTGAAAATCACACATAGTCGAACAAAAGTTTTTCCAAACTTTTTTAGACTTTATTCATTGGTGTTGACTAAAATTATTTTCAAGATAAATTTTTTCTTGAAAATAGTTTTTTTTTATAAAGCTTTAACTATATATTGATGCAGTTTCTAATCAATTGAAAAATATGTATTAAAAACATTTCAATTATGGCACATTAATTTAAAAAGATGCATAATTTCACTAATGATGTTATTTCAACAATATCACTTATCGTATGGGTAATACCTCCTACTATTGTTAGAAAAAGATAATTTTATTGTAAAAATCTATAAAAATGTTCAAATAATAGTACTGATTGCTTGTTATCATTGCATCCTTCACGACGTAATGGGAAAATAACGGCTTGGCCGAAACACTGGCGGAAAAATTTATGAAAGAAAAACATTTCTTTAGTCGCCCATCTTTTTTTGATATTTTTCTTTGAACTATATTTTCATGTGCGTATCCCCATCCCACTCTGGAAATATCTCCTTTACCACTGGGGCCATGCGTACTACAGTTTGAGAAATACTGATATAAAGTACCGCGACAGACATTGTCATAGACTTTTAGCTCACATGGCACATTATCGCCTCTATTGTAAAGTATTGTGCAGATAATTTGAATCAATATCTACCGAACTTGGTTGGCCAAAGATTAGAGTCTCGCTCCATGGTCGTGATATCACCAGACCAATTTTGTTCTGGATTCTCGTCTTTATTTTAGAGCGTGTCTATTTCTGTCGTGTGTCGTAGAATCCGAGGGTGAAAACGGTCTACAATTCTTTTTGGAAAGCTGCCTCGTCGTCTGCTTTGCTCGATGTTGATAGTACTAGCCCTTCGCGGAGTAGCGCCTTTGGAGTCCTTTTTGGAAGATGAGAAAAAAATGTAGGATTTCTAGCAAGGGTGTGTGCTACAAGACAAAGCATGTGTATATTGGTGCGTCATTATTCAAATATATTCGTGACGTAACGACAGACGTCTCGGAGTATTTGGTAATTCCATGGACACTAAATTACGTGTTGGTATTCACATTTTGTGTCGTCCTTCTTACTACCTACATTGCCATCACCACCAAAGGAAAGGTAACTGTGCGCCAAAAGGTAAGTGTTTTGCCGCCAACTTGGCTGAAGTTGTCATTTTAACGTTTTCGGTTTATCCTAAAAGGACTTCTTATCAAGATGATTTCTGACGCAAAATACGCTTTTTTAAATGCCTTATCTTTCTTGAAGACCTTATCTGGAAAATTTCACAACGGTGTTTAGAATGGCGTAGATTGTTTGATATATACAAATATCGTATGCTTCTAAGTTTTTACTTTTTAGAAGGAATGTTACCTTTTAGACTAAATTTTTATTTTTTGAACAAATATATTTCTTAGAACCAACTTTTATTTTTTAAATAATTGCTTTTTAGAATGACAAACGCAACTTCCATGTTTTTACTAGTTATTAGCGGTGAGATATTTTTAATTTAATATTTTCTTTTACTACTCTATTTATAACACTATATATATATATATACGCAAGATCGATTTTTTCAATCAACGAAGTTAGGAGACCATTTAGGGCCATTTATATTTTTGTTTACTACCAGCTACTCCAGATTTGCAAGGTCCTTAGGGTTACCAACAGTCCAACCTTTAAAATCAGCCCTTGTCATCAATTCTAAAATAATTTGACATGCTCTTTCATTTATCGTAATGTCAAAAACCTTTTTAAACTATTCCTAGATGTCAAATTCCCTATATTTTTTCCCTTTCACAAATAATAAGCGTAGTTAGGATTTTGGAAGGAAGGAAAGGGTACGAGTTTCAAGCGCTTAATTTCGTTTTTAAATACGATAGCCACGAGCAACTCATGTACTTTTTTCATCAATGAACTGAAACGGGGGGGTTGAAGAACCCCTCTTAGGAACATGGATGCCTTCACGTAACGGTATAGTTGAATTCTCCGTTTAGGGTCTCCAAAATGTTTGATGCTGGTAATTTATGTAGGTTTAAGGGGACTTTAGGATCAAACAAATGTCGTGGGACCCTAGAAATTTTTTTTCCGGGCCCCTTTTAGTATAAATTAAACCTGTGTAATTAATGACCCATATGTAACTAGCGTCTTGGGACCAACGAAAATACTTGCTATATCTTATCGCTCGCTAACTCAGTTCCAGAATTTAAATTTTAAACTTTGAAAATAAAATCGGTACAGGTAGTATATTTACATCAACGTACATACTGTACAAAAAACTCTGAAATTCGCGGAAAATATCGTAGAAATTCGCACCGCGATAAAATTGCTGCCCTAATGATATGGTCTGATTGGGCAACAATTTGGAAATAGCGTTGGATTTCCACCGGGCTGGGAGCCCCCTTCAAGGAAAGCGGGCCCCAAACATTTTCCTTGTTTAAAAAAATCCAGTCTTAAGGCTCACCCCAAGTAATTAAGAAAAGCGTAATGAAATTAACAGTTACGGTTAAGCCCAATATTCCTCTTTTAAAGGTAAATAGCGTTGTTTACAATAGTTTTCACTCTAGAATTTGAGCATATCGTGGCAAATGAACAATTTGTTTGTTGTCTGGGTCGATGTGGGAAGATTGGCCGTAGGAAGTGGTTTTATATTACAGTGAGGTGCTTACGTAAGACACAACAGCCGAAGTTAAAATATTTTCTGGTCTTATGCTTCTAGCATCCCCCTCCCACCACTTTCGATTGTTTTTCTTATGGTTTCTACTGGAATATTGATTTTCTTGATTGCTGCGGAAAAAAAACAAAAAAACTTTAAATAAAAATAATAAAGCACTACACATTTTAATTTTCAAAGATGTAGGGATAATAAATAGACAATAAAAAAATGAATATTTTTGATTCGACGTTAATCTTACACTTCCTCGCGGTATGAGAGTTCAAAGTATAAAAATATAAATTTCGATGTTTTAAGTATAAATTTGAAGTCATTTTTCTTCATGAATATTTTTCAAATGGTATCGAAGCTTCAGTTAATAGTAAAATTGAAAATCTTGAATAGTAACGGAAATTTATAATTTCATTGGAAGTTCGGCTATATTTTTATCCGTACAAACGGATGTCAGCATCAAGCAAAGGGCAAATTTTAATAGCTAAAAATTTAGGCTATTCAGCAATAACATATACACTAATATAGTACACAACGTAAATTATTAACAAAATAGTGTATTATGAAAGAATATTTCGGAAGAGAAGTTACAATGAAACAAACAAAAAAAAAAATTGTGACTGTGACAGGATACGCCATTGAGGGACCGATGTGAGCACGTTCCCAACCCAACGGCGCTTGTCGTAGTGGGGTTTAATGGAACTCAGAAATGGATTGATACATAGTAACAGTCGTTGACCACATTACTGTCGTTGTTTCATCGCCGACGTTCATATTTTTGCATGCCCTGTGCCTCGTAAACCTCTCAGCCACTAGCAATTGTATGTTCTTGGATAGTCACTAAGACTTTTTTTCCGATGATGTACATTTTTTACATTTCATTTTGGCATTTGTTCGAGTTTCGGTCGACATCGTGAAATTTTTCAATTTTATTTTCTTGTTTTAATTTTTTTTTTACTTTCTGAAACTCGTTCTTGGAATCACATGCAACGCATGGACCTAATCGAGATCTATCATTTGAGATCAAAAACAGAGTAGTAGCGGAGAAGCGTGCTATATTGATTGTAAATTTCCGCAGACGCCCAAATTGACCTTTTGCGTCGAGCCCCGTCCCTCACGTACTGCGTCGATGACTTCATATTTTGGTGGGAACGTAGTTTCGGGTGTAGTTTCGAGGTTGTTCAAGGGTTTTGTATCGGCATGGAAACGTTACATCATCAAGATTTCTTCAACGTCACTTAGTATTAAAATGAACTTCTAGGCATTTTCACGTCAAAAATAGTACTTGCCTACAGGAGCGGAATGGGTTCTCTCAAAGGGCGCATATCTTGGACTTTTGGAGGGCGCGAGTGCTTGCCCATTCGGAGGCGCTAGACCTGCCGCCTATGAGGGCGCAATGGCCCTGGGACCGATGGGCCGGCGGCCCGGTCCGCCCCTGCTTGCATATACAGCGGAAACTTATAATGCTATGTAAAAAGTCCGAAAATATTTGAAAGGTTGCTTTTGAAAAACACGTAGCCACACCTGGGGAAAAATCATGTCGTCTTCGGTGGTAACTTTTGCAATATTATTTGAAAAGAGCGAGTTTTTTTTTTCTTTACACAAGATACGTATGTCTACATTGGCCGATGAAACGGACGCATCAAGAGAAACATTTAACATTGAATGTGCATATACCAGTGGTGTAGTTCTAAAAAAAAAGTGGCCTAACGCTCTTCCAAATCAAGGGTAGATCCACTTGAGGAATAAGGGACAGGGGCGGATTTAGGGGTCGGGGGATTGCTCCCTTGAATGAAAATTTAACATTGAAAAGATAGAAGGTAAAGGTCCAATGAGGTATCATTTTCAAAAATCAAGTCATTAATCGCCCCCCCTTGAATGACCTTTAAATCCGCCCCTGATCAGGGAACCTCCCCACAACCAGTCAATAGCCCATTAATCTGATAGGGGCAGAAATTATCATCATGTATGGGTTGTTGAGCCGGCATTGCAAGACCCCCAAATGCCCCTCTGGATCCGACACTGCCTACAGCATATAGCTTCGGGGCATATAAGCATGAAATAATAATAATGTGGTACAAGCACAAATAATAATGTGATACAAGCACAAATAATAATGTGATACAAGCACAAATGCCCAAGCCGAATTAAACCTGAGATGCACTTCTGAAGTGAACTAATAAAATGAAAAAAATATTAAAAAAGATTAAAAAAAAAACAGTGGATATTGTACTGAACTAGAAATTTGTCAAAGCCGAAGTATGGCTATTCTGCTCGCGGACGGTAGTTTCCAGACCGTTAATTAAATTTATTTATAGTCACTATAACAGTGATACAGTGATTTCATTCCCGTATCCAGAGGGGCGGACTTGGGGACCAGTCCTCCCCCGAAACTAAATTTGTGATAAGCCTTCAAATATACTTAAATGTACTTGACAAAATATTAAAGAGGGGAGAGAAAAAAACTGACTCAAACCTTGCCTAATTATGAAAATTATAACTTAAAGAGGTCGTTTTGTAGACCATTAATTTGAAAATATTTTAAACAAAAAAATATAGGACTATTTTCTATAAAAGGGAGGACATTACAAAAAATTAAATTTTGATGGTAAAATTACAAGATGATGCCTGAAGGCAAAATGGATATTTTCTCATTTATTTCTTGTATTATGTATTTATATTTCCTCATTTCAATAAAGGTGATACATCTTTATTCATCGTTATTTTTGTATTTTAATTTTATTTTATAATTTATTGCAATTTATACAGCTATTGCAAAAACATAAAAACCTGTTAGTGAATATAAAACGTGTTTTTTCTAATTGATATCTCCAACACACTGTTACTGTGACATGCCTCATTTGATTTACTTTACTCTTTTTTTTTCTATTGGTTTTCCTTTTACTGGTTCTACTACTACTCTGTCTCAGTTGAAACGTCAGTCGAATGATCCAAGATAATAGTTCCTTTTTTCTTGAGATCGATTTTGCTCCTCTGACCACTCGTACCTCACGGCTTAGGGGATAACCGAAAGGGTATAGGTCCTGGTTAGCTCTGGCATTATTGCAATGTCCCCTTGTAGGGCTCCGTGGTGGGTGGGGCCGGTGGGGCCTGAATCTTATTCTAATTCTCTATGGATAATTCAAAAAACAAACTTCTTCACCGAATGTCGAACCAATGACCAAAAGAGCACGTTTTGATACACCTAGTCTGACAACCGTTTAACCATCATTCTTAATTGTTTCATCTAATGATGAACGATTCAAAAACCTGTCACCGTTCGTTATCGATAAAACCGTTAAAAGCGTTGCTGGAATGTTTAAAAATATAAAACGTTTGAAATCACGCGACCTGCTTATAGAAACGGCCACACCAAATCAATCCTCTTCTCTTCTACAATGCACAAATTTTCTTTCTATTCCGGTACAAATCAGTCCCCATAAAACTTTAAATAGCTCTCGTGGTGTAATATCAGAGACGGATTTGATTGATGTCGACGAGCAAGACTTTATGAACGAACTTGCGGACCAGCGAATCACCGCCGCAAGGCACATTACAATAAAAAAGGATGGCAATATCATCAAAACAAAACATGTAATTCTTTCTTTCAATAGACTTAAAATCCCTAGCATCATCAAAGCAGGTTACCTGATCTGTAAAGTCCGTGAATACATCACTAACCCAACTAGATGCTTTAACTGTCAAAAATTTGGCCATTCCAAGATCTCTTGCAGAGGTAAACTAACTTGTGCTAAATGTGGAACCCACGACCATGATGACAACAACTGCTCAAACACTTCTCCTAAATGCACAAATTGTAAGGGTGAACATCCATCAAATGCAAAATCGTGCCCTAAATGGAAAGAGGAGAAACGCATTCTTGAAATTAAGGTCACTAATAATATCAGCTATACTGAAGCAAAAAATCAGTTAAACATTAACAAACCCCCCAATAGCCTTAATTTTTCAGCAGCTGTCCAAACAAATAAACAACCCTCAATGGTGAGTGTTGCAGTCCAGACACTCCCTCATAATAGTAGTTGTACAGCTAACTCTGTTCAAACCAGCACTCCAATAAAAACCAACATCAAAAAAAGTACTCCCTCTGAGGCAAATAAACTCAGCAAACCAAAGATGAAAATAAATTTAAAAACCCAAAGTTCTTCAAAAAAACAAATTAGGTTGGCCAACTTCCGATCGGCACCAAACTTCAAACACCTTTCAGCCAAGGACTTTTTAAAAGAGTCCAAACAGAAAAGCAAAAAAATTAAAGAAGCCGAAAATGACATCACTGATTATGCATCTGATATTGAAATTTCTAATGCCTTCTCCTGTCTCCAGGAAGATGGGATAGATACCTCTGGTATTCACAATGAAGACACACAAATTAATAGGACCAAGAGTCCTATCCACTTCCCTTAATGGCGCGTTCTTCCATTCTCCAATGGAATTGCCGCGGTTTCCAAGTTAACATTGATGATATTAAACACCTTATTAACACTTACTCACCTATCTGTGTTGCTCTCCAAGAAACCTTCTTAACTCCTAGCCGTGATCCCACACTTCGGAACCATGTTATATTCCGTAAAGATAATGAAGTTGGTGACAGGGCTTGTGGAGGGGTTGCCCTCATAGTCCCCAATAGTATTCCTGCTTCTGCTCTCCAACTCAACACAACACTACAAGCTACTGCAATTCGCATGTATACTCATGCATCCCTTACCATCTGCTCAATATATTTGCCACCAAACGAACCCATTAATTTTAACTAGCTGTCTCTTTTGATTGCACAACTTCCACCTCCTTTCTTCCTCTTGGGTGATTTCAATAGTCATAATCAGCTTTGGGGGTGTAATAATACAAATTCTCGTGGCAGAATAATAGAAAACCTTTTAATCCGTCACAGTTTGGCATGTCTTAACAATGGCTCTTACACATACTGCCATCCTGCATCATGCGGCTTTTCAGTGATTGACCTCTCCATTTGTTCACCTAATATCATGCCAAATTTTTCTTTTAATGTTTTGGATAACCCTTTCGGTAGTGATCACTTCTCAATCATCTTGATCGATAATCAGAACTCTCCATGTACCACCACTAGACTTCCAAGATGGAAAATTGAAAGAGCAGACTGGGACAGTTTCTGTATAAATGCCATACTTACAGAAAATTTGGTCTTGAAAGGAAATATCAATGAAGCCACATTATCTGTTACACAGACAATAATGCAAGCAGCCCATCAAGCAATACCTAAAACATCAACAAAGTACCCCAAATTTCCAAAACCATGGTGGAACTCTGATTGTAGCGTTGCTTATAAAGAACAAAAAAAGGCTTGGAATAGATTTAGACGGTACCCAACAAACGATAATTTTATTGAGTTCAAAAAAGCAAGAGCAAAATGTAGACGTATCCGATGGGAAGCAAAAAGGGAGTCCTGGAAACAGTATGTGTCTAGCATTAAATCTTCCACAAACCCAAAAATCATTTGGAATAAAATAAAAAAAATTAATGGAAACGATACGTCTTATCCAACCTCCACCCTCAATAGCAATGGGATTGTTGCAAACAATCTTCCAGATATTGCAAACCTACTGGGAAAGACTATCTCCCAAACATCCAGCAATAATACCTATGATCCAAATTTTTACGTAATTCAAAACAGGATTGAAAAAATTCCACTCAAATTCCACTCCAGCACAAATGAGCCTTATAATTCTCCTTTCACAATGTATGAACTCATGAGTGCTTTGCAAACTTCAAGAAATAGTGCTCCTGGTCATGATAACATCCATTACTCCATGCTTAGACACTTGTCTCAAAGGTCAAAGGAAAATCTACTTTGCCTGTACAATAGAATCTGGATAGAACATTGATTTCCAGATTCTTAGCGAAGAGCAATTACTATCCCTTTCCCAAAGCCAGGTAAAGACCCAAAAAATCCAACTAACCATCGGCCAATAGCATTAACAAGATGTCTATGCAAATTAATGGAGAGGATGGTAAATCAGCGTCTTTCATATTCCTTGGAATCCAATAACTGCATAATGACTTCTCAAAATGGCTTCCGCCGCATACGCTCTACTACAGATAACCTTCTTCTGCTTGAAACAAGAGTCCGAGAAGCATTTGTCAAATGAGAACATCTAGTCTCTATTTTCTTTGACATAGAGAAAGCCTATGATAGAACTTGGCGTCATGGAATACTTTGTGACCTTCAGGAATGTGGCCTCAAAGGAAACATGGCATTTTTTATTCAAAATTTTCTCACTGATCGTACTTTCCAAGTTCGTCTTGGATCGGTTCTTTCTGATCTTTACAACCAAGAACAGGGTGTTCCTCAGGGCAGTGTCTTGAGTGCTACACTCTTCATTCTAAGGCTCAATAACATCATCAAAAAGGTCCCACACACTGTCCAAACAT
>QLNU02014802.1:144238979-144252782 GCA_006491805.2 Dysdera silvatica
CAAAGACCTACAACAAAAATTTGGCGAATTTCATATGGCTTAAGCTCAATAGGATGCTTTCAACATTAATGAAATAAAACTAAACTTTGCACAGCGTATATAATTGGCGACGACATTGCGCACTAATAAAATAATTGAAAAGGCAATAAATTAATGCAGTTGAATATTAAATTTAATCGTTTATAATCCAATGTTTCTACTGGCATCCAATGCTTCTACTTCCAATGCCTTACATCCAATGTTTCTACTTCCGATGTCTTACATCCATTGTTTCTACTTCCAATGTCTTACATCCATTGTTTTTACTTCCAATGTCTTACGTCTAGCGTTTCTACTTCCAATATCTTACTCCCAATGTCTTACATCCAATGTTTCTACTTCCAATGTCTTACCTCCAGTGTTTCTACTTCCAATGTCTTACATTCAATGTTTCTACTTCCAATGTTTTACATACAATGTCTGTACTTCCAATGTCTTACATACAATGTTTTTACTTCCAATGTCTTACATACAATGTTTCTACTTCCAATGTCTTACATACAATGTCTCTACTTCCAATGTCTTACATACAATGTTTCTACTGACTCACGGCGAATTTCATCCCATAAAGAATAATTTTATGCTGCCAGGAACGTTTCTTTTCAAATTCACGTTTTACTACCAGACACGTTTCTTTAAACTGAAGTTCAACTACAAGAGAAGTTTCCCCTAACTCATCTGCTTGATTTATTTTTACCATTCATTTTCTCTACACCTGTAATTATCGTTTGTAACACCGTTTGGTATTACACGCTGTGTTATATCAGTTGTCGTTCTGACGAAAATAGCTCAGGGCTATTGAAACAGCTGCAAACGATTAAATTTATTATTCAACTGTGTTAATTTATTAACCTTCTCAATTATTTTCTTACAAACCACATTTCACTATAACATGAAGAACTTACAGTTATAGCTGCGTTTAAAGCTTAGAAGGTTCAGAATAGCATCTGTTAGTTGGTTGGTTATATTTTTATGGCTAAAGGGCAGAAAGTATGTCTGCTCCAAAATGACATATGTATCGTGATATCACACAACAATATTACTGTGGGTTCTCAGAATTATTCGACAATTCTAAAAGAATAAAATGTAAAAGCATGCGGAGAATTTTCTTCGCTTCCACTGAATAAAATTATTCGTTTCTCGATCAAACACCAAGATCTAGGTTCGTACTGCGCCAAAATCTAGGCGCATACTGCGCCAGGACCTACGGTCATACTTCGTCAAGACCTAAAATTTTCCTGGAAAATCAAACCCCTGTTGCCCTTTATATTTTAATTTTCTTATTCTTTGATTTTCCATTAAATTGTGCTCTTTTGAAAACATAAAACAACAACAGTGGAATACAAAGGAAAGTTTGATACTCTTGTGAATAGCAATTTGTTACGTTTATCAATGATTCGATCGATGAAATCGCTCATTACGTATGGAAATTGAAGAGGGTACCTGAGAATTAACACGGATACTGCTACCAATGTATAGGCCAATAAAGTTCCAATAGACATCATGTCAGCGAGTTCGTTGACGTTGAACATCATTGCCATACAACCTGAAAATATTTATGTATTATTTTATGTGGAAATGAAAGAAAACACAACTTGAAAATGTGCTTCAACGCTTTTATCAAAGACGTAACAATACGTTTCATTCAATTCATTAAGTTCATGAATATTATAAAGTTTTAATATTTGATTACTAGTTAATTAATATTTGATTACTAGTTAATTAATATTTGATTACTAGTTAATTAATATTTGATTAATAATTAATTGATATTTGATCAATAGTTAATTGATATTTGATCAATAGTTAATTGATATTTGATCAATAGTTAATTGATATTTGATTAACTGGCAATTAATAATTTATTAATAGTTAATTAATATTTTATTAATGATTAATTAATATTTTATTAATGATTAATTAATATTTTATTAATGATTAATTAATATTTGGTTATGATTAATTAATATTTGATTAATGGTTAATTAATATTTGATTAATACTCGATTGATATTTTATTAATAGTTAATTAATATTTGCTTAATAATTAATTGATATTCAGTTAATAGTTAATTAATATTTGATTAATAATTAATTGATACTTGATTGCTAGTTAATTAATATTTGATTCACTAGATTCATGAATACCATAAAGGAATGTCTTGACACAGATGCCGTAAGACAAATTAAACCATGTTTTTCTGTAAAATCGCCCTTCAGGCAAAAAAAAGTTCTTTATACATATTCGTTTTGCCGTAGAATGTTTTTACTTTTTTCACTGAGAATTTTGAAATTTCATTTGATGAAAACAAACAAGGCTTCTATAGTCCGTTCTGGTTTTTCACGGGCGAAAAACCAGTTACGATAGATGCACTAGCCTCTACTGAAATGAAATAACCCGCCTGTGATGAAAGCTCCCTTGAATTCTAACAGTGCTGCCTGCCAACTTTCCCCAAACGGACTATGTGTATGCTTACAAGACTTTTTCATGCCAAACTAACGATTTTATTTTCTTTAAAAACACTTTGGGAATTTCTGACGTTTAGAATTTGCTGAGAATGGAAGCGAAGTGTTTATCGTATATTGCAATCCTTCAGGCGAAAATGTACATTTTAACTAGTTTTTCTTTAAAATGTTTCATAAACTTCAAAAATTTCATAGGTAAAAGAACAAAATTTTGAAATTTGTGTTAACGTGACGCTTTTTCACAGCAAAAATTTTGTATTTTGTAAAATATAATAAAATATAATAATCAATCCGAGAAATATAAAAATCAATTATTTCCATCCCAGGTTTTCTTAGTTTGGCGCAGTATAGCCCAGATGCTCTTGCGCCATAAAAAAGCCAAACAATCAATCAATCAATCTTACGTAAACTTTTATTCAATTATTTAATTGATGAATAAATCCCCGATTTTCCAGGAATACATTTTACTTAAATGATTAATTCTAATCGGCAACGTCATTTCTCTTAATAATGGAAAGAACAATGACATTTCGAACCAGACATATAAAGCCTCTAACAGGAAAACCTTGTCGTTTAATTGTACGTATATCGTTGTACGTATATTTAGTTGTACGTATATAGTTGTACATACATTTAGTTGTACGTATATAGTTGTACGTATATAGTTGTACGTATATAGTTGTACGTATATTTAGTTGTACGTATATTATGTAGTTTCATCACTTTGTGAGCTTGTTCTTTGGAAGCATAGGTAGCAGTGTACTCAGTGGCATAGGAATGGGGGCTCAGGGGACTCGAGCAATACTAGATGTGATTTAGGTGGTATTGACTCAAATCCCCATTGGATTACAAAGTACAATGTTCTCATTAACGACTAATCACTTGATCTCCGTTAAAGCTGCTTGAAACCCACGTCTCCAGAATGTTTGAATTTCTACACCCCTGTAGTATTAGATTAGTCAAAAGGGGGAAATTGAGAAGGGTGGCCACCGAAGGCGGCATTGTAATCCCAGACAGGACGCTCAGACAGTGCAACTAACCGTCATGGCGGGTTTGTTGGGGGGAAGGGCGCTACACCCCTGTATGTCACCACCATTACGACTACCTTTGAGGTCTAGGGCAGCGTCCACGCATGCAATAGAACACCGTCACGTATCAAGTCTGGACCGCACTCCGTAACAGAACATCGTAACATTTCCGCGTCCCACCAGTTGTCGGTTTTTACCCCGGCGCATCAAAGGAATGTCACGGTGCTATGTTGTAACCCATGTTCCTGTATTTGGGCCGGTTTACGAACAACAGCGTTTTGTCAGTGTAGGCTGGATATCGGGATGAACTGATGGGACGCAGTCATGTTACGCACTGATGACACGCCGTAACATCATCGCGTAACATGGGATGTTACGCGACGATGTTCTGTTGCGTGTCTGTACGCACTCTAGGAAGGACTTTGCTCTTAACCCCCCTCTAGTTACGCCAAGTGTCACAGCCACTGACATACACGGGGGGGGGGGTTGATGGGGTCATAACCCCCGTCGCTATGCAACTTTGTATATATATATGAATATAGGTAGCTCTGTAACTACTCCCCTTATAAGTTTGTAATCCCCCTTATAAACTTTCTGCGTACGTTTACGGTCATACCCCTATGCGCATAGTATATCAAATATTATTACTTACCCGCAAATACTCCCGAAAATAAGGTCGCTATCAGCGGGGTTTTCTTTTTTGGATGGATTTTTGCAAAAAAACGGAAAATCACACCATCACTGGCCATTGCATAGAGAACTCGTGGAAGGGGAAACATTGCACCCAGTAAACTAAAAATAAAAACGTTGGCGAGTTGACGCTATCGCAAATGCAACTTCAGGAAACAAAGTGTCACGTTTTAAGTAACATAGATATTCATAATACGGCTGCGATATTTTTAAGATAAATTACTAAGGCTCTGCATAGTCGTATCAAATAATAATAATATTCATTTAATCGGAAATATTAGAGCTATAATCTCTAAAAAAAATTTATGAGCATTGAAAAAAAGTAATATAAAACTACGCAGTAAAGCTAACCAACGTACAAAATCCAAAGACTTCTTGTAGCATGAACAATAAAAACGTTCATCTTCGCCAGTAAGAACAATAAAAACGTTCATCTTCGCCAGTAAGAACGATAGAAACGTTCATCTTCGCCAGTAAGAACAATAGAAACGTTCATTTTCGCCAGTAAGAACGATAGAAACGTTCACCTTCGCCAGTAAGAACAATAGAAACGTTCATTTTCGCCAGTAAGAACGATAGAAACGTTCACCTTCGCCAGTAAGAACAATAAAAACGTTCATCTTCGCCAGTAAGAACAATTATTTTGTAGAACCATGTTCTCTGCTCGAAGTCACCTCTCAATGCGCAAATAATAACTTCAAATTTCATAATTAATTCCTAAGCCGAATATACAGTAAAACCTCTCTATAACAATATTATACGGACCGAGAAAAATTATCGTTGCAGAGCAGTGGTTCCCAACTGGTGGTCCACGAAACGGGTCATTAACTTAAAAAAAAGAAATAATTAAAAAATACTTATAAAAATTATTTATTAAATATTAAAATTAAATATAAAAATGAAATTGATTGTATATTTGTAGTATTTTACAATCTGACGGAACTTCATACAACGGTTCGTATTAAAAGTAATTTCTCTCTCTCTCTCTCTCTTTCTCCCGTCTTAACGAGATTTGACTGTATTATCATTAGATTTGTTTTTGTTTTTTCTCTTTATTATTTTTTTTTTTTTTCCAAAGCACGATTTTACAAACACATCCCCCTCCCCCCCAAAAAAGACCCGGACTCTCTTGTTTATTAATGTCTTACAGTCAACTCATGAGAATTTTTCAAAGTGGTCTGCGGGTACAATTGAAGTGGAAAAATGGTCCGCGTGTCCAATTGAAGTGGAAAAGTGGTCCGCGGTTTAAATTGAGTTGGGAACCACTGTTGTAGAGGGAGTTATTGTTATAGGGAAGGTTCATTATACAGTAAAACCTCTCTATGACAGTATTATACGGACTGAGAAAAATTATCGTTGTAGATGGATGTATCGTTATATCGGACATCGTTGTAGGGAGGTTTTACTGTATTAGCTTTTTAGTAATACCGCCCCCATTAAAAACTTACTTAGGTTCCTTATACTATATTCCGTAGATGGTTTGATTTTTCAGTAAATATCCTTTGTCTGATTTCATGTGAGTTGTGTATTCACGAGATAGATTTGCAACATTTTGATCTATTTAAATATAATATTTAATTACTTTTTTATCTGTTATTCTTAAATTAGCTTCTGTAAAATATTGAAAGCTAAATATGGGGAACTTGCTTTTATAAATAATTTTAAATTCAGGACTCATATTCAGTATCAAGAGCCATTATAAGTAAAGGTATACAAAGTGAAAGAAAGAATACACAAATTAAATATTGTCTGCATGCATTTAAATTGAAGTATTTCAAATATTTAAATATGGGACATTTAAATATGGGTATAATCCCCCCTGCTTGGGTCATTTCTGTCACCTAACTATTTGTGTATTTGGAATTCTTTAGCTAACAAAAAATAAATTTATATTATTATAACCCGGTATAAAGCCAGTTATTAGAGTTAATTTATATTACAATCGATCTAGAGTAAGGTGTACATGCTTATATTATCGACAGATGTGTATTTTGATAATTTAAAAAGAATGCATATTTACGTGCGTACCTTGTCGAAAGTCCTGCCAATGCGCCTATGGTTATGATCCATTTAGCAAATGGCCAGCCGACATACTCAAACACAAATGGCAAAGGAGCAGAGTTATTTTGCAAATAGTATGGAACCATTAGCGTTTGGACAGCAGACACCCCAAAATAAGCCAGGAAAACGCACAACAGAGACAAAACGATGCTAATTGGAATAGACTTTTGTGGATTTCGTACTTCTTCGCCTAAAATGTAAACAAAATGTATAATTAAATCATCACTAGCTAACGTTTTTACCACTGTCCTTATACAATGTATACATGTATCCTTTTCTTTTTGTTATCGTTTCTTAGCTCTCATCAAGTGGCATACAGACAAACCTCTATTTAACGAAGTCGGAAGAAACCTCCAAGAAACTACGTTAAATACACAATACGTAAAATACGCGAATAATTCAGGATCCAACAAAAGAACCTGCTAAATAGACATTCGTTAAATAAAGGTTCGACTGTATACACACGCTGCAGATATGGCAAACATTCCCTTACCGGAACAAGGAACGACTTTGCCCACCTAGCATAAACGAACAGACTCTTTTAGTGATACGGGCATTAAATATTTTATCACACCACTAAAAAACCCACACACACATCGAGTAAAAAATATGAAATGTAAGATTTGTTAAGACGTATCTGCTTTGGATTCATTTACTGTCTGGGTTCAGTTTAATGTGATAAGCAGTCGTTTCCAATTTTGAATTCTGCTTTAAAATGGCGAAGTTTGAAGGCGTATAACTAATAATTGTGCAAAACTTGTTGTGAAGTT
Source organism: Dysdera silvatica (assembly GCA_006491805.2). Taxonomy (NCBI): domain Eukaryota; kingdom Metazoa; phylum Arthropoda; class Arachnida; order Araneae; family Dysderidae; genus Dysdera; species Dysdera silvatica. Next base: position 144,246,034 of record QLNU02014802.1, read on the forward strand.
TTGGACATATCTTTATGTTGAAAAACATGCACACACATTGAAAATTATTGAACAAACATGGACAAAAGAAAAATGGATAAAACGTGCATGATTTTCTGTACAAAGATAGATATTATTTCTCCGTCATTTCTAAGTAAAAAATTACTTTTAAGTCAATCATTAATAATACCTTTACATATGGCAGTGAAACTTAAAATTAGATAATTTCAAAAAATTCAAAAAAAACAAAATAAAACATATACATAAGGCAGTCGAAATAAATCATTAGTGCGGTTGCTGTAAAAATTTAGGTTGGTTGAAGTAAGAAATTAAGTTATTTTGAGTATGGTTAATATGAGCAAAACCACAAAAGGGAGGAAAAATACGAATGAAAGAAAACCAAAAATGAGCTTAGATTTTGTACTGAACAGTACAGCTGATGTACGTCTGTTTAAAGGGCCCAAAAGTGTCCGTAACTGCGACCGCCCCTCCGAGCTATTAACACGAATGCGATAGATTGCTTATGTGTTGAGACGTCTCCTTTTCATCCTTAGTATCTTCTTCCTTAGTATATTGTAATTCATTTTAAGATGGATTGAATTGATGAATTGATGGATGGAATTCATTTTATGTGGAGCCAGCGAACAAAAAAGAGTCTTAAACAGCAATAGACGCAAAACAGATAATATTGGCGATATCACTATTACGTGGGTACGAGTCATACGCTTAGAATGCTCTTAATATACGCCGATGTTAAATAATATACCCCATGAAAACATGGTAAAACATTGAGCATGGTGTACAAATGAGAGATGTATATTATTTTTTAACTATGGTTTGTGGTTTGAAAGGGAGTGAGCAGAAGTGAAATGTAAATGTAGTACCGTGTTGTCTGGTTTCAAGTTATATGAAAGGCATATTGGCCGTGACTTACAAAATAAGCTTCCAATCGCTACTACGTACTTGATGACATAGCAAAACAAGAAAAAGTGTAATATGAACGTCATCAACAATGGCCAATTTCATTTCATTGCAGGATGGAGGTCTTTCTGTTATCACACACATACGCCTAGTATAGTGAAAGGCATGGAGAGATCGGCCTTAAGCTTACTACGCTGGCCAGACGTGTTGACAAACTGGTCCTACAGTTTAACGAAGGTTCGGAACCTCGGTCACCACAGTCGAGCACCTGTGTTACTGCGGAACTCGTGCTGTGCCACCCTCCCAGGAAGTGACTGCTGCCTAGGCTGCTTCAAATTCGGCACTTGGTCGAGAACTGGTATATATAATGAAAATACATATATAAAATTTAAAAATTAAATGAAAATTTCTAAATAACACTTAAACACCATATTTCGGTTTCAGTTTATTCGGCGCCGTAGCTAGGGGCTTTGTATAGGGGCTCTGAAAGATAAGGGGAATCGAATTTCGTTAATATTTTATGTATTTATTAATATATTTAATAATATTAAACAACTAACCAGGCTAACACGTTTAACATTTATTTATTGTTAAATTTTTTAACATAAATTTTGCTTTGAAAACTTGTAGATGTGTACTAAAATTTTTAATTTCTCTTCTCCTTACTATAGCCTAGATTAAAGTCTAGACGATTATAACTTTATACAATGTATGACATTCACAAAATCTACCGTGTAAAACTGTTTTGAATATACCTCTAACGTCAACGAGCAATTTCCATTGTCGTGTAAAATTTTATACAAAAAAAGTTTGGAACAAAATTTTATAATACCTTATTTTGAAAACAAAATACTTTCCGGGGTGGGGTTTGATTGTATTTTCAGAAGAATTGAGACCCACCTTGACCCAGCCTGTCTATAGCCCTGAGCTTACTGCTCAAATTTTAGAATTTTAAGGCAGAATTGAGAAGATATTAAACTTATTACCTAACTCAAATCCCAAATTCTACAACAGATGCTGATAAAAATAGATAGGAGAGGCTAGTAAGATTGCCGTTTCGCAATGTTTACCTTTTCTTTGGTTTGATTTTTATGAAAAAAAATGTTTTGGACTATCCCTCCCCACCCCCCGAAAACTCAGATGTGTGTTTGTGAATGCTACCCAGGCTTTAAATTAAAAATTAACCATTTTATCTTTAAAACAATTTGATGGAAATAAATGGAATAAAACATATAACATGATTCAAGCGATATATGATGAGAATATCATGTCATTAATAGAAATATATTGTGTAATGACTGGAATTATCTTATACGGTTAATGGAAATATGTCAAGTAGTAATAAGTAATAATAAAGATTTCATATATACTTCTATCTACATTACAATGAAATGAAATGAAATACGCAAAAAAAAACCATCGGCATGCCAATTATTCGGGTTAAAAAAAATTAAAGTAAAAATATGCACATATTTGAAATTTATTTTTAATAAGACGAATTTTATTTAATTGTTGGAGCCTCACTGAAATAGAAACAACCATTCTTTAAGTTTTAATCTTCAGCAAGGAAGTATAAACAAAAATAAGAAAGGAAAGAAAAATAATGGAAATAAGATATTATCTTTCATGCAAATATATAAGAGCCTATAAACTATTCATTTCCATAAAGCATACGTTTATCTGACATGACACCCTCGACAGGTAGAGAAAATAAAAGCATATATACACCTGTAGTGGCTATGCAATCAAAACCAATGAACCCATAAAAACAGGTGGCAGCACCAGCCATCATCCCGGAGAACCCGAAAGGCATAAATCCACCTTCACCCGCACCCTCCGGTATCTAAAATTCAATTTCTCTTTTTTATCATATTTTTTAAAATTGCTCTCATAAAACAGTTTAAATGAAAAAGAAAGAATGCGTTATTATTTACATAGTTTAAAAATCTTGTCAAAACCAACAACGAAGAATAGAATGTAATTAAAGATTACATAATCATCATATGGTGCTAATAATTTGATCAATCAATGGAGATAATATCATGATATACGAGTATCTAGTATTGGATATTGGTGACAAGGTTTTCCCATTGGATAGTTATCATCCTGTTCTTTATTTTTATTATGTATTCGTATATATTCAACCAAAAAACCCTCTCTGTCACTAATATCTATTATCTGCTGTATCATTATATCATCATCACTGATTGTACCAATTTATTATAACCGCATGTGGTACTACTGCTATCACACGTGGTGAACCACTTGATTGTAACAAGTTATTAATCACACGTGATAATTATATGTACATTAGTTGTATCACTATATTATCAGTAATTGTGTCCAGTGGTGAGAAAACCTAAGTTCGAAATTGATTCACACGAGTTGGTTGTTAAGATATTTTTCAAAATAAAAACGAGAAATGTTTTACCGAATACTAAAAGTAGCATTCAGGGACTTGCCGTACGATATAGTTGTGGTTAAAAAAGGTATCATTATATCATTAATAAGATATACGTTTCTGTACAAATGTGTGCTCATAAACATCATTATAATGAAAAGCAGCATTAATATTATAATTAATCAGCATTAATATATAATTAGACAGCATTAATATTATAATTAAACAACATTAATATTACAATTAAACAGAATTAATATTATAATTAAACAACATTAATATTATAATCATAAACAGCATTAATATATAACTAAACAACGTTAATAGTATATTTAAACAGCATTAATATTATATGTGTTTCAGTACAAATGTGTGTGCTCATAAACAGCACTATGTCACCACTATAGTCATCAGTGACAATTCGTCCGGCAAACCTAGGCGGTCGCCTGAGGCAGAAAATTTCTAGAGGAGTACTCCAGTGAAGAATATTAATTATTTTAGTAAATAGCCGTACGACGCGATCTTTGTGGCGCAAATTTAAGATCTCCCAGGTGGAAGATCTTAAATTTAAGATCTAAATAATTATGGTCTAATTAATCTTCAATTAAGTTCTTCCAAGCTGTGGCGTATGGAATCATCAAGCCAACTCTGATCATAATATGATAATTGATAGCATCATCATAGCCCTACTCAACGCCGTATCTAGATGCTCTGTAGGGGTCTGAAAATTAGAGGGATTCAGGAAGCAATGAAGGGGGACTTGCATTTTGTTAATGTTTTGATGTATTTTATTAATATATTTAATAATATTAAACAGATAAATAGGCTAATACGTCTAACATTTATTCATTGCTGAATTTTTTAACATAAATTTTTGTACAGGGCTTTTTAAAATTTCTTAACATAAATTTGTTTGCAGTGGCAACCAAGGGCGAATCTAGAAAATCTTTCAAGAGGAAGGGGCAATTTGTTTCCGATTCCTATTTTTAGCCAAATGTCCGGTACTTTTCATTTTCCATAATATAAATCCGGTCAATGGGTCCTCAACGGGGTAGGGGATGGTCCCATGGCCCCCTTGAATCTGCCAGTGCCTATAATGGCAGCTTTATTCTAAACTTGAATCAACTTCTTCATACAAGAAAGAACAAAAAGAAAATGTGCAATTAACTAAAGAAAAACAGTGGTAACGTTTATTTTCTCTATAATATCGATATAACTGTTACCTATCAATATAACTTATATATAAATATAACTGTTGCATATCAATGCAATTGCTATATGTCGATGTAACTGTAAATCAGCCTAAATAAAATTTGTCTTGTATTGGAAATAAACTGGTTTAATTTCCCGACCTCATGAGCACAATCCGGAACTTGCAGAGGGAAGAGACAAAGGACTTTAAACTTCGGCTACTAAGAGAACTAAATCTAGAACCACGGGACAGTAGAAAATTGGTTTATGTTCTACGAATCTTCGGGATTCGAACCCGGGACTATTGCGCAAATACAGAAACAATTTACCTCAACACTGCATCATCTGCTAGTGACGGTATATTTAAAGGTACTACTTCCCTTTTACAGCGTTCTTGGCGAGAAAGGGGTATTGGCGAGTTTCCACTTCGCCGAGAAATTGTATTAAATTAAAATAGCATCATATTAAAATTTTATTAAGCAAAATTATAAATAAAAATTTGTATTAAATTATTTCTGTACGTACAGTAGTGGACAAAATTGTGGAAACCCTTTGAAAAAAGATTATTTTAGAGGTTTGATGGCTAATAACACCACTTTTTTTTGTACCAATACTATAAAATTATATATCATTGGAAAGGTAATTTAATCAAGATTGTAATGCAATAACATTTATGAATCGTATTTTAATAGAACAGCATTCATAAAGAAGAAAGGTGATATACATAGAAAAAATGAGATATACAAAAATGTTCACCATACCAGTTAATACTTAGTTGGGTAACCTTTAGCCTTAATTACGGCCTTACAACGCTTTCCCATGGAGTGAACCAAGTTCTTTAGTTCTGCAGCTGTTATAATATGAAACCAAGATTGAATTATTGCTTCTGTTAATTGTGTTTTATTGCTGGGTTGCTTCCGACTAACAAGCTTCTTTAGCCGGCTCCATAGATTTTCGATGGGGTTAAGGTCTGGGCTATTTCCAGGCCATTCCAGCAGTTGAATATGATGATCTTGAAACCATTTTTTGCACACACGAGCAACATGACATGGAGCTGAATCCTGTTGAAATATAAATGCTTCATTATCTTGGAAAAGATCACATGCAGAAGGCTGCAGCTTGGGCTCAAGTATTTCATTTATGTATCTTTGGGCATTTATATTCCCATTGATCACGCAAATTCTGCCCACACCTCTTGATGTTATACAACCCCAAATCATAACACTAACTGGGTGTTTCACGGTAGGTGTAATGCACTCAGGATGGAAATCTTCTCCAATTCTTCTCCATACGTATTTTACGCCATCACTACCAAACAGTGAGATTTTGGTCTCATCACTCCAAATTACACTGTCCCATTGTTCCGTTGTCCAGTTAACATGGGTTTTAGCCCAGTTTAATCTTTTCAACCTCTGTTTGACAGACAAAAATGGCTTTTTTCGTGGAATTCTTGCATTTAGACCACATTCATGCAGTCTGCGCCGAACAGTCCTTGCACTTAACTTCACATTGCATTGCGCCATTTCACCTTGTATACACAGAGATGATTTTTTCCTGTCACCTAGGCACTGTCTTTTAATTCTTCTATCATCACTTGCTGTTGTGCACCTTTTTCTGCCTTTACCAGTCTGGTTTTGTAATGACTGAGTCTCCTTATACTTCTTCAAAAATTTAGAAATGCCACCTTTAGTTAAGTTTCCCCCAATATTTCTTCTAATTTCTTCATAACTGTAGCCTTGTTCACTTAATATTACTATTTTACATCGCTTCCTAGGTGACCAGTCAACTCTTTGCGCCATTTCTTTAATTTTATTACGTTTTACAAGCACACTAAATCAAAGAGCACAAAAAAAAAACAACCAACTTGATAGCAATTACAGAACACACTGATAAATGTCCTGTAACCTGTTGGCTCATTGCCAAAACAAGAGAAAACATGATTGGCTCATTGCCAAAACAAGATGACACCTGATTGGCTCTGTAAACACTCATGCTCATTGGCCACATTCAAATGAAGGAAAGCTACTTCATATAAATGTAAGCAAGCTGTGCTTCTTTTTTCTGGTTATTTGGCTATAACTTTTGATAGAATACAGATAATTGAACAAATGTTATTGCATTACAATCTTTATTAAATTACCTTTCTAATGATATATAATTTTATAGTATTGGTACAAAAAAAAGTGGTGTTATTAGCCATCAAACCTCTAAAATAAACTTTTTTCAAAAGGTTTCCACAATTTTGTCCACTACTGTA
>QLNU02014802.1:144252882-144290773 GCA_006491805.2 Dysdera silvatica
TGAAACCATTTTTTGCACACACGAGCAACATGACATGGAGCTGAATCCTGTTGAAATATAAATGCTTCATTATCTTGGAAAAGATCACATGCAGGAGGCTGCAGCTTGGGCTCAAGTATTTCATTTATGTATCTTTGGGCATTTATATTCCCATTGATCACGCAAATTCTGCCCCCACCTCTTGATGTTATACAACCCCAAATCATAACACTAACTGGGTGTTTCACGGTAGGTGTAATGCACTCAGGATGGAAATCTTCTCCAATTCTTCTCCATACGTATTTTACGCCATCACTGCCAAACAGTGAGATTTTGGTCTCATCACTCCAAATTACACTGTCCCATTGTTCCGTTGTCCAGTTAACATGGGTTTTAGCCCAGTTTAATCTTTTCAACCTCTGTTTGACAGACAAAAATGGCTTTTCTCGTGGAATTCTTGCATTTAGACCACATTCATGCAGTCTGCGCCGAACAGTCCTTGCACTTAACTTCACATTGCATTGCCATTTCACCTTGTATACACAGAGATGATTTTTCCTGTATCACCTAGGGCACTGTCTTTGTTCCTATCATCACTTGCTGTTGTGCCTTTTCTGCCTTTACCAGTCTGGTTTTATGACTGACTGAGTCTCCTTATACTTCTTCAAAAATTTAGAAATGCCACCTTTAGTTAAGTTTCCCCCAGTATTTCTTCTAATTTCTTCATAACTGTAGCCTTGTTCACTTAATATTACTATTTTACATCGCTTCCTAGGTGACCAGTCAACTCTTTGCGCCATTTCTTTAATTTTATTACGTTTTACAAGCACACTAAATCAAAGAGCACAAAAAAAACCCAACCAACTTGATAGCAATTACAGAACACACTGATAAATGTCCTGTAACCTGTTGGCTCGTTGCCAAAACAAGAGAAAACATGATTGGCTCATTGCCAAAACAAGATGACACCTGATTGGCTCTGTAAACACTAATGCTCATTGGCCACATTCAAATGAAGGAAAGCTACTTCATATAAATGTAAGTAAGCTGTGCTTCTTTTTCTGGTTATTTGGCTATAACTTTTGATAGAATACAGATAATTGAACAAATGTTGTTCCATTACAATCTCTATTAAATTACCTTTCTAATGATATATAACTTTATAGTATTGGTACAAAAAAAAGTGGTGTTATTAGCCATCAAACCTCTAAAATAAACTTTTTTCAAAAGGTTTCCACAATTTTGTCCACTACTGTATATATTAAATAAATGGTATACTGTATACAGTGGCGGATTCACGGGGAATTAGAAACCCTTCCAAATCCATAAAAATGCGGTGCAGATCAGTTACAACGAACGAGGATTATTACGACTAATCGGGTATAATGAAGGAATTTTTACAAAAATTTTGGTTTTCTGCTTTATGCTTTTTAAAGTGCTCATTAAAGCCGGCGTCCAAAAATGGTTTGTTCTTTAAAAGTGGTTAAATTAAATTGATCTTAATTATGAAATCGAAGAAAATCCTTATTTTCCCTACTATCCTCAAAAACTCGTTAAATGGGGGCTCGTTATAAGATGTCTCGTTCTATTTTACATTTCACCCCCCCCCAAAACTTCGTTTCTGGATCCGCCTCTGATATATAGAGAGTGAACGAATTGGTTTGTGTATCTGTAATTCGTTTCTCGCCAAGGCAGAAACACGCCAATTCCATTTTCTCGCCAAGTCCGCCATAAAAAGGAAGTACCGATTTAAATTACAATTATGCTTTGTCTGATAACTACATACAGTAGTATCCTTTCAATTTAAATACAGCGGCCACCTGTCTATGATGACCATTGCAGTCCAGTCCCAAAGGTGGCCACTTTGGGCAGGTTTTGCTGTAAACATTTTTAATGAAATCACCCTTTGAGGGACAATGGCGCTTTGCAGTGGATATTTTGAAACATAAATTAATTTTTTAATCGTAAATTTCATATATACCTTATCCTCTCCTTTCTGCAGTTTCCAATTGTGGATGTCGGATTTTATGGCCCCAGCAACAATGGCGAAAACCACAACGAGAAGATTTAACGCCGTAAAAATATTGTTGAATCTTGATGATTCTTTTACTCCTACAGCTAACATAACTATATATAAAAAAAAAATAACATTCCTTCAACAAAAATAGAACAACAGTAACTCTTAGTTCCATTAGACAAATTAATTATAAAAGAAACTTTCAGTACTTTCAAAATACTTTACATGCAGGTAGGTTTTTTCGCACAAAAATCGCATTTCCCAAACTTAAATGCTTTCAAATTATATTATTAATACAATTACAGTGGAACCTGTCAAAGTGACCGCCTGAATGAAGCGACCGTTTTTGATAAGAGAGAACTGGCAGGAGCTTAATCATATCTACATCAAATTCTGTTATGTACAGTGATCATCTTTCTATGGTGACCACCGCGGTCTAGTCCCAAAGTTGGTCACTTTAGGCAGATTACACTGCATATTTATTTGTGGCTCATATATAAAAACAGAAGAGTTAATATGCATGCAAATATTGTCAAATTATCGTTTTGTATAAAAGAAATTAGTTAACTATTTAATTAGTTTTACCAGTGACAACAGAAAATGCGAAATTAATCAATTTCTATTAATTACTTATGATGCAATTAATATTCTGCCACACATTGGTTTTATAGACACATGTTTTGTATTCCTTGAATTCTTTGATCATAATCATGATCGCAATATTAGTTTGTTAGATATCGATTGGCATTTGAGAGCTATTAATTGGTGATCAATAAATATATTGATTAATGTTGGAAGATGTGGAAAATTACAAATACCTATTACTCCTAAAATTTTTTCTGCCTCTACACTTCTCCAAAAACCTTTGACTTCCTTGGCGATATTCATTCGCTATCTTATGCCTAAAACTTTCGTTTGCCTAAACATCCAGTCTATCAAAACAAACATGCATAGAAAGGGCTTTCTCCTTGACAAGAACCTAACACAAAAAGTCTCTCGCGTCGCGTCGTCTTACACTTGTGTGTTCAAAATATATTTAGCTCTTCTCTCTCTCTTTCTCCTCGTCTTTTACATTATCGTTTATCCTATGCTCTTACTACTGGCGTATGCAGGTGGTGTTGATGGAGTTGTATCCCCGCACCATTGCAATGAAATTTTGTATATTTAACATAGGAATATGTGAGTTGTAGCTCTGTAACCCCCATTGAGCCTATAACCCCCTCCCAACTTATGAACTTTCTAAATATGCCAATGGCTCTTGCTCTGCCTCCATTTTGCCCAACGTATCCTCTAAGCATATTGCTAAACTTCAACAATCACTTATGGCAATTAATAAAGATATAAAAATAAAAGCTTAGAATTTATACTTACTTGTTAAAAATAAAGTTATGACGAGAGCCAAGAAGTCAGGATAAGGAGAGACATCCTGTATATTCATGGGCATCACGTCCTGGAGAGTTTTCTGAATAATGTTCCCAAAAAGTGAGTCCACGTAACCACTATATCCACGAGCAACGGATGCTGTTCCTGTAATCGATGTAACAAAATATGTTAAACATCCAAAAGTAATAAATGTAATTACTTACACAATATTTCTTACAACAGCGATGGAATGATAGAGGACAGGAAAACCTTAGTTTACAATTCCAATATACACATATATTATTATAATAATGTCCATTATACATTTGGCTCTGATTCTATGTTGTAGTGGACATGTACATACATGTCTGTACGTACATGTCTGTATTTCCGTAATATATGTGATGAATGTATATGTATATTCTATATGTGATGAATATACATGTATATATACATGTGTATAGGCCTACTACATGTTGACGATCTGGAGCTAGAAATTGCTGATTCATATATTTACCTTGGCCAGCTGATTTCAATGGATGGCAACATTATGAAAGAACTCAACAGACGTATTAAACTTGGCTGGAGTGCATTTGGAAGAAACAGTTTTATCCTGAAGGGGAAATTGCCTTTGTGTCTAAAAAGAAAGGTCTTCAACCAGTGTGTATTGCCAGTCCTCTCTTATGGATCAGAGACATGGAGTCTAACAGTTGGAGCAATACGAAAGTTACAGACAACGCAAAGGAGCATGGAGAGGTGCATGCTTGGAATAACTAGGAGAGATCGAAAAAGAAACACTTGGGTGAGAGAGCAAACTAGAGTAGAGGACATCATTGTTAAAGTAAAAGGGCTGAAATGGCGATGGGCTGGGCATATTGCAAGAAGAACTGATCAACGATGGACAACAGAAATTCTGAACTGGATTCCAAGAGACCACCGAAGACCTAGAAAACGTCCTCAAACTAGATGGGTGGATGAAATAAGAAAACAGGTTGGGGTGACGTGGAAGCGAATTGCTCAGGATAGACTTGTGTGGAAAGCATTTGGAGAGACCTTCATCCAGCAGTGGATAGATAATGGTTGAATATGATGATGATGATATATATGTGATGAATATACATTTACATACTATGCATATGAATGTCAATATGCATATATATAATATATGTGACGAAGCGATGAATATATATGTATCGTATATGTGATAAAGCGGTAAATATACATGTATATAACATGTGTGATAAAGCGACGGATATACATGTATATATGTGATGAAGCGATGAATATGCATGTATATACTATATACAAGTATTTGCGTATTTTCACTTGGGAATTGAAGCAGACATTGGAACTCGTTCCAGGATGTACTTTCTATATAGGTATGTACGTGTTACTCCAAGTACGTGTGTATCTGTATAAACCTTAAAAGAAGAAGTAAGGTGTGGATCATAGTTTAGTTAGAAGAGCATTCAGCAATCAACCGAAGAAGTTCTATTCCGGTAGTTCGCAAAACTCTTTTCCCTCCTGCTTGTATGGAATATTTAAATTTGCGCTTGGAATTTTAACAGAAGCTTGTGGTGCCATTCATTTGTGTATATATATACGTATGCATTTTAGTAATATGTTATTAATTCTATTGTGTGTATATATATATATATATATATTAATTAGTATTATTAATTCTATTACATACATATAAATACATACATGCATGCATGCATGCATACATACATACATACATACATACATACATACATACATACATACATACATACATACATACATACATACATACATGTGCGTGCGTGCGTGCGTGCGTGCGTGCGTGCTGATGTGTGCGTGCGTGCGTGTTGAAGATCAGGTTAATGAACGTCCAACAACAATAACTTAGTAAAATCAATGCTAAGATTAATTTAAAAATAATTCTATTAATAACAACATTATTCATCTAATAACAAATTTGCAAAAATAACACCAAGATGTAATTTTAATTTCCTCACCTATAACATATTCTAGAATCAAATTCCATCCAATTATAAATGCCATCAGTTCGCCAACTGTGACATAACTATAAACATACGCTGAACCGGCCCTTGGAACACGGGCGCCAAATTCCGCGTAACATAAACCTAAAAGAAATACAAAAAAATAATCTATTCTCAAGTTAAAATGATTATAAATAAACGTGCATAAACGGACGAAATAAAAGTCGATGTGGCTTTTGGGAGTTTTCCTCCCATCTCCTTGCTCTCGTATGTAAAGATCCTTGTCTTAATCGAAAGATCATTATCAGGATCAAAAGATCATTATAAAGATCATTAGTGATCAAAAGATCATTGTGAAGATCATTGTCGTGATCAAAAGATCATTGTCATGATCAAAAGACCATTGTCATGATCAAAAGATCATCGTCTACTAACCTACATGTTCAAGACATTAATAATCTTATCCGAGGACGTAGCACTTCAAACATTATAGAGGAGGCATTTAGCTATTTAAAAAAAAACTGTGTCTCGATACTCACTGGGTGGGGGGGGTTAGCCCCCTAAGCCCACCCCCTTCTTCTTACGCCACTTAGCCACTCATACAGTTTTTCCGGATAGGGAAATATATATCCAAGGCTGTTCTGAAGAAAATTGTTGAGAGTATGCAGTGTTGTCTTAATTAAAGAGTATTGAAATTGCGGGGTTACTGGACTTGGTGACGTCACAGCGCCGAGCTGACTGGCATTTGACTGGTCGTCTATCGTCTATCCAAGCCCAAGGTGGCAGTTACCACTTTCATCAGTTTTTCATTCCTCCCTTGGTCGTACGCAGGATATTATTTTGAGGCTTGGATGTTCAGGGTGTTTCCTCACTCCGTTTAAGTTTGTTTTGCAAATGACTAACAAAAAAAACAACTTAACTTTGTTGAAAATTGCCCAAAAACCAGCAAATACGAAAACTTTCTTGAGACCTTGAGAGTATGCGGTGCGTACTCTGTATTTTTTAAAATTTCTTGAGAATACGCGGCACACACACACAGAATGTACCCTTTGGAGACAGCCCCATACATATATCCTTATACAGCCCTAGTTATTCGGTGTTTGGGACTACATGCGAAGACACTCATATTTTAAATTCTTTATGGTTTGCTTGAAGCTATTTGTTTAAAAAGCGAGTTCGTTCTGGTTTCTGTAGCATTAGTTAATGCTGTATGAATCCACAGCAATGAAACCGTGCCGGCAGCAATGAAACCACTGCAATGAAACCGTGCCGGCAGCAATGAAACCACTGCAATGAAACTACCGTGCCGCAGTAAAAACGCTTTTATCTCTTATACCGTTAAACATTCCGTCTATTGCAATGGTACTGCAAAGCGCGAGCCGTTTTTTCTGCACACCGTAATCTGGGTTTTGATTCACTAAACAGCAAACAACAGGAGGTCGGATTCCCCTGTAAATTGTAGAGCACGGCACATCATGACCCATTCTATCCTTGCACCATAAAGCGCAAACGGAGATGAAAATGATGCCTTATTATAAGCAAGGGCGGATCTCCTGTGGGATTTTTTGAGGGAGATGTAAAATACAGTATTACCAACGTATAACGTCCGTATTTAACGAATGTCTGGATATAGCGAGGAAAATATGGATTTTGTTTGGTATAATCTCAATGCAATTTAACCACTTTTAGCGAACAAGTCTTTTTGAACCCGGATTTAACGAGAAATTAAAAAAATATATAAGACAAGAAATCAAATTTTTTGCAAATTCCACCATTATAAGCGGTTGATCATTATAATTGGTGCTCGTTATAACCGATTTCCACTGCACTTTTATGGATTTGGGAGGGGAAATTTTCCCTATCCCCCCCCCCCACTGGATTCGCCACTGTTATAAGCCAGCACATAAAATTAAACTCCTCTAATAACAAAGAGTTTTCAATTTACGTAATGTCAAAAGGAATATAAAAGAGGAAGTAAAGAAAAATAAGAAAAAAATAGAAGGATAGACTAAAAATTCCAATTAATGTAATATAATGTTATGTAGTAGTCATCGTGTAAAAAAAATTGGAACGAATTCCTATTCTTTTATTTTAAAGTTTTTAAATAGTCCTCAAGCATTAGTTGTATTAGAGGTAACACACATACACACAGTAACAAAAGAATTCTCACATTGCTGAGGAAGAATTTTAAACTCAAAGCTTTAAAATATTTAATGAAGTATTTGCCTTGCTCCCCCACCCCCTCCACCTCCACGAATCTGCCATAAAGACAATTTTATTAGAAACGTATCGACTGAATAACGTGGGAATAGTTCTAATATCTTTATACAATAATGTTTGCCACCCACGTATATTTAGCTCAAACTAGAGCTTTTTTTATATTTGGAGAAAAAAAGGCGCCGTCCTCATCCTGGATTCGAACCAGGGTCCCCGCTTTGAGCCCGCGGTGTCTTGACCTACTAGACGAACGAGGACAAGAACAAACGCATTTTTCTCCGTATATAAGTTTGTAAGATATTATTACCCTTCACAGGGATAACACAATTGCCAAATAATGGTCAACACAGAAAAGCCTCCGGGGCGAGATTTTTGTGAGTTTTTCGTGGGGGAATTTATTATACAATAATTTTTGCCACCCACGTATATTTAGCTCAAACTAGAGCTTTTTTTATATTTGGAGAAAAAGAGGCGCCGTCCTCATCCTGGACTCGAACCAGGGTCCCCGCGTTGAGCCCGCGGTGTCTTGACCTACCAGACGAACAAGGACAAGAACAAACGCATTTTTCTCCGTATATTAAATTGTAAGATATTATTACCCTTCACAGGGATAACACAATTGCCAAATAATGGTCAACACAGAAAAGCCTCCGGGGCGAGATTTTTGTGAGTAGGAGGAATACAACTAAGGAGGAGGAGGAGGAGGAGGTGTGCAACTGAGGAGAAGTGTAACTACACAGACTTACCATGAAATCATCTACTTGATATACTATTATTTCAAGATATGATTTCTGTTTCCAAAGGGAAAAAGGCTCATATATTACTCACTTTAGGCTTTACGCTGTATATTGTACTTATTATCATGTTATACATAAAAAGAGTTTCCAACTTGGCGTCGTGGGTTTCAGTCAAGGCGCGTCGCGACGTTGACTAATGTTTTATATAACATGTTGTATGAAAATATTTATATTTTGTTATTCGCACATTTTTGCATATTTGGGAGACGTGGACATAGGAGGTGGAGTGTGCCATGGATCAAAAAGGTTTTTAAAAAAGACTGCCGCATTCGCTGCCCATCTATATCTGCGTGACACAATTTCAAATCCCGTATGAAGCATTGAAATTCCCAAATGTGGTATGATTTAAAGATCGGACTGTCACTACAAGAGCGTTGCAATTCAAAAATTATGGGTGGTCTCAATTAGATTTAAAAATATCACTGGATTCAGCGTTAAAAAGAAAACTGCGCCTTGAGACCTAATGGGGGCTCAAGCCCCCACCGAGTCTCCTTTCTTAGTCCCCTGAATTACTTTGGTCACTAATGGAGGTCAGATGATCTTATATGATGTTTTAAGCAGTCTTAGGACGTGCAAAATTGAAAAAAAAAATTAGATCTTTTTGTTTATCGTTTTGACAGTAGCCCCTTTGCCAATGGCTATCTTTATATAGCATAGGAATTAATAACTCTATATGTAACATATTAATTTATAGATGCATACACACAGGAGTAGTGTTATATGGGCCCGTGGGACCCAAGCTCCCAGTAATTGAAAATAAATTTCAATTTTGTATATGCTGTAATGTATAAGCATATATAATATGTATTTGCCCCCTCAACAACTTTGAAACTCCACGCTGATGTATGCATATAAGATAGTAATGAACCGTTTTATAAATAGCATAGCAATTAACAATCCCATGTGAAGCGCAATAATTAATAGCTTCATATGAAACATGGTAATTAACAACTAAAGGAAGAAAAAAAAAAGAATATAACAAACCAGCAAAAACAGATGCAATAGCTGCAATTAAGAATGATAAAGTTACTGCTGGACCAGCTTTCTCACTAGCGACTTGGCCAGCCAACACATATATCCCTAAACCCAAGGTGCTTCCTATGCCTGAAAATAAATAAAAATTAGGATAATAATATAAATAAAAATTAGGATAATAATATAAATAAAAATTAGGATAATAATATAAATATAAATTCTATAAATATCTGATATAAATATCCTGACAATGAATAAAAATTCTGAAAAGAAATAAAAAAAATTGAAACCACAACAAAAATAAGAAGTTTCATTGGGGAAATATAGATCTGCAGTGATATTTTGATTTTGCTTTCTCTGATTTTACATTTCCTCCGAATTTACGCTATAGATTATAATAGTCTATTTTTCTTTTCTGTTGTTCTTTATTTTCTTTGTTTTTGCATTTTCCATGATTTTTCCATTTTAACTATTGCCATTTTTAACCATTTTTACGATTTTAGCCAACGTTGCCGCTCGGCACACCGCGAACCACAAGATACATATAACTTTTAAACATCTAACTGGAATTCTTTCTTTTCCAGTCCTCAAGAAGTGCAATAACAAAAATTTCCCATTGTTTTTTACGTAATTATATCTTTTATAATATTTTTGATAATATTCAACAATGTTTTAGAAAATATATTTTCTTTAATAAAACTTCTTTCCACACTCTGTTTCATTTCTTTAAAAATTCTCCTCGCCCATGGCTTTTGTCTAGGTTAGGATTCTGGCTTGAACTCTCTTTCTTTTCAAATGAATCAAAATAAACCCTTTACCCAATAATGGTTCCCAAACCCTGATCTTAACCGATGACATAACTTCAGAGTTTTGAAGTATATATCAAGGACGTAGCTACCGTTTAGCAAGCGTTGGCACAAGGCCTAGGGGCCTAGTTAATTGGTGGCCCCTCAATTAACGCAAGAAGGTGGCACAAACATTTAGCTACGTTACTATTATATACGGTAAAAATCTTCTAAAGCTCGAAATTTGACTTAAAAATTGTGACCTTTAAGCAGGCAGTTTAGAAGGAAAGGGTCCCAAAGTAAACTTAGTTATACCGCTTGAAATTCAGCTGTTTTCGAAAATTGTGATCGTTATCATAGATAACAGAAGGTAAGAGAAACTCGGTATACGAAATTAGGTTTTATATGTTTAATTTCATATCACAAAAAAAACCGCAATTTTTGTGCATATTGTGAGTGTCACACGAAATTGTGTATGTGCCCTAAATTGGCACTGATTTTTATTTGCCTTATTCCTTGAAAAGACGGGTGGGCATCAATTAAGAATGAGCATACGATCAATTATGATGAAATAACTCAAACAAAGGTGAAGAAGCCCTTAGTGTGGTGAACCATATGTTGGCGCGATGTAGCGATGTAGTTGAGGTTTCCCTTATGCGAGTTATGAATAAAATTGGAGATTGTTTGAAATGCAATGAAAGTATATATATATAAATAAATATAAGTGTTGCCGGGAGGTTTGTGGGTTGCTGACCAGGTCCTCTCGACCAGTCATCAAATTGCTTCACACCTAACGGTAAGCTAGCTGGCCCGGGTTATACAAGGTATATGCCCTTTGTCCTTTGGCACCCGTCCACCCCTGATTTTGTGATATCTGTTACTTCTGCATTTTCCTAAACCATTGCAACAAACGCTTAGCATATTCAGTGGCGTTATAATTCAAAAATTATGGGCGTCAAATAGCTTTGAAAAAGGTCATCTGATGTGGGGTTAGAGAAAATAATGTGTTTTGATATGAAATGGGAGGTTTGTTTTCCCTGTTCCCCCCCTTCTTCTACGTCACTAAACATGATTGTCAGTTGTTGTTTTTTTGTTGTTGTTTTTTTAAGCATGTACAGCACCTAGGGTCGAAACTTGGGGTTACCTGCTTGCTCCGGCAATTAAATTTTTAGAAGGGCAAGTTAAACAAAAAAAAGCAGTTGCCCCTGGGGCAATTAAAATTTTCCTTTTTTTTAATCTCGATATTTATAATATTGAAAATATCGCTAAAATGCAATATATAATCAGATTTTCAACACATGTTTTGTACTGCTGCTACCAGTTTGACAAAGAAGCTTTTAATACTTATCCATATCATAAAACGTTTCAACAAATGCTTCGGAGAAGATATTGTTTCTATTCAAGAAGTACTCTAAAATATGAACAGCCTCAAAACAACATGCAGTGCATTAAAGACAAGGTTTGTGAAACCCGGGCGTGCTGATGAAGAAGGTAGATTGCTTACTCTCTTGAAGCTGTCGCTGCAGTTCATCAGTTATATCCAGCTCTTATTAAACACCTTGAACAGGTTTCTGTAAGTAGACACAGTGCTGAAGCGAAGGGTAAGTCAAAACAGCTTTTCAAAGTAATTATATCAGAGAACTTTATTTTATACTTGCATTTTCTGATGGACATTTTGCCTATTCTCAGTCAGTTACCATTAGATTTTCAACTACAAAATTTGCCCCTCCCTGAAGTATTTTCTACATTACACAATTCCTTATGTACACGGAAAAACTAGAATCAAGCCCAGGAATCAACTTTAGTAGTATTCTATCTTCAAAACTATTTCATAATGTAAAAATAAAATTCCAAGCTTACAGAGATTTTGCTGCTTCACCGGCAACAATAAAATCTCTTCTTCAATCACTGAAAAATAGATTTGAAGATGTTTCAATCATAAATTCTATGAACTTTTTCAATTTCAAAATTTGGCTCGGAAAGTTTGAAAAAACATGTGGGGACAGAGAAATTACCGAATGCATTACAATATTTGATGATGTTATGTCAGAAAACATCTGTTGTGTGGAAAGCATCATATGCAAATGGATTGATTTTAAACATTTTTTGTACATAAAACGCAAGAATGTCTGCAAGTATGAGTGGAATTTTATGAATGAACCGAATACTATAAAGAATTTTTCAGTGTTAATAGACTTGCTTCTCAGTCTTCCAACTCAGAGTGTGGATTGTGAACAAGGTTTTTCTGTCATGAAAAGGGTAAAAGGTAATTGGCAAAGCAAACTGCATGTTTTCGTTACAACAGACTTAATACAAATAACACTATCATCTGCACGTAGCGAAGATTTTGAATCAAATGAAGTCATTAACGTGTGGTTAAGTGCGAAACACGGAAAACCATACCAGAAACTATATAAAAGTCGAAAACAATTACTTCTTTTGCCAGAAGATTCGCTTGTCTCATAGAGTGATAATTGTACAGACCATAGCTGTACAACAGATGATGATTAAAAGAATTGCATCATGGGTAAATTCTCTATTCCTATTTTCACCCCTCAATATGCAAGCGAATATGGCAATTTTACGAATAAATATTTATTATATTATTGTAATGACCGTCAACAAAATTTCTCATTTTGTACAATAAATAACTTAGGGCAACAAACTTAACTTGGGGGCAACCAAAATATTTTCACAAAAATTCACAAGTTTCAACCCTTGTGCAGCACTCGTCGAAATGTGTTTTTGATGAATTTAATTTTTACAATTGTGTCGTCAATATTAAACCATTGATAAATGATGTCCATTAAATGCAATCCTATATATTTCTTTCATAACCGTACAATTATTGCAACCACAAAAATAGTTTTAATTTTTATAATCGCGGTTTAAAAGGCAAATATTTCTTTTTAAGATCATGTATCCCACTGCAAAATATGCCACTCTACTACTAAAATAAATCTATAGTATGTATGTCTTAAAATATTTATAATATAATAATTATAATCTATTCATAATTATAATAATTATAAATTATATATTTAATAATTATTATCTTAAATTAAAAATAAGAAAACATAAAAATGTCGATTTACCCAATGCAGTTAGATCCAAGGTCGACAGACATCGGTTTAATTTGGTTTCTGATAAATCACTAATAATGGGTTTCCGTCTTATTAAAGACTTGAAAAAAGACTTAACGACAGCCATGGATTGGTCCTTAAAATAAGTCTTGTATATATAGTGCAATGGATTTATGGTGATCGAATAATTAGGCTGTAACTTCGTCAAAATGTATATCTAAAACAAAATAAATAATTTAAGCATTATCCATAAATATAATTTAACAATTCTTAACAGCAAAAGATATAAGATCACACTCTATCATTCGTTATTTGAGTCTTAGAACACACTCCTTTTTCCTCTTGTTAATATCAATTATTGCAGAAAATGATGATGTTTTATCACCAATATGCAATTATTATATTAAAATATTTAATATCAAACATAAATGTAAATCTAATGGAAGATGTACAATTGAACCCGCTTATAATGAACTGATAGAACTGCTAAAATATTCGATAAACGTGAACTTCGACGTATCCACACCGGCTGATAAACGTTACGAAATTCAAGGAGCATGGAAAAACATCGACATATGTGAAACATCGAGATATACATACTCGTGTTCGACATAAGCGGGTCCGGCTGTGAATCTAGTGATAAGGGCGAACAGAAATATGTAGAAAAAAAAAGAGAAAAAAGAAGAAAGTATTAAGGAAGTATACCTAATCACAATGACTAAAAAATATGTAAAATATTAACTTTTTTAAGTCTTTCTTGGTCTAAGATGGGGGTGGATGAAGAACAAGGGTTCATATGAAAATCGAAAACTTTTCGAAAACAGATTGAATAAAATTTTAAACGTCATCTCATCCCCTTGGTTTGGAGTGCGATAAGTCAACCTGCTCTTCCGTGATCTTTAAATATCCCCCCACAGGCTCCATGCAAGTCAAGGTCAGAATTGCATCATCTTATCCCATACTCCCCCACACACGAGCACATCGATCGAATAAGGACCGGTGTTCATTCACCTACACATGGCGAAACCCTCCCATTCCAAATCCACGATAATTGTACAGGAAAGGAAGAAAATTACATTGAAAATACTTACATGGAGCTTCCCGAAGAAACGTTTCGTTCCACGAATCAAACGCCTTCAGTCCCGATATATCTCGTTCTACCTTTCCTCCATGGGAATATATGAGTCACTCACAAAGCTGTCCTACACTGGCGATGGAGCATGACTGTATGTATGTGCTGTCCTTCAACGTTAATGAGTGAAAACAAACCGTTGAAAGCGAAGGTTTTCGGCTAACGAAGGATTCAAAATCCGGAAGGCAGCTGTACAAAAATACGATCGAGCTCAGCTCGGGGTGCGACTGAACCGGAACACAACGTGGAGTAATTCCGTTTCTCTACGTTCCTTTCCCTCTTGTGCTACACACGGTGCACTGGAACGTGCTGCGCATGCGTAAAATCCTTTCGTGAAAGAGACCCAGGATGTCAGGAAGAAAAAGACAAGCTCGCGCCTAAATGTGGCTTTACTGAAGGGCATGGGGAAATAAAAGGGAAGTTGTTAATTAGATATAGTTTTTGATCCTTCACTAATCCTTCACATTTATCATTAAAATAAAAAAAATAATTAATAATAAGTTAATATAGTATATTATCTGAGTTAATTAATATGTGTTGTAATTACTTCATAATTATTATTAATTACTGACAATATATATTATAATCAGTTAATTATTATTAATAATTAATAATAATTAATAATCTTTGTCACATGAAATACGTATTTAGAAGTCATAACTTTTAACTTAAAAAGTATTTTTGACGTGGTAGAATATTTATTTATTATTTATTGAGCAAGGAAAAAATAATATAAATTTTATTGGGAAGAGTGGTTGCAAAAGACAACTCTGTAATCCCAGAAATTCGTGGTAGGAAAAAGCAATTACGATTTCTCGTGTCGGCTTCTTTTGTATTGCACATTCACTATTTCAGTTATATTTCTTGTTTTTGGTTGGTCGTCTTTGTGCTCTCTATCTTTTGCCTGTGTTTTACGACACATGGACAGCTAAAATCATGCTGCTCCACTACCTAAGAGTCCAAACCCTGGACTATGATGGGTTGAAAAATGGCACGTGCTCTGCAGGATCATTGGAATCGAACCCAGGTTATCTGAACGCCACCCTAAAACTTTATTAGCTCTAAATGAGCTACTTATGATTTCCAAAACTTATAAACCCAATCTGCGATTTATTAAGGAAAGAGGCCTACATTTTTACTAGGAGTCCGAACTTTGGCACACTCTATTTTACCATGGGAATCGAACCACGGACCACAGAGTAGTAAACAAACACTTTCCCTCCCTGCCATTTGATTTCTAAGAATAAAATAAAGCCTGACGCAGTTTCATTTTTTTCTCAATTTTGTAATTATGTCTTGTATGTTTATGACAAGTTATGAATGATTATGACAAGTTATGTATGTTTATGACAAGTTATAATTATGACTTATATATAGGATCTAGATTTTGATACGGATGAGGCAAAAAAAATCTCAACTTGTGTATATAATATGTCTTGCGCGAGATTCTTTATCTTTTATTCTACAGGCAATTAGACACAAACATCATAACGAAAGGGAATAATGTCTTTTTTCACGGATATTTCGAGTTCATATGTGTGTCCTGTTGTGGAACATATGTAATTGTTTCCTTTCCTTTCCTTGTTTCATTACTGAACTTTGATTTTCTCACTATAGGGATTTTTTTACTTTTCTTCCCCTTTAGCCACCTTCTAACATGACGATAAAATTATCTCTGAAAAAGGAAATAAAGAAACATCTCAAATCCTACAGCGAGTAGGCATCAACTAGGTAACTTCTGCCCTCTCTATCCCTGCAAAGAAAAGTAAATAAAATGAAGTTCCTGGCACTTACAGTCCATGCAGAACCTTAGCCTATTTTCCCAGGCTTGCTTAACAGACTTCTAGAATATATTTTTAAAAGAATGAGTACAAATAAAACATTTCTCTCTCTCTCTCTATCCATCCATCCATCTATATATCCATCTCTCTATCTCTCTACCTCTCTTAAAAGAATATGAATGAATCCAAGGAAGACAAGCTTTTAAAGAAATTAGAATATGCCTCATAAGAACATATTTTTAAAAGAATGGGCGAAAAGGCATACTTTTAAATATGAAAGTGAGTCCAAAGAAGGCATTCTTTCACAGGAATGGTAATGAGTACAAAGAAGATATTCTTTTAAAAAACTGAGAATGTGCCCAAAGAAGACGTGCTTTTAAAATAATGTGAATGAAAACGTACGTTCACAAAAATAAATTATTTTCCCCACCTCCATGCAACAAATGGAACACCTTTATTAAATAAAAACCTAATGAGACATGAGAGAAATATGAGCGATACACTGCGCAAAAATAATATTTAAAACAAATTACACACAAACGCAGTTTAATTTGAGCAGGAGAAACATTTTACAATTGTTTCGGTGGAAAATCAAGCGTCCACCATCGTCAGAAAATTCGTCCAAACTGATTTGTTGCCACTAAATCAAAAACGAAAAAGTGAAAAAGGCGAAACAGGTAACATAACAAAAAGCCTGATTTGTGTCGCCATCTATTGTGCAGAATGCTAAGTAAAAGGAAAAGGAACAATTATTGTTGGAAGAAGAAATTATGTTGATTGAAAGAGAGGTTTGTAATAAGAGGGGGGAAAAATTGTTCTCAACCGGCTCGTTGACTATTGTACAGGAATTACTGAAGATATGAAAGGCCTCGAAAAAATTGAGATCTGAGGGTGAACGGACTTTTTCAATTATTTTTGCATCGGCAAAACAGAAACGATGGCCATGTTTCCATGAGTGTTTTGCAATGGCCGATTTTTCAAAATCTTGTTTGTGAACGTACGATTGGTGCTCTTTGAGTCTGAAACGCAGGGCTCTACGTGTTTGGCCAACGTAGGACAATCCGCATTCACAGTCTATTTTATAAATGCCAAAATTATTGTGGTCAGGAGACATGATATAAAAGTTTCCTTCAGTAGCACAGACGAGGACTTCCCGCATCTCGAAAGCGTTAAGCCCTTTATTTTAATACTGTACATGCCTGGAGACCACTAGAAAAGCAGATATAATACCACTATGCTATAGTGGTATTGTAAAAGCATAGCGACTATAATATAACTAGGGCAAAAATGCTCTTGAAGTAAGATTATGCGCAATTTCTTTGTACAGAGGTGAAAATGGACCACTACATAACAGATAATATGCTGTGTCACATTCCTAAGAAGGTTTTAGAAACCAGTATGCTGATAGCATATTTAATGAGTTACACTGTGAAAGCATCATATGAAATCATGTACAGCGGAACCCGTATATAAAGAGCACACATTTAGCGTGTTTTCGGATTTAGGGAGGAAGGGATGGATTTTATTTAGTATGGTGAGAAAGTGCAATATAATTTAATCCCTTTTAGCCAACGGAAATTTTGCGAACTTTTGATTTAATAAGAAAAAAATTGTGTGTTTTTTAAACAAATCGTAAAAAAAATTTAAAAATAAAATTTTTAATAAAAAAATTAGTCATCGAGAATATTTTTGAACTGAGACGACGAACACGTGATTTTTAACACTTGAAATCGGAGAATTTGAGAACTCTCATCGCTTTCAGAAGGCGTAGAAAGTTGTTCACAAGAAACTTCGCTTAGAGGTATTGTATTATACTAATGACCATGCATTTAATTTCTCAAAAGTTTTAAGGCGAAAATGTAATGAACGTAAATACTAAAAAACAAAAATAATTATAAATCGTTATTGAACATCCTCAAATAAGGCTTGTTTTGGGAATAAATACTAATACAGCAAAATATCTGTAAGGATACTTACGGGATACTTAAGGATACTTTAGGAGAAAAATATCCTTATAGTCAAAGTTAAGCGTGATGGGCTCTGTCCGATGCAAGACACCATTATAGACAGTATCGTTTTATAAACATATTCACCGCATAAATTCCTTTATATCATTATTAAATCAAAGATTTTTCATATTATCCGATGGTAGCAACAGTAGATGTTAAATTACTCGTAAAGAAAAGAATGATTTTCCGGTGCCTTGTTGTCCCCAAACCCATTCTTGATTATCTGACTTGTCGCTTTGGTTACAAAGTAGTCACAGCATTGCTACACTAATAGCGGAGCTTGTCCATAGAAAGCCTTATATATGCTCGTAAGGGAGGAAATGATTGACACCTGTAGCTTAGTTGGTAGAGCACCTGACCGGCAATCAGGAGGTCGTGGGTTCTGGTCCCACCAGGCGCCGGAAAATCATTCTTTTCTTTACGAGTAATTTAACATACTTTATAACATTTTTTTAGTTGGCATATTATATTGAAATTCAAGTGGTAACATAATGTTGCTCATCAACT
Source organism: Dysdera silvatica (assembly GCA_006491805.2). NCBI lineage: Eukaryota > Metazoa > Arthropoda > Arachnida > Araneae > Dysderidae > Dysdera > Dysdera silvatica. The sequence continues at coordinate 144,271,512 of QLNU02014802.1, forward strand.
TGTGAACAAATTTAAAGTTTAATATTATTGTATGCATGTTCCATGCACATATGCTACCTAAATATACTTTATTTTCAAAATTTGGAATTTTAAATTACAAAAAAAAGGATTTAGCGAACGATCGGACATAGCATTTTCATTGGTCCCAAGTTCATGGTTATATGTGGGTCCCACTGTATTTTAATATGTGATATTGTAGGAGTATATTCGATGTATTACCGTGTGATCTCACTCATCAACTTTCTCATAAAGATGTTATTTCATAATAATATCACGAAAATATTCTAATCATAAACTTATTATCATGCATTTTAGAGCTGTATTTTATACCCTTATCGTCCACACTAAACGTTGTGTTTCGTCTATTTTCAAGGTAAGAAAACTGCTAAAGATAGCCTTTCAGAATCCTTGGAAGCAATATAGAAAATATTGTGAAAAAAATAAGATGTCAAAGACATTGTGGATTGTCTGTTCATTCAGAGAGGAAAGACAGAGCAGATGCATAAAATAACCGATAGTAGACGTCCAGAACCCTGGAAACAGAAGAAAAATTATGCAACATATTACGTGTTCGTACCTGCGAATTTTAAAGCTTTCCTTATTAGAAAGCACGCCATTATTATCGTATATATAATCATTATAATGAAGTATCGGATTTCTTGTCGCGTATAGACTGTTCAGATTTTAATTTTTACGTGATGAGAATTCGAGACATGTGAAGGTTTATCTGTGCACATATTTCATACCGTTATGCATGATTATCTGAAAAGTGATCTTTGGAATTAGGCCAAGAAAATTTACCATTAAGGATTATGAAAATATTCTCTTCCGACTTTTCTTCAAATGTCAAGGTTAATTGGATACTCCAACAGCTATTTACATTCCATTAAAGTGCAACTGGCAATCCCAGAGTTGCCTGTGTCCATTTGCGAGATCTTCTGTTTAGACAAAAAACTCGTCAGTTTCTGGTGATCATGTGTTCTTTTCTGTTTCTGGTTCGTCATTAAATGCAGTTATCAAATCGAAGAAAGTTGACGTTGCCAAGGCTGTGCATAAGAAGAGTGTTTTGGGTGCTGAACACCCCCCTTTGAATAATATTATGAACAGTAAAGAAAAATTCTTTATAGTGGAAATTTTTGATTGTATCAAAATTCCTCTCTTTTTCATCAAAAACACCTTTTTGACATTCTGCGAATGAGCCTGAGCGTTACAAATATTTTTTCAAGACCTATAAAATGTAAAACTAATTATATTAATTATAAAGAAGAAGCGTTTTAATTTTTAAGAAAAAATGGTCATGATAACTATAATAGGATTTGAAAACTTCCACCTCCTAATATTGAATTTTTAAAACTAAGAACTTACAATACAATACCATAATTATATTTTCCATGTTACAGGTCTATTATTCCTGCACATAGATTTAGAGTAGCAAAACCCAAGGTTAACTCACTCTTTCCCTATTCTAGCTTAAGTTTCATTTACTATAATTGCCCTTCTTAAATTCCTTTTAAATGCAGTATCTGATGTAATATTTTTTTAATTCCTTTGGTATTACATTCCTCATCTTAATTCCATAATAATTTATATTACCTGAACCCACGTTCGTTCCGATTTTTTTAATTTTTAAAGTTTTCCTTGATCAACTATTGTTCATATTTGGTTTATTTTCTATATTTATGTCCTCAATGTACTTCCCTTTTCTTATTCTATTAAATATCATTATCAAGATTTTAAATCTATGTATTTGATCTAAATCCATTATATTATTTTCAATTTTTATTTCTTCCATTTCTCGTTCTGTTTTTTAAATATATATATATAGTTGTATTAATTTTTTAACTTTGGATTGAACAAATCCGAATGAGCTCATCTACATTTAAAAGTAAAAAATTCCAAGAGAGATAAATACACGTGAAGTCCGACTTTCAGAACAAAATATTTTTTATGCCCATACCTCTTATCTGACTTCTTTTACTTAGGGTACTAAGTAAAAGAAGTCAGATAAGAGGCATGGGAATAAAAAGAGATAAAATAAAATTGCAAAATTCATAAAACCTTGAAAGCTTATTATCAGACAAAAGCAGAAAAACTATATTCATAAATCGAGACTTATCTGTAGCAAAACAAATTAAATATGTAGTGCTAAATGTATAAAAATACATAAAATCGTTGGAATAAATCACTGTATGATAAAATAACAATAAAAATGTAAATACAAATGGGGAATCTGAAACTGATTGCATTATAAAAGCGTTAAAAACAATTTTAAAATTTCATAAATATATGAATAATAATAATAATAATAATAATAATAATAACAAGGCAACACACAACCGACCAGATAATTTATAAAATTATCAAAACCGTAAGTATTATAGATATAGCAATCCCAAACACAAACAACGTAAAAACCACATACACAACAAAAACCACCAAATATTAATACATTAAAGACATGTGGCATATGGAATTGATTGACATTGCACCTGACATTGTGTAAACCACAAATTTAGTATCAACCATTCTTCACAGAAGCTTGGAAACACTTTAAATCGACTCCAACACGTGCATTAAATCGACTCCAACACGTGCATTAAATCGACTCCAACACGTACATTGAGCTACAAAAAGCCACAATTTTAAACATATGCTGAATAATCAGGAAGTTTCTGGACACAACACCTGAATAACCTACAGAAGGAAGTCTTAAATACTTGGCACTGCCCGTTTCAAGACCGTACCGCCAAGAGAGAGAGAGAATAAATGAAAATAATAATAGGATAAAATAGATTTAAATCATAGGCATTGCCATTCCTGTTGGCAACAGAATTAAAGATAAAAGATTGAAAACCTGCTAATTGTGACCTCTCAAAAGAAATTAATATCTCTGCAAAAAACGTGTATATGTTATTACAGGTAGGCCTCCTACAACGCGGTACCTTTACAACGCGTTTTCGCTCCAACGCGGTTGGGAAAACGCGGAAATTTTCTTACAACGCGGTTTAGGAAATGTCCCTAAAAGAAATGCGCCAATCGACTCTAAATGCTTCCTGGAAAGCTTTATTACCGGAAATGGTCAGTCAGGAAAATGTTGTTGAGCCAATTTAGCGTGAATATAGCCCATTAAGTTGGTGTCTCCTATAACGCGATTTCCCACAACGCGGCATTTTCAAGGAACGTATCTACCGCGTTGTAGGAGGCCTACCTGTATTCCAATAGTGATCAGTGGCCTGAGAATCTTCACATTCGACTTGAAAAAATTCTTGCAAAAATTGAACATGACAGATATAACTACAGCTCTTGCGAAAGGTTCCTTGCTGGGTACTGCATACGTTTTAAGAAGATATATGGACAGTTTCAAATCTCTGAGTGAGACTTCAGCTGTGTCCAAGGGCAGATCCACAAATCTTTCAGGGTGAGGGGGGGGGCGTGATTTGTTTCCGATTCCTATTTTTAGCCAAGTGTCCAGTACTTTTCAATTCTTTTTCCATCATATAATCCCGGCTCGGGGTGGGGGCGATTGCCCCTTCACCGCCCTTGGATCTGCCAGTGACTGTGCCAATACCTTCAGGTTAAGAAGACGGTTTAATATTTCCTCGATGCTGATAAATACATCTATGTATAATAACAATACTAATAAATTAGTAATACAGAAAATAATACTAATAATATAAATAATAATAAATTTACCATTGGGATAATGAAGAATTAGTATAGACCAACTTTTTAAAAATAACGACAATAAAAATAAATCACGTAACAAAATGCAAACAAGAGCATAATTGACAAGAAAAAGACAGAAATATGAGAAAACTAGAAGGAATTGGAAAAAATAGGAAGAATAAAGACAGATTGGAAAGAGTAAATAGGTGAAGAGATTTGCAAAAGAGAAAACTGTGGGCAAAAGTATGAATAATTAATATTAATTAAACACGAATATTTTATAGGATATTATTACTCTTCGAAGGGGTAGCACCAAATATTAGGTAACTACCAGATATTGGTCTAAAAATATTGATCTAAAATATTAGTACTAAATATTGGTTAAAAAATATTGGTGCTAAGTATTGGTTAAAAAATATTGGTAATAAATATTGGTCTAAAAATTATTGGTAATAAATACTAGTCTACAAATATTAGTACTAGTTATTGGTCTAAAAAATATTGGTACTAAATATTAATCCTAAAAGTATTGGTACTAAATATTATCTAAAAATAAGTTAATTACGAAAGCTCAAACTGGGAGCTTGTGGTGCGGAAAAGGAACGTTTCCCCATCGCGGGATTCGAACCAGGGTGGAAGCCTCTTCTCAAACCATAAGCTAGTTGGCTTTAATATTACGTCGATGGGCTCTCAGTATAATAAAACCCTACACGAAAAGTCACAAAATTCTCGCCCCCGGAGGCTTTTCTTGTGTTGACCATATTTGGCAATTGTATTTATCCCTGCGGAGGTATGTGTAACACTAAATATTAGTCTAAAAGTATTGTGGTACAAAATGTTGATTACAAAAAATATTGATCTAGAATATGTTAGACTAGAAAATATTGATACTAAATATTGGTCTAAAAAATATTGGTACTAAATATTAGTCTAAAAAATATTGGTACTAAATATTGGTCTAAAAATGTTGGTACTAAATATTGGTCTAAAAATATTGGCCTACTGAATACTGGTATATAGCTAAATATATGGACAACTGCCAAATAATATCCGACACATAAAATTACCGAAGCAAGTTTTTAGTGATTTTTCGTCACGAAATTAACAATGAATAATTATTTAGCATTCACGTTTACATAGCCCAAACTTGAGCTGTTTTGTGAAGAAGAAAAGGGGAATCGGAGACCGGAAAATAAAGGAGTATCGTTTTCGTATCTCGATGGTCTAGACGGTTACGACACTCCGGTTCTTCGAGGAGTCCCCAGCTCGTCTCCGGTCCCGGATGGTGTCTCTTTGTCTTTTACAAAACAGCTCTAGTTGTCTGTCTCTTTGTTTTACAAAACAGCTCTAGCGGTAAACATGAGTACCAAAAACATTCTAACGAATGTATTACAGATCAGCGGATTTCAAACTGCGCGACTCGTCAAGAGCATCGGGACGGTGGCTAACATTGTATATGACATACCATGTGTACACATGTACTGTAAATATTTCCACATACCATGTGTGCACATGTACTATAAATATTTCCACATGGTATATTTCCACATACCATGTGTACACATATACTATAAATATTTCCACACGGTATATTTCCACATACCATGTGTACACATGTACTATAAATATTTCCACATGGTATATTTCCACATACCATGTGTACACATGTACTATAAATATTTCCACATGGTATATTTCCACATACCATGTGGAAATATTTATAGTACATGTGTTTGTACCATCAACGTAGAGTTTTCAAAATTACTAAGGGGGGGGGCAAACACATATTTTGTACATTTATACATTACAGTATATGTAAAATTGCAATTTATTTCAAATTATTGGGGGGGCCGAGCCTTATGGGCCTGGCAATCCCTACGCCTGGCGGTTCGTACATTTGTGCGCACTTGGAAGCCGTCGACAATTTATGAGAGATAAAGGAAGCCATGGATCGAAAATGTTTGAAAAATCCTACCGCACATTACTGAAATAAAGTCCCGGAAATAGACCGTTAAATAATATAGTCCCGGAAGCAGACCGTTAAAAAAGTGGTTCTGTAAGTATTATAGATCGTTAAAAGTCAAGACAAAGCTTTTTATCGTCGTCAGCGCAGCATTTAAAAAAGAAAAAAAAACCATCATACACCATCCTGGTGTAGGTTGATAATGCAGCCATACACTTCCTTCTGGGGAGGCGGCATTATATCCCCAATATAGTCAGATTATTGTTTGGTATTTAGCCTTCTCTACAGACACACGGCGTACTTTAAATTCTTTATTACTCACCCACTGTGATTTTGTATAAAATTACCTATTTTAACTAATTGCGCAAGTATATCCATAGCAGCAACTCATATAACCCAATTACATGCGAATTCACGGCTATGACATACCTAACGATGAGTTAATAAGCTCGTCCACAAAATTAAATTTCAGTTGGAATGGCGTTTTCTCCAACCCATAATATTATCTCAAGTTTTCCAGCAGGGCTGCTTACAAGATTTCAAGAGGGGGGGGAGGATAGGGAAAAAAAGGGAGAAGACTCAATGTAAACGGCATTTTCTCTCGTAAAAAAATTTATTTTTCAACCAATCATATTTTTCAAATGCGGGTTAACATCAAAATCCCCTTCTTAAGATAGGCCTTGTTAGTTAAGGGATGAAGAAACAAATAGCAAAATATATATCTTTATATATATCCGATAAAATAAAACAAATATAATAAATTACTAACCAATAAAGGAAAGAAGATTATAATTACAATTTTGCAAAATTGAAAATAATTATTGGAAGAAAAAAAAAGAGAGAGAATAACCATACTAGCGGGAAGTAAAGGGGCGTTCAATTTCTCTTTTATTCGAAATAACATGCATCTCTCTAGCTTTTTGTAACAAATAGGGAAAGTGATGTAATTAATTTTTCTGGGCCCTTAAACAAAACAACGTTTTGCCCCACCCCACCCCCTGTTCTTATTAAAATACGGAGCCCAAAGAGAAGGTAAGGAACCTAACTAATTTAACTAGGTGCCCATAACCTTTGCTCAGTATTGCCAGTGGCTAGACTCCTAAATAGAAACATTTAAATTTTCTTTATTTCCGAATAGCACCGTTTATTTCGAATAGCACCATTCAAATTTTTAGATACCATGATTTTTTTTTTTTTCAGAAAATTTAGATAGCGCTATTTTTTTATCAAATCTTTTGGATGGCACTATATTTTTATCAAAACGTTTAGATGGCACTATTTTATCATCAAAACTTTTAGATGGCCCTTTTTCCAAAACTTTTAGATATCTATGTTAAGAACTTTATATTCTAAGTCAAGTGAAGAATAAGAGCAAATTCATTTAAACGGTTTTGATGGTACATATGGCACGTAAATTATTTCAGGTGTCACGTTTAATATGTTTGATATTAATGGAATATTGGCTGAAGAATTGAGTTATCTGGTGATATATCTGGTGATATCTGGTGGTATATCGAGTAATTTATTTTCTAAAAAAAGCATTCACTGCGCTGCCGTAAAGGTCAAGTCACAAACTAGGAACTAACAATGAAACAGCTGTTTCCACCTGTGACAGAAATTCCGAAAATTCCGTATTCTACACGTCTACCTTCATATTTCTTGTCTGTAGCTAATATGACGTGGCAACTTAATGGCTTTCTACCTACTCATCTACCTTTTATTTATTTATTTATTTATTTATTTATTTGTTTCTTAATAGTTTAGATTGGAGTGAAAACGTGCCATTTAAATATGTAACGTTTATTAATTAGAAAGAATAATTATTTAATTTCAGATAATAATATTATTATTATTATGAAGGGGGAAAAGAAGGTAGAAATGCTTAAACTCACATTAATCAAATTCTAGCTCGTGTCTTGATACGTTGAGGTACGTGTAAACATAGAATTACGCAGATGTCACGTCAAGTCGTCGATCATGTCTCAAATACCTCATTTAATAATCACAAAATTGGAAAACGGCAGCGTTGTGATAACGAAAATAACATTATCACACACACACATTTTATTTGTTCAGACAGATAAACAAGCAGCAAACAAACAAACAAATAGGCAAATCGGTAAGCAGCTTAAACCTAACTAACAATAACAAAATGTGACACAAACTATACAAGAAGGTACTAAATAAGGATGTTAATAGACTATTAAAAAATAGTTAAACATATTTCAATGGTTTACATAATTACATAAAAAGGTTAAACACTGGTAAAATAGCAATGAAAAAGATCACTCAAGCTTTCGGACGCATCAGCAGCAGTCCTTCATCAGGAGTAATGACGATGTTATGTTTCTGTCTCTTTTTTATACTTGAAATTTCTGGAAAACCCTTCATCAGAGTAGTCCCGCAGAATGGGAAAACCCAATGAGAACCAATGGGAGGCCTCCAATAGAATCATGGAAGAACCCCAATAGGGACCAATGAGAAACCCACACTGCGGGTTACCTAATTTGGGGATGTCTCATACATTTCAGAGTAAGAGTTGTTTATAAGTTTCTGGAAGTGGTTGTGATGTATTAATGGCTTTCCCGTGTAGTTTGTAAGTTTCCCAAGATTCTAAGAAGAGTCTACTATTCTTGTTTGTGATGTGATACTACACCGTGTGTGACGGTGTAGTCACACCATCTGCAGTGTGCGTCCAGCTTGAGTGATTTTTTTCATTGCTATTTTACCAGTGTTTAACCTTTTTATGTAATTTCCTCCCTGGTACCCTGTATTTTATTTCTGGTTTACATAATGATAATTAGCGACGGCATTATAAAAAAAAAAAGGAATATAATCTCTTTTCCTACAAGTGTTTACATATGTTTTATATTTGCTCTAAATTGCATTGCTTAAATTCCTGATGGTAGAATTTCATATATTCTCTTGGTACACACACATGTGACCCCCTTTTTGAAGCCACTTGAACTTCCCACCCCCACCCCCATATGTTTTGAATTACTGCACTGTTGCAAAATTGTTATAAGTTTGGAAAGTGAAGTTTGTTGTTGCTATCTGCATTTTATTTTTCCAATACTGCATTAATAAAATTCTTTTCAGGAAGTATTTTCGACGAAACCTGTTGCGAGATTAGTATCCCTTGCCCATATTTATAGAGACATAGCGTCTACTCGTATGTTATGATATAAGGGCAAACAAGATCAAATTGCTCAAAACCTACAATTTTACTACTGAGATGTTCGACTATAGTGAACCTCACCAAGTTTGAATTAAGATCATAGACTATCAGCATTACGTGTTCCCTGTCATTTTGGAACTACTCCGTATCTTAAATAACTTCACCCACCCCCTCGCAGCTGAATTTGGATCCTTGTCTTTAATTCTACGTTCGCTCAAGGTATTCTACCTGCTCAGTTTAAGCTGAACTTCCCTCCTTTGAACAAACACCGTCTTAAGCTTTGCCCTTTATTGTTTAGGGTCTTTTTGCGCCGTCCTCGTCATGGTCTCCTTATCCTCTCTTCTGTGAAAAAGTTTCTTTCCACTCTCAATTCACTTTGCAAATCATTGCAACCCCTTTCTGAGAATACAAAACTGCTAGTTGAAACCTACCTTGTCTTCCTTTTATCTCATGTTCTTGCCCAAATAACAAAAAATAGTCTTATTGTACTCCTGTGTGCAAGATAACTTAAAGAGATTATGTTCCACTATTTTATAAATAACTACTTTTGCTTTTTTCTAATAATTTTCGGCAAAAATTTGGACATTTCTTGAAAACCTGTAATATAATTTCCATTTCCAAAAACTTTGTACACGTACATTAAAAATTTATAATCACGAAATGGTGTAAAAAATAACTTTTCAGGCTTCAACTACCCGTTTACTTTGTTCAATATTTTTGTTTTAAGATTAATGACAAAAAGACAACACTACATTTACTTCCATATGTCCCTTCCTATAGTTTTAAATTTTTAAGATTTTCATCATTAAATTATAAAAGTCAATGTATTCTAGTATCATCATTTATCTTTCATCATTTTTCCGCAATTTTTATCTCACATAGACAATTGTTTCGTAAAGTATGTTGACACGGTCTATACTGCTGCATACACACTTATATGATATAGACCAGGGTTGTCCAACCTTTTTGGGTAGCGGGCCACTTAAAGAATTTTCACGGATCTCGCGGGCCAATGGCTTCATAAAAAAAATTAAAAAAAAAACTCCCTTTAGAGTTTGTTCACTTACGATGTAGAAAGGGATCGCCCACGCTGTCTCCGTGGTTTTTCCGTATTTTTGAAAAAAAATCTGAAATTTCTTTTGAAAATTTTTTTTAATTGAAACAATTGTCAGCGGGTCGGATTAACACTATTGGCGGGCCGGATTGTGACCCGTGGGCCGTATGTTAGACAACCCCTAGTTAAAGAGAAAGATAATTTTAAGGCAGAAATAACCCAAATTAACTAAATTTTCATGGGAAAACTTTCATCGTAACTCCAAAAAATAAAATCATAATTATCATTTTTGTTTTATTTTCAAATTTTTATTAAGAAACCATCGTATAAAATTTAGCTTTAAGACATATTTAAATGCTTAAATGAGAAAATAAAACAATTCAGAATGATGAAATTACTTAACACCCCCCCAATAAATCAAAATTCAATATTTTGATAATTATAACTAACAACAATTTTAAAATTTTACACCAATTAATTAATTGCACGTACTCTTTTTCCTTTTATCTCCAAAGGCCTTCGTATGCCTAATTTATAATAAATAAATAAAACTTAGGACATTGTTTTATAGATTTATAGCAAATACCCACTGACATAGCTAGCCGCAGGGGAGGTGTTAAGTGTTCTAGTGGACTATATCCTCGACCCCATGCTCGACACATACCAGTCAACTGTAATTTTCGAATTTTTAGGGAAGGTTAAACTAGTTCTAGGGACATGGGACTAAGCCAATCATAGACTCTAGTTAGTTACACCAATACAAATACATGTCCCCTATTTGAAAAATTTAGTCCAATCATATACTCTAATTCAAATGAAAATAAAGTATTTGGTGGAAACTTTATAATATTACATTTTACGTAACTGTAAAAAGTGACCTATGTACTACCAATTAAATATTTTAATTTATATGCGTAAAACCTTTTAACCCTTGGATATTTTAATATGTATGAATAACTTTTGTGTGTAATTAGATGCTAATAATAATCAAACTAAGGTATTATAATCGAATATAAATAATCGCGTTGAAAGGATAGTTTATTGAATTTTAACCAAATAAAATTTTATAGTTTCCTCCTTAAAAGGTGTGAATATTATAAATGAAAATGAAAAGCAAATACTTATCTCACTGCCTTTATTTTTTTATACAATCAACTTTGTTTTATACTTATTACAATCATTTTACTTTTCAGATTTTACAATCACTTTACTTTTTTAAATTTTACAATCGTTTTACTTTTTACATTTTACAATCATTTCGCTTTTTACATTTTACAATCACTTTACTTTTTACATTTTACAATCACTTTACTTTTAAATTTTACACTCACTTTACTTTTTACATTATACAATCACTTTACTTTTTACATTATACAATCACTTTACTTTTTACATTATACAATCACGTTACTTTTTAAGTTTTACGATCGCTTTACTTTTTATATTTTATAATCACTTTTCTTTTTGTATTTTACAATCAGTTTTACTGTTTACATTTTACAATCACTTTACTTTTTATATTTTACAATCGCTTTACTTTTTCCAATCAACCTATAGGATCATTTTTCAAGTATTCTTTTTCAAAGCAAAATAGTAGTAGTCGGAGCCGTCTTAACGCATTCGGAGGTTGTAGACTCGATCATATTTTGGGGCCCCTTCTTTACACTAGCTTTTAAATTTCCGAATTTTTGCAATACGAAAAATACGCTACTCTAACACACGCGAATCTGATATATCGAGGCAAACATAAAAAAAAACTTTACTAATTTAGGGTCCCTGTTTGTATTGGAGTCCAGGACCTGGTTGGCCCACCCTTTAATATAACACTGACAGTGGTAGATATTATTTCACTTTATAAATGTTTCTTACAATCATCGCGCGATCTATTTGCTGTTATATAAAGAAGATTCAGAAATCTAAATTAATTATAAATTTGCTGTTTATGCAACAACTAAATCTTTTAACCTTGGCATTACTTTTCAACCTTCACATTAAGACAAAGAAGATTTTGTCACTGGAGTGTTTTTTTATTTATTATTAAACTAAATAATAACAACCTTTCGGAAGCTACCTTTCCCTTTATAGAATAAAGAAGGCTGAAAAAAAGGGACGATGAAAAGTAGAAAAACAAATACGGAATACAAAATAAAAGACAAAAAATAATAAGATATTGATTTTAAATCACGAGGTAATGGGATTATCTAGAGATTTTACATCAAGGCGTCACGAATCTGTGCCGCGGACTCATTTTTGGAATCATTCGATGCCAAAGAATCAGAGATCTTGCCATAAACCAATCTAAATCACTTCCAAAGCCCCACAGGATTTTTACAAATAAATATTCGTTCTTCAACTGTGGTCCGCGAGATCCTCCCAGTGCCCCACAAAAGTTCGGAAAAGTACTAAGACACGAGCATTTACTCTTTAATGCTAAGAATAAATTATGAGGGAACGAAAAATTCCTTCCTTAAATGGTGAAAATTAGTGATGAAACACTAGAAATAAATATGTATGATGCAAATTTGGGGCGTTAAACTTTGAGTTAATTCTTGGGGGTCTGCGAGGGTGAGTGATCTCTGAAGGGGGTCCGCGGTCTAGGAAAGTTAAAGAACCGCTACTTTAAATAATAATTTTCCTCACTCCAACCATCAATTGTTTGTCTCTCCACTTTTCATTTCCCCCATATCCCTATTACCTCGCGACTTAAAAATAAACGTTTTATTATTTTTTGTCTTTTTGTTTCGTATTCTATGTTTGTTTTTCTACTTTTCATTGTTCCTTTCTTCAGCCTTCTTCACTCGATAAAGGGAGCAGGTAGCTCCCGAAACGTTGTTATTATTTGTTTTAATAATAAAAAACTACTCCAATAACAAAATCTTCTTTCTCTATGGAACTCCTTGGTGAATCGTTATTTCGCCTTGTTACTACGCATTAAGCCTTATGCAAAGATATTTAAATTCTACGGACTAACTTTCTAGTGACTGTAATACATTTTACTGTTGAGTCTATGGACTGCTGTTGAATTTAGTGACAAATACCGAAAAGGTCGTCACTTTCCAACCTTCGTATTAAGCCATTGCACAAAAATATTTAAATTCAACGGACCAATTTTCCTATAAAAGTAATAACTATTTCTGATGCGTTTCACTGTTGAGTCTAGAAGTCATTGTTGAGCCAGACTATGGGCAATCAGTCAATTGACAGTAGGCTTGTTATTATAAATTGATTTTGCATTACATCAAGCTTCCGTCATCACAATGGGTAAAAGTGGGTGTCGAAAGCTGACCTTCAAATCGCAATTAATTGCTGAACCGTTTAATTTTCCGAAACCGATTGCGACGTATATTGCCGGTTAATAATCGCCCGGTTGATTTATTTTGCCTTTGACATCGCGCGTTTAATTGCCGTGCACCGTTTACCAAGATCTGTATACGTAGTCATCATCTTTTTTGCTTCATAATCATTATCTCTGAAAAAAAAAAAGGTGCAACCATGATAATAGACTATATACTCCACCTAATATGCATAGTTGTTTTTTCTCAGTCTTTACACAGCTCCTAAAAGTCTTTATAAACTATGCAGTCAGAAATAAAATTCCTTGGAAAAAAAAAATTCCAATACATTTTTAAAATATCTAACCAACTTACGTTTATAATAAGTTTACGTGAAATACTATGCAAAAACTAATAAACCATAATCAACATAATACTCTCGCGATTAAAATTTATTAACGTCTCTATTAGAATGTCGTACAAAATTTTGCCCCCCCCCACAAGTTTTTCATTAATTTTCAATTAATTTCTGTTTTTACACTTTTGCCTTCGCAGCTAATCCCCCCCGCCTTTTTTTTTTGTTCGCATCACAACACCACGCCACAAATTTACGTACCTGTTATTTTTATCCCAAATAACAGATTGGCGGTGCGCATGATGATAATGTTGGCTAGCGTCGTTAGCCAACGCTTTATCCGTGCTTCATTCTTAAGAATGTAGCTCGTGCTACTGAAACAATCGCTTAAGACATTAACAAATTTTAACTAATTATATTATATTGTGTTTAGTATTGTCTATTCGATTTTATTTTGCCAAATTTTGAATTATTGGTATTCTTTAATTATGATCTTATTCCACAAAAGTTACATAAAGGCGTTAATTATGTCTAACTTCATGGCCAGCCTCGTCCGCGTAACGCGGGCCACAGGCTCGCTTCGACGGACCCCCTTGACCCCTTCCCTGGGCAGTGCCATTTTTTCTTTTGGGGGAAGGAGGGTGTTGAACCCCCAAACGAGCAAAAAGTATGAAATAAGAAAGCATTTTTTTTTACTTACTTACTTATTACTTAATTATTTTACAAGATCACTGCTGAAAAAAGAAACTAACGAAAGCTGCTATTATTATTTTTTTCGATAATCGAGACAGGCTAATGAAGAATAATTAAAAAACTGTACATTAAAAATGCACAAAATCTTATTAATCTGGATTTAGAGAACAATTTTTCTGGCCTTCCGATTAGCAAAACTAGTTTGGCAGGGCTGGGGCCCCCACAGCATAGGTCTTTGCCAGAGCGGACCCCAAGACTTTATCCGGGCCCCCCGTGATGTATCCCCTGCTGTCCCCCTCTTGTCGGCCCTGCTATTGACTAATAATCCGATTCTATCAACTGCAAAGGTACGTACTAATTGTATAAAATAATTTTAGTTAGCATATTGTGAACACAGTGAGGGAAGAAAAATACCGGCTACCCCAAATGGACGTGAAGGAATAGGCGCAGAAAGTTAATGAGTGGGGAGTTATAGGCTCAATGGGAGGCTACAGAGCCACAACTTCATATATTCATATGTAAATATATGTAAAGTATAAGTATTAAAAGTGTTGCCATCACATCAAGTAAAGATAAAATAGGATAATTTCTTACCAGAAGAAGTGAAAGAATAATTATAAATTTTGTGTTCGAATATAAAAAATGTTTCAGTTCTTGAGTTTTTAAGTTTAATTATTACAATAAAGCTTTGAGAAAGAGAGAGAGAGGAACTCTTAATTAATCAAGAAGTGATTTTATTTTAATATCTATAGCGAAATAAGAATCCTAACGTCTTGTAGAACACCCAACAACGCGAGGTGTTACCCACATCGGTCATTCCATCTTATAACGAAACTTTTATAAATGATCTTAGAAATTCCATGCGTCAAATAACTCCAGTTGCAACATCAAGGCATGGAAACACAAGATACTATGTGAATCCTTCTTCAGAAACATGTTCGTGCGAATTTCCAAGAACTGCTAAAATAAAACCTCTGTTAGCTCAACCTTGTACAGCACCACATAAGATTATAAACTGTAATGAAAAAACGTCATCCATCGATTTAAACGATCGAAAAACTATTGTGTTAATAGACCGTGTATGTAAAGCCAGCCTACATGTGAGAAGAATTTACTAATTCTTCTCAGACACAATTTTACATTACCACCGGAATAACCGCTAAACAAAAGGGCAACAAACAAACATGTTAAAAAAGTACGTTTCTCCGAACAACTGGCAACGTACATCACAATAAGACAATAAAAAGAACAAAATTTAACATACAATTTTTCTCCTTCCCAAGAATTTGAAAAAGAAACTGTTTCATATACGTTCCTTCAAATCTATTTCAGTCACTGGGGGGTATACCAATGTAAAGCGCATATATTACGAGCGCCCAAACAAACAACAACAAGTACAGATCGAATAGGATAATTTCTTACCACGAGAAGTTAAAGAATAATTATAAGTTTTGTGTTCGAATATAAAAAATGTTTTAATCTTTGAGTTTTTAAGTTTAATTATTACAATAAAGCGTTGAGAGCAAAACTCTTGATTAATAAAAGAATGGAGTGATTTTATTTAATGCCTATGGCGAAATAAGAATCCTAACATCTTGTAGAACATCCAACAACGACCAACCCTCTGATAACAACTACTTTTCCTCTACATATGCAAAATTTCATCTCAATGTGGGCTTAAACCCCAGCAAAACCCTCTGCGTACACCAGTGACATCAGTGAAACGTCATGAGGGACCTAGGGGCTCATGGGAGATCAAGAGACTTAGAGGCTCATGAGTAATCAAGAGACTTAGGGGCTCATGGGAGATCAAGAGACCTAGGGGCTCATGGGAGATCAGGAGACCCAGGGGCTCATGGGAGATCAAGAGACTTATGGGCTCGTGGGAGATCAACAGACCTAGAGGCTCGTGGGAGATCAACAGACCTAGGGGCAGAAGAGTATAGATAGAGAGAGAAAGGGAGGGAGAGACGATTTAAGGCCTTGGACTGGACTAAACACAAAAGATCAGTCCAAGACCTTAAATTGTCTCTATCTACCCTCTTGTTCCTCTGGGTCTCTTGATCTCCCATGAGCACCTAGGTCCCCTAGACTAAGCACAAAAGACATTATCCATGCGAATAGACACAAGGAAATGTGACCCATATTGGCCGCCAACCTCCGAATCGGAGAAGGCACTTGATGATGATGATAATGATGATAATAAATTTATGTATTTTATAAAATACATCATTATACATGGTTTATATTGTATACACATTTTATAAAATATTTTTTTTACTTTGACCATCCTTGTAAATGAACTTTTCCCGAAGCCCTAATTTGTAACCATACGATTAAAATTATTTCTTCACATTTGGCTATTATTATTCCATTAAATGGTAACTAGACTTGGTTGTTAATAACTTCTTATTTTTGTATTATAATTCTGAATTTGAATTTTACCACTCTACTCCACAGAGTTCTGGTAATTGAATTTCTCCCCAGCTTTTTTTCAAATTCCATTTCATGTGATATTGCTACCAATACCTTTGCCATTCCCATTCCCATATTCAACAATAAAAATTTCACAATCTTAAAGAAGAATTCAGTGGTAATTAGCCCCGATTATTTAGATTTAAGTAAATAGGCCCTTTTTTTTCTTTTTTTCTTTTTATTTCGCTTTTGAGAAAATTTACTTCCATTTTTAAGTAAAGGTACATTTAATATTTGTGTGCCTTTTAATAAAAAATACTTTTCTCTATTAAAAATTCACTTCAAAATAACTACAACAATAAAGAATCAATGTGTAAATAAGTAAAATAAATACATAATTAAAATAATTATAACAATAGAATAATAATTAAAAATTTCTCCAGGAATATAACACTACATTTAGTTTTTATTATTAAATTTACTTTTTTCATAGGTATAAACATGATTATAAAACCTCGGTTTCTATTTTAGAAGAATGGTGAGGGATTTCACTTTAGTATCTCAGATCTGATGAGTCATGTTTAAATTCCTTTAAACTTAGTTAAATGTAAATGTATATACAATAAATAGAAGGCAGGATTCCAGCATAAGCATACATAGAAAGGCAATGGCGGAGGAGGTCATACCCCTATTAATTAATTTTTATATACATATATGAATTTGTAGCCCCGTAACCCCCCTCCCACACACACACACACACACACACAAGTACACTTTAATGAACTTTCTGCTTACGCCATTGCGTTCCAAATGACTCACCATACAGTCTCGATACATAAAAAAATACAAACAAACTAGAAAAAACTCAACTGTAAAATTACAAATAATACCCCTTTACCCTCATTATCAAGGATGGACACCAGAGGGCGCATGCTAGAAATATACAGTTGCCAAAGTTCCTAAACATTTCGGGTAAATGACGACATAAAAATAAACAACATTAACCTAAAAATAGCGAGGGATCATCATCACACAAGCACACATAAAAACAAAGTTGAATGGAAACGTATACAACACTTTAAAATACAGTAGATCCGGATTTTATCGATTCGATTTCGAATAAGCGGAAATCCGGTTAAACCGGATAAATTCAATTTTCAGTGTAAAGGAACAAGAGGCTACGAAAGTTATACCAAAATACTTTTAAATACATATTACTAAACTATCGTAGTGATAGTGAAAAATGTCATAAAGTAAATATATAAGTTTATTAAGATTTTAAATGCTGTATTTTGATTTCGATTTTAATCCTACATGTACAAGAAAACTTGTTAACTTCGTATATGTCCGCTTTCTAATATTCGTATTGGTTCTGTCTTCAAGCAAAAGTACATTAGAAAACAAATATAAGGCTGTTGACGAATACATTGAGTTTATGTGAGCGGACACAGCCGCCGGGGCGTTTTTTAAACGCCCCAATGTGCCGACCATTTGGCAATCGTGCTAGCCCTATGAAGGGTAATAATATATCTCATGTATAAAAACCAATTTATCATCTAATATTAGATGATATTACCAGATGATGTGGTAATATCATCTAATATTACCACATCATCTGCTATGGGGGAGAAAAATTTCCCATCGTTAAAAGACATATTTCACACATTGCCTAAAAATACAACTCATTCTACGCAATGCCTGCTTTTCGCACTTCGCCGGTAACATTAATATATATTTATTGTAATATTATTCGTGCTATTAAATATATGCTTATTAGTTATTATCTCAATATAATCTCATAAAATCTCATCTACAGGCAATTTGCCAAAGTGAAATATCTAATTTTTTATATCTATTTTTTTATTTTAACAGAATGGCTTTGGTTCTGGTTGCGGAACTTAACAATGATTTGCTAAAATAAAAAATCCTGAAACGTCACATCTGTGACGCGACATGCATTAATATAAATAAACAATAAAACTGGCAGCAATCTAAAATGCAAATGCGGCTGATAAAGTCGCATAAGAAACCTTCTTCTTTTGCAAGGGTTTCATTGGGAAGGGTGGCCGCCGGAGGCGGCGCTGTAATCCCAGGCATAAGAAACCTCATCCGCCTATCCTTATTGCTTGGACGAATCATAGAGCAGGTACGAACTGGAAAAAAAACTTCAACAATAGGACTTTAAAATTCGACCATCACAAAGAGATTATTTACAACCCATTGTATTAAATTTTTTTTAATTTGGTTTCAGAATAGATCTTTTATACATTTGGCTTTGTGTTAGTTGATTTATGAAATATTTATTCTACCAGTAAGACCTTGAAAGTAGTATTATGCAAAGATGGCAGAATTTCGCGGCGTATTCTCCGTTATGAATTCATTAGTGTATTTAAAACAGTACAATATTGTAAGAAAAACATCCAACAACGACCAACCCTCTGATAGCAACTACTTTTCCTCTACATTAAATGTAAATGTATATAACCTCTACATGATTATGCTTCAATAGATTGCACATATATTATGCTTCAATGGATTGCACATATATTATGCTTCTATGGATTGTATATAGGAGAGTTCAAGTATTACGTAAGCAATATTTTGGCCATTTCATACCCCACCCCCCTGGTAAGCAAAAATTAACATTGGCTAACATAGGAAAATAA
>QLNU02014802.1:144290873-144323355 GCA_006491805.2 Dysdera silvatica
CCCCCCCCCCCCTAGTAAGCAAAAATTAACATTGGCTAACATAGGAAAATAAGACCAACGGCAACCCCCCCCCCCTACCCCACAAGGTGCTTATGTAATACTTGAACTTTCCCTGTCGTGCTTTTATGAATATATACAGTGTGTTTCGTGTTTTATAAAATCTTATATACTGTACTGGCGGTTATCAAACAAACTAAGTTAAGGGTAGGCACGGAAAATCGGAAAATGCGGATAATCCGCAAGTGCCTGTTTAGACATTCAAAATGAGGAAAAATTTAAGTGTTGTTGTTCTTAGGCAATTTAATGGGCTTTGTAACAAATAAGACATTCGTATAAGCAAAAAAAAATAAAACACGAAACTTAATACCTTCTTTCCTAGTCTACGAACCAATTTGTATTTTTTTCTTTTTCTTTTTTTTTTTTTTACCAATTTCCGCCATATCCATTATATAATTCATATCCGTGGACAGTAATTTGTAAATTTGCTATAATAAAAAAAATTCGTTTTATTTTTATATATATGGAAAAAACAATTTCGCACACAAGTACAGATAATCCGCACACCGAAAATTGAGAGTATGATGAAATTGTGGTATGTGTGTGTGTGCGCGCGCGCAATCCAATTTTTTTTGCCAAAGGCAATGGGGGAGGGTAGAGGCCTCAGATCGCTTTATTTTGGCGCATTTTGGAGCCGTTTTCAAATGATAAGGGGACAGGAGAGGACAGTACCATGCTTTAGGCTGAAAAACCTTCAGCCTTTGAATCACTGTCCAGACGATTTGACCATTAAACTAGCAAGAGGGCTTACGCCTTCGTAAAACAGAAGGGCAGTGGCTTCATGACTTAGTTGCAAAATTTTCCGGAAAGAACTGGAGTACCGAATAATCAACCTAAACGGAAATTTGCCAACAATCCGCTCGACGCAACGAACTTGCCAAAATTGGAACACTAAAAAAAAAAGTAAGAAAGCAAGCAGACGAGTCGGAAGAAAACGGTGGCCAAACGTTGTTTCTAGTCTAAGCTTTCGCTAAAAGTGTATTGACTTTTCGACAAAGACCTTAGTGGATGGTGCTGGCTGATCTTCAAGGCTGGCAAAAGCATCTAGAAGAAGAAGAAAGAACTCAGCAAAAATAGCCAAAAGTAGCTAGTTAGACTAGACCCCGGCCCAAGCTAGTGAAACGTGAACATAATCCCGATTCACATATGCCAGAAAATAAAAACAAATTTGCGGAACCGAGAAGCAGGAAATCGGTAAATTATAAACTATCGATGAAATGAGACAAAGGAGGAAATACCCCGGAAGTATATTCAAAGAAGGAAACAACCTAAAAATAAACAGTTTTTAAGAGAAAATAATACAAATAGAACAGAAACTAATATCGAATTCCATGAATTGTTCCTGTTTGTTTTTTCTTTTAATGTTAGGGAGTGAGAGTGCCGAACCGTCTCCCGCTATCGGTTTTCCTTGACCCAATAACGCCCAGTTAAAACCTCCTTGACAAGAATGCCGTAACTATTAGTCTGATCAACGAGTCAATGAATATGCTACTTGACAGGGAAAATAAAGACGTGACATTTTATTTTATTTTTCTGTATCTGCCTGCAGACGCAGATACAGTGAGAAGAAACCCAATCAGGTTCTGAACGTTGGACATAAGCAGTATCCTATTTTTACGTCGAATTAAATTCCCAGAATGCATTCTTATTTTCATGTACTTCCATTTTCTCATTTGTACAGATCTCTATAGTTGGTTATGCCATTATATGTCATTTTCCGTAGATCTTCCACTGTACGTGCAATGTAACATTGCATGTACATTAAAGACGGGAATTTTTTTATCATCATAGCCGATGATGTGGTACTATTAGATGATAAATTATTTTTTATATGTGAGATATTATTACCCTTCACAAGGTTCCATACACATGTTTAAAATGGAAATATTATTTTTAAGAAAACGAGACGTAAACCTGATCTGACGTGTAATTAATCCTTTATAGATTTTCACATCAAATCACTCTGTTGAAAGGTTCATTCAGAAAAAATCTCTCAAAGGTTCAGAGTTATATGGGCCATGGTATTCTCCCCCTCCCCCAATAATTTAAAATAAATTGTGATTTTAAGCATACTTAAAATATAAAGTAAGTGAGCGTTTAGGGGGTTGGGAAGGGTGGCCGTCGGAGACGGCACTGTAATCCTAAACAGGACGCTTAGACAGCGCAATCAATCACCGAAGGCATGTTGAGCGGAAGAGAAGAGAGTAGATTATGCTCGGCACACAAGGATGCCCGCTCGCATAGTTGTCGTCATTTAACGTAAACCGAAACGAGCGGCTCAGACCAGTCAGTGCCCCAACAAGGGCGGGCCAATGCCCACCAGGAAGATGTGTAGAACCGCAAGGAATGAGGCGCAGAGAAGAGGACATCCCTTCGGTCTTCTGGCTACGGCTCGGGCCAGCAGCCCGCAACCAGATCAGTACCAACATATATCGGGCCACGAATCTTCCTCTTCTTTCACTTTGCCATTTTCCCATGTTTTATATGGGGTTGGTGTTATGGTCTTTTAATCTTCCCTTCCACAATTTTCTATCCAATGCCTCTTCTCTACTCCATCCATACTCTTCCAGATCTTCGGTCTTTATCCTTTCACCTCAGACGTGGTCTTCCCCTCTTCCTCTTACCCATTACCACCAGCTTATCCAATACCCTTCCCACATATTCCACTTTTCTCCACAAGATATGCCCAAGCCATCTTAATCTCTGTTCTTGTATTTTTCTTCCTATGGGTCCAACCTTGACCGTACCTCTAATTAGGTTATTCCTTATTTTATCCCTCCTTGTAACACCATTCATCCACCTCAACATTCTCATCTCAGCCACTTCCATCTTCCTTTCATGCGCTCTTGTAATTGGCCAAGTATCCGCCCCGCATAACATTGCAGGTCTGACCACAGTTTTGTACAATTTTCCTTTCATCCTACCGCTTACTTTCCTATCACAGAGCACTCCACTCATCTTTCTCCAATTTAACCACCCACATTAGATTCTGTATTGTATCTCTGTGGTCAAAACTCCATCTCAGCCTACAAATGATCCAAGATACTTAATTTTTTGAACTGATGGTAATCCTTCATCTTGTAGACCTATGCTACTTACGCTTTCTCCATTTAGTGCCACATATTCTGTCTTTGTTTTGCTTATTCTCAAACCTCTAACACTTTCCCCCATTCCTCGGTTTTCCTTTCTACTTTTTCACAGGATGTTTCACATAGTACAATGTCATCTGCATACAGCATACTCCGTGGTGCATTACTGTTTACGTCTTTCACTATAACATTGATTATCAGAACAAATAAGTAAGGACTGACATGAGAGCCGAACCCTGGTGTAGCCCAACCTTTACCGAGAACCCTTCTGTCATATCTACACTACTCCTGACCCGAGTCTATACTCCTTCGTACATTTCCTTTACAAGTCTTACTTACTTCTCCGATACTCACTTTTCCCTCATACACCTCCATATCTCTTGTCTAGGTACCCTTGCCGCGGGGTTTGATGGGTCGCCAACTGCTGCGCCGTTGGAGTGTGTGGACAGCTGACCAGGTGCCGGGTGGCGTACATCATGCGACATAGTCTGACTGTTATTTCAGAAGGTATTTTTACGTGGCGGTGAATGAAGGTAGACGAGAGAAAGGATGCACATTAAACATGTTTATTTGGAGGTTGAAGAGCGTACACTGGCCACGGCATGATGCCGGGCGTTCGTTAGGTTGCGTAAGTTACATATTGAGGATTGTTATCACAGCTAGCAGCGAACATCCTTTCAGGTCGAAAGTTAAGGAGCAAGAGAGTATTTATTGATCGGTCCAAAACTTTACTTCGAATGATTTTTGTGGACCGTGATTGGACAATTGAGTACTGACGCAATAGTTTATATAAATTTCTATTGGTCAGTTTGACCCCACAGAGGGGAGAACTTGCTGTGAGTTATGTTAACGTTGAGCTGTCTTTCTTGACAGTTTTTGCCCATTAAATGAAAATATATGGGAGAGGGTTCGAAGTTGGATAATGCTTGTATCCTTCGTTTTTGGTGGAAATTCCAAGGAGTTGGTTGTACGTGTGACTCATTGCCAAATGTCCATGAGAATGGAATTTTGGCGCGAAACAGAGTTAGAATGAGCCTGTGGAGGAACCGCCACACCCTATCATATGCCTCCTCCAAATCTATAAAGTCCACATTTAACTCTGCTTGCATTTCTTTAAACCACTCTATCAGCTGCCTCAGTGCAAATATAGCATCCATTTTTCCTCTACCCGACATAAAACCAAACTGTTCAGCTATTATATCTGTCTCCTTTCTAATCCCCATTTCCACAATTCTTTCCCATATCTTCAGTGAATGAGACATCAACTTTATTCCTCTGTAGTTACCAAATTCTTGCACATCACCTTTACCTTTATATACTGGTACAATAATACCCTTCCTCCACTCATTCGGTATCTTCTCCTACTGCCATAACAATATTTGGCCAGGTAGTAACTCCTGGAATTTGCCATTATAGTTCTCTCTTCATTTTTCATGAATAAATATTTTATCGTGAAAATATTCTGAGAAAAATAATAGTCGCGAATGCGTCGGAAGTGGGCTCAGATCCAAAAAGCCTAAATGATATCTGTGCAGCAACTGCCAATAACCAAGCCCTGTACTTTTAAATATGTAAATATTCATAAATGATCGAGAATTTTCAGACATTGAAATCCTTTACCGTCCGAAAAACGGTATACCGCTTGGTATGACCTGTTATAAAAAGTGTATGCAAGCCGATTAACAATAATGCACTGTGCATAATCCGTTCGTAAAACTGAAGTAACACTTGTGTTGCAAATGCCAGTGACCAACTGCAAAGTGTATGTTAATA
The DNA here is from genome assembly GCA_006491805.2 of Dysdera silvatica. Taxonomy (NCBI): domain Eukaryota; kingdom Metazoa; phylum Arthropoda; class Arachnida; order Araneae; family Dysderidae; genus Dysdera; species Dysdera silvatica. Next base: position 144,295,793 of record QLNU02014802.1, read on the forward strand.
AAAGGAGTGTACCGCTACTCTTTGAAACTATGCCATAATTAATTATTCGTACTTATGATAATTTAATGTACGATCTTTAAAAGAATGGAAAGGTATTCACGAGTATATTTGTTGGGAATGGGCTCTCGTTTTGTAAAAACGAGGAATTTACTGGGTCGCAGAGTCATAAAGGTTGGGAAGTACTAATCTAGACAATCGAATTCCGGACTATATACCTATGAAGAACAAGGCCCAACTTCAAAATTCTGGGGTCCACGGCAGACATTCATAAAGGGGCCTCCACTCCTCCTGTGCATATGACAGATTTCTGATTGCTATGTTTATTATAGGTATGAGCGAATGACTTTTATTTATAAGACCAAGGTAAGTATAATATAACATATTGACTAGCCAGGTGAGCTTTCCTGATCTTAAGCAAATGGAGCAAGTAAATTCTTTTTTAAAATCCTGAAAATCTGGGCTTCCCCACAAAACAAATATTAGAATACAAAAATTCAGAAACGACATCAATAGATTAACCAAAAAAATTTCATCACTTCCGTGGTGTACTTTTTACGAGTATCTTGAACTAAATTTAGAATTTAGGGGCCACTCCCTAATTTCTAAAATTAAAATTCCCTAAAATTAGAAAAGTCGGTCCACGGAGAGTAAATTTCACCTAAAGTGGTGTCAATCACTAAGTCAGTATAATTAAAAAGGATTCAAGTCTTAGTGGTGACATGGGTCTCAAGATAATTTTGGCCTAATCAAACGGGAATTGGCCATCGTTCAAAATCCAACAGTGGTATGCTATGCATGATTTAGTAAGCTCCTGTTTTCTGACATATGCTTGATGTTCTTTGATTCTAAACCAGAGTGTCAACACGAGCAAGGAATTTGGTAAATGTACCAAGAATTAGCGTCCGAAATAACGTCTCTTTTAGGTTAGAAAACCCAATTTTATTGATTGATGAGAATATTACCTTGAGGTCAAAGTTGGAGAAATCGGAACTATTTTTATATATTAAAATTATACTTGTGCAAATGGTGGTTTTATTTTGATATTTTGTATAGCGTGGCCTCCTAACATCATCATTATTATATGGTTTTTAAAAAGTGATTTTCTATCGCTATTGGGACAAGCTCTTTTTTGTTTTAACGTACTTATGAATACTTTTTAGAGTGATGATATCGGTGTATTCAAAACAACAATTTCTTACATAGTCTTATCAAATTTTCTAAATTTCTTCTCCCAGTTAATTTCAAATTTTTTAATTAGTAAAATTTATTACTCGTCCAAATGCAGAGAAAGAAACAAAAGCAGTAAGAAAACAGAAAAAAGTAAAATGCAGGAATAAAAGTAAGAATAATAGAGTTAACAAAAAGGAGGAGAGAATGAATTAGGAAAAATTAAGGGCATAAGGAATTGTTTTTTTACGTACAGGGTGTTGTTCACGGAAGTATAAATATAGTAATTATTGTGGGTAACTAAGAATACATTGGAAGGATAATCGTCAGATGCAGTAGTAGAAGAAGAAAGAGGAAATAATGAGTAAAAACTGAATACCAGTCACAAGCAATACAATGTGCAGAAAAATTAATAAGAAAAACTTGGGTAAATTAAAAATTGTAGATTTTTTCTAGTCTTAAGAGGCTTTTCGACTATGAAATTGGGCCATCAATATAATAACCTACACCCGAATCATACAAAATATTTGGAAGGAAGGGGGAGGTGCCCAAAACTAAGGGTATAAATGCAGGGCATTCACACTTCCTCCATATTTAGTTTGACAAAGAGATCAGTAATTCGCGAAACGTTTCGAAACTTTCTTATGCCGTTGGTAAATCTTATTTTCACTCTTTTTTTTTTTTTATTACTTTCTATTTTATTTCACATTTCCTTTCTTTTCCTTTATATCCTTAATTATTTCTAATTCACCCTTTCCCTTCTTTTTTCATTAAATTTGCTATTTATACTTGCATTTTCATTCATGCATTTTACTTTTTGCTATTTTCTTTTATTGGTCTTGTTTCTGACTTTTACTTTTCATTTTATAAATAGATTCGTAGGTCAGAAAATAGGGAATTGTTTGCTGATTTACTGATCTGTTTATAATTTTATTTCTTTTAGGTTAGGGCATTTCAAACATATTTGACCCATGATTCTCTCCACCTCTCATAAATTGTAAACGGCTCATAATTGTACAAAAATGTTCAAAACACATAAGTAATTTCGTATAATGTATCATGTAAAATGTTAGTTGACATCACGACATCCTTGATCACTGCATTGCACAACCCGAGATGCATAGTTTGAAAACCACTTCTTTAGATAATTTCCGACCTATTTGTTTTATACCAAGGGCAGACACAGTGGGGACATCACAGGAGATCATGCCCCCCACCAAAACATATTTTTAAAATATTCCAACTTTCATGATAAATGAAGGGTGTTATTCCAAGACCATGGCAAATTCTGTCCTTGACTCCCCCCAAAATGAAAGCCTGTGTCCGCCCCTGTTTTAGACAATGGTTTTCATATTTATTAAATATCAAGAAACTTTTTTTACCTACTTGTATACAGTGAACTCTCGATTTTATGAACTTATTTTATCACTCTCTCCACCAAAAAAAAAATCGGAAGTTCATGAATGAGAATGAATATGAACTTTTTAGCACCACCCTAACAATTTGTAAAAGTGTAGATAACCTACAAATCGGATAATCCGTGCAAGAAAAATTGAGAGTATAATGATTTTAAATCATTAGGCATAAATACCACCTATTTAATGAAAACATGGAGTACCATGAGAAAAATGCTGCGAATTTTACGGAGCAAGGAAGGCACAGGTCGAGAAGTCCGAACCTCGGATCGCCTAGGGAACCAAGCCCGGGACCATAGTGAGCAGTTAGTCGGGAAGCATTTTTTTTTTTTTTGGCACAGTTGGGAGTCGAATCCGGGATAAAGGCAAGTTAGGCAAAACAGGGCTGAGAATTCGATATGCTTTTGGTCCATCGATTAAGAAAGTATCATTATATTCAATAAGTTTTGTGTAATGAGCTCCGATATTACTAGTCTGAATATCTGAGGTGGAAGTACAGTCTCCCTAGATTCTGTTTTCCCCAGTTGCTGGGATTTTTTATTGAGTTAGAATTTTTTATCGGCAAAGCCACCTTTAGTCACGCCCATATCTACACTGCAGTCACGTAATTGAAAAGCAATTGATCCAAGTTCGATGAAGTAGAAATCGAGCTTCATCAGAGCTTAATTCTCTGTATTAATGCTTATTTATTTATTTTGTTTTCTGTTCAATCTTCTTTAGGACTGGATGATAACGGAAGTCCCATCTAATGTCGCTAAAAACCTGTTTCTTCACTATCGCTTAATGAAAAAGTCCACAGTATGATTTGGTCTTGCTGAAGATAAGCTTAAAACACCGAAAAATTTTTATAAGTTTATTAATTTGTACCTGTGCCATTGTTTCATTTTTATTTTGATACACGGTAGTCTTAATTTTACCCATAATGAAGTAAATGTTATTTTTATTATGTATACATACATATATATATACACCCACCAACAATGAAATCGTGCACCAAGAAGGAAGCAAAGGAGGAATCTGAAATTTTATTTATGGACAGATACAGATGAATGATGTACATCAGGGTTCTCCAATCTTTTCAGTCCAAGGGCCAATTTTGCTTATTCTTGTTGGCCCACGAGCCACACTGATCTTATTTTCCTATGTTGGCCAATGTTAATTTTTGCTTACCGGACATGTCCGGCTCACTGATTGGTGGTACTCGCAGGCCAAGACTGGCCCACGAGTCATAGTTTGGAGACCCTTAATATACATGATCAAAAAACAAAGTAGCAGAAAGATTATAGAGGAAACTGTGGTACACAGTCATTGTCATCCTCAATAGCGTGTTGCACTACCTCGTGCTGTGAAACAAGCAGCAATACGGTCCAGCATGGTATAGAAAAGACGCCTAACGTTGTCCTGCAGCAGACAGGTCCACATCTCTCGGATATTATGTCCCAAATTCTAGGGATTATGGCAACGAGACAGATGGTGTTTCAACTAGTCCGACATATGCTCGATAGGGGAAAGGTCTGGGGAGCGGAAAGGCCATGGAAGTGTATGGACATGACGTAGGCAGGCTTGGGCAACCCAAGCCGTGTACAGCCAGGCATTATCCTGCTGGAATCTGAAATATCGCACATGGAATCCCAGCCACGAATGCAAGCCATTTGAGAAGCCAACAACATCTCCTGTCATCGACAAGTTGTAGGCCACAACAGTTGTCCCAGGCAGCGGCGATTTTACTCAAGCTATGTATTAACGATATACTTGACATGGTGGCCCAAGAAAATCCCAGTATCTGCACAACTTCGGAGATGGTATGACCATGTATTTGGTCCAAACGACCTAGTTGTGAACAAATGCATTGAGATCTTGTTTCTTCCCCATTCTGTGCTCAACTATTACTTTAGACAGTCAGTGTATAGTTTAATGACATTATCACACATGGCATGACAGTACTCCATTCACTGAGGTGATCACAGTGCCACTTTGCCAAAATGGCAGGTATTTCTAATTTAATTGCTCACAAGTGTATATTACTATGATTACACAAATGTTTTGTTACAAAACCTTAGAAATCATTATAAAAACAATCTGTTTTAGAGTGTATCAAGAAAACAACTGTCCCAATTTCCCCCCCCCCTCACTTAAATGTATAAACGAAATCATTTGCAAATTATTAGTGTTTTCCGATTTCCCTTACTGACCCTTATAGTAATTAGGCTGGATAATAGGGAATAGGTGTGCTACAATTCAAAGAATTTTAGAACTTCGGAGAACGAGAAGACAACGAAAAGTTCAATAATTTATTTATTTATTTATATATATTGCAATTATTTAAATTACTTCCACAAAGAAAGTTCAAATATGACATAAATTAACATATATGATATATATATAAAAAATATAATCACTTTGGGATTTAAAAGCCACAATATATAATTCACAATGTACAAAGTTATACCTCTTGTTTCTAGATATGTTCAAGTTATGCATAAATAAATTCAGGTTAAAATATAAATCATCAGTGAATTTAATCAAACTGCCTATAGCCCTTGCCAAAACTGGGATGCTATCCTTTACCCTTTTCTTTTTACTCCCCCCCACCCCCACCACCACCACTTCCATGTGGTGGATAATACTTTGCAATTCCACTTAAGATGTATCACCCTGCAATTACTTTGGCACCAATTTTGGCTGGACGTCGCACAAAACTGTCACGGACTGTACACTTTTACCCAAATTCAATTAATACAACATAAAATTAGATATAGAAGACGAACAATATCACAATAAAATGATAAGATCACGGATATAGTTTCCATGTTTTGTACAATGAATATGGTCATTCTTGGTCAATGTACACAGTCAACAATAAATAGCATTCACAATAAATACGTATTAAATATTATATTTTATTAAAAGTATCATCACAGAATGGGTAAAATTTATATAATTTAAAAAATTGGTTACACACATTGTTCCCCATTTTTAATTATTACACATAAAATAATGCAAGTCTTACAGCATTGGCATCGGTCTTAAAATTTTTTAATTTTCTCCTCCTAAGGAAATTTTCTATGTGAGGGAATGAACTAGTCCGCATTGTTCTTAAAAATATACAGAATGGACTGTCGGTGTCAATATACAATATTTAATAACCTTTTATGGAAGTTTGGAATGTTCTGCATTAGCATAATACTGTACCAAATACAATGCCATATCCGTGCATACACCAAACAATACCGACATACTAAACACAACGCCATATATACATATTAACATAGTGATATTTCTTTCTTTCTCTCTCTCTCCGGAATATATGCGTGTTAGTGATAACCTCAAAGTTGAAATTGAATATTATCAACTCTTGCAAAGCAATGGCTCGTGTTCACTCTTTCTATTATCAGGTTCTTGGACCTCACTAATACTTTCATATGTGCACTGAATGGTAGCAGCAACATAGTGGTTATTCTCGCTACTATGCTTCATACCATAGCCAAAGTATATGAGAAAACCTATCAATCAAGATAAAAATGTAAATTAGAGGATGTATACTATTAGTATAATTAGAGGATGTATACTAATAGTACGGCTAAGTTTGCAAGGGTACGGGGCAGAGTTTAAGCTGCGTAAGGTGGGGTTTGTTTTTTTCGAAAAATTTAATATCACTTTCGCTAAAAGCGAAAGCTTTGAAAATTAAAAATTTCTACAATTTTATGTCGGCGGCCGCCATACGACGATCTTGAAGACCTCCTGTAATGTCATAAATGGATGAATCAAAATTAGTTACATTTGAAAATGTCTACAAACTATGATGTGCAGCAAAACAATGGAGAATTGTATAAATATATCTCCGATTGTGTAATTTTGTACAAAATAAAAAATGCTATTTGTAGTTCTAAATTTTAATTATGGTATTTTGTTTAACGTTCTCCTAAAGTACAACATTTTCAAAACTATTGCAAGCATGTATTTACAGTAGAAAAAGAGAACTAAAAGAAATTTAAAAATGCTAAAATTTGTTCTTACACTTTAGCTAAAATGCTAAAGAAAAGTAAAAATCCAGCTTAAACCCTGATACAGGGTTCACTTTCACATTGGAGAAAAAAAAACAGCCTGACGTTTCCAGCAAAATTCACTGACCAATACCAAACAACACTTTCAATTAAATTCTGGTTATGGGGAAAACAGCTTGACGCTTGTAGAAAATTTTGCTATTAAAATAAAAGTTGGGAAGGTTTCCTAGCTTTTCCGGATTTGGACACGAAATCTAATTTTTCCCCTGACATTCAAAGATGATTTCAAATTTCCTGAGAATTCCAGGTTTGTGGGAGCCCTAAAGTATTTATTGGACTTCTTAGGTTGCTTAATTCACAGTTACTCAACAGAAGGTGGGCATTCCACTATCTACAACCTGTGGATGTGCCTGATGGCTCTCAGCTCAAAGGGCAGAAATGAAAACACAATGTTCATTTATTATTAATTTATGAAGAACATTAATAACTCGATGTATTTCCCTTACAAATTTCCAGCTAAAATAAGCTGAACACATCTAAATTCGAACGCAAAAAATAATGAAACTTATTTTTTGCTACTAAATCAGTTTAATTAAATTAATTCATTTAAAAAATAACTGTCAAGAATTACAAACTATATATTACAGGGTTTTATTACTATTTAACTCACCAATAAACATCCAGACACCAAATCGAATCCATGTATTGCTGGAAAGTTTCATCATGAGATAAATATTGACAAACACACTTAAAAGAGGAATTAATGGAACATATGGAACCTAATGACAGAAAAGGAATGATGAGAACTATGAGAATACTTAACAATTAACAAAATAACCATTAGAGTATATAATAATTAACAAAAGGACCATTAAAATATTAGATTAACAAAATAACACGTCTGCAAAAACATATTTTTTAAAAGCTGTTTTGGTTATTTAACGTGAATTCTATGTTTTTTGGTGTGCTGAATTTGAAAATGATGTCCCTTTTTTTATAGGATGCCACGTTTTCGAACAAAATAAGTATGCGTATTAAGGTGTGATCCCTACTGAAGTAAAAATAGACTCGTGTTGATTCAGTGTTCACACTAGGAAAAAATATTAGGTGAGATTTTCCCAACTTAACTTCAAAATTAAGTGGGAGTTTAAAAATGCAAGTGCAAATTCAAGAATTTTTTAATTCTTTAAATTAACTTTAATTTAATTTCACAATCAAACTAATTACATAATAAATGCACAATGTGAGTCAGATTATATATATATATATGAAACTCAATTAGCAACATACTACAAAAAGGAGCTATCAATACAATTTAATGATCCCAGAGTTGAACCAGGGTCCCTCCATTGAGCCTGGAGTGTCTTGGCCGACAGACGAATGAAGATGGGAACGATGCTCTCTTTCTCCTTATTATTATTTTTTTTTTACCCTGTTTTGAGTACTAAAGGACTGCTCAAAGGAAGCAGAACTTATTGGGATAGCATAGGTATCAATCCTTCCGATTTTTTACGCTCTTCCGGGCAGAAAACGATTTTTGCTTCCGATTTAATTTTTGGAGATTTCGTCTAAAATCTTTATTTTATTTTTTTTTTAAATACTGTCTTTTAATTTTTTTCTTCTTTTAAATATTTATTTTTCTTGGTACGTATTCATTTAATTTTTCCTGCATATGTACGTATTTAAACAATCGTAAATATGAATAGTAAACAAGCGTGAAAAACTCGTGTGCAGTTGACACATGCCTAGTGTGGGATTTTAACTTTTGCCATGAGATAGTGGATTTCCCTGTGCATCTTGATTATTAGGAGAGGAAAGAAGGAATGTTATACATCGATACGATTTTGGTGGTGTCAACAACTATGGAACCCGCCGTGAGAAAGTTTTTCCCATGAGCAAATAGTCATGGATGACATTTGTCACAGACCCAGTACCGATCTTGGCATGTGTGGCTAGTTGGCGAACGGTCATGTGGCACTCCTTCGAAATGGCGGCCTTAGTCAGGCCGTTTCCACTGAAGTCCGGCCATACCTGAACTGATGATGCCAGTGCTTGCCTACGTCATACGATGGGACGTCCTCTCCATAAGTCCCTTTCATTTCATCGAATGTCTCCCGTGGTGTACGGCCTTTCAAGTACAAGAACCTGATGACCGCTCTGCATTCAACTAGACATCAACATGACCATACGTTACTCCATGTTAGCACACATAGAAGAGAAACTGTTAGTAGTTCAAAGCTGCAAATTACCATATTACTTATAGAAATATGTATCATAATGCATGCTTAATTTTAGCCTCTTACAAAAATCGGAAGTAGGTCAGGGGAAATATTCATTGAACACCCCTCATATTTCTTTCAAAGTGGCAGGGGCCTTGTGTACTGAGATGTCTGATCGGTGAGGGATGGGGCGAATGGCAGAAGGCAGATTGGGATATGAAATACAATGCTTCCATTTGGAATTAAAGCCTTTTACAGCGCAAGAACAAAAGTAACAGTCGTCACTATGGTTCTTCTGCTAATGCCATACCATAGGAATCCCAAAACAAAAGGCTTTTTCTTACATAACCAATTTCGGAGATCATCAACGCATCGCTTGCATACTTTATGAGGCATCCAATCCTTATCTTAATCTCAGAGTTTTAGTCTGAAGTATGCAAAGTACACTTTTTTCACAAAATCCGTGATAGTCAACTGTTGCTTTAACACTGTATACTCACCACAAATGAAACAAACCCTGTCTGGTGAATTAATACACTTCCGTGGGGTAATATCACAGACGTTTGGAAACAAATTCAATGGTCTAATACGAAGTAACATAACATTAACACAATAGATGCCAGTATAGTAGCCAGGATTTCATTTCAAGGGGTTCAAAAAATTCTACATTTTTGTAGAGTGGGGGGGGACGGTTCCTAAAATCCCTCCTCTGGATACAGGCATGCGCCAGTGGCCTTTATAAAGACTATGCTTGCCTGTCCTGTAGTGTCATAGAACTATGCAGTTTTCTCCCCTTTCGAGCCCGGTGAAGTGATGGGACTGGGGTTTTTGGTTTTCCATGCAGCTGTCTTTTTCGGTATCGCTCTAGGAAGTCGAGTGATCACCAGTGAAGACCACCTTCGAATTCAGTTAGAATCACGTTCAGAGTGATGAAATCATGTAGTTTTAATTGAAACTCTTGATCTTAAGCATACTATAAATAGTTTCATATTCATAGTAAGTAATTTTGGGATTAAATTTAAAAAAAATTTTCGAAGTAATTATGAAAAAATCTGGTCATTGGAACAAGAATTTTGCGATTTGTGGTAAAACCTGACGTCTAGGGTTGTTTTTTTTTCATTATTTTATTCGGTTTCAGTGCCCCAAAATACATAGGAATCAGTTGAAAATAACCAAAAAGACTTTTTGGTCACAGACCTGTGTAATTAACAAGAAAATGGTTCGAACACATGATTAACACAGTACCCATTAGAATTTTCAATAATCAACACAGGGAGAAGAACCGCAAGAATACTTAGCAGTAAGAATTATTAAAATACCCAATACTAATTGACGAAAGGAATTATTGGCTGAACAATCAAAACTATTAGAATAATTGATAATAAGAAACATTAAGACACAGTGGAAGCTGGTAAGGTGACCACCACCTTCGGTAAATTAACCACCTGAATAAAATGACCACATTTTATAAGAGATAACTGGAAGGGACATAATCCCTTCAATCAATTCTGATTGATTGATTGTTTGATTGATTGATTGATTGATTCATTGATCCCTATACCAAAGTCTGTCATGTATCGTGACCACCTCTCTATGCACTGCAGTCCAGTCCTAAAGGTGGTCAACTTTAGGCAGGTTTTACTGTACTATGGTATTAACTACATACAAACTAATAAATATATACATTGAACAGTCACAACATCATGACCACTAGTACACTATGCAAATAGTGCATCTGGCTGATGTCTACAGCATGTGATAAAGTAGGGAAAGTATAACAGGTACTGGAAAGACACAATGATTATTCTATTGACTTTGTAAGCATATAATGGGGGAAGGCTGCTGATTTAAATGATTTCGACAGAAAGAAAATTGTAATGGCTTGACGGTTTATAACGAGTATCTCAGAAACTGCAAAGCTCATCGGATGTTCACGAGCTGCAGTCATACCATCTTTAAAAATGATGGTGAAACCACGAATAGATTCCAGGGGTGTTAAACATCCACACCTCATCAAAGAATGTGGACATCACAGAGAGTTTCCTGCTTGGTAAAGCAAATTAGGCAGCAATCCGTGGCTCAATTCACAACTGATTATACTGTAAGTCAAAGTAGAATTATACTATAAGTCAAAGTATGCTGATACTGTAAGTCAAAGTATGCTTATACTATAAGTCGAAGTACGATTATACTATAAGTCAAAGTACAAATATTTCTGAGCACACGATTCATCGTACTTTGTTATACATGGGACTAAGCAGAACACAACCCTTACATGTACGTTTGTAGACCTGACATCAGCGTCGCTTACAACTGCAGTGGAAATGTGAACATCGTAATTGGAATACGAAATAGTGGAAAAGAGTTGCCTAGACGAATGAATCATTTCTTTTAGATTATGCTGATGGCTAAATAAGAACACACTATTTCCCCAGAGAATAGCTCCTTGACACATGCCTACAGCAAACATAGGCTGATGGTAACTCTATTATGATTTAGGAGACCTTCTTATGGGTATTCCTAGGCCCGGTGGTTGTTTTAGAGACCACTAGAAAATTTCGGGCTTACGTCAATATTACGGCTGACCAGTTTCATCCATTCATGGCATCCGCCTTTCCTAATAGTAATGGATTTTCCAGCAGGACAATGCTCCACGCCACAAGGACAGAATCGTGCTACAGTGCTTTGAGAAGCATGATGATGAATTCAAGTCAATGTCTTAGCCTCTTAACTTGCCAAATCTCAGTCCTTCTGAACACATTTGCTCACAGCTCGCAAACCACCTCCTCATAAGGTACAGGAATTGAGTAGCCTGTGCTTGAAGATTTGGTACAATCTACTTCTGGCCACTTACCAGCGACTTGTAGATTTTCTTATAAAACGGTACAAAGTTTCACCAAGAGATTCCATATCAACAGTTAGTTTAACACTGGCATAAGGTTTAAAAAAAAGACTTCTCAAGAGCCAACTGCTCCCATTGCCAAGTGAAGGTAATTCTGCCTTCACTTGACAAAGGAAACAGGTAGCTCTCAAAAAGTCCTGTTTTAAACCTTATGCCAGTGTTGAAATAACTGTTGTTATTGACTTGTAAATTCCATACCAAGATGACCAACACAACACTAGGTGAATGGTCATACGGTTGCGACTGATCAGTGTGTGTATATATAGCAAAGCCTACTTATAACAGGCCCGCATTTAGTGAGAAAAATATAGATTTTGTTTGATAATTGTCTAATACAATTTAATTCCAGTTAACAAGAAAGACTTTTGCACTCTTTGGATTGGCCAGATTGACACAGAAAAGAAAGCACTGGTCTGCTTATATACAAGGTATTCAGGTTTGATTGAGGGTGTTTCATTAATACATAAAAACAAGTATAGAAGTAAATAAAGCATTTTTACATGCCTTAACAAAATTAGTCTGTTAATTTCTAATGCCTACTTTTCTTCAACTGGATAATTTTCTGCAGCTTCCATGTACTACTTTGCCCCCCCCCCTCCCCCGCAATTGTCCAAAGTCCCCAATCCCTATTAAAAAAGGTACCAGAAGTCGCAATCCCTTTGTGGATTTACGAAAAATTTGCAATCTACATCTACCTCAACCTCCCTCATCTACATCAACCTACAGTCTACCCATGTGACACACACACGTCTCATGACTTGCTGTTTAAGGGACGGCTCCCAACAACCTTCGAATTCATGATTGACAGCAATTAGTAATTCAAAATATAGAGGTTCACGAAAAAAATAATTAGAGACAAATAAGAAAATATACATTGATTTTAGGCTAAACATGCAGGAAGATACATTAATTTTGAGATAAACAAGTTTAAGATAAACATGTTCTACTGTATTATTATTAGTAGAGCCCATATATGAAATTGCATATTTTAGTCTTTTTTTTTTAGCATCAGTGCATGCATATAAATGCACAAAAATGATGAATTTTCAGAATAAATGAATATTTTAAGGGTTTCAGTAATTCTAATTTCCTTCCTTTATTGGAAAAATTTCCCAAAACTAAAGCTAACCTTTTATCTTTATTCATTTTAAGAGAATATACATGCATATTTTGAGGTTTTTAGTGCATATTTCGCTGGTTTTTTAATGCATATAATCTGGTCTCTAATTATTAACAGAACTCTACAAATCCAAGCACTATTAGCAACCAGATTTCTGCAGTTAGTTGGCGAGTAGAAACTCTTTTTCTATTAGGTGCTTAGGTTTACAATTTGGGACAGGCAAGTATGGTTTACTGCAATTTTTTGAGCCGTGATTATTATTAAAGGGTATTTATATGATTTATATATTTATTAATGCAAAATTTATATATATATGAAAATATGCAAGCGATTTACATAGATTATGCATAATACGGTCAAACAGGTTTATGACGAAGCTGAAACCAGCTAAAAAAATATTCGATATGATGGAACTTCAATATATCCATATCAGCTGATGAATATTATGAAGGTCAAGGAACATGGAAAATATTTTAGATATGGCTTGGGTTAGGTTGCAGTCATTCAGCATCCTGGGATGCTGATCTGTAAGGAACAACAGCATTCCTAGATGGTCTCCCTCACTGCTGGCAGAAACCTACATTGAGGAGCCTAACCTCCAAACTATACAGTCAAACTCTTCCGTGAAACGAACATAAAAATTACAGAAGAGTGGAAGGGAAGTAAGAGCTAATGCTTTGTTTCTCCCAAGCCTCATAGCAGCTATGCGCTGTAAAATACAGCTTATAAGAAAATGTTCTCACCCTGAACAGCAGCTCCTTTCTATCGCTCGGTTGCCGATATAATAATATTGTGGCTATTGCTACTAACACCACCATTACGGACGCAACACATAATGCGGGGATGTTAAGCTTAAACAGAAGATCTTCCAGAAGTATCAGCACAAGATTAAGAATAACAATCAGAAAGGCTGAAAGGAAATTGGAAATTTAACATTAAATGTAATGTATATATTGCAATTATATACATAGTAACATAAATATACATTGTAACATAAATATACATTGTAACATAAATATACATTGTAACAAAACAATACAAAATTTCACTAGAAGATTCCATTACTACAGTCATTTCGATATCAGTATAAAGTTAAAAAAAATATGACGTTTCGACAGCCAAGTGCTCCCTTTCCCGTCAAGTGAAGGTGGAATGCGGCCTTCACTTAACAAAGGGAGCAGTTACTTCTGGAAATGTGTTTTTAAGCCTTACGCCAGTATCGAAATGACTGTAGTTAAACTATATTATTGAAAGTATTTGGTTGCTACGATTTGCATAAGTGCAACAAATGTAAGCATAAGAAAGTGCATTATAAATGTGGAGGCAAGTATATGGAACTAAAGTGTTCTATTGTGTTATCAGTAAGTTTTACATCAGGGTTATCCAACACACGGCCCGCAAGCCACAATTCGGCCCACCAACAAGTGTTTGGAATGAAAAAAAAATCCAAAGCAAAAATTTTCTTTTTTTTTTTCCCAGAAGTCGGGGGGAAAACCGCATGGGTGACCTCTTCCCATATCGTAAATGAACAAATAAATAATTAGAAAAAATACTGAAGAAAGGCTTTTTGGAATTAAGTGAGTTTTTCTTTTTTTTTTTACAAAACATGCTGAAGCTGCTGGCCTGTGAGAACTTTGAAAAAGTTTTAAGTGACCCACTGCCCAAAAAGATTGGACAATCCTGTTCTACATGGATATGGTAAATCACATAAATTTTAAAAAATATGGAAGTAAATTTTCTGACTTCCAGCATGGGCTGGTCACTAGATGGCATTTGAATAATGTTTCGATGTGGAATATTATAATTAAACTAGACATACTAAAATCGACAGATAATGATGTTGTGAAGGGATGGAAGTAGGATGGTACAATAAAAATAAGGAAAAAAAAAAGCATTCAAAAATGCTATACAAAAGGACTGATTGGGACAAAAGAGCCATAATAAGAATTGTTAAAAAACTATTCTTTCCTTGCTGTTTCCATTACTGCTGACATAGGAAATACTCACGGTTGCTAAGTTAGTAACATGACAATCCGCAAAGAGTTGCACAGTCCGGGATATTGTGGTACAGGTATTGTGAATAAGTCACAAATTAACATTAATAAGGAGCAGCGTTTGGATTGAATGTTTCGTGTCTTTCATAGACTGTAGCCAACTGGAAAGCTGCAGTTTGGAGTGATGAATCATACTGTCCAGTTTTCCAGTCTAATGGATGTGTTTCGATTTGGCGATAGCCCAGAAAAGTTTTATAGGAAAGTATTTCCACTATGAAATTAGGTGGAGGGTTAACGAACGTATAGTGCCATTTTTCGTGGATGGAACATGAGCCATTATTTCTTGTACCATAAACTCTGACATGTACATATTCTGGACAATTTAGCCCTTTCAACAATGTGTTGATATTATGGAAATTAGTGTTACATTTTCCAACACAAGTAAGCTCCCTACCAGTCATACTTCATGACATATGCAGGACATCTTTTGACAATGAAATGGAATTGTTGGGCCAGCCTCTTCAAAATTCTAATCTTAATACAATAGAAACAGATGAACTGAAGTGACGACTACAAAAAACATAATGACCATTTTCACGTACATCTCTGGCAGTAAGTAACTTTGCAGGACTTTTAACAGCAAGCCATTCCCGTTGAGACATACCAGAAATTGGTCGGGAGTATGCCTTGATGGGTTGCCACTGCTGCGTAAGCAAAAGTTGGGCCAACTAATAATTACCATAACAAAGATATATTGAAATGTACGTTGGTGTTCTTGTACATTAAAAACAATTCGCTTCCATGAACTGAAATGGTGCAGTGGGATTATGTAGCCTCTTCTCCTTAACAGGTCCTACATCCAAACCCACAGATTGCTTGATGATGGATTCTTCTAAATTTTAGAAAAGCAGAAAAATATACTCAGACTGTTATGTGTATAGGTGCTGTGCCATATAATTACTAATTGCCTTCTTGTTATATGTAAATACAGTATATATTGTCGTTTATTCCAGAAGTTTCTCCAATCATAGATAGGAAGAGGTTTTTATGAACCATGGTAGTTATTGCTTTGGCTATAATATTCAATAAAAGTCTTACTCCTAGCTTGGACACCCATTCTAAGTAATAATATTTCTAAAAATGTTGTAGTGTCCAAACGCTTTTGATAATGTGGTGCATAATTGAATATAGAGCATGGTCTAAAAGGAAGTTCTGCTACTAAAGAGGTTCTAGCACCCGTAGTTTTTGGCATATTGAGATGAAATTTGAGATTTCAGCTTTAAAAAATATGGGCTTCAAACATAAAGCAAAAAGTACTTGAGCTCTCGCAGTTATGGAAATTTGAAATAACAAAACTAGTTCTTTTTTTAATCTCATTATGTTAGCAAGTACAGAAACCATAACAATCACTATGCTATATTGTTTAGGCTAAAAAATGTATGCAAAACAGCTTTAAAATTCAACGAGAATTTACAGAGAAAAAACATAAATAAATAAAAAAGGTAAAGTTACCAACTAACCTATAATTACAAATGACCAATGTGTCCGCATCACAGGCAAAGACAGTTTAAATACAAGGAATTACACTGACATTATGGAAACAAATAGCTCATAAAATTGAATATACATAAAGTAGACAGAAAAAGGAGCAAGCATTCTACAACATACCACTAGATTTTCTCCATTTACTACAGTACAAAGCAAAAGAATGATTAAAGGTTTATTTACAGCTTTCTCTCTCTCTTTCCCGTGAATTTAGAAGTAGCGTTTTCAAATAAATTCTAAGATAATTCAAAGCGAATTCCAAGTATTTAAAAAAACACACACATGACAGTAGTATCATTGAAAATTTTCAAAATTCATACGTTTTAACCGCAACTGTCAGACCAAAAGTACTTTCTAGCTACGCATATCTGTGACCCATATTTTTTCCCCAAGTTTAAATCGAATTTTATCTCAGTGTTTCAAAAATTGCAGCTGCTAGAAGTTCATTATTGTAGGTAATAGAAGTTCCTTTTAGACCATGTTGTATACAGCTAAACATTTATATCTACTATCATAACATATGATATATAACGCAAGGCCAATCACAAGATTGTCTAAAGGCATCATATGTCCTCTGATTCACCGAACTAATAAACATTCCCCACTTACACACATCTGAACCGGAATGCAGTAACAGAACATAAGGTTTCAAAATCACAAAAATTTGAGCTTTAGATCCAAAACTGAAAAGCAGATTCTACGATGGCTTAGAACAATCTCCAAGGAACAAGACATTTTACAGGCATTCAAACGTAAATCAAAGCTGCCACAGGAATCTGAGAGTTGGGATAGCATATACTAATGTTATAAAGATCAACATAATTAAAACAAACTAACATTTTATTTATTAAAAACATAAGCATAATGTGATAAAATTCATAATTACTAAAAAGTATAAGGTGCTAAATTTTCATAATTATCTCTACGTAAATTATTTTTTCCACTGAAGTAGAAACACTTTTTTTGTTGTTTATATGATAAGGGGGGGGTGGAATTGTAAAAACTTTGAACCCTCATCATCTTTAATCTTATATAACCTGGGCAGGCTGGCTACGTAGTTGTTTTACATTGAACTAACAGTTGCATACGAAGACCTCAGAGACATATTATCAACTCTGTGTTTTTATCAGAAGGTTTAATTTACATTTGGTGATCAAGGCTGATTGACCAGAGATAAAGATGATGCAAGCTGTATTAAACACAACAAACAGGTATTTATTGAAGATTAGTAGAACGTACACCTACAGAAATTGTACATGGACAATGTCGTAGAAGTGCATTAAACGTTAAGCGGAAGTTGAGCAGATATTGCAGGCCACAGCTTACAGCCTGGCATAAACAATATAATGATTACAGTTACATTTTTAGAGTATGCAGCAACCATATGAATATGGACGGGTTGAAATTCAGAGCTAGATACTGTGTTCTCTGTTTGGAAACTCTTCAGGAATGATTCGTCATGAACTGTGATCGGTCGCGCCGCAAGAAGTCATTTTATTGGACCACAGACAAGGAGCAGAGTAGACAGCGGAATTCTCATGGGCTTGTAAATCTGCCTAGCCTTAAGGTTTGTGCGGCTAAAAACTCACAATGGTACAGCTTTTGGTGTTTGTTCCTCAAAGGAAGTTTCTTATACTAAACAACAGATTATATTCATCACTTCTTGGAAATGAGATACCCCTACTTTTGATGGCCTACTGGTCATGGGAACAGAATTTTGTGAGAACACGGTGGAAAAAGAGAGTTGCTGTGAGAGTGGGAAATGGGCCGCAGCAAAAGCTTTCAATCTTTCAATTAACCTCTAAACATTACATACAAAGGAAATGCAGATACATAGACACATGGTTTGTACTTCATTCATTCATTTAGCACATGCCATTATACTTCAATACATCATGTACTTTAAAACAGATTCCACTTACTTATTGCTCCAATGAGTGACGTACTAATCATTGATGAAAAAGAAGTTTGAACGTCAATATTATCTAAATTGACGACCATCCTTAAAATTTCTGTTCTTGTGTAATGTCTTGTAGAAGCGAGCATGGTACTTAATGAAGTGGTCACCGACCGGGTTTGAGAGCTCATGTTCACATTGTTAGTAAACGGGCCACTCCTTGGGTCCATGCCACCAGCACAGGAATCAATGTGGTTAGTCCTTTAAAAAAAAAATGCATAATACACTTATTATATAACTGATGATTACTTAATCTAAACTAATTAACAAAAAAATTTATTTGAAAGCAAGCTGTATACCTTTCGTGTCTATATGGATTTATAGTAATGAAAATTTTATTTCAAGAGTATCGGGTGAAAATTTTCATTTAATTTTTAAAGCAAAATTGTAAATTTTAATCACTGCACTCGTTTAGTTTAAATTCATTTTTAAAATACTTACTCAGCCATAATGCTGCTATTCTGCATTTCAGGTGATGAAGGGGTGGGTGAATGAACATTTGACAGTGGTGTTAAATGTATTTGCTCATCAAGTATACGATACCTATTTAACAACAAATTATCATAAGCACTAACCAGTCACAAATGAGTTGCAAAAGATACAAATTGAGTTACAAAAGATACAAATGAGTCACAAAAGGTACAAATGAGTCACAGAAGACATAGATGAATCACAAAGCTTATAAAAAAGATACTTTGCATTTCCCAGAAGAAAAAAACTAATTAACATATGGATTACAAATGGACAAATAATATCACTGTAAACATAGTCCTAAAAGATCATAATGTAGATATGTGTTAAACTTCTCTAAACACATTACAAAATCCATGACCAAAGACCTCTTTCTCTGGAGCAAGGTTCCCAATATGGGGTATGCTGTAAGTGCAGACATTCCACTAATTACCCAGTCAAATGTTTACAATTGTATAACATTTGCTAAATTGCTTATCATTTTTTGTATTTATGGATATATGTAATTTGTAATTCAAAATTGGATATATGTATATACGTGCAGTAAAATCCTCATTAACACACACTTGTCCGACAGGAAAATGCCTCCGCCAAAGACAAATTAACAGTAAGAGAAGGGTACTGTTGTGGAGGAATTTCTTATCGGAAATTTTTACCTGGCTATAAAATTAGGGTGAATATATCCGAGGTGTATCCATTAATGGAAGTTTTATGGTATATGTGCCATGTCGATATGTTTTGTTTTATTCCTATTTATTTTATTTACTATAGTTTCATCTATCCATACAATGATTACACCAGTTACATACAAATTTCCAGGTGGTGCGTGAAGCACAAAAGATTGAGAAATATCGCTCTAGAAAACAGAACTCATACGATCCAAAAGGCTGCAAATATAGTGTGCAATCCATTAATAATATTTGAAGAGAAAAAATTTCCTTTTAGAAATCAAAATTGTAGAAAACAACAAAATTGATTAAAATATTTGATTTGTCAAATTTCAGATCCCAACTGCTGTTAAATCGCATGAGAAAGAACAGTAAGCCGAATGATGCAGCCAAAAATTTAGTAATCAGTCTGTCTCCTGTGAGGGTCTTGTGACAAAAAGGACATAGATAGTATGTAATATGACAAACAGATTTCAATTAAAATATTTTTTAATTTAAGGCACTACCATTTAAATAAACTCAATCTTCAAAATTAGAAAAAAAAAATTAAGATAATTGTGCATACCTGAGGAGGAGGACAGAAATTGCAACCAATGTATAAGCTAACAGGGTTCCAATAGACATCATGGAAGCTAATTCATGGACGTCAAAAATCATTGCCATCACAGCTAAAATAAATAATAGATATGAAATTTAGTTGACAGAGATCAAGGCAGATACACTGTCATCGAAAAAAAAATAAATAACAGATGCTAATAATTCATCGACATAAAAAATTATGGTCATTAGAGTTCAGAAGAAAGAGTTTTGTGACAAATCAGGTTTTCTACTTTCTTCAATTTTTAACCTGCCTACTGGAATAATTTCTATACCAGGCCGAAAAGCTTAACAAAAGCAATTCAACAGCTATTTACAATATGGAATCATACATCATCTCAGGCTGGATAAACTATTATTTAAAAAAAAAAAAACCCACCATGTGCCATGAGAAGCATCATAGGGGATTAAACACTGGCATCAACACATTGTCATTGCACCAAAACCATAGCATACACGCAGAGTGATCACAAAGAAAGTTTACAATACTTAAATATAAAAAGCAACATTCAACTGGAGCAACATGACACTATCATCAAAGAATGTCACATAACTTCTATCTTCTGACAATCACCTTAACGATTGACATTTGTCATGGCGTATAATTAGATCTTCCATCCCAAATGAATAGAATTCAATATTCTACCATTATAATCACTATGTTGTGGTACATTGAACATCATCATCATCATACACAAAGTGGCGACTTTAAAGGCTCTCTCTTTAAGGCTGGAAAAAGATAAACTAAATCTAAATTCAGACACACCAATCGTTGCTTTCACACAGCAGATATTCCAAAAGTCTGAAGCGGACACCTTGCAGCAAAAATTATGTGTTCAGTGCAGTATATAGTCAAGCATTGTTGCAAAGAGGAAAATCACACCTTTACTTGGAAAATACCAAGGTCTTTTTTCCTGATGGTCTTTTATGATTTCTTTACACAGTTGCAAAGTACATATTAGTGATAACTATGAGTCTGCACTCCAGAAAATCAATGAATAACACATCCGATGAGTCCCAGATTACAGTTGCCACATCCCTTTTACAGTGGAAGACATCACATTTGAACCTCTTCCTCATTGATGGTATGCTTCCATTCCCTCATCATTCTCCTACTACTTAAAGCAAAGTGATGAGGTCAAATCTCATTACCAGCAACAACACAATGCATGAACCTGCAACCTTCTACTGCACACAGCTACAGTAAACTCAAGATATCATAGTCCATGCACCTTCATTGTCTTCTGTTAAAATATGAAGCACCTATCATACACACATAAACCCAGATGTAATGCAACACATTCCACAGAATATGTCACGCACAAGCATAATCCTTGATCATCTGCAACACATCACAAAGTTATTGATGTATCCTCTTGAATCAAAACAAACAGTGATGACTTCTGCGGGAGCCATTAAGGAGGTTCAGATCACCACTTGTACCTGGAATTTCATCACTGCCACTATCCTTAACGTCTGCAACACCATTTCGCAATTTGCTGCTTTAACAACTCTGTTACTTTCACATTATCTTCATGCATTTTGTCAAGTTTTCGATGGATTTGGGCTGTTAATTTGTTCTGTTTCTAAAACAATTGTATACCTCAACGAACTTCTACAACAAACCAGTTATCCAAGAAGAGAGTGATTCTGGACTGACAGAGTGTACAAGCAATAATGTATGGGAGAAATACCACGGGAAACCGAACAGTATACGCCTTTTATCAGATATTTCAGCAACACACACATATCTGAGTCTACAACAAACGATTTCTAAAAGCATGTATACATTTTTTTAAACACCCTTCAAAAAACTTCATCAATGATCACAGAAATATGCTAACTGCAACCATACTTTTTCTATAACTACATTTAATAAACACCTTTTACAACACAAAAACTTCAATACCTAAAAGTGGCATTGAAGTGGTCAATAATTAGAAAGGCAAACTTGAAATCCTTAAATCCAGATACCCATTAATTTTGACACACTTACCAGCAAAGGAACCAGCTATGATTGTCGCCAAAAAAGGCGTTTTAAATCGAGAATGAACTTCGGCCAAAAACCTGAAAATAAGACCATCGGTTGCCATAGCAGACAGAACTCTTGGAAGAGGAAACATAGATCCTAAAAGACTATTAAGATAGTATAATTAATATCAAAATACATTGAGATCAATGACGACTTAATTCACTGAACAGGACTTGGCAAGCATCGAAAAAAAAATAACATTTAGTTTTAAAGAAATGCTTGGAAACAGCATAATATCAACCTTTCAGGAATTCACTGGGTCTTGACCACTAGACGAATGAGTAGATATCCTGGATTCGACTCTCAACTGTACCAAAATTCATGCTTACTGAGTCACTGCTCACCATAGTCTAGAAGTTGGTTCCCTAGACCTTAAGCGACTTGAATTCCATGGAAAATTGTAGGTCTCAGTTTAGCATGACCCTTGCTGTCCTTATGCCATATAAACTCACATAGGCAAACAATTTGCAAAAACAATTATGAAACAGACCTTGTAGAAAGACCAGCTAATCCTCCTATAGCTATAATCCACTTTGCAGATGTCCACCCGACTCGTTCGAATACATATGGCAGTGGAGCCTCTTGGTACTGATCATAGTATGGCCACATCAGCGTTTGTACAACAGAAACACCAAAATATGCCAAAAAGACAATAAGTAAGGAAAGTATGATGCCAATTGGAATGGCCTTCTGCGGATTCCGCACCTCCTCGCCTGAAACAAACATCAACATAAACAAAACTAACAATCGAAATGTACATGAATATAGAAATAAATATTCTTATGTTTCACGTACAAAAAGAACTTTTTTTTTTAATTTAATAACTGTTTATGTCCATTCAGTTTGAAATATGCTGACAGATACTTAGCATTGACCTCCACATTAATTAATTACTGAAAGTTGTAAAAATATAATCTTAAGGCATGTTCTGAATCATGGCAAAATACTAATATGTATTTAAAAAAAAAAAAGGGCACCACTTCAGCAAACCTGCCATTTGACATTATGTGGTAAGTGCAGTTCCCCATCAATAAAGCTACAATACAACACAAACTTTATTCGGGAGAATCAATTTTAGATTTAGATGTATTACATATTTATATATCATAAATGTATTAAATTGATTCGCCTGGACAGCAATGGGTGAAGACTGTAGGGTAGACCGAAGTGTAGTAGACACTAGAGAGAGAATTCCAAGTAAATGATCGTAACAAAGGATTCAAAGCTTTTGTTTCCTGTCTGTCCAAAGAAGAGGCCGTACATTTCTAACCCTATAAATTCTCTTTGTTCTTTGAAAGCAAAATAATTCGGTCTAAACTATTATTTATTTTTATGATAAACTGCAGTTTACAAAAAAATGCATTTGTGGATTATTCTACTATAAATATTTGTACGTTGTGCATTATACTTACACCAAACACAGATTTTGAAAGAGGAAAGCACTAGAACATTTACTTCAAAATGCCTTGAAAACCATTAAAGTACACTGAAGTGACAGAAAAGCTGGTACATCGCATCTAGCCATCGTAGCCTAATTCCTCAACAGTAGAAGTCACATGACGCAAGTACGGACCCCGCCACTCATCGTCTGAAGGTATCCTGGAGACAATTCACACCAGGAATCCTGCAGGGCAGTCCACAAATCCATAGATGGGTCATTCCATGACAAATCACCCAAGTCAAAACACCCTACCAGCTCTGATTTTCACCAAATTTGGGCCATATGTTTTCAGTAGTAAAAAAACGTTAAATTGAAACTTTTGATCTCTTCCGACCAATCGGTCAAAAGTTACGGATGGGTCAAATTTTGGGTAACTGGGTGACACTGTTAAGGTCAAGTGCTTGTAACTCAGGAACTGTAGGTCACAGAAACTTGAGTGGGGTGTCATTTCGTTGGAAAATTAACAAGGATTCCAAAAAACCTATTTTCAAAACAATTTTGTTACAATGTCCTTCAAACGTTTTGAAGTCAAGATTTTGACCTTTGACCTAAGGTTCAGACTGAAAAATTAAAAATCTGAAAAAATTATATTTTGTAGAGCATTATGTTTACTTTCCTTTCGCAAATTTTCAAAAAGGTATTATTTTTCATACTTTCTGTAAAAATCACGAAATGCAACTCCATGTACCAACTTATTACTAGAGACCGGAAGTTTAGGCACTAAAACTGACGAAAAAGGGTAGGCAGAAAGGCACTTAAATAGTTAAACCTAGGCATTAAAAAAGGCACTTTAAATTATGGAAAAGAAAATTTAAATCAACAACAACAAAAAAAAAATACGGAAAAAAACATTTAAATCAATGAAAAGGGCAAATAAATAAATTTAAGTTCTAAAGATTGGCTATAGAAATCTAATGCAATTATTTCATATATTCTCTTAAAAATGGAATAAAAGAAGTAAACGTTATTGAAAAAAATTAATAGTACATATTTTTTTAATAACTTCGAAATAGAAAATTATATAATTTTGTTAAAACAAGTTATTATTATTATCATGATATTAAAACAACAGAATTGTAATGATCTGTAATTTATATTTCATGACTATAAAATTTAAATGCAGTTATTGTCCAATATCCAGCCATGTAAGCTTATTTATTTCATTCAACAGTTCTTATAATTGCTCATTATGGTGAATTAATGGCATTGTGAGAAGTATTACTTATGCAGAGTTCGAAAAAAGTTAATGGCACTGTGCTTCCTTCTTCATCCACAAGGTTTCAATAATCTTAATATCAGATTCTAGAATAGTGTAATTTCTGGAAGTGGATGAAGTGAGTGCTGGACACTGTACAGTACAGAGCATGTGCTCTTTTGGTATCCAGCATGTGTCATCAGGGTTTGGCCATTTATATCCTTTTGACCTTCCTGCTGGATACATGAATCTGACAATGTAGTCCCCAAATTCATCAAATTGGTCTTCAAGGAGTTCTATCCAAAATTCGTTATCATATATGCATGAAATGAAGCCACCAGTTGTAAATTCTATTTCTTGCTCTTGATCAGCCTCATCATCAGTGGTTTCAACAGAAATATTTACAACATGAGGTTCACTTGTTGAGACTACTGATACTTTAAGCTTGCAGGTGCTGATAGGGACAAATCTGTGGAAACTTTGGGTGCCCTCAATTGCTAATACTGAACTAAATCTTTCTTCGAGAAATTTAGCTTTTGTATTTATTTCCTTTTCAGAAACAAAATTAAACGTAATCTTTGGAAAGGCCGTTAAATAGAATAGGATCATGTCATATGGTGTCAGAATTTGTCCATCTACTGTACGTTGAAGGCTTGTTTTGGCAGTCTTTCTTTTAACAGTTCCACCAATGCCATCACAAGGGCCTTTGCCATGTGATGTGGCATGGCAAAGAAATTCCACTCGCACGCAATCCAATTCAAAGTCAGTCTTGTGATGGCAGAAATTGATGAAGTTGTACCGGTTTTTATATTGACCGGCGTATCCATCACTGAAGTAGTGAACTTTTTTCGATGTTGGTATGAGTTCTTTCAAAAGTGGCAAAAGTTTGCACTGGAAAGAATATACAGCTGAAGTATTATGCATGCGTGCGTCACTGATCGTGCAGAAACTGGCATGTTACAGAGCTCCTCCATCATCCGAGTGGTAATATACAACAAAGGGATGTAACGTAGCTTGAGAATTTTCTCAATGAAATCCCTGAGTTTCATCTTGAACGATGAAAGAATAATTCTCAGCAAAGTCCCCTTGTATTATAGCCTCAGATGAAGTTAAAGAATCTTTGAGAGATTTCAAGTAGCTGGACTGAGCTTTAGCAGTGAAATGATGCCTTATTAGTTCGACAATTTTACAAGCCAGCTTTTCCAAGAAATCTTCACACGAATCAGTGATGGTCAGTAACTTGGTTTGATCAATGGAAACCCATTGTTTCTACTGTGCTTCATCTTGAAAATCAAGCAATATGATAAGGTCAGTATCTAATTTTATTCCTTCTTCCCCTGGACAATTTTTACACATGCGCATCATGCATTTTTGAGACTCTACGTCACACACACAGTTTTCTCCATTAAGTCCTTTAAGGTAATTGCAATGTCCCGAGAGCTAAAAGCTGATACCATTAGTTGTGGATTTTGATGGTGTGTATAAATGCAAACAGCGTGTGTGTCTTTGGGCCCAGCAATGCACCAAGGAGGCCTCATTGCTGCAAATGTTAAAAATCCCACTGGAGGATATCCTTCTGCTTTGTGTATTAAGCATACAGTTCTTTCAGGTTCATAAGCATTAGTCTCTTCTGTACATGAACTTTCTCTCCTAATTCATTTCTAGCACTTTTAAACCCCCTTTAAACTAGGTGTCATGCAACTATAGTCATCACTTTGATACACTTTAACTATGGCATCTCTGATTTAAGGAGTCACTCTCTTACCCTTTGAAGATTTTCCACGTTCACCTAATATTTCAACAGTTTTCACTAATTTCCTGCTCTGTTTAACTAGGTAGTAAGAATCCTGAAACTCTGTCATAGTACGCTTGATACCAAATGGAGAAAGTGTCAGTATTTGCAATTTCAGTGCATAAGAGCAGCCTGGAGAGTGAAACCTTTCTTTTAATTTACTCATCAGATCTTCATATCTTTTTATATCATCAAGTTTTTGTTTTATCGCAAGAGACATAATCTCCTTGTCAATTGAAGACTCTAGTTCGACTTTAAAGCTACCCTCTAGTTTCCTTTTCAAATTTTATGTAGTTGAATTCAGTTTCCTTCTAGCTTTTGCAGATCTTTGGGACAAGCTCAATCCTTTTGTTTTTACTGGAGTCACATCAAGTTCAGCAAGGACTTCATTTGTTTTGGAAACATTAATTTCTGTATCCAAAATATAATCCATTGAAGCATCCTCTTCTTCTAAACTATTTTCAGGATCAAAGTCACTACATTGTTTTGATGGGTCAGGTGTTTCTTCAACTGTATCCGTTTTCTCCGGTACTGTTTACAGTAATGTCTGCTTCAAGATTACTTGCAAAAATGTAGCATTCCATACATAATTTTTCTCCTGGCACAGGACTTTTAATTTTTTCATGGAGGCGTATATCAACTACCTTTAAATTATTGCTGTGCACTTTTTTGTGTTTATGGAAAGGGTTACAACATTTCCACTTATGTGATAAAAAATTTTGTAAGAAATACCTGCTCATGGTGAAGACAAATATCATGAACTGTAGAAATGGGCATACTCAATCTTGCAGACAATAGGTATTTATCTTCTTCAGTTGGTACCTTTAATCCTTTACTCTTTGATTATGTTAAAAAATGACACTGTTCTTTAGATTGTAAACTGCAGTTCTTCATATTTAAATATTTGAAGTTTCTTCATTTTGTTAAAACTTTTTATCACTGTAATCTGCTAAATTGCTACTCAATGAAACAAACACACTGTTCTTCTAAAAGAACTCTTATTTGCTGTATAGATGAAATTATTTCTTCTTTCCAAATTAACAA
>QLNU02014802.1:144323455-144344565 GCA_006491805.2 Dysdera silvatica
GATGCATAAGGTGCCTGTGTATTTTATGCAAGCTTTAAAAAAAAATTAAATTATGCTGCCGATTATTTTCAAGTACCAAAATCAGTGTTGCAGACTGGCAGAAAAGTTTTTGCTACTGGGGTCCCAGTTCAGCATGATCTTTGTTGACCTTGCAACATAACTCACAAACTCCACAATAATACCCTTCTTTTACAGACAATTTTTTTCTATCCAGATAGTGTCTACTAAAGAAGAATTTTACTGTAGTTTTATTAACACACAATGAAGGATATGGATGGTTAATTTAGTTTAATATTTGATCTGAAGGTGATGAAAACGTTAGTGTTTTGTTATTGACGTTATGCAATCAAAGGCAAATAAGTTAAATTTCCATTTACGTAAGATTCTGATCTTATATCAGTGGTGGCTAATTAAATTTGATAGAGAGCCAATAAATTATGAAAACTACCATCGGAGGGCCAGATTTATATTTAAATATGGGGTCATTCCATGACAAATTACCAAAGTCAAAACACCAGCTCCGATTTTCACCAAATTTGGACCATATGTTTTCTGTGGTAAAAAAAACGTTAAATTGAAACTTTTGATCTCTTCCGACCAATTGGTCAAAAGTTACGGATGGGTCAAATTTTGGGTAACCGGGTGACACTGTTAAGGTCAAGTGCTTGTAACTTAAGAACTGTAGGTCACAGGAACTTGAGTGAGGTGTCATTTTGTTGGAAAATTAACAAGGATTCCAAAAAACCTATTTCCAAAACAATTTTGTTAAAATGTCGTTAAGAAATTTTGAAATCAAGATTTTGACCTTTGACCTAAGGTTCAGACTGAAAAATTAAACATCTGAAAAAATTATATTTTGTAGAGCGTTATGTTTACTTTCCTTTTGAAAATTTTTAAAAAAGTATTATTTTTGATACTTTCTGTAAAAATTACGAAATGTAACTATGTACTAACTTATTACTAGAGATCGGAAGTTTAGGCACTAAAACTGATGAAAAAGGGCAGGCAGAAAGGCACTTAAATAGTTAAACCTGAGCATTAAAAAAGGCACTTTTTATGGAAAAGAACATTTAAATCAACAACAAAAAAAAAATATGGAAAAAGACATTTAAATCAATGAAAAGGGGCAATTAAATAAATTTAAGTTCTAAAGGCTGGCTACAGAAATCTAATGCACATATTTCATATATTCTCGTAAAAATGGAATAAAAGAAGTAGACGTTATTGAAAAAAATTAATAGTACATATTTTTTTAATAACTTGAAATAGAAAATTATATTCGCGGTGGTGGTGGGGGGTTATTCCTGTAAAAATGAAATACCCGTATTTGACGGTGTCCAATAAGAGGGTATATATGTGTAGGAATTCTAAAAATATATAAAACACAAAGCAAACGAACTCGAAACACAAATATAAACCGAAATATGCATTTATGACAAAAAAAGTAAAAAAAAAAGGCATTTGCGGCAAAAAAAATAAAACTGCATTTTCGGCAAAACTCTTCAAAAAAGATATTTTACTAAAAAAAATTAAAAATAGGCCAAATAAGGCATTTATGTTACTTTGCCTGAACTTCCGGGCTCTACTTATTACTATATACAGATGAAGAATGTTGCATGAAATCATCACATGACATCTACATTGGCATGATTTTTGTTAAAACAAATTATTATTATCATAATATTAAAACAACTGAATTGTAATGATCTGTAATTTATATTTTTATGACTATACAATTTAGATGCATTTATTGTCCAATGTTCAGCCATGTAAGCTTCCTTATTTCAGCCAGCAGTTCTCATAATTGCTCATTATGGTGAATTAATGGCACTGTGAGAAGTATTCTTCTGAAAAGTTTGAAAAAGTTAATGGCACTGTGCTTCCTTCTTGATCCACAAGGTTTCGATAATCTTGATATCAGATTCTAGAATAGTGTAATTTCTGTAAGTGGACAAAGTGAGTGCTGGACACTGTACAGTACAGAGCATGTGCTCTTTTGGTATTCAACACGTGTCATCAGGGTTTGGCTATTTATATCCTTTTGACCTTCCTGCTGGATGCATGGATCTGACAAAGTAGTCCCCAAGTTCATCAGATTGGTCTTCGAGGAGTTCTATCCAAAATTTATTGTCATATATGAATGAAATGAAGCCACCGGTTGTGAATTCTATTTCTTGCTCATCATCAGTGGTTTCAACAGAAATGTTTACAACATGAGGTTCACTTGTTGAGACTGCTGATACTTTGAGCTTGCAGGTGCTGATAGCGACAAATCTGTGGAAACTTTGAGTGCCCTCGATTGCTAATACTGAACTAAATAATTTTTCCAGAAATTTAGCTTTTGTATTTATTTCCTTTTCAGAAACAAAATTAAATATAATATATAATAATTAAATATTTCTTTGGAAAGGCTGTTAAACACAATAGGATCATGTCATGTGGTGTCAGAATTTGTCCATCTACTGTACATTGCAGGCTTGTTCTGGCAGTCTTTCTTTTAACAGTTCCACCAATGCCATCGCAAGAGCCTTTGCCATGTGATGTGGCAAAGAAATTCCACTCGCAATCCAATTCAAAGTCAGTCTTGTGATGGCAGAGATTGATGAAGTTGTACCGGTTTTTATATTGACCGGCGTATCCATCACTGAAGTAGTGAACTTTTTTTCAATGTTGGTATGAGTTCTTTCAAAAGTGGCAAAAGTTTGCACTGGAAAGAATATACAGCTGAAGTATTATGCATGCATGCGTGCGTCACTGATCGTGCAGAAACTGGCATGTTACAGGGCTCCTCCATCGTCCGAGCGGTAATATACAACAAAAGGATGTAATGTAGCTTGAGAATTTTCCCAATGAAATCCCCGAGTTTCATCTTGAACGATGAAAGAGTAATTCTCCGCAAAGTCCCCTTGTATTATAGCCTCAGATGAAGTTAAAGAATCTTTGAGAGATTTTAAGTAGCTGGACTGAGCTTTATAGTGAAATGATGCCTTATTAGTTCGACAATTTTACCAGCCAGTTTTTCCAAGAAATTTTCACACGAATCAGTGATGGTCAGTAACTTGGTTTGATCAGTGGAAACCCATTGTTTCTACTGGGCTTCATCTTGAAAATCAAGCAATATGCTAAGGTCAGCATCTGATTTTATTTCTTCTTCCCCTGGACAATTAATACACATGCTCATCATGCATTTTTGAGACTCTACGTCACAGACAGTTTTCTCCATTTAAGTCTTTTAAGGTAATTGTAATGTCCCGAGAGCTAAAAGCTGATATCATCAGTTGTGGATTTTGATGGTGTGTATAAATTCAAATAGCGTGTGTACCTTTGGGACCAGCAAGAATGCACCATGGAGGCCTCATTGCTTCAAATGTTGAAAATCCCACTGGGGGATATCCTTCTGCTTTGTATTGAGTGTACAGTTCTTTCAGGTTCATAATCATTAGTCTCTTCTGTACATGAACTTTCTCTCCTAATTAATTTCTAACACTTTTAAATTCCTTTAAACTAGGTGTCTTGCGACTATAGTCATCACTTTGATACACTTTAACTATAGCATCTCTGATTTGAGGAGTCACTCTCTTACCCTTTGAAGATTTTCCAAGTTCACCTAATATTTCAACAGTTTTCACTAATTTTCTGCTCTGTTTAACTAGGTAGTGAAAAGCCTGAAACTCTGTCATAGTACGCTTGATACCAAATGGAGAAAGTGTCAGTATTTGCAACTTCAGTGCATAAAACCAGC
This sequence comes from Dysdera silvatica, assembly GCA_006491805.2. NCBI lineage: Eukaryota > Metazoa > Arthropoda > Arachnida > Araneae > Dysderidae > Dysdera > Dysdera silvatica. The sequence continues at coordinate 144,327,198 of QLNU02014802.1, forward strand.
CTGGAGAGTGAAACTTTTCTTTTAATTTACTTATCAGATCTTCATATCTTTTTATATCATCGAGTTTTTGTTTTATCACAAGAGATGTAATCTCCTTGTCAATTGAAGACTCTAGTCGACTTTAAAGCTATCCTCTAGTTTCCTTTTCAAATTTTGTGTAGCTGAATTCAGTTTCCTTCGAGCTTTTGCAGATCTTTGAGACAAGCTCAATCCTTTTGTTTTTACTGGAGTCACATCAAGTCAGCAAGGACTTCATTTGCTTTGGAAACATTAATTTCTGTATCCAAAATATAATCCATTGGAGCATCCTTTTCTTCTAAACTGTTTTCAGGATCAAAGTCACTACATTGGTTTGATGGGTGAGGTGTTCCTTCAACTGTATCCACTTTCTCCGGTACTGGTTACAGTAATGTCTGCTTCAAGATTACTTGCAAAAATGTAGCAGTTCCATACATAATTTTTCTCCTGGCGCAGGACCTTTAATTTTTTCATAGAGGCGTATATCAACTACCTTTAAATTACTGCTGCGCACTTTTTTTATGTTTCTGGAAAGAGTTAAAACATTTCGAATTATGTGATAAAAATTTCGTAAGAAATACCTGCTCATAGTGAAGACAAATACCATGAATTGTAGAAATGGGCATACTCAATCTTGCAGACAATAGGTATTTATCTTCTTCAGTTGGTACCTTTAATCCTTTACTCTTTGATTATGTTAACAAATGACAATGTCCTTTATATTGTAAACTGCAGTTCTTCATGTTTAAATATTTGAAGTTTCTTCATTTTGTCAAAACTTTTTATCACTATAATCTGCTAAATTGCTACTCAATGAAACAAACACACTGTTCTTCTAAAAGAACTCTTATTTGCTGTATAGATAAAATTATTTCTTTGTTCCAAATTAACAAACTTGCTACATGCTCTACTAAATAACAATGTAAACAAAGTTCTGGTTTGGGTGTTGCCAGATTTAGAACATTTCTAGTTTTAGTGTTGCCAGATTATAATATTCTAATTTTGGGCATTGCCAGATGCGCACTTTAATTATGTATAGTTGCAACTCGGATTGTTAATTTGCTAGAATATACGACATAAGGTACATTTCGGGATTTTTACAGAAAATATGAAAAATAATACTTTTTTTTGAAAATTTGCAAAAGTAAAGTAAATATAATGATCTACAAAATATAATTTTTTCAGATTTTTAATTTTTCAGTCTAAACCTTAGGTCAAAGGTCAAAATCTTGACTTCGAATTTTTTTTAACGACATTTTAACAAAATTGTTTCGGAAATGAGTTTTTTGGAATCCTTGTTAAATTTCTAACAAAATGACACCTTACTCAAGTTTCTGTGACCTATGGTTCCTGAGTTACAAGCACTTGACCATTACAGTGTCACCAGGTTACCCAGAATTTGACCAATCCGTAACTTTTGACCCATTGGTCGGAACAGGTCAAAAGTTTCAATTTAACGTTTTTTCCACCACAGAAAGCAAAAGGTCCAAATTTGGTGAAAATCAGAGCTGATAGGGTGTTAATTTTTTCTTTTTTTGGGTGATTTGTCATAGAATGACCCGTGAGTGCGAGATGGTGAAGATCTCTTCTGAACAGCACGTTGCAAGGCATCCCAGATATGCTCGATAATGTTCATGTCTGGCGATTTAGGTGGCCAATGGAAGTGTCTAAAGTCAGAAGAGTGTTCCTGGAGCCACTCGGTAGCAACTCTCGATGTGTGGGGTGTCGCATTATCATGCTGAAATTGTCCAAGTCCGTCGGAATGCACAATGGACATGAATGGGTGTAGGTGATCGGACATGATGCTTACGTACCTGTCAGAGTTGTCTCTAGACGTATCAGGGGTCCCATATCACGCCAACTGCACACGCCCCATACCATCACAGAAGCTCCACCAGCTTGAACAGTCCCCTGTTGACATGTAGGGTCCATGGATTCATGAGGTTGTCTCCATACCCGTACACGTCCATCCGCCTGATGCAATTGGAAACGAGACTCGTCAGACCAGGCAACGTGTTTCCAGTCATCAACAGTCCAATGGCGGTGTTGGTGGGCCCAGACGAGGCATAAAGCTTTGTGCCGTGCAGTCAACAATGGTACACGAGTGGACCTTCGGCTCCGAAAGCCCATATCAATGATGGTTCGTTGAACAGTTCGCACGCTGACACTTGTTGATGCCCCAGCATTGAAATCCGCGGCAATTTGAGGAAGTGTTGCACGTCTATCTCGTTTAACGATTCTCGTCAGTCGTCGAAAGTCCCATTTTTTCAAGGTCTTTTTCCGGCCACACCGCTGTCGGAGATTTGATGTTTTACCGGATTCCTGATATTCACGGTATACCCGTGAAATGGTCGTACGCGAAAATCCAAATTTTGTCGCTATCTCGGAGATGCTATGTCCCATCTCTCTTGTGCCGACTATAACGCCACGTTCAAAATCACTTAAATCTTGATAACCTGCCATTGTAGCGGCAAGAACCGATCTAACAGCTTTGCCAGACATCTCTTGTCTTATATAGGCGCTGCCGACCGCATCGCGTTACGCTGATTGGTTGCAAAGCTCCGTTATTTGCATACGCACGCCTGTACCAGTTTTTCTGGCACTTCAGGGAATGTGTAAATACTTTAATCTTATTAAATTTCTTGCTTAAGTTTTACAGAGCAAAAGACATCAAGGGTCATGCTGCCTTGGGATCGATAGTTTTCCAAGAAATTCAAACCTTGTAAGGCCTAGGAAACCAACTCCTGGAATAACGGAAGTAGTTATTTAGTGCGCCTTCTTTTTTGGCATAGTTACGAATGAAACCTGGGACCGCACGATAAACGAATATGTTGTCACTGCATCAACGCAAAGCCTCATTTAATCTTATTAAACTAAAATTAAAAAAGAAATAAGGCCCGATAAATAACCAAAACTCTGCACCTATAAAGATTTCCTCATATGTGGAAAATATCATATATAAGTGTAAAAACAACAGGCTATTCCCACATATGCCCAATATGACAAAGAGAATTGATTAAAAAAGATAATAAATGATGAACTATGAACCAGAAGTAAAAGAAAATGCATAAACAAAACAAATCAACAAAGAAAAAGAAACTGTGGTTGATAATAACAGCAAAGAAATAACACTTTCAACGGCAAGTCATAACCAACGTTGGGCTGGAATTGATTTACACAAACTGATTTAATGTTTCTGTTATAGGCTAAACAGTAGAAGTACTAAAACTCTCAGTGAACCTGTTCTTAAAACGTTTTGCAGTTTAGCAAATCAGTTTTTAAAATATTTTGCAGTTCAGCAAACTGATTGTTAAAAAATTTTACAGTTCAGCAAATCAGTTTTTAAAATATTTTGCAGTTCAGCAAACTGGTTCTGTCAATACTTTGCAATTCGTTATTAAAATATTTTGTAGTCTATAAAACCGGTTAAAATTTTGACAGTTCACTACTGGCTACACTGCTATACAAGCATTACAGACGAGAGTAAAATCCTGCACTGAATGAATAACAGAGTGATTCTGTCACCAAGCATAATCATTCAGCAAATGATATTCTCTCATCAAGCATAATCGTTCGGCAAATGATATTCTCTCATCAAGTATAATCGTTCGGCAAATGATATTCTCTCATCAAGTATAATTATTCAGCAAATGATATTCTCTCATCAAGCATAATAATTCAGTAAATGATTTTCCCTCACCTCTAAAATAAATGCACATACCTGTTGTGGCAATGCAGTCAAAACCAATATAGGCATAAAAACACATAGCGGCTCCTTGCATCATACCAGAAAATCCGTATGGAAAAAAGCCACCATTGCCAAAATCCTTTGGGATCTAGCATATATGAAATATAAATCATATTCTAACAAGTTCATATAATTCATATTCAATGTTTGTTTTTTTAATAATATGATTTTAAATCTATTAGTACAAATCGTATGCGTTTTACCTTTTCTGGAGGGAGTTCCCAATTGTGGATATTGGCCTTAAATAGTCCAGTGGTGACCGCATAGATTACAATGAGAAGATTCAAGCAGGTAAAAACGTTGTTAAAACGAGCAGATTCTTTCACACCAATGGATAACAAAACTAAAAACCAAGATTTGTTCCTTTCAGCATTTTACGATTATACATTTCAATACCTTTTGCTATGAATAAGCCCATCCATATTTATTATAACTTTTCTTTTTTACCCAAAATTTCAAAATCCAAGTTACTTCAAAAACAGTGTTTTCTCTCTCTCTCTCTTTCACTTAGTGTTATTCATTACAGTAAACCTTACTGTTATACCTCATTCATTACATTAGACCTTACTTGTTATCTCATTCTCATTACACTTCACTCATTACATTATGCCTCACTCTCACTGCACCTAACTCATTACATTAAATATCACTCTCGTTACACTTCACTTATTACATTAAATCTCTATCTCATTGTACCTCAACTCAAATGCTCATTACATTAAATTTCACTCATTATACCTCACTGCTATTACTTACCACATCAAACCTCACTCATTATATTTTCATTTATCATTCATATTTCATATTATCATTTCATTGCATTGAACTTCGTCATACACTCACTCGTATTACTTATTACATGTCATTTAAACTTCAATCATCACACCACACTTTTATTACTAATTACATTAAATCTCACTCATCTCTACTATACATTTAACCTCACTCGTTACATCTTATGCATTAGCTCCCATTCATTACAATAGACGTTACTTGTTATACCTTACATTGATATAAATCTTTACTCATTAGTCGTTACACTGTGTAATAGGCCAGTTTATAGCAAAGCACTGGGTAATTCACCTCAGTGTTACAATCAATGTGTCAGTGCTTTCTTTATTTTCATTCCTATACATTTATACTCCACACTCATTTTACGTATCTCTGAAATCATACAGTATAATACATTTGCATTATCCGAAAGTGTATACTCAATTAATTTGTGAAAATCTGCATTCATCTTATCCAAAATATTGTTAGAATACCAATAATTTAAAATACTGTAACATATTTTTCCAATTTCAAAAAGTCTGAATTCCAAAAAAACATCTTAAAAGTACAGTCAAACTTGGATAATATAAGAAGATAAGAATATGTGAAATTCCTCATATTAGCCGTTACTCGTAAAATCCGTGAAAGGAATAAAAATTTCAAACTACACACACATAATAAAATAATTATTAGAATTAACTTGGGTAATTTCCTTAGTGTAAAAGTAACTTTATATCATTTAATAAACATAGAATTTTCAACCTTACCTATATGGGGTCTATTTTTATTACACTGTAAATAAATACACATATGGTCTCATTTCGCTTAATTTCACCTCAATAGTTATTGAAAAAATCAGTAAGTTTTGATTGTTTGCTTGGCATATTCTTTATTTGTGCATCTTGTGTATCTCAACATTTTCTTTTCCTGTTTTCGTCGGAAAAGATGAAAAAATGGCAGGGAAAAGGGAAAAATCGCATTAAAGTTGGACAGATATTTTTCTCGTATTTGTCGAGATTCTGCTTTTGTGTTCGTAAAAAGCGTGAAACTCTTAATATAGTTAAATAGTGAACTAAACTTAACCTGCAGATTGCTCGTTTTAGCCGTGCTCGTATTGAGTTTGAGTGTATTTAGATAAAACGTTGAAAACATATACAAAACGGCAATGCATCAAACTTCCATTAGAATATCATTAGAACAAAACAAAAATGTAACCTCAGCAAAAATTGAGTGAAAGAAAGAGAATTTGTGTATGTGATTGAATAAATTTCTATCATTTAACCTTCTATTATCGCCACAAATACTTTTTTTAGGAACCTAGATAAATATATTTTAATCTAAAACATTGTCTCAATCCACAACCTCAAACCATACATTTAAAAAATTATCTAATTACACAAAATTTCGACTTAATGAACGTTTATAATTAATCTCATGAAACCCACTGAAATAAATTATTGTATTTCAAGATTATCTAACTACTGTGTTATTTGTCATAAGGGACACTTCTGAATAAGGGACACAGGAAAAAGTAACCAATACAGGAGGAAACCAAAAGGAGATAAAAAAATCTTCTGTTAGTAATCTTTTGAGGGAGTTTTAAGAGGGGGTGGGAGCAAATTTGGGATAAGTGAAGGACAACTGCATACTAAGGGAACAATAACTTACGTTCAGTAGGGGGAAGGGGAAAAAAATTTAGAAAAGAGTGGGTAGTGCAATCAAGGTAGTAACAAATAGGAAAGAAAGGTGGTAACACTGGTATAGGATTCAAAATCCAGTTGTTCTTAAGAAAATTTGGGTATAGTCTTTAATACTGCAGTTCTGTTGCTGTAAGAGAAATGTATGGTTATGTTTAATTGTGTCACGTATTTTTTATACATTACCCAGCCATCACTACAAAGAGAAAAAGATTAACATTAAAAGAAAAAAAAATGACAGATTTAGGACAGAAACTTGGAATAAGTAAAAACCAAGTAACCAATGTGCTAAGGGAAAAAAAAAAAAGGGAAGAAAGAAAAAAATATGAATTACAAATTCAAATGAAAATTCCAAGACTGTAAAATTTATAAAAACTGAAATGTGCAAAATCGATAAAGTAGCATTTATTAGTTTTGTGCTGTGAGGGTTAAAAACATTCCCGAAAATGAAGTATTATTGCAAGAGAAGGAAAACGGAGCTGCTGAAAGTTTTGGACTACATAACTTCAAAGCATCAAATGACTGGTTGAAAACATTTAAGCTAAGACATAGTGTTACTTTTAAAACCATTCGTAACGAAGAAAAATCCATAGACTTGCAATGTATAACAAACAGGACAGAAAGGCTGAATGAAATTTGTGATGGATATAAAGCTGAAAACATCTACAATGCAAATGAGACTGGATTGTTTTGTAGAATTTTGCTTAACAAAACTATGTTTAAAAGGATAAGAATCATCTGGCGGCAAAAATTTTAAAGAACATTGTACTGTATTACTTTATTATAACCTAGGAGGAGGGTTTGGAGTACCATGTAATTGGGAAGGCCAAAAAACCTAGATGCTTTAAAAACATCAATCCAAAAGCCTTGTCAGTCCAGTGGTATTCCCCAAAAAGTCATGGATGAAATCCAAGCATAATGTCAAATTGGTTCATTGTTCTAGATGATAGAATAATGAAACAAAGTAAGATGATTCTGCTGTTTCTTGATAGTTTGCTAGTCAACCCACAAAATTTGAAACTGAAATCTGTGAGAAGTTGGTGTTCTTCCGACCTGATTCAACATCAGCACTGCAACCTTTGAACTAGGGTATCATCAAAAGCTTCAAGGCTACATACAGGAAGATGTTTTCATGGCATGTTCTTTCTCAAGCTTCTAGCAGAAACAGCGATCAGCTGGCAAAATGTGTCAATGTCTTGAATGCAATTCAGTGGATAACTATGGCTGTTAAATCCATATCCCAAAGTTGTCTTAAGCGCTGTTTAAAAAAACAGACTTTGAAATTCCAGGTGCAAAGGTGCTCAGTGAAAACATTGAAGAAAATGAATTATTCGAACTTGACAAAATCAGTGTCGGTAATGTGCCAATACAAGAATATTTGGTAATTGGTGGAAACTTGTGAACTGATGACATAAGTAAGGATATCAGAGCTTTCATCCCCACTATAATTGATGAAGCAGGTGCAAAAGAAAAATGCTCGGAGGATCTTGAAAGTAATAAGGAAGACAAAGAAGTGGCGGAAGAAAAGTCCAACATCAAAAATTACAATGATGCCTTAAAATACACCGCATGATTATAAAAATTCATGGTAAATGTTGGTGATAATGAAAGGCTTGAAACGATCAATAAATTTAATACTGATGTGGAGGAAAATACTTGTAAAGTACATGTTTCCAAACAAAAACAAACCGATGTAATGGAATATTTTAAATAAATTCCTGTAAGCTGTAATTACCAAACTATGTTCTCCATTTTACACATTTTTGTTAAAATTTTAATTTTTTTTATTAATTAAGAATTTTCATTTTTCATTACTTTTAAAATTAAAATATTGTATTTAAAATGCTATTATGTCAAATTATTTATGCAGCATTTACAGTGTTTCACTGTTTTATAATGTTAACTGTATTTCCTATAAAATTAAATTTTTTTGAAAAATAGTTTGAAAAAATGGTGCATGTCCTATGGTGTCATTGGAGTCAAACCCGGATTAATGGCACAATAGATGAATATGTCAAATCTATGCCACAATGTGGCTATGAGTGATTCGTCATAATTGCCTTCACATTTTATGTTTTTAAAATGGGTTGGTGGGTTATTGATGATAAGATAGATGGCCCCACTATGGAACCATGCTATGGTTACAAACAACCAAGCTGACTAAGAATTGAACCTGATGCCATGAATTCAATGATTGCAGCTAAAGATTGGAAGTTTAGGCACTAAAAATGGCAAGGAAAAAGTCACGCAAAGACTCACTTAAAAATTTTGAAATACGCATGAAATAAAGTCACTCAAAATTGTAGAAAAAGGCATGTAAAATAATGAAAAAAAGACAATCATTAAACAATAAATTAAACACTTCAGAAAAGAATTTAATATCTAAAGACTAGCTATAAAAATCCAGTGCACATATCCCCTCTATTGTCTTAAAACTAAAAAAAAATTAAATTGGAAAAATCTGACTTACAAGAGTATTTTAGATAGATTTATTTGAATGATCCATTCTCTTATTATACATTATATCTATGTGATTTTTGTATATTTTCGAATGTGAAATTCTGATGCCTATCAGTTAATAACATCTTAAATTGTGAAAAGAATTTTCCACTTCAACTGCAGTTACGGGTGTGTATCTAAAGCAATGTGCCACGGTAGAAAACACTGACAGTTATACTGTAGCATCACCTCTAAGAACTTTTCTTATATTCTTAATAGAGTCAAAGTCTTGGTTAGCAGAAATCACATTTTTTCCTGGTGGTTTCACCAGTTTTATTAGGAATAGACATAAGGTAGATTAATATGTACAACTTCTAGTAATTCTGTGGGGGGGGGATTCATAAATTCAATAGATTCTAGAAGTTTTCCAAAATATGTCAAAATGGATGTCAATTCATTTTTCACTTTAGAACTTTCAAATAGATGTTCGGTTCCTTTAATACCTACTGCTTCTTCACGCACAATGCTGTTGACAGTTTTAGCAATTTTCTCAAAATTTAAACAATAATATGAGACTGCTGATATCAAAGTTCCCCATCTTGTGAAATCAATTGAGATATTTTTTGCCAGGAAATTTTCATCTGACCATAAAATCAGTATCTAAGGAGTGTCCGTTAGCAGGGGTTTACTTTATATACAGTGAAAACTGTCCAAGGTGGAACCTGTATAAGACAGAAACTTGTGGAACACGGAATTTTTTTACGGTCCCTTCAAAAGTCAATGGTAGTTAACATTAGCTAACACAGAAACTGTCTAACGCGGTATCGGAAAGCACTATTTAATCCCGTCAAAGAGAAAAACCTGCATAAAGCGGAAAATCGTTAGTAGGAAGAAAATTTTCTCAGCAGAAAAAGGAAAGAGGGTTGTAATACAATGCAAATAGCAAAGTGGGGGATGACGAACAAAAGACATTTTACAGATATAGAATGCCCTTGTCCACATAGGCGTAGCCAGGGGACGATTTTGGGGGTTGTAACCCCCCATTGCAATGAAATTTTGTATATTTAACATAGGAATATATGAGTTGTAGCTCTGTAACCACTCCGATTAAACCTATATAACCCCATGAACTTTTTGCTATGTCCCACCACCATTTTGCACACCACCCACCCATACCCAGAAAGTATGAAAAAGACAGGCATACCCAGAAAGTTCATAAGGAGAGGGTTACAGGCTTACAATGGGGGGTTACAGAGCTACAACTCCATTGTATTTACATGTATACTATGCACAATTTCATCGCAATGGGGGTTACAATCATAATCGCGACCACCCCCCCCTTGCGTATGCCAGTGCCACCCACTTCTTAAATAAAAACGTTCATTATTAACCAGAACGAAAAGTCACTCATATCGACTTTATCAATTCATGGATAAACCCACCGCAAGGAAGAGTATCTTTATACAAGGGAATCATTATCTTTACAAGGGAGGTACTTTATCGTTACAATTTAAGCTTACATAATAGACTTTTTGTATGGTATAAGCATGTATAGTTAGAATGAAATTTTGCACCATATTGATCGTAACTACTAAAACCACAAAATAGTGCAAAAATTAAAATTAATAAAAATAAAATGCAGTGATAAAATAAATATTTTTATCAAAAGGAAAATAAATTTAGTTTTAAAGTTCGCAAGATAAGACAAATAAAAACAATTAGCATATCCAGTCATCTCTTACCACTGAATTTAACTATGTATGTATTTGTTTTGCATGTAACCTACATAAGACGGAAACCTGCATTTTTTTCCGGTCCCCTGAGTTTCCGCCTGAGAAAGGTTTCACTGCATATATATAAAAGGATTCTAAAAAGCATATAAAAATATAGAACTGCTGAAATAGGCATTTATGGTGGAAAAGGGTATTAGCAAAAATATTACTAAAAATAGGCACAAAAAAAAAAGGCATTTTTGACATTTTGCCTAAACTTCTGGGGTTTAATCACAACAGCAGGTATTAAACCAATGTGGCACAATTTGTGGTAACAGCAAAATAACAGTAATCGCGAGACCATGACTAAGTTAGAGTGGCAAACTTACTAGTTAACAATAAGGTAATTGTCAATGCTAAAAAATCCGGATAAGCTGACAATCCAGGTAAATTCATGGGAATGTACTTTGTAAGAGTATCTTTAATGGCCCCATTTAGCAAGTAATCCAAATACCCACTATAGCCACGAGCAACCGATGCCGTACCTACAAAAAATTGATAGCATCAGTAGGAATTAGAAACACCGAATTTTTTTTTTTAAGAAGGCAAAGATATCGCACCCTTGCGACGAAAGTGTTACAACTAAAAAAATTCCAATCTCCAGAAAACACAAAAAACTGTTTCTGGCTAAATTGAGGAATATTATGTTCATGTAATGACATGTGCCAACTCGCAGAAACCTGAGTAACTTACAGCCTAACATTTTCCAAAGGAGGATGAAGCACTGTTTTCTACATGTGGTTGTAACATTAAGTCATTTTCACCGAACTTTAAGTTGGAATACTTTCATCGAAAGGGTGCGATATAGTTTATCTCATTTGACATTTATATAAATATAAACTTTTTATTTTACTTTATTTCACAAGTTTGGCTCGATACAGAATTAGCATATAGAATACAACAAATATGAACAAAAAAGTTATCTCACAAGGGTGACATGGGAAAAAGAAAATGGAGGTTTGACAAAGCCCGAGTCACCCTGCGAGTTTAAATAAGACAATATACAATAATATAGTAACATATAATAATACCGATAACGTATTCCAAAATAAGATTCCAGCCAATAATAAAAGCCATCAACTCTCCAACCGTGACGTAACTATAAACATAGGCCGATCCCGCTTTTGGGACCCTCGCACCAAATTCCGCATAGCAAAGGGCTAAATCAAAAAATAGAAAGATATGAGACAATGAAATAAACATCATCTAATTCATAAAGTTTTTCTTAACACATGTTTGTTGTTAATAACATGATAGAAATAGAAATCAAGTATTAGCAAATGTAACAACTTAAGGATGACGTGTCTTGGACATTAGCCAAGAAATATCACTCCGTAGCTGCATTGGAGTCATTGACATGGACTTTAGTGATACAAAATGGTTATTTTATGCCAAACTACTAAAATTGAGCAATTTCACTCAATATTTATTGAGTTACACAAAATTAATAAATATAATGATAGATGATAAAATTTAGATCATCATTACAGCTACGTTCAATGCTACCATGTTGGCAATTGTTCAAACACATTTAATAGTCCTCCTAACAATATTAGTGTGTGTTCAAAAATTGCACAAGAGCTTATCGCACCCTTGCGACGAAAGTGTTACAACTCAAAAAATCCCAATTTTCAGAAAATGAAAAAAAAACAAAAAAAAACAAACCTGTTTCTGGTTGAATTGAGGGACGTTGTGTTCATCTAATGACATGTGCCAACTAGCAGAAACCCAAATAACTTATGACCTAACATTTTGCATGGCAAAATGCAGCACTGTTTTCTACATCTGGTCATAGCATTAAGTCATTTTCACCGAATTTTGAGTTGTAACACTTTTGTCGTAAAGGTGCGATATATATGTATATGCATGCAAAAGGTTATTAATGCAATTTTTATTATTTGTTATGACTTAAAAATATTAGTATAATTTTAGGTATGATCATTAAATATTATTTTACATACTTTGCATACATGGGCACCCCAAGAATGGTATGCAAGGGATGCATCCATGAAAAATTCCAACTGAATAATGTTGTTAGACTATAGCTTCTTACAGCTTCAGTCCTGGTTTCTTTCCCTTTTTTATAGCCAAGGGGTGCAACTTATATTCCTCCCAGTGTTCATGTTTACATACATTTAACATTACACTCACCCCACTATCGACATCAAACATCCACGAGTGCCCATATGGGAGACAGGGGGGGGGGGCTCAAGCCCCCTTAGCCATTCAAAAATTTGTATTTTCCCGAAACTGCTATGCATTTACTTTCAAAAGTTTTACAGTCACATTTTAAAATAAGGTACTTTTTAGCTCATTACTAATTGTCAAGCAATATCAATTATTTTTGTAGCATTTTAGTATCTTGTACATTCACCAAAACGTTTGATAGACTTGAACAGGAGATAATAATTTTTTATCCCCACCCCCCCAAGAAGTACTTCACATGGGTGCTGCCACTGCAAACATTACATGATTTTAGTATTACATCACTATTTAGCATTTAAAGCGATCCTGAGCAAAGATGCAATCACAATTACAACATATAGCCAATAAAAAAATGCTTAGTTCATATAATATAAGATAAAAATTACCAGCAAAGATGGATGCAAAGGCGGCTACCAAAAATGATATTGCAACTGAAGGCCCAGCTTTTACACTCGCTACTTGACCAGCTATTACGTAGATACCTAAACCAAGAGTGCTTCCAACTCCTAAAAATAGAAAGGCAGTTTTAAAAGTTACTTCTTTACACATGCTTGGATCTTCTTTTATATAAAAATTTAAATAATGTAACTAACATACTAAAGCTTATTATATTATCATCGACCTATGGAGTAAGTGTAAAACTCTGTAAGTGTCATCACTCTGATGTGTAGTACAATGACAGCATCTTGGAATAAGTTCTACCACTGTGCCTGGTGGCCATGTTGGCCTTAGGCTCAACATGGGCACCAGGCACAGTGGTAGGTTATGAACCCTATGTTGAAAGGATAGAAGGGGCTCCGAAAAGAAGGTTGCCCATCTAACAGCTGGGATTATGGTGAAAATTTAAAATATAGAGAATTTGGTGTTCCTTACGAAGCTACCAGTTGTAGTGCAGCTATCTGATCTTGCAAATTACCAGTAATTTAAATAGAAAAATCAGGTATTGAAAAACAAAAATATTTTTAATAGCTATACCTACAGATGCCCATAGGTTTTAAATGTGTATGCTTGTAGCTGCATTATCAGTAAATATCTGGACTAAATAGGGAAGTGGGGGCCCACACATTAAAATTAACCTTTATAGAAAAGAGGACCTTCAGATATTATCATGAATGATAATGCAACAGGCTTACATTCAAGCTGGGGCCTGGCCCCATGCTTGTGTCACAGTTGCCCCACTGAGCTACTTACATATATATAGAACAATCCCTGGGTGCCCCATATGCTCTTTGCTTAGCCTCAGTTGCCCCTTCATCCTGGCCACAGGCGTGTAATGCAACTGCAGTAAAACCTCCCAACAACGATATAAAGATAAATCCCTTTACAACGATAATTTTTCTAGGTCCATATAATAGTGTTGTAGAGAGGTTTTATTGTATAATGAACCTCTCCATAATGATAATTTTTCTCAATCCATACAATATCGTTGTAGAGAGGTTTCACTGTATATATATAGATAAGTGAATATGGCACTATATAAGGATTTCAAGCCTTAAATTAAGATTAAAATAATGCTGAAACTTAAATAACACAAAGCGTTTTCATGACCTCTGTCGGTCCTTTCACTGGAGCCTACTTAAGCTATGTGTGTGTGTACCAATTACGCACAAGAGTATAATAAAAGCATCTTAAAGTAAATGGCCCTGAAGCTCAACATGTCGGATAAGCTGGACCAACAGTATAGACATATGCAGAAAGTTCATAAGTGGGGGTTTACACAGCTACAACTCCATATATTCATATTCATATGCATAAAATTTCATCACAAAAGGGAATTACAACCACCATCAACCCACCCCCCTCCCCATCCATGTACATCAGTAACCTACAGTACAACAAGGAAAACAAACCTCGATCTCATAATATGAGGTCCACAACAAGTAGTACAACAGGACCGGACTTAGTAGTACAACAAGTAGTCCACAACAAGTCCCAAAAGCTAACTGCACATCAAGTTAACTGGCCATCAAGTGTTGAACTGTGCTGGAGGAAGAGGACTCGAAAAGTTGCAGAGACAGCTTAGAAAGTTAGGAGGGGGCTTAGAATTTGTTAATGTTTTGATGTATTTTATTAATATATTTAATAATAGTCTAAGCAGCTAATATATTTGGCATCAATGAATAAAATCTTAGCAAATTTTGTATTGAAAATTTGCATAGGTATAACTAGCGACTTTTCTAAACTTTCTACCATGTGCGACCACACTGATGAAAATTGTGATTTGAAATTGGAAAAGCCCATTATTTTTAAAGCTGAGGCCCCATTCTTTTTCCCCCTATACTTTTTTTTGTATCAGTGAATGTCCAGTGAGGGGACGTCCCCCACATCCCACTTCTAGATTCTGGCATTGAACCTAGGCACCGAAACCTCCTGAATCGCTAATTCTTGCAAAAGTATTTCCACCTGAAGTTGCCAAATACAGTAAAACAGAAAACATCTGACAAGTTACCAACTCTTGAAGTAGCACCAAACGTAACGTAAAAAATATATTGAATGTTCATGTTTTTCTCATTTCTAATGAAGACACTTGACTACACACCTGCTTGTTCTTTCATTCCGAGCTCCTGATCAGTTAACTCTCCGAGTTAACTGCCTAGAGTTAACTCTAGGCAGTTATAATGGGAAAAAATTATAAGATTGCCCCCCATCCCCTTGGATCTACCAGTGAACCCCTGGGGCATAGGCATGATCAGGCAGGGGACACAAATTGCTGCCTATGTGCATAGGCATTGCTGGAGACACCCATAGTCAATGTAACAAAATCCGGCTACATTTGGGGCCCCAGCCTAGAACCACCACTGGTTAGAACTGTGAAACACACAACTTCAGAACTATTATAACGCTGTAGCACTACACAAAATAAATGAAGTAAATAAGTCTTAACATTTTATAGGCGCAGTATAATTCTTTCAACAAAAATCAATTATATGATGCCTAAAATGTTAAACTTATTTTGTTCATTTTCATGTAAATTTATATTCCATATAGTGACCGTCCTGCATATCGTCACTCCTTTGTTTTCAATAGTATTATATGTGACATGACAACATTACATAAAGTGTACATTAATTGTTTGTTTGATATTATCCATTCATGAACATTTACTGCAGCAAAGCTGCACTGTTCAAAAAATTAATAAAGAACAAATCAATAAAAAATAGTTAATAAAAAATGCTCAAAATTTGTGGTCTCCAGCCACCTCCCTTAAATTCGTTGGTAAAAGTTAGTCACATAATACAGGCATATATTCTTCATCTATGCATATATATATGCCACATACATGCATATATGTTTATATGCCACATGCATGAATATATAATTAGATACGTACATTTCCTATTAAATAAAAAGATAATAATAATACCAACCTAAAAGGGTCAAATCAAGCGTAGACAAGCAACGATCCAACTTTGTATTTGTGACATCCGTACCAAGAATATATTTTCTTCTAAGAAGTGCTCGTCCAAACGTCCTTAACGACATAATTTAAAAACGGGAACGTTGCAGGATGACCTACTGATTACCGTATGTTTCGCTGTAAAATAAAGAAGGAAGCGTAAATACTAGCACATGCACGCACGGTGATGAAAAACAGCTGAATCGGCGCTTAGATCATCGATTTGTTGATAAACAGCTCGCAAACCATCTTTAAGAATCTTCCATTCAGCGAAAGTCGTAAGTCCTTACATCAGAGATTACTCATTCTTATCTCCATTCCGCCCCTTGAAAGATTTCTGTTTCTCATTTGAACCTTTTGTTGACAGAAAACACATGATCATGCGTACGCGGGAATACTTCCCGCAAGAGTTCAGTAGACGCTAGCAACTGAGTAAACGCGAGGAATGATGAGGTTGTTGAGCGAGACAGAACAACGGAGCAATTCTTTTGCGCATGTGCGTGGACTTGTAGGTGCTAGTAATGTCGAAATACGCTGTAAATTAGCTAGATTTATTAGCATCTAGCCGTTAGAAAGCGGTCTTTCCAAGTATTTTTATATTAGCATCGCATTGTAAGAATAATCAATCGTAATATGTGAATATTGTTATTTTTATTTTATTTAAATACAATGTGCATGAAGATACAGAATCAATATATGCTGATTCAATGGATACTGATTCAGACAGCGCACATCGAATGTGATCGAAACGGCACGAGTCGCGAAGAGACGAGCTGGGGGGGGTCTGGGGTCTCCCCCCTCCCCCCGCCCCAGTTCGGTCTCTGTGATTCAGGTAAGTACTGATTTATTTATAAAAGTACTAATTCATGATCAAAATATAATAGTAGCGGGCAGTGTTGCCAGATCTGAAGATTAAAAAGTAGCAAACTCTGCTCCAAAAGTAGCGGATTTGAACTATTTGTAGCCCAAACATAAAAATGAATTATTTTGCAACTGATAGTAGTAGTAGTAGTAGTAGTAGTAATAGTAGTAGTAGTTCCAATAGCAGCTTAGAAAAAGGATAGGGGCTCCGTTACTCTCCCATACGCCCCTGATACGCAACTTTTCAAGTGACCTCTCGTACACTCGCTGAGGAGGAGGAATTGTGCAAGGGTTTCATTGGGAAGGGTGGCCGCCGGAGGCGGCGCTGTAATCCCAGAGATACACTCACTGAATGCGGACTATCGTAGCCGTATCTCCAATAGCTGCCTAGAAAAGGGTGGAGTTTCGTATTGTCCCCGATACGCTCCAGACATGTTTGGAGATTTCTTTTTTTAACCCT
>QLNU02014802.1:144344665-144362713 GCA_006491805.2 Dysdera silvatica
TTCTGGAAATTCATCGTTCATCGTTTTTATGCATTTATATAAACAACACTAAAAACAGATAAAATATGCGATTGCATATGCGCATATACAATTGCGTATAATCCGGGCTCTAGTTATGACAGCAGCATTTAGTCATTCTGCACTTATTTTTGCAGTGGCGCACCCAGAATACTCGCAAGGTGGGGGGGCCCAGTAGTGCAAAGAATTTTTGGTGTAAAAAATGGCCAGGGCCCATATCAACTACAGTTGTTTTTTGCGTTCATTTATCATTATTAAATTGCTACTAATTTGACAGTGCAATATGCTTAAATGATTAAAAATGGTGGATTTTTTTGTACAATTTTACAATGGCCAGCTTTTGTTTTCCACAAAAGATCACTGTTTTAGTAATAGATTTAAAAGTAATCCTATTGTGCAAAACTTGCTTTTGCTTGCCCTCTGCCATAGAGGACCCAGGCCCCCTATGTAGTACCAGTGCATATTTGAACTAATATGATTTTTAATTAACTTTAATTTAAAAAAAGAACGTTTTGTACTTATATACGTAAAATAAGCGAATAATATTAAGTATTTCATCTTTCGCTTTTTGTGTTGTGGTATTTTTTAACGGGGAATCTCTCAAGCTCGAGGCCCCTGGCACTTGCCAGCCGCTTAATCCGCCACTGCTTCCTGCTATCCGAAATTTCCAACAATGGCAAATTTTACCCTCAGTTCAGCAATTTTTCCTCCTAATTCCTTAAAATTTTAGGTTCTTTACTTTTGTTTGCAGAAAATGTCCCTTGATTTAGCAACGCTGGTGCTTTCCTGTAGCAGATGTTGTCAAGACACACAACTTCTTATGATGTAAATAATAATGACTTTTGAAAATTTAATCAAATTCAGGGACATTTGAAGACATTATTTCAAATTTGGTGACATTTTGTATCCCCAAACAATTTTGTTGTTTTTGGGGACAAAATATGAAATTCCAGGACTATCCCCAGGATTCGAGGACGTTTGGTCACCTTAGCCATGTGATTAAAGATATCTGTACGCAGTGGTGGTTCTAAACTGGGGCCTTGGAGGCCATGGCTCCCATGTAACGGAATTCTATTATATTGCCTATGTGCGCGGGCGCCGCTGCCAGCGCCCGTGTACATAGTGCCCCATCCCTACCCAAAATTTTTTTACCCAGGATCGCTACTGATCGTGTGTTTTAAAATATTAAATGATACAAATTTATTTTCGCATAGATATTTAAAATTTAGATTTACAGTACCGTAAATTGCAGACAACTGGTTTACAATGCTCAATTTTCCTTTTAATTAAAATAATATATTCATAATGCTATAAATTCCATTTTTGTGCTATAATGCTATAATTTCCATTAATGATATAAATATTTCCAAAGCGGGGTTTATATGAATGTTCGCCGAACTCCATTAACAAAGCAATGCAAGCCTTTATTTTTAGGGAATAATTCAAGGATTACTCGGACATTTTCCCTACGTCGATCAGTGTTTCCAACTATTTCAGTTATCTTTTATCCCTGTGTGATAGTGGCGGCAAGTAGATAGGTTAGGGAAGAGTCATGAGAGCTCATCCATATGAGTAATTCTAGGGAGGGGCTGAGAAAAATTACCTTCTTCTTAAGGCTGTAAAACAGTTTAATGAATGTACAAGATACTAAAATGCTACAAAAATAATTGATACTGCTTGACAATTAGTAATGAGATAAAAAAAAAAATACATTATTTTAAAATATACTTGTAAAACTTTTGAAAGTAAATGCACATCAGAATTGGGGAAAATCAAATCGTTGAACGGCTAGGAGGAATTCGAGCCCCTTCCCGTCCCCTGCCCCCATATGGGCTCCCATGGGAAGAGTCAATTATTAAGGAGTAAATCAGTTCCAAAACGGACTCGTGGAACAGAGTTATGACTCAATTACTTTAGATGGATATATTAGACTAGATGAATTTTGACTACATATTTGACTACATATAGCTAATGTAAACAAACATATGACTAATTACATAGGCGTATGCTGAAAGTTCATAACGTGGGGGAGGGTACAGAACTACAAATCCATATTTTTATTATAATATATATAAAAATTCCTCGCAATGGGAGATTACAACCCTATCAACGCAATTTTTAGATAATTTATAGAAAAATCTAGATAGTGCTAGATATTCATTGAAAGTTATTAATTATTAATAACAAGTTGGGCCGTAGCTGGACACTTTTTACAGAGGGCTCTGAAAGCCACGGGGGGGGGGGTCAAAAGGTTCCAGGGGGGCTTAGAATTTGTTAATGTTTTGGTGTAGTTTATTAAGATGTTTAAAAATAATAGATATCTAAACAGACTAATATATTTAGTACTAATGAATAAATTTCTTAACATAAAATTTTTATTGAAAACTTATAGAGGTATACTAAAATCTATAATTTCCCTCATGTATTATGATGTATACAAGATCTACCGTGAAATTCTGTTTTTGGAAACATTTTTAACGTCAAAGAACAATTTCCAATGTCGTGTACGATTTTATTTATATAAAACAAAAAAACTAAAACAAAATTCTGGAGTAATTTGTTTTGGAAAAAAAAATTCCAGGGTAGAGCTCATTACATTTCCAGCGCCTCTCTCTCTGGCATCAGCCTGGCTACGACCTTGATAACTGTTACTAAGTGTAGTTTTTGATGATTAGCAGAACGTTGCGAAACATTTCACAATCTATCCTTTAAAAAAAAGTTAATACAACGTTGTTACTGATATATAATCTGTATTATGTAATACTACGTCAATTTTATACTGATATCTGTATGTTGATGTATTTTGGGACATAAATTTGAAAAGGAAGTTAACAACACTATTCCCATTCCCTTGTTTAATTTTGAATTACAGATTTGTAAAAATTTACATTAACTATCGAAATATTTAAGAAGGGGGCCCAAGAAGCCCCACTGTATATAATGACACATTTTCTCTTTAACGCCGATTTAACATTGCCTTTCTCAATGTTTTTTTTCAGTAGTGATTCAGAACTGAACTTAAAGATTTTTTAAAATCAAAAGCAGTTACAACAACTACGATTCTAATTTTAGGATAAAAGAAAATAAATATTTATTTGACCTTTAATTGATAAAAATGGGGTTGTTAAGTAAATACTCTTTTTTCCGTCTCATTTTAACTGAGATAGTTTGTACTTGTGTCTGTCTACGCTGATGGTTAATAGTGACACGAAAACACATATAAACATAAAAAAATGTCTTACATATACAAATTATTGAAAAATAAACATTCTTAATAACGGCCTTCTGATTAAGAAAATTCTCCGTTTAACGATCATATTTTGAGGTTCGGGCAAATACGTTCCATAGAAAATGATGTAATTATCTCTGCCAATAACATCCTTTTTAATTAACGAATTCTTCCGCTTAAAGCGGTAATTCGTGACCCCGGCAAATTCTTCATAGTGGTAATTTATTTCTGATTAGCAACCCCGTTGTTTTACCGACGTTTAGCATTGTGTACCTTTTCTCACCGAGATGGTTTAGTAACAGAATTCAGAAGTTTGGATCAAATAAATGAGGAGACAATAAAAGAAGAACTTGATGATTCAGGTGAAGATGCAAGGGATTATGAAACAGAGGACGAACTATCATCACCGACTAGGCCCGGAAGCCCCGGGATTAGGGCCCCTAGTTGGAAGGGGGCCCCCAATTTTTTTTTTTTTTTTTTTTAAGTTGACTTTTGGTTACTCACTTTTGATCAGTATCTAGAAAATTTTTAGGTAAAAGCTTATTTTTTGGATAGTTTACTACAAACGAGGTGTTTTTTATATATAAGTACTTATTTTTTATATGCTTTCAGACCAGCTTTCTAAATATGTCCTGCGCGTCAGAGGCCCCAACTAATACTGTGCCTGTAGCCCCCATATGTCTTAATCGGGTCGTGCAAACTACATCTCAAACCAAGTTTTGAAGAAGCCCGTGTTGCTTTAAATATCCTTTGTAGGTATATTATCTCATATGACACAGAAATCAATTCGTTTCAACTTCTTGAAAAAATAGAAGAAAGTATTCTATAAAACCGACCGAAATCAAGACCAGAGGCTTAGCCAGAGGGCGGTTTTGGGGGTTGTAACCCCCATCGCAATGAAATTTTGTATATTTAACATAGGAATATATGAGTTGTAGCTCTGTAACCCCTCCCATTAAGCCTATATATAACCCTACCCTTTATAAACTTTGTGCCTACTCCACTTATCAAGACAATCGATGTTTCTAGAGTTTTGTTTTCTGAAAAAAAAAATGATCTGTATAAGTTATCATTTATTTCATTACTACGAGTATAATGTACTGTATCATTATTGTACTGCACCTGTATTTATTAAATTGTAAGGTGTAATTCAAATAATAATAATAACGATTTTTAAACACACCAGTGCATTTACCAAATGTATTGACATTCGTAAACCTGCGATGGTGAAAGGAAATAAAATAAAACATTAAAAAAATCAGTCCTCAGTCAACCTTCCAATTAACGGAACTTCCTAATTAACGGCCTATTTTCTCGATCATCCGAGATTCGTTAAGGAGAGAATTTATTGTATTTTTAAAAAAATATTTGTAAGGAGAATACAATTGGCATGTACATGGATAATTAATGATGCAGTTAATAGTTAAAAATCATGGTATTTTGAATTAAGTTGATGCATTGATTGATGATCAATTAAAATTAATTAATAAATTATTGAACGATTAATTAAATTAATTTTTAATTGATCATTCCACCATAAAATTCGATTCTCTATAGATTCCCAGTTGAATGAGCAATATTTTCTAAATGAATATTTTTATTTATAAAGCATTAAAATAAATTATGTATGGATAAAAATTAAGCATGCCTATTATTAAAATTTATTAAATAACATTTTTCGTCTGACCAATAAATACGGGGTTGATATCAAGGGCGCAGCAATTTAGAAATTACGGAGGGGCGACCAAATAGCTTTAAACTCTTGAGTTTTTAGAAATTTATAAGAAGTTGTAATTTTTGCTCCATATTTCTAATGAAATATCTTGTTAAAAAAATAGAAAAATTATAAAGATAAATACCGAAAAACGTTCCCTCAACTAACGATTACAGTAAAAACCGTTTATAACGATCTCCAAGACTAAGCTAAGGGCAGGGGGGGGGTAAATGCCCAGGAGCTCAGCGCAAAGCTTAATAATATAACAAACATAATTTGTCATTAAACATTATTGATTGAGCACCCTATCTGTTGAACTTCCTAGGGGCTGGTTAATCCTGCCCCCACCCCCGGTACAGCTCCAAGGAAACGTGCAAATACAGTCATCATGATCTATAATCGTTACGATATTGTTTTAATCGTTATATGCTGTAACGACTTGTTCATAAGTGCTGAAATGAAAAAAAAAAGCTGATTTATTTCAAAAAATTTCATTTATTCATCGCATTGTTATCTTAATGCAAATGCATAGGATAAATAAAATAAAATAACAATTCATTTATTTATCGCATGTCAGTTATTGAGTGTTGTGACATTTGCAAACGTATCGTTTGCGAACAAACCGGGATTGTATAATTGGGAAGGTTTCCTCGTACCAGATGCGAGCAATTCCTCTAAGAAAAGGATTTATGTAAATTTGTGGAGAATACTTCTTCCCCCCCCCCCCCACTATTGATATCCTCCCGCACGTTTTTTCTAGGCCGTATGTAATTTCAGCGGTTCAGAACTTGCAGAAGAAGAATGCCTTGTAACATTTTAAGGCAATCTAATATCATTCTCACTAATTTCAGATTTGATAAACGCCATCAAATATACGTTTACATTAGTTTCTAAGGCATTCAAATTTCGTTACAAAACTCAATGTCTTTACGTACATTTTGAAGTCTTTTTTTTTTCCATCAATTTTTACAAACATTTTGTTCCCGATTCTTCTAACTATTTCATTAAAAGAAAAAACAATATTTTTTCAAATTCTGCTTTTTGGATTTAAGAACGTTCAAGTATTACGTATTCACCTTTGTGGGAGTAGGGTGGCTGTTGTGATTATTTTCCTATGTTAGCCAAAGTTCACCTTTGTTTACCAGAGGGAAGGGAGTATAAATTGGCCAAAATATTTCCTACGTAATACTTGAATTCTCCTTTTGTGCTGCTAAATAAATATACGTTTGATTCTTTCCTGCCGGTAATCGTATCTAATTTCGAATTCACCATTCCCCAACGTTATTCGAAATTTAAACAATTTTTTACCAAAATTCTTCTCGGCGTGCTAAAAATTTCTGGGCGTGATATTTTTTGTTGATGTGTTCGCATACGAAACGCATACATACGCAATTGGCACATGACTAGTTTTGAGGCCCCAAAAGAAGTAAGAAATTCGAGTGACGTCCTTAACATACTCGCATGTGTAAAAGTTTTTGCTCTGTGAAATGTACAGTTCTTTGCTTTAGTTCTTAAAGAAGACTCAGTACGCATGCTCAGAATTATGCGCATTGGGTCAGAAGCGAGGAGGAAGTGTGGTTTTCTCGCGTTGCATAAAAAGGAAAATCTAGCTTATCCATTGTGTTCCAGAATGGACGGATAAACGTTTATATCTAGACGTCTAAAAAACGGGGAAAGTTAGATATGTCTCATTTTAAAACGTTTTGAATACACTATCTTTTGATATCATTGACAATAGGTTATAACTGCAGAAGATATGAAAAAATGTGAACTTTTTCTCTCTTATTTTAAACAGTTTTATAATTTTTTATGCACCGTTGGACGTAATGGTGTAACAGATAGGAGAAAGGTAACATCAGGTAAGCAGTTTGGTTTCACAAGGTTTGCAGTGAAATCAGTAAGCGAAATGTTTTCTAGTACGAAATAAAATATTGTAATTTACATTTTGTAGTTTTTTTTATATTATTATTTTATGTTGTGTTGAAAATATAATTTAGTTTGGGATACAATTTCTTAAAAACTCTGTCACATTTCCAACTGATGGGTCGTCACTTATTCTATGTTATTACATTTTTGAGCTTATGTGTTCTCATGGTATTTACGATTTTCTATTTGATATATAATTAAGGAATTGATGTTTTTGTGACTGCAAATAATTCTAATTTCAGAACTCTGGCGCTCTGATTACGTAACCATGTCCCAGAGCCCAGTGGTTCCCAACCTGGGAGTCATAACTATTTTCGGTTACAGTTATTTTTATAAGCAATTTCATTCCAAATGTTTCCAACACTCTTACGTTTCAACATGGCTGCACTGCAATATTCTACTAATGGTGTGGTGTTAACTTTACGTGAAATATAGAATTTATATTTTAGGAGATATGGAGAATGTTCCCTTGTTAAAATATCTTCATTATCTACACAATTATCACTGTTATAAATACACAATGATTATACTGTTTTAGTTTATTTTACATTCCAAAAACTGAAAATCTCCATATATAGGGAGAAGTGGGATCATTCCGTTCAATATCGTTCTACTTTATTCTAAAATACCATCAAGTAAGTAAATAATATAGCTTTTCATAACTCTTTCTGCAAGGAAAATGGCAACACAAAGGATACATTCTTCAAGTTAAACGTATCCTAACGGAACTTACACGAAGGGGCGGGCTAGGTCCTCTCAAAGGGCGCCTACCTTGGATTTTCAGTGGGCGGAGTCTTTGTCCATTCGAAGGCGCGAGTACTATTGCCCAAGAGGGCGCACTGGCCCGAGGGGCCGGTGGGCTGGCGGCCCAGTCCTTGCTTCCACGTATGATAAAATTTAAAGACAAAATATCGTTTGAGAACAAGAACTAATTCGGAAATTGGAAATGTGAATTAACTTCTTATTTCTGCAAATTAGTTTTCCTCGAAACGAAATATAGCAAGTACTTACTGTTAGGACAGGAATGAATCCTCACCCCAGAACTGGAAATTTTCTTTCAAATGCGATATTCCACCGCTGCACTGATTATCTTTTGTAGAATAGGAAAATCAAACGATATTTTCATTATTGTCATGAGGAAAGCCTTTATCTGTGGAATGGATAAAAGCAAAAAATGAAACGATCTTAAAGATAAAGAAAGAAAAAAAATCCAATAATTGTATCTTCTGATATGAAATAAATGTACGATAATGTTATCTATTAGTAAATCCACAGCGGCGAGTATAGTTGTACCCAGCAACATGGAATTTTCAAAATTATTGGGTAAGGAACAAGCACATATTATACTTACAATACTTTACAATATACGTAAAATTGCAATTTATTTTAAAATATTCGGGGACTCAGCCCCTTATAACTCTACGCCTAATGCCCTACCCAGAAAACTTTGTACTTAAGGCAGATATGTAAAATGGCAACACCCCCTCCCCCCATAAAAAATATTAATTTTGTAACATTCGTTATTTTAAATTATTTTAATTACACACACTTTCTTAATTTTAACATATGAACAAACGCCTAGAAACTTAACATAATCTAACGTTACTGCCATATTTGATGTCCTTTCCCATATTGCAAAGACAGTCCTAGGGATGTCCTGAGGATGTCTAGAACGTCCTCAGAACGTCCCAAAGACGATCTTTGCTATCTCTAAACTTTGAAACTGAGGCAACTATCTCGTTTGCCATATTCTCATCACGGCCCTAGCGATAAAGGTTCATCCCTAACGAGTACGATACGACTGGATAAAAACGTTGTAGTCAGGACTGGATTAAGGACTCTGGAGGCCCCAAGCATTTAGAAGGTTTTATACCCATATATATATATATAATTCAAAATGTCGATAAAAATAAGTCATAAAATATTTTTTTTTAAAGTGGGAGGAAACTCACGGTGAGAGGGTGAGATGGAAAATAATGTTTATGTCTTGGTATGCTTCCACTTCGTTTATATTTGGAGAGACTTCTACTACTTTTTCTAATTGTAAAGTCTTTATTTAATCAGTTTTTCATTAACCTCACGTAATATATATATACTTCTATACTTACTTTAGTAGAGACAAGGCAACCTGCCTACCTCGTAGTTTTTTTTTTGTTGTTGTTGTTGGGGACACGTCTTCTGCACCATAATATGGTCCATTGTAAATCCGGCAATGGAAAATTTCTCTGGTGCCCTTTTCCGTTGATGCTCTAAGCAAATGCTTATTTTGCGTAATGGTTAATCTGTGGCTCTGATTATAATATTTGAATGCCACATTATATTGAATGAATAATTACTTGATAAAATCCATCACACGGGATACGTGATTACTAGGTGAAAACCATTATACTGGATAAGTGGATAAAGGCCATTGTAATTGTTGAATGGTTACTGGATAAAAGCCATGATATTAGATGAATTATTCCTATATGAAAGCCATAGCACTAAATAAATTATTGCTGGATAAAATCTATCATAGTGGATAAATGATTACCGGATAAAAGTCATTATACTTTATGGATGATTTCTGGATAAATGGTATTATTATACTGAATAGTCAGTACACTGGACAAATGGTATTATTATACTGGATAAATGGCATTATTATACTGAATAGCCAGTATACTGGATAAATAGTATTATTTACTGAATAACCAATATACTGGATAAATGATATTATTTACCATGAATAAGTATACTGGATAAATGATATTATTACTGAATAGCCAGTATACTGGATAAATTATATTAAATAAATTACCATTATACTGGACAAATAATACTGAATAAATTACCATTATGCTGACAAATAATACTGAATAACTTACCCTTATGCTAGATAGCAATTATACTAACTTACCCTTATGCTAGATAGCAATTATACTAAACAAATTTATACTAGATAGTCAGTATACTGAATAAATTACCATTATACCAGAAAGACATTATACTTAATAAACTACTATTATACTAGACAAATTATGAACATTATGCTGGATAAAAATGAAATTGACATTATACATTATAATAAATGATTGACATTATACTAGATAAATGATGAATATTATACTGAACAAATGATGAATATTATACTCTTAATAAATAATGAACATTATGCTGTATAAATGATTGACATTATACTGGATAAATGATTGATATTATACTGACTAATTGATGAATATTATACCAGATAAATGATGAACATTATACTCTTGATAAATTATAAACATTACACCAGATAAAACGATACTTTCATAAAATCTTAACACGTCATTAAAATTCTGCCTGCAATCAACGTTTTATCCCCTAAAAAATAGGGAGTAGATGAATTTGCCATTAAATCTGTTACTTCCATCCTACCAGTTAATAGATTCAGTGGTGAATAATCCCAATAAGATTGATATCCTGGGACTTCAATAGCCGAAAAACAAGAAAGGTTTTTTTTTCCATCAAATCTATTAAAGATATTAAAAAGAGCGTGAAATGTCTTACTCTGATTCAGGATCGCGTCACCAACTAAGGTGCTAGCGAAAACTCAGCGTGGGCTCCGAACCAAGTCGTGCACTTGCAAAATTTCATTCATTCGGTGACGTTAAGCAGTGAGAGACTGTATGTTTAACAACTAAGTCACTGGTATACTGATAAGTTGACGACATTCTTATGTTATCGGCTATTCTCTAAAAGAGGTTAGTAAAGGTCAATGGACATTGACAGAAAAGGTTATAAACCGTAAATTTACATATAACGGAAAAATTAGACAAACGTAAACGTGAAGCATTAGAACATAGCTCGGTGCAAAGGAGTAAATTGAAATGAGGCTATTCTGCATAGCAGAACAGCTCCAACGAAGGTGTCGAATCTGTACAGGATGTGAGTAGTCGAAAGCATCTCATGGAAACCACATGCCCATGAAACAACACCGATAACTGTTCATTCTTCGAATGTTCTTTGAATTTGCGATAAAAAGAGGAACAGACGCAAAGAATGAAAGCGAACAATTTTGAAAAACAAATTGTTAAATGAGGTTCAGGAAACGTGAGTTTCTTTGTTGAATCAATTGATAAAAAAACCAAAAAAAAAAACCATGTTTTTATCTATGTAGAACAAAATAATTGGGCAACCCATTACCGCAAATAATCTTTAAAAAAAGGTGTCATTTTTTAAAGTAAAAATCTCTATGGATGAAATGCTTTTGTGGCAATCAGTGGCGTAAAAAAGGGGGGCTTGGGGCTCAAGAAAGACCCCCCCCATTGGATGTCAAAATACATTATTTTCTCTGATGCCACATAACATGATCGCCTTTAAATACAGTTAAGGCCCCCATAATTTTTGAATTGCTACGCCACTAGTGACACTACTTCATACAGCTACTTTTCTACACTGAAAATATCGCGTGATTATTAATAATCAAGTAGGCTTACATTACAATTCTAAATTGATCTTTTAACTATGGTCCCATTTTAGCATGCAAAATATTTCTAATGTTTAACATGAAAAAGACTCACACTTTGAATACTAATGAAGCTGTCTAGAACGTGGAATCTAGAAATATAGAATATTTGAGGCTAAAAATCTGTATCAGAAATAATTAAGCGGAGGAAATATGGCTGATCAAGCCGTACTCTTCAGAACAGAGGTCACCGACCTTTCAGACCTCACGGACCACCAAATTCAAGATCTTGCGGACCATAAATATGATTTTTGTAGAAAGATAAATGCAGTGCTTCTCCTAGTAACCGCATTGAGGCAAATGAGGGTTTTTTCACTAATTGCCGATAATTATCTCAAGTACATTATAGATATAAAAATTTACAATTAATTATTTTAATAGAAAGTTAGAAATTAGTACTTAAAAATTTAGGAACCTATCAAGTACATTTCGTGAATTTAGTGCAATATAAAGGCAAAA
The DNA here is from genome assembly GCA_006491805.2 of Dysdera silvatica. Taxonomy (NCBI): domain Eukaryota; kingdom Metazoa; phylum Arthropoda; class Arachnida; order Araneae; family Dysderidae; genus Dysdera; species Dysdera silvatica. Next base: position 144,356,501 of record QLNU02014802.1, read on the forward strand.
ATTGTCATTCAGAATATGAGAATTTCTTAAAATATTATTTTTGTTTTATTAATAAAACATTAAAAATGGCGTATGTCCAAATTTTTCTGCAGACCACCAAAATTTTCTCGCGGACCACCGGTTGGCGACCGCTACTCTAGAAACACAAAGCATCTATGCTCTAGAAACATAAACAAACACTAGAGTAGAATGCCTAAGAAAAGAGAAAAATGGAGCATATAGGACATGGGGGGAGGACTCTAGGAGTCTAAATCAAAGAAAACAAAACATGGAGAAAGGCCAGGAGGAGATTTGTAGAAAACTAAAGCAAACGGAGATTTGTAAAACTGATGATAAAGAAAAAGAAAGAAGTATTAGTATTAGTAAAAATATACAATATATAGCTAAACTATATAATGTCATTATCTGAGGAGTACATTTGGACGAAAAGGTTCTAGCTCTCTCCTAAGATCAAAGAAAAAGCTCAGTTTTTGGACTTTACAAAGCCCTGGGTACAACTGTCATCAGCAAATCATACAGTGGTCTGCTTGAGAATCAACCGAAACCTCCAAATATGAATAAATCAGTTATGATCTGTTGTTGCAGCACGATAATGCGCGCACTCACACGGCTCATGTAACATTTGCAAATTTATGCTTTAAATATGGTCCGTACCGTTTCGTTATATTTTCTCCGTGCGAATATCATGTGTTTAAATTCTTCAAGCAGTCAGATGTGAAAAATTTCAGCGGAGGATGACGAGATCAGCTATGCAGTGCATAAATGGCTCGATAATCAGCCGAAAATTTCATTTTCTAAATAATACAGTACATGTATTAAAAGCTGTGTACAAAAATAAAGCCTTTGATCAAATCGTACTTATACATCTTGAGTAAATAAAAAAATTAGAACCAGTTTCTTTTATTTGTTTTTTTCGTTGGCTCATATAATAACATTATACTAATGCGAGGCGTCATTTATATTGACAAAGATAGCTGTAAGCAAATGGTTTATTATTGAGTTTAAATCACGTAAATCGTAGTCGCTGTTTCACCTAAGGGAGAACAAAAGTGGTTGGGAAATACAAGGGAATCTCAAAATCAGAAAATACGATAAAAATTACTACAAAAAAATATTGAAAAACGGGACAGGAAACAGCAAAAAAAACTGTATAAAATAACCAGCATTCTAAGATAATTACAATGACAATTAAGGCCGTTGTTCGTCATGTTTCAACAGAATCGTCAATACAGAACAATACATCAACGCACATTACACTCTTAAAAGAATAGTGGTACAAAACATAAAATCATTCCACTAAATGATCCTCAACTTCTCTAAGAAAACTTTAAAAGCAAGTGTTGATAGACAGAGGCGCCAAGAACCAGCGCGGGCCCCACAGGCTCACTTTGACCGGCGCCCATGAGCCCTTCCTTGAGCCGGGCCTCCCACAGCATAGGTCCTTGCCAGCTCCGGCACCTAGACTTCATCCGGCGCCCTGGACTGCAGCCCCTACTACCCCTCTCTCGTCGCCTCTGTTGATAGGTCATTGAATATCACTTTAATGAACATTATGCACTTCATTATATACCCAAAATATCGCAATTTTGATTGCAGTAGCTACTGAAAACCACCCTGAAGATTTGGTTTTTCCACTCTCCTAAAAATTTGTACTTTTTGAGTTTTGAAAGTATTTTCATAGAGATACAATATCTATGTGACATTAAAACATGAAATATAAAAATATTTACATATCTAATATATGCGCTTATTATTTTAGACTATTATTTCATTATTAATTACCCTTTCGTACACTTGTCTTAGGTACATTTACAAATTTTATGAATTTTTGTTGAGTTAGGAACTTCCGTCATCGGCGCTACTGAAAACAATCGCAATGCCGAGGTACGCGGGTAAAATACTGCTAAAAAGGAGAGTACCAATACACCGGTAACCGGTACATCGCTTCTGAACATCTAAGTGGCAGTGCACTGGTAACCGGTGTAGCAATCAGAGTATTGAGAAAAAAATATTGTAATCTTTTGGCATTTTAAATAATCTACAAAAAAAAAATAGATCATCAAAACTTCGAATTGTTAAAATTAATTTTCAAACCATTACTTTGTTTCAACTGCAACTTACATTATATGAGTTAACCCACTTATATTTATAACTATATTTCGCAATTACATTTACAATTTTACAGCATTTGCAATTACATTTACACTTGCTTTTACATTCATAATTGCATTTACACTTACAATTGCATTTACACTTGTTTTTACATTTATAATTGTAATTACACCTTACAATTACATTTACACTTGCTTTTACACTTATAATTGCTTTTACATCTTACAATTACATTCAAAACGCTTACAATTACATTCAAAACGCTTACAATTACATTTGCAACACTTTCAATTGCAGCAATTACACTTACAATTAGAGGACAATATTTTTGGTTACTCAGTTATGGAAATTGTCAGATATCGCTCAGTGGTAGCGTATTAGTAGTGCATTTGTCTACCACGCAAAAAACAGGGCTCGAATCCGGATGGTAGCCAAAGCCTGCTAATTTTTGGTTACCGAACGACATTCGAGGTTTAATTCCTTAGACAACAGGTATTTTGGTCCATCGTAACACTGAAGTTTTCCCGCAGCATGACTGTAACAGTCTTTGCACTATAAAACATAAATTTAGTAACAGTTTGAAGAGGAAAAACATAATTCCGGCATGAATTTACTGAAACTTCAGTTTAACTTCTTGATGCAATTATCATTGAAAGAGGCAAGTAACCTTTCAAATTAGAATTTTTATAATTTTGGAAGTGGAAGAAAAGGTCATCGCTAACAACCAGGGCCAGTATTAACCATTAAGCAGGATAAACACGTACTTGAGGCACATCAACATAAAATTTTCACAATTATTGGGGACCTAAGCACATATCATGTGCAATTATACATTACAGTACATGTAAATTGCAATTTATTTCAAATTATTAAAGGGGAGCTCGGGCTCCACGGGCCCCTATGACTCTACACCTATGTTGGAGCATCAAGGTAAAGATGGCACCAGAGGAACGTTTTCTACTGAAGAGTTACCATGGAAGTATGCAGATATAAATATTATTTTCCAGCTTGAGTTTTGTTTCATTTCAAACAATAAAAGAAAATAAATTTTGAATTTTATATATATATATAGTCACCAAACTCTTTTAAGTACTTAAAGACCAGGGGCGGACTGGGTCCTCTCAAAGGGCGCATACCTTATATAGCCCGGGCCAGCCAGCTTACCGTTAAGTGTAAAGCAATTAGATGACTGGTCGGGAGAACCTGTTCCCTGGAGAAGGAGACCCAACGAGCAACCCACAGACCTCCAGGCAGCACTTATTTAGATATAAAAATAAATATACACAGAGTTACACGCCAGGAGACGGTGAACAGATACTGACAAGAGTTAATTAGACAGTTCGTCGCAGATCTGGATGGCAACATAAATGCATTGATTCAGAAGAAAAAGAGAGCGGGGGTTATTGATGACATTGTTAAGCCACAGGGGCTTGTTGGTTTCGGATGGTCGAGTCAGATGAAAGACTTTGGTGTGTGGGCAATCAAAAATGTAATGCTCAGAGTCTCCAATAGAGGTACATGAACAGTTTGGTGAATTGAGTAGGTGAAATCTATGGAGGTATGATGGAAAAGATCCGTGATCTCTCAGGAAGTAGAGGAGGAATTGCTTGGTGATCTGGAGGTTGCTATCGACTTTCTTCAAATATTGGTAGGCCTTACGTTCAACGATGGAGGAGTTTCATTGGTTTTGCCAGAGCCTAATGTTGTGTTTTTTCACGAAACTATTCAATGAGCACAGAGGAGTCGGAAAAGTAAGGTGAACACCGGTTGAAGCAGCAAGTTTGGCAAAGTGGTCGGCGGCTTCATTACCCGGAATACCCGAGTGAGCTTTGATCCAGTTTAGGCTATAACTATTATTGTTAAGGTGAGCGTCCTTTTTGATGGTGTTGACGAAGAATGGTTTATTTTTGTACAACTAAATATGGCAATACTTGATGAGATGTCTGTGAAAATGTTGCCGGTAGCGTTGTTATCTCTGAGCCATTTAATGGGGAGGTTTATTGCCAAGAGCTCGGCCTGAAAAACGGAATTATGGGGATCCAGTCGGTAGCGAAACTGGTCAGTGAGGACGTTATCCCTAAAGACAAAGAAGGACAGTCCAGTGTTGTTTTCGATGCCTGAGCCGTCAGTAAAGATATCGTAGAGAAAAGAAGGGTCTTGTGAGGATACCTGGAGGTGCTTATGTGCGCTAGAAATCGGGCAAAGCGGAACGTTGTGATCCAGCGACGAAGGAGATGAGGTAGAAAAGAAAGAGGTTGATTTGGTGGTTCTTGAAGTGAAATTTCTTGAAGAGGTTTTCTATGATGATGTCGATTGGTATTATACCAAGAAGAGTGAAGAGAGCGTCAGTCGGGGAGATCCTATATGCTGTTGAGATCCGTAAAAGAAAGTTCCTTTGGAGAGACCTGAGTTTAGACCTTTGTTTGAGAGAAAGGTTTCCACCAGGGCGCATACCTCTTGGACATTCAGAGGGCGCGTGTGCTTGCCCATTCGGAGGCACAAATCCTATTGCCCATGAGGGCGCACCGGCTCAGGGACCGGCGGCCCAGTTCACCCCTGCTTAAGCCTAAGAGTCTAGCCTTCTTGATAATCGGTCAAACTTCACAATTTCAAAACAATACACTGAACTTGCATTTTTAGCAATTGTTATTGTGGAATATTGATCGACCAAACTTCAAAATTAATCCTGCACTAAAACGAACAGTAACAATAGCACAACAATGCATTTCGTGCATAACTTTATCAAATATAAAATATTATTAGGCATTTTAGTTTCACTAGAAAAGTAAGCATCCCAAAAGTTTGGTTTCATATAAAATTAAGTAACATAAAAAGATTATTATTGCGATTTCTTGAATGATGAAAAAAGTAATTATCCTTAGTGCACGAAATTAGATTATGTTATGCACAATATTAAATTCATTAACGTACGCAGAAGGTTCGTAAGGGAAGGAGTCGCAGAATCACTTTATATATTCATATGTATACATAGAAAATTGCATCGTAACGGGTGTTATGACCCCATCAAACCCCCACCCCCTGCATACGTCAGTGGGTAAATTGTAAACATTTTGGGCAATCATATAAATAAATCTTAACAAAATGTGATTACTCACTGGCAAGAGACGAAGCGAGATCACAAAGTTTAAATTATAATGAGAATAATTAAAAGTTTTTCCAAATAACCACGTTGCTTGAACACCCACACGCCGTTGTGGCAAATCTTCAAAATTCTAAAAACTATTCAACGGTTTAGTTATTTTCCATAGGAAAACGGAATATGAGCTGTTCTTCTCAACTATGAAGAAGCCTCGAAACGTAACGGGGTCATCACAGTTTGATCGTGATAAATTCAGTCGACCTTTGCAAAGCACGTGGTTCTGAAACAATGGAAAACAAGTCTGATGGAATGCTGACTCGTTATCATATGAAGTTTCACAAATGGAAACGTTTCCGCGATGTCAATAACATTTTTTATCGTTATCACTGATTATGATCGTGAAGAGAAGCTTAGAATATTGATTTTATTTTTCGATAGGAAAAAAAGGAATGGAAAAATTAATTATGGAAAGATTAATTTGTCGATAAGTGAAGATAGCGATATGCGAACAACATATAATATCCCATATTTAATATGCCTGCATCCAGTGCTGTAGCTAGGATTTAATTTCGGAAGAGATTTAAATTTTTTTAGAAAATAACGAGTAACGATATGTCACCTTTATCGTAAAGAAGAAATATAAATAGATCAGTGGTGTAGGAAATAAGCCCCCCTCCTCCACCCTCATTGGATATCAAAACACATTGCTGGGGGAGGCATCAACTTTCTTTGACCATGGCCCCACCACCTCCCACGCGGTTTTGAATTGCTGCGCTACTGAAATAAATCATAAATAAATGAGAAAATATCAATTTTCCCTTCAGTTTTGCCATCAAAATTTAGTTTTTCAGAATGCTTCCCTATTTAAAGAAAATTATCTCTATTTTTTTTCTTTCTTTAAAGTATTCTCAAATTAATGGACTGCAAAACGAAACCTTGCTAGCACGTAGCCAAAAGGGGTCCTGGGGGTCCAGACCCCTCTTCAGGAAAAAATTTAAAAA
>QLNU02014802.1:144370762-144390380 GCA_006491805.2 Dysdera silvatica
ACTTTGAACTACAGATGTGTGGACAGCTGCGGACAATACAGTAATCTAACTTTTAATAAATTATAACGATTTCAGGTTTTTCTTTCAGCAGAAAATGGATCACATAAATAACGTTTATTGTGGATTTCGTGAACGTAGAAAATACTTAGCTGTTCATGTGTAAATAACTAGGGCATCCATTTAATTATTTATTTTCTTTATTTTTGGTGGCTAACTTCCACTATTTAAGTTACTAATTATTTAATTATTTTTTTTTGTAATTTTTTTTACTTAATTAATAATCTATTTACTATTAGTTATTTTCTACCTACTTTATCCTTTGTTAAACTTTTCTTCATAACCTTGGTGGTTCAAAGGTACAGACAGCATCATCATCAATAGAACGTTCGAGAATCGTCTTCCGTTCTCCCGCTACAATATTGCTTCCTGGTAAACAAGAGACAAGCAGTAGCCGGTTGCTAACCGCCAACCGCATAGGCGCCAACTTCTAAAAGTGAAAAATCCGTAGTCAATCGCGTGCAGGCAGGCCACCATTTTGGATTGGATAGAATGTTCATCACACAGACAGCATCTGATACCTACTGATCGATTTCTCGCTCCTGGTCATCATTCACATACTCCACAAGTGTCACATAAAGAAGTCAAGTTTCTTAGAACGTTGCACACATGGCTATCTTCCCATCCAGTAATAGGAAGTAGTCACTGGGAAGATTTCTTTCCCCACGTGTTTACGCATACATGACAGACACTTGTATGTTTAGGCAATTTTGGCGGGAAAGCTGGAGCTTTAGCACTAATCCACCTTACATTTATTCACAGTAAAAAAAAATGCAATGCAGGAAATTTTCTGGGGGGGGGCCCTCCCCGGCCCCTGACTTAGTTACGCCAATGTCTCTAATCAGCTTATAAAAACTCTGCCGACAATGGACAGAACTGATAATAAAACAGTAACGTCATCCTACAAAGGAAGTATCGAAAAGAATAAGAGAAAATAATAAAGGCATTTAATAGAATATTTTTTCATTAAAAAATACTGGCTTCTCTTTTTTTTTTATATGAATTATATTTAACATGAAATTGTGGCTCCCTAATACGAAGTTCATATTTTATGGCACTCTCAAATACCTTGATTATAAATGAATAAATAAAAAGAAAAAATAAAGAATAAACAAAGGAAAGTTAAAGAGTTTCAAAACTTAAATTTTTTAACCTTTCAAAATATTATAACGTGAAAATTGGATCCTAGTTGCCCTGCTGGTTATATCTTCCTTCCTCTGACTGACAGGAATATTAAAGGACAGTGTACATGTCTGATAGATAAGGTGATCAAAAACTAAAATTTGACTCCCCCCTACTTCTGTTTTTGGCTTATCATAGACATGGGCGTTCAGTCTATATAGCACTTGTTGCTCGATTGTTTACCCTTTCTTACCATCTACACAGCATGTTCAATAGTTTACCTTTTCTCTGACCATCCATAGATGTTCTCATCCATAGAACAATTTGATGCTGTCTGTCATCTATACAGAAGGTCTATTAACAAAGAGTACTTTTTTATTGGTTCAACACACAACAGACCACTAGTTTATCCCGATACTATAGAGCCGTAACTGCAACTAACTTTCACACATTGTTCTTTGCAACAAGTAAGCAAACATGCTAATAGATGAACTTCGTTTGTGTATATACCGGGTCGTAAATTAAAAAATAAATAAATCAATTTTTGCATATATAATATATTTATTTACAAGTAATACATGGAAGTATTATTAGAAGACCGTACAAATATTTTCATACATATAACTATCAATTTCCATGAGCATACCTTAACTATGCTTCACATAAAAAAAGGTATAGAAATATTGAAAAATTGACAAATATGTCGTTAAATAAAAATTTAATGACAAATGTGAAATATAATTAAGTGGTTAATTGTTCATTATTTCATCTTAATGAAGAAATAGCAGAAAAAACAACCACCTAAAAATCTTAGTAATATCTACAAGTAACACAATTTAAATTATATATATAATATTACACCTTTTTTTAATACAAATCCGAAAAATGTAAATTATCAATAAGTGTATGCAGTTAATATTAAACTCAGTTTTCAAAATACATTTCCACCATCCTATTCAATTGCAAATTAAAATCTGAATAACATTTATTCTGAATAACTATTCAAATAATATATATTGAATACTATCACATTAGTTAAGTCCACAATTAGTAAGTATAAATTTGGTTTTGAAAACAGTATTTCCACTGCCCCCCTATGCTTTTACAAATAAAAAAATCTGCGTAAGATTTATTCAGAGCAACAATTCAAACAACATAAACTTAATATGAAATTTAATAATTCAAATCATTAACAAATGTGCACTTCACTTTTTTTTGAAATACTATTGTCTTATTGCCATTGTTATTCAGTGGCTACAAAATAAAACTATGTTGCTCCGTATTGCATTAAAATGATTTGACATCACTAGAGATGATGGAAAAGTCAGAACTAGTGGATGTTTGAACAGAGTGTGCATCTGATGTTGAAGCTTCTACAGGACTCACCTAAAATTCAAGACAAATATGGAAATAATCATTGATAAATGTAAAACATGAGGATCACAAATTACATGTCAAAATCTATTAAAAATATAATCAACACCATGTTCAAAAACATTTCCATTTTCTTTTTCATCCAAACACGAGACATAACGATTTCTATAATGTCTTTTGTATGGCCTATAAGATTTGAAAAAATTTAGTTTATATGAAACGTACATAATTACATAAAATTTAGATGATCGCACGAAACAAGGATTGGACAAATCTTACATAGGCAAAAGGTAATACATGTCAAATGGGCTCCGGGAACATCCTTGTTGCCATTGCTGGATTTACATATAGGTCTGAGCCTAGGGGCTCCAAAGAAACCTGACTGATACCATTTAAGTTTGTTATTTCAATCTTACTTATTTACAAATGTTTGAGAAATTTTCACTACTAATAAAGCTGAATACTGAAAATAATGAAATTCAAAGAAAATCTACATATTTATTGACAGAATATGGCGAGTGCCACATTCTTTAGGGCCCCATTTTAGTCTTCGGGTTTCGGTTAATAAATATCTTATTCCGACACTGCTTGATACTCAACGTTCACCCAAACTTTAATCAGTTACTTGCTCGACAGAGAGAAATTCATACCAACATTTATGATTCTCAGAATATTTAACAGGGACCATGTATTTTGATTTTGTTAACAAGGAGTATAAATAAAAAATCCCCTACTATTGGATTTTAATGAGATGTTACATAATTAAAATGATTTAACACAGTTTCATGCAAACTGCCATCATAAAGCAGAATAGAAAATAAAATAAGACAAGAAAAAGGATATAACTGCGGAAAATAAGCAAAGTGCAAAGAAGCTGTTATGGAAATAAACCAACAGACCCATTTGTTTGTATTTTTATGTTGCAAGGACAGCACAGGTCAGGCTTCACCAGGCGTTACAGTTTTCTGTGTGATACGAACCTTTTAGAACCAACTCCAGGACTGCATTGAGTGGTTAGCCAGTAAGTTGTTTTTCCACCAATGGCAGTCGAACCAGGATTAATAAGACGTTGTGTGATTGGTTGGTTGCTTACATATTTATAGTGCAAAGAGAGAAAGGGTCATTTTGAGCCAAACCCAGTGAGACTGTACGTATGGTACTGCGGCATTACATGCCAGACAAAGCATTGCCACTATGCCGCCACAGAACCCAATTCACAGATCCCTTCGACTATGCACACGACAGTGCATTAAGAACTTGAAGGGAATCTAAAAAAATAATTTCTTTTTGATATGCCTCCTTTTGAGTTATTTCAACTCCAGTCGCATATGTTTACTATCAATCACTAATAATAATAACTACACTAATAATAATATCAATCACTAATAATAATAACTACACTAATAATAATATCAATCACTAATAATAATAACTACAATGACAATATTAAATTGTTGTTATTTGGTTTACGGCATAGGTTGGCTAAAACTATGTTGCACATGGACGGAGTGTGTTCTGGCAAAGCCAAACCTCTATTTCCTATGGAAGCAAACCGCAGATTATGGCAGGCAAAAAAATGGAACATATTTTATGGTAATATTAGAATCAAATCTAAACTAATGGCATGACAAATGAACGTGTGGCCTTAATATATTAAACACCACTGTAGAACTTAATGTATTAAAAATGTCTCAATAATAATTTTAAAAAAAATTGCACATAATATTCAATCTCGAGACATTGATATTTTTCTTTCAGCAGTTCCTTAAAGACCTAGACCTCAATAAAGACCGTCACCTATTTTTTTTTCTGTCAAAAGCCATATTTTACTCTTTTGCCTGGGTTTCCAACTCACGTAGCAAAAAATATCCAGACTTTTTCAACAAAATTCCATGATCAATCGCAAACAAAACTTCCAATTGAACTTAAGTTGCAGGAAAAACCACATACGTTTGTGGGGAATTTAACTATTCAAAATAGAAGTTAGGAAAGTTTTCTCTCAATTTTTCAGTTTTGGCCAAAAAATTTTGCTTTTCCTTGACTTTCAAGGATGATTTCAAATTATCTGTCGATTCAAGGTTTTTCAGATGCCTGGAAACCCTGTTACTCCCTATTTTCTTAGGTCGTTTTCTAATCCATCCAGAAGCTTTCCCTGAGGCATTCCACTTTACTTCTTTTTCATGAGTTGGTCCTTATAATCTTCTTAGCCATTTTACGCATCTCTTATTTTTTCTGGGAGCTCGAGCCATCTATCGTTATTTTTTCTTTACTCACAACATTCATATTGTGTGAATATATATATATACATGTTATATTGTAAGTTATTATAGAATATATTATACACATTGGCTGGTATTGGACATTCAAATTACCTCTTGGGACACGCCAGGTTCTCTGACTTCGGCCTGCAAGTCAATCGCATTATTGGATCCACTATTAACAACAGCTTTATCACCACCATTCTTGACAATATCACCATTGTAACTTTTGCTGTCATCCCCGATCTTTTCTGACGTACTCTGCACATCTTTGCTTTTGATCTTTGGCATGGTTTCGGATTTTTCATTTGCATTCAGTGGCAGTTGCCACGAAGGTATGCTTGCATAAATTTTTGGAACTTCAGGAAACTGATTCCTGGAAATACATAAATAAGTTTCGCAGAACTTTGGACACAGAAAGTAACTTTCTATAATATTTTAAATTTGGCAATACACACTGGATGGCCATGATATATCATGGTTCCCACTCTTTTGTCCTGATGAAATTCAATGACTTTTTAAGGAATTTTCAAGGACCAAATGACGTTTTTCAAAGACCTCACATTGTCAATCGCAATGTACATAAAAATTAAAAATGCAAGACATTATAAGCATAACACTGAAATTAGAGCATTTACTTACACTGCTCCTTTTCAACTTAACACACTGCCATCAAAAGCTACCCTTTTTGCATCCCTTATATTAGCCATGTTCAGTGGGCGGGGAGGAAGGGGCGTGTCCTAAGCGCTACGAGCTTTGTTCCGGAAATATAGAGAAGTACCCCCTTTTTTTTCGTTTGCCAAAACTTGAAAAAAAAAATTTGAGAAAAATTCAAGGACTTTTCAAGGACCAACCACATTTTTGGCAGTTTTCAAGGGCTCGGACTCGGCAAAAAAATAAATAAAATAATAATAATAATTTTTTCAAGAACTTTCAAGGATTGTGGGAACCATGTGTATATCACTGATTCTCAACAGGCAGCTAGCGAACAGTAAAAACTAGCCTGGCAATTAAAAAATTATGGCCGACAGCTCAAATACAGTCGAAGTATAAGAAATCAGGAGCAAAATGTTTTGAAAAGTAATGTAAAAGATTTTTGACGAATCGAATTTATAACTAATTGCTTGTGAGCATATTCGATTAGGCTACTTGAATTTCTTCTTTTTCCGCAATTCACCTTTTTCTCCAAAAACCGCTTGCAATATTTATTATAGGTGAAATGCATGACATCCAATGGGAAAGGTTTGAGCAGTAGTGGTCCTAGATAAAAAATATTTGGAGGAATAAATTCTTGACCATGTGCATGAATGCTACTGGCGGCACCAGCGCACATAGTCAATATATTAGAATCCAGTTATATTTGGAGAGTCGAACTACCACTGGGTTTGAGTTCCCCCCCCCACTTTCCCACGCCACTGGCTTTGCAAATATTCCAGTACTCATCGATATACATAGGCATAACCAGCTGCACAGTCTACAGGCACAAATGTTTTTCTAGAGGAAGCTAAAGCTCTTACCTCAATGCTATTTCATTGAATCAGAAAATTTCTAGAGAGGGTAAGCCCTCTAGTTGCCCCACATAATTATACCCAATGTCTATATAACGTGTAAAATAATTTCTGGCCCACTGACAGTAAAGAAGTTCCAAAGTGACCTACGATGAAAACTAATGGAGAACCACTGATACATATTATATGAACAGTTTCATGAAAATTAATGTAGTTTACATACTTTTAAAAAGTTTTTAAAACGCTGTTTCAATAGCAACATATTATCTTTATGGGAATTATTCCGTTCCAATGGCGATAGCACATGGTTATTGAAACAATGTTGTGCAAACATTTTAAAATTATGTCAAGTCATGAAACAATACATATACAGTAGGGTCTCCATATAACGAACTTCCATTTAAGAAGTGTCATTTCCTTAAAGTGTCCAGTCAAGAAGTTTTCTATTTAACGAAATTTTCGGCGGAACCTTGACTTTGAATGGCATTAACATGTAAATTTGTCTCCATATTACGAAAAACAATTTCTATATAACGAAGTTCTTTTTATAAAGAATTTGATTTTTTTAATTTACCTTTTACAATTTTTCAGCGGGATGGTTAGGTAGAAGGGGTAGTTGAGGATTTTAAGCAAAAAGACGGAGTTGAGGTAGCCTTCTGTATTGTGGACATAGGGTCAGTTGTGATAAATAATTCTATTGTTCTAAACTGGGAACTTTGAATCGGCGGGGATGTATCACTCTGCAGGTGTGGCTAAGCCACGAAATTTGCTTCTCGCACATACGTGTTGCATTGTTGAAGAAAATGTTATAGATGACGTGTTCCGATATTTACAAAAGTGTGAGAATTTCTATGAACAAAACGTTTTTTATAAGAAACCTGTACAAAGCAAAATTAGTGATTATTTCTCTGTTTCAAATATGTTGTATGAGGATCATACAGATATAAAGTAATCCTCAGTCTTTACTTTTGTTATTAATTTGTACGTACTTGTATACGAAAAATATATAAATTCGTTGAAAAAGAAGAGTCTACTGAATTTAGTCTTTACTGTCCAAATTTAGCTTTTTTCATTTTATCGAAATTAAGTTTCAACATTTATGTTAATTTCTATTTAACGAATTTTCCTTATAACGAAGTTTTTCAGAGGAACGATGGCACTTCGTTAAATAGAAACTCGACTGTATATACACACACACACTGCTCAACGTTGAAATTACAACACCAAGAAGGAAAGGTCATAAGGTTATGCAAATTGGTAGAGATGTAGGTGTAGCTAAGATATGTAAATGATCAAATTTTCAACTGCCTAGCTTTAATAAGCGACTTATGGGAGTGCCTTAAATGGTATAAAAGTCTGTTCGAATGTTTTTTTTTTTTTTTCCACAAAAGAATTTAGAAATCGGATTAAATCTTGTGATCTGATTGTGCAATACCTCATGTTTGATAACGTGTAAGTTATCACCTATCTCAAGTGCAGATCCTTGAGCTCAGAGACATTGGTTTGTCATTCTGGGAAATAGCTATGCGTTAACTGAGATGTCAATACTGTTCAATGTTGTGTGTCCCTGTGGTTGTGAGAACAACAATGAACTCAGATGACAGCAAAAGGTGGCCAGTGGCAAACATCTACCTGGTCATATCATCGGATTGAAAGAATGGTGCACAGTGTTCATTACTCTACTGCGAGTTAACTTTGATGCCACATACCAAGCATAGGAGGTTCAGCAGTGTCGACACAAACCATCAGAAGGCGCTAGCATAATATTGGGATATAAGCCAGACATCCAGCGACAGGTGTTCCATAACTCTAGACCACCACTCTCAAAGGCTATCACAGTGTACATCCAGGCGGCAATAGAGACTAGAATGAAGAACTATCCTCTTCAGTGATGGGTCTTGCTTCTGTCTCCGATGCAGTGGTGGCTGGAGATTGGTCTGGAAACCATGTGGCCAATGCTATCAACAAGCCTTCACGGTGTGGGGGTCCAATAATGGTGTGGGGTGACATTACATATGGTAGACAGACCCCTTTAGTCTTCCTTCATGGTACATTGACAGCTTATGTTGATTTGGTCATGGAGTCAGTGGCATGGCCATTCTTAAAAGGTGTCCCAGGAGCATTTTTGAACATGACAATGCTAGGCCACATGTTGCTCATGCTACTGTGAACTGCTTGCATGGAATTAACATTCTATCGTGGCCTGATACATCTCCTAACTTGTTTTCCACTGAGGATATTTAGGATATCGTTGGCTGACAACTGAGGTGCCAGCTACCAATCTTTTATGATTTACGTGACCAAGTGATTGCTGCGTCGCAAAGCATTCCTCAGACAATGATTAATATCCCTATTGATAGCTTGCCAAGGCGTGTACGTTCATGTATTTCGTCTCATGGCAGTCACATTTCATACTGAGTAAATTGAGATGATTTGACTACTTTATTTCCAATTTTTGATCAATTACATATGATCAACATGCCTATCAATTCTGAGAATTTCACATTTATGTGACTTTTCCTTCTTGATGTTGCAATTTCAATTGAACAGTGTACACATATATATTAAATTTTACACTGGTTAAACTTACACCCAAATGAGTTTACGTATTTGTAAATATGTAAAGGCATATTATACCAATATGTGCTGAGGGATGTTAAGTTACCATGGGATCAGGAATGTTGAGTCCCATAATGTTACTAAATATTAAGCCACATTATGTTAGTAAGTGTTAAGCCACCATTAGCCAAATGATATTAGGACACAATATGCTAAGAGCGTTACGTCACAATAGGCTGAAGATGTTATAATAAAACATGGTGTTAAAAGACATCAAACTACCATTTACAATTTTCATATGATTTCTATGCAAAAAAAATTTTTTTTTTCATTTATTTGAAACACATTGAATTTCTGTATCTAAAACTCTAGACCTAATAACATTATATACAGCTCTTGTAACATCCCAGATAGCATTACACCAATTTGTATGCTTGTTTTATGTATAGAGTGACATTGAGCCAAATTAAGCCAAAAATACTAATTGAAATACGATTCAATGAGCGATTCCACAATATAAACTTCAAAAACCACACCCAATTTTTTTGATTTTGATTTTAAGGATTATTAAAGTGTTATCTGAGTTGCAACCACTGATTTAATGGGAGCTTCGAGCCAAGATATATTGACAGATCACCAACCTTGTTTGGATTTGGAGTTAGTCGATGCGAGACTACAATTTTAATCACTATGACGCAACAAATTAAATAAGAGAATGCAATTTTTATGAAGAAATATTAAATAGCCATTACAATCATGCATGAAAATCATAAAGCATACCTATTTAGAAGAAGTGATTTAATTGTGGCTATATCCGACCGCATTTCCATAAATGCCATGGGATTAAACAATTGGTTCGGGTCCAGCTGAAAGTCAAAGGAAATGAATTGATACCAGCTGAATACAGTTGAGATAGCCATACATAAAAATGAATAGTGCATAAAAATTTACCTTTTTTACCATGTTTGGCGCAGTATAGCCCAGATGCTCTTGCGCCATAAAAAAGCCAAACAATCAATCAATCACGTATAAAAATAAAGATAGCCAAAACTGCTTTTCTCGGAGATTTTATCCATTCTGGTTTGGTTTTTTCATTCTGAAACTGCTGTTTAAATTGTTTTAGGTTCCAAGACCATATGATTAGTTTCGATTTAGAGCTGAAAAAAAAATTGTGTTTTTGGGACGACAGCAACTCAGATCAATTTGCACCAAGATTTACAGTTTTCTGAGAGATCAGAATCAACTTTGTTTGGAAAATTCAGCATCAGATTAAAGACTGATAGGAAAAAAGGAGAAAGTTCTGTCCCAGTCATACTCAAACTGGGATTTTGGCATATAGTCGACAGAAAGAAGCATTATTTCTACGCCACTACATAACAATGAGAAAAGAGGCGATAAATAAGAATAATTGCTCCTTAAAATGAATGAAAATTCATTAATAATAACTTTTATTTTAACACTGATGTGAAATTTTAACAACATGACGTTTCAGAAACCAATTACTCCCTTTAACAAGAGAAAGCAGTGTGGGAGAAGATTAAAAGTTCACTTGCCTCCTTCATGGAAATCCTTATCTGGGACAATCCACCTACCTCTCCTCAAGTAAACTCCCTGCTAGGTTTATAAGCAAAGAACAACGTTGTAAGTGTAAGAAATGTTGTTAAAACGTTTTATTTCAACGTACGTTTCTGACGGACTTGGCCGTCTTTCGTCAGGAATACAAAATGGGAAAATAAATATTAGAAAACTGGAGATGGTGTTATTGCGTGACTATTGTGTTGACAGTTGTGGATGAATAATTAATGTGAAAATTTTAAACATATAATTTAAAAACATAACCACAAATTCAAATTCAACCAACCCACAATTATCTGTCAACCAAGATCAATACATGAATTAGATTTTTTAGAAGCATTCCATATCAATAAGAATTCTTCTATCATAGTCAATGAACCAAAATCTACTCCCACTTTCAGTCAAGCTTGGAAATGTTTAATAAAATTTTCACATTAATTATTCATCCACAACTGGCAACACAACAGTCATGCAATAACACCATCTCCAGTTTTCTAATATTTATTTTCTCATTTTGTATTCCTGACGAAAGACGGCCAAGTCCGTCAGAAACGTACGTTGAAATGTAACGTTTTAACAACATTACTTACGCTTATAATGTTGTTCTTTGCTTATAAATCTAATCTGCGTAATGCTGCGTCAAATTATCGTACATATTCCTGCTAGGTGAAGTCAGATGAACCTTTCCAAATAGAGGTTTGGTGAAAAACTTTAAAAATTTTTGCCAACCGTCAAATTAAAAATGCTCATTTCGTGTGGCTTTATGAGGAACATTCTCCAGATGGGGAATATAGTTCAAAGTGGGAATCCCAACAAAAAAGAGGGCATTCAAACTTAAGACTTTCTCAGTCTATCTTCACTTGATACAGAGCGCAAGTTTGCCCAAAATGTCATGTTTTTAAAACATTACATCAATGTTAAAATAAATGTCCTTTCTATGGAATTACTAGGTAAAACTTTCTATTGTTGTGAGAACTCACACACTTAATGATCATTTTCATATCTTTTTTGATTGATCTGATTTTCTATATCATCCAAAGAATGATGATTGCAATGCTCATTCCTTGAATGCTTAAAACTGATGAAAAGGAGTTTTCCAAAAATATATTCTTTAGAAGAATAAGAAAGAATGAAAGAATTCATTCATCAAAATGAATGATTTTTCCAACCTTCAGTTCCACTCCTGACAGGATTAAATGTAATCGATTCATTGTGATAAAAAAAAAAAGTCGAACATAATGAAAGCCTGATAAAAGTGACTCTAATATTATTAGTCACAAACCATCAAAAGCAGTAAATAGCTAAACAATCTTTAAACCTGAACTAACTTTATAAAGAAATATGTCTTAATTATGAACTAGCATAAAGGGAGCGTTGAAGTATTATGTAAGCATCTTGGGGGAAGAGTGTTGCCATTGGTCTTATTTTCCTATGTTAGCCAATGTTAATTTTTGCTTATTGGGTTGGGGGGGGTTGAAATGGCCAAAATATTGCTTATGTAATACTTGAACTCTCCCAAAGTGATAAAAGCTATATTTAAAGGAACATAATGTAGAATTACATACATCGTTAATATTGGCATTGTATTCCGTTTTTGGATTGTTGATGGCTCTTTCCATGGCTGCAACAGATTGCTGTAACTCTGACAAAGCCATATGAACATCCGAGATCTGTTCTTTTAATTTGGTCAAGCTATATTTTTCCTCAGGAGCATATAACCATGGTTCTATAAATGACTGCAAAAAATTGAAAAAAAAATAATAATAATAATAAGCCAATAATATAAAAAATATTTATGAACAATTTACTTTTATTCAAATTATATAGGGTGCAATCTAAAATCCTTATACAGTCACGTAACTTTGGAACAAAGATGGCACTAGGTATAGCAAAATGCTTATGTGTTGTCAATGGTATTGACCACAGCGACATTGGTGGCAAAATGTATATGATGTTCAAATCGAGAACTATGAGAAATACAGGGGGAAATGGTTAATCAGAAAGTTGTAGAGCACAAATCAGTTAGTAGGAAATGATACATCTCGTATAAATATGAGAAATGTGATACATTTTGTAAAAGCTACAAATATCGTTGTCCAGTTATGTACCCTTAACTGGGTCTTATTGGTGTGTTGTTTTAAATAGCACCAACAAAAATTCAAAGCAAACTGCACCCAATATCAAACTTCTAGTCACAACGAAGAATTTTTTGGTCCCCAATGTTGATTGTTTCTTCTATTTAATGCTCTAAGATTGGGTGAATTGAAACTCGTCTGTCCCGAGGATATTAATTAAAAAACTTGACTGTATGCCTAATATGCTCATCATGGTCACACTAATTCAAGTATCATTGAGCATCCCCTAATAGTACAGATTGCGGGGGTATTGTACGATAGAGGTGAACTGATGCTATTCCAGATGCTGCAAAGTTTTCCAAACATAGTTTATTACTAGGCCATATACTGCAATGTTGGGGGGACAGAACATATGCTAAAACATCTTCTGGTTGCATATACTGACTGCCAGGCCTTTAGTCAAGTCGGGGCCAGCACAGGCATAGCCCCAATTGCCACATCGAGATATATATATAGAAAACACCCCAGGTACCCTGTGCCTTATATGCCCTTTAACTTGACCCGGTTGACCTCTTTATCCTGGCAACAGGCCTGCAATAAGAATAGAACATATGGAAATAAAAGAACTTTGAACCTGTAAATTAGCACACAAGGAATTAAATGGGCTCTGTTTCATACAAAAGGAGTGACTTACACGAGAATAAAGGACATTGAGCATTTTATTCGCTAAAAGTAGAATATGTGAGAATAAAAGTTTTTTTATTTCATTGAAATGGAACACAGGGAATTAAAGGGACCTTGAATTTCTTACGTGTATATAACAAGAAAACACAGGATTGGGGGGGGACAGATTTATCTTTACACAATAAAAGAGCAATAAATGGAATTAAATAGACTTTGTTGTTTTCGCCGAATAAAAATAGAACAAAAGGGATTATAAAGACCGACTTTTTTTTATAAAAAAAAAAGGTTAGAACATACGGAAATAAAAGAACTTTGAACTTGTAAATTGGAAAACAAGGAATTAAAGGGACTAACTATTTCATACAAAAGGAGTGACTCACACGAGTATAAAGGACATCGAACTTTTTACTCCCTAAAAGAAGAACACATGGAAATAATGGTTTTTTAATTTCTTGAAATGGAACACATGGAATTAAAAACGCAAATTTTTTCGGAGAATATAATAAGAACACACAGGATTAAAGGGAAACTGACTTTTTCTTTATACAGTAAAGGAAAAATACATAGAATTACATGAACTGTCGTTTTCGAAGAAGAAAAAAAAATTAGAACAAAAGGATTAAACGAACCAACTTTTTTTTTATAGACTAAGAATAGAACATATGGAAATAAAAGAACTTTGAACTTGCAAATTGCAACACAAGGAATTAGACTATATCATACAAAAGGAGTGCCTCGCACGAGAATAAAGGACATCGAATATTTTACTTGCCAAAAGTAGAACACACGGGAATAAAGGGTTTGTTTTTTTTTTAAATGGAACACATAGAATTAAAAGGATGAATCTTCTTGGAAACTATAATAAGAACACACATGATTAAGGAGAAACGGATTTTTCTTTATACGCAATAAAAGGGGAATACACTGAATTCAATATACTGTTGTTTTTGGAGAAAAAAATACAAAAGGATTAAAAGCACAGACTTTTTTATACAATAAGGACAGAACATACAGAAATAAAAGAATTTCGAATTTCTAAATTGCAACACACGGAATTAGAGGGACTGTTCCATACAAAAGAGTGACTCACGTGAGAATAAAAGACAATGAACATGTTACTCGCTAAAAGTAGACCACACAGGAATAAAGATTTTTTTTTTTTTTAAATGGAACACGTGGGATTAAAAGGAGTTTAAAGTTTTTTTGGAGAATATAATAAGAACACATGATATTAAGGGGAAGCTGATTTCTCTTTCTACAATAAAAGAGGAATGCATGGAATTAAATGGACTTTGTTTTCAGAGAACAAAAATAGAACAAGAGAGATTAAAAAGACCGACTTTTTTTTTATACAATAAAGCAGGCCTATATCCAAACCGGGGCCAGCAGGGGCATGGCCCCAGCTGCCCCTTCATTCTGGCTACAGCCCTGCTGACTGCTCATGCTGATCCGCCAAAATGTTGATGATTAGTAACACATCCCATCTCCCTCAGCCATCAAACGAGATCGAAGATCATCATCAAGGTCAGATGACGATCATCAGAAAAACATACAGCATATTGAGAAGAGTATGTCTATCCAAATTTTGTTTCAAACTTCCCTGACTTTTCCAAGTTTTGCAGACCAGATATTAATCATTTGTCAGTCGCTAATTATAGTAAACAACACACAATGCATTAAAATTTGTGTAATAAAAACACATATTAAAATCATAAAATACACTAACACAAACCCCCAAAGCCATTTATAACTCAATTACAGTGAATTTACAAATACAAAAAACTGTATTAAAAAAATGCATTTCTTTACACTAAAAACTTGCATTAAATATTTACAACTTTTTTTTTAGTTCATTATAAAGATACTTAACCATATAATCACTAAGATGCTGCTGCATCTTTTACTCCATTTAAAGTGTGTATAACTATATATAAGAGAAAGGGGATTAGTATGATCAAAATCTCTTACAGATTAGATAATTCAGTTATAAACGTTCTCTTACTTTCTTTTTTCACAAGTTTTAGTTAATATTTGGCAAACATTTTCTCCTGAGAAATATATGGGCTTAATAATTTTATATAAATTATATTAGTTTTGGTGCAAAATGGTAATTTTTGGAAGAAGTTTAGTCAAAAGTATAAGTTTTTCAAATTTTTCAGTATGCAATGTGGTACGAAAAGCATAGTTCAGGAAAATTATTTTAATAAACTATAGCTACCTTGTGTGGGGCAGCTTCTTTTGCACATTGACGATATGCCCCACACAATAATACCACCTTGTACTACACTTCCTTGGAAAAAAACCCATGTTATGTTTAACAAGCAGTTTCACTTCTCACATTGATTGCCACTTTTTTTGGCCACAATTTTATGCTTGATAATAATATATAACGTAACATACAACATATTATCAGCAAGAGGATATAAGTTTTTATGTGTACAACATCCCATGTTTATTGACGTGAAAAACGTGTATTCTCACATGAATTTTCACAGGATTTTGTTATTAATATACATAGTATCTATGAGTGAGACATGTCACTTCCTATTAACTGATTGATGCTCTACAACTTTCCAACTGACTTTTTACCGTTATTTCTCACGGTTCTTGAGTTAGATTTAGTAAGTTCCAAATTTCACAACTCAGGACACTGACATCAATGCTATTTGATAGTGCATGGGCATTGTACTATATCCAGACCAAACTTCCGTAACTAGAGCTGTCTTTGTTCTAAAATTATGGGGGTGTATAAGGATTTTAGAGGATACCCTGTATATAACCATCATATTCTATCATTATCTATTCACTGCTGAAATCTTTTGAAGTGCCCTTCATACTTGACTCATCGGAGCAATTCCTTTTCTCGTTCCAAAAACCTGCAAACTTGCAGAGTTTGAAATAATAGTCTATTTTCCACATGTTTACCTTCAATTTACTTTTCTTCTACGTCAGTAGGCATTGTTAAACTGTTGATAATACATTATACAACACACATGTTTTAATCTGAAAATCTTACCTACTATCGAATATGCCAAATTTAACATATCATCTGATACTTTGAAATGTTAATAAACAGTTTATTTCATTAGATGCTTATACTTTTATGCATTTGTTTATTATTCCATTTTTGACATTTCCTCTCCCCTAAAACAATGTATCCATGTGGCTTAGTTTGTGAGTTTTAGAGTCCAAGGCGAGCAACCGTCCTGCTAAGCTGGGACCTATATTTTTTCAAGGAATTTTTGGCATAACTTTTGCTCTAAACCCCAACACACCCTCATCTATTCTAGCCCTTTATCACCCTTCAAACCTTTCTGTTCCCTTATATTTCAGTGCTTCCTTGAATATTTTCAAGTTATTTGATCTCTTGATTACTTTTTCTGGTAACATGTTTCACAACCTAGGTCTTGTATAATTGTCTATAAAAAAAATAAAATACAGTAATTACTTTGTAAAACTGATGTAAACCGTACATAGCAACTCCCATAACCACAAATGTCGAACCTGTCCTATACATTTGCGTCCAGATGGATGGATGACGGACTTGAGCTAAACCTGAAAACCATAAGAAAACAAAATAAATAATTAATAAACTAAAATAAAATAGAAAACAAAATAAATAAAAAATATTAATTTTTTGGTTAATTGGTATGCACTGGATAGAATTAAATAATTTTGAAAAACATCAATACACATTTCTAATATTTATACTCTTCTACTTAATAAAGCAAATTTTCACATAGGAAAAAATAATAAAAGTCTGGAAATATTATATATAATTGAAACACTTATTTTTGCTACAAAATCTACATTTTACCGGCATTATTAGTTGGAACTAATTGTTGCACTGGAAAAGGTGCAGCCTCTGAAGTGGAAATAATACCAGCTCTTTCAATTGCCAAATTAATCTCTTCATCTGTTAATCCTTTAAAAAAAAAAGACATTGTACAAAGTATAAAATTATCTTGCAATTTGCAGCAGAAATGCCTTTAAGACGCCGGATCCATCACACGTGACACCAAGCCAAAAGAGATACCAAATGACCCTGACACGCGGAAAAGTCCAAAAGCAAGCTGATCATCAAATCGTTCATTATTAAAAAGGCTTCAATAAATAAAATTATATTTTATAAGTTCCAAAAATGTAGTAACCATGCTAAAGACCAACTTGTAATCAAAAATAGCAAACAAGCAGTTATCCATTGTAATTATTCACTCCATCGCCAATAGTGTTGAAGAGATAATTATTAAAGAATTTTTGAGGCAGCCATAGATCCAAAAATAACATTTATTAATGTCTTAAACATTTAACTTGATTAATCAAAGCACTCCCAAAATGTAACTTATTCCAAACACAAAAATTAGAATAAATTAGTATGCCTCTTAGGAAAAACAACAGAGAATCTAGCAGCGATCAGTTCAAGAACGTGCTTTTATATAATTTCATTTTAAAAAGCAATTAAACACATTGTTACCAAAAATAAACTACAAAAGTATGTAAGAACAAAGGAAAGTGAAACTATATATTATGAAAACAACAAATAAAGTTGAATCAACTTGGCATTTCGACAATTTAAGAAGTTGAGCATATTTTTACTATTGTGAGAGTCCACAGTGCCGCCCACGAGTTAAATATAACATAAATTATGCACAAATTTGCAAAGGTTAGGACTCGAGCCTTTTGTTTAACAAGTTTGATCAATGCTAAATTTTTCACTCATAATTTTTCTTGCTACTTTCAGAAACATTTTCTGAAGGTTTACCTTATTAAAATTTTAAAATTTAGAGCGTTAAACCTTACTTATTTTGTTAATAAGCTCATTATCCAATCCCTGTACAAAGTATACTTTATTACGATATGCTTAATTTAGTGTACACAAAAATGACACAAACTACAATATGCAACTCATGGATTTACATAGGGGGGAAGTTGCAGGGATTATAACCCCTATTTAGTAAACACGTATCACAAATATACTACAATTTTGTACACACATGGAATAGTAGAACTGTAACTCCCCTTGTATAATTTCTGTGTATGTAACATAACCGCAAGTAAAAAATTACATTAAAATTGATCAACTTGTTTAATTGTACAGATAACTATAGCAAATTTTAGATTATTGAAATTGATTTAAGGATTTAATCTTCATGTCAAAAGAATTTAATTTTTGGCTCCTCAAAAAAAAGTAATTTTAGTTTGGTTGCATATTTTTTTTGTTATAAGGAAATTTTAAATGTCCTCGTGGCTTTTTATTTTTGTACTACTATGATACAGGGTTCATACTTTTTCTTTCGAGGAAAAAAAAGCACATTAAAGCACCTTACCGCCAAAAAAAGAAAAAAAAAGAAAAAGAAACAAGCATTACACTTTTACTGGTGTGTATTTTTATCTCCTTTCATATTTGTCGAGCGTTCAAAATGCAATCAGTACCTGCCCCTGCAGAACACACAAACAGCCATAGTCTACTTCTTCGTACACGAAGTCATAGACTATTTGTGTGTTTTGCATGTTGGAAAATATCGTTTCATTTTATGCAGTGTACTAGTAATAATAAAACTGTCACAGCAGTAGTTTAAAAAAAAAATCTAAAATTTTGTATATATATTAAAAAGTTTGGACACAATAATCAGCTACTTATACTATGATTAGCCTTTTGGTCCTTTAAGTTTCTCCTCTATTTCTTGACTAAGAGTCTGAATCTACTTTTCCTTTTCACTTTTTCTAAGCCTATTCGACTAGTAATAAAATTATTGGTGAAACTTAAGTGAGACATTGATCCAATAGGCCTTATAAGCTTATCAAACGAAGCAGCTCACTTTTTGTCAAAAGAAATTCCTTCCAAACCAGATCCTACAATATTCACTGCACGTTCAACATAGAAACTAAAAATTGATCCTAATTTTTAGTCACAAATTCATTCATTCGTTCTTAGCAGCAACTTAACTTCTGAAACTTTTCCGCTGTCGTTGGAGGGGAACTACCTGTGGGAACCGCTTTCCACAGTTGCAGTTAACTGAAAGAAAATCATAATCATAAGTCCACGAGTCTCATTGTCACGTTTTCTGATTCTTCCAATATGCATTATTTAAAAGAATACTGAATTAGTTCTCTTAAGTTTTCAAATAAAAATAGTTTCCAAATTTCAAATATCGCCTTCTGATTAAATTAAACCATAGATCGCTCACAAATTTAATTCTTTTTGGAGGATTCAGCTTTTACCGTTAATTCATCAGTTGCTTTAAGTGGTCCTTTCATAACACTTTCAATGTCCTTTCCTTTTTAAATTTTCCAAATCATCCCTTTTTTTTTGTTTTTTTTTATGCTATGTCCTTTTCTTTCCCCTTTTGTTTTTCGTCCAAATATGCATGTACTTCCACTATTATGCTATGTTTTCCACTAGCAG
>QLNU02014802.1:144390480-144403613 GCA_006491805.2 Dysdera silvatica
TGGACATCAAACTCTAAAATGTTGAGTGTTATAAATAAAGAATGGGATTCTTTAAAAGAAGTATTTACTGAGATTATGAACGATCCAACCTCCGATCAAACTTCGCTTAGGCAGAGTGTCGGCTATTTAAATATATTTAACGACTTTGAATTTTCACTTTTGGTTGTTGTTTTTTAGCGATAATTTTGGACTTACGGATGTTCTCTTCAATGTACTACAAAATAAGTCATTTGACATTAATTTTTGCATCTCACAAATTAAAAATACGCAGATTCTTTTAAACAGCAAACGAAAGGAGGATACGTTCGTGGAAATTTTCGAATTAGTGATTTCGAAAACAACAGTTCCAACTGAACACCGTGAGGGACGAAAAAAAGTGACGCTCACACAAAATAAAGTTCTTGCAAAATATAAAATTCATATTTTATGAAATATTAGATACTATTTCTTTACAAATTACTACACGTTTTCAAGATATGGAAAAGCTTCATTTTATTACATTAATGGATACTTCAAAATTTGCGGAGTATTCCAATAAATTTCCTACGGAAGTAATAAATAATTTAAATGTGTACTACCCCAATATATTTACTGACTTCCAAAGATTGAAAAATGAATTAAAACACATATATCTGGATAAGCAGTATAGAGATATGAAATTACAAACATTCATGGAAATTTTAACAGAAAACAAATATATTTTTAAAGAAGCTTATAAACTTTTTTGCTTAATAGTGACTATTCCGTCCACTAGTGTTTCCGTAGAACGGAGTTTTTCTTGCTTAAACAGAATCAAAATCAGTCTACGTAATACGATGTTAGAAGACAGACTTAGAAACTTGTTAAAAATTTCAATTGAAAAGGAACTACTAAAAGAGTTAATAGAAACTCAACCATTTTTTCACATCATCGACAAGTTTGCAAGTCTAAAAGAATCGAACTTATATTCAAAAAATAAAGACTGGGTAAGCATATATTGCATATTTTTATTTTGCTTGTTGTCTCCACATATTATCTCTGTCTGTACAACATGTAGTACCATATCAGGTCTGATATATATGTTATGGTAAATGTGATGAATCTGGCGATTATGTATAATTACCAGTGATTATTCGTAATCACCACTAAACTTGGTAAGTGTGATAAATTATTGAATATTTATCAAATTTATCGGTTAGTTTATAAAATCCCCAACTTGTAGTGGGAAATGTAATAAATTCGGATTATTTTGTAGAGTAACGAGGTATTAATTCCAAAAAATGAATATTTTCAAATAACACTAAAAATTTCGTTGTTAAGAATTAGAAGAATGTAATGATGGCTATTAAAACTTACAATAATATTTCAATTTAAAAATTAAATAAAAGTGGCGCTTTTATACTTTACTTTCATTAAATATATTAGATAATGGATTATTAGATTATATTATTAAATTATTATTAGATTATTATTAGGTATATTAGATCATTAGATAATTTATATATTAGCAGTGGCATACATCATGACAAAAGCCATGCAGCTGCGCAAACTGAACGAATTTTGGTAAAGTTATGGACTTTTATTATATTCCCCATTATGAGTTGGGAATTATGTAAACTCACCGGTTAATTTCATAAATATTCAATAATTTATCACATTTACCAAGTTTAGTGGTTATGAATAATCACTGGTAATTATACATAATCACCAGTTTATTACATTTACCGTAACATATATATATATATATTAGGATGCATCAAATGCCCTTATAGAAATAAAATGCCTTGTCCCTAGTCTTATTTTGTTCCAATGGTGCTCAATAATTCTTCTACCAAATATTGCAATTTTCTAAATAAATTTAGGTGGTCCACCATGGTCATGAACTTTTGCATTAGACACGTAATTGAAAATCTGTCCCATAGATGGCGCGACATCATAAAAAATAAATTTTACTTTTAACACCGTAACTATCATATCCAAGTCTTTGTTTACCTTTTTGTACATGTGGTTGATAGTTTGTTTTTGATCTTCCAAAATAATGTTTATTAATATTTAACCCTTCGCCAGAGGTTACACTATTTTTACTAATACTATCAATACCAATTTTAAAATGTCTTCACTGTTAACAGACTCCAACTACACAGGAAGCAGGTCAGAAAGTAAAACACACAAAACAGTCTTCAATAGTTTTTGGTCGTGGGTTCAGGTCCCACCGAAGGCAGAAATATTTATTTTCTTTCGAACGTTTCACCATCTAATCACGCCATACCATCGGCGTTGGTATCACTACGCCAATAAACGTTGATTGATTGACATTGTTGTTTGATTTAATCTGCGTAGTGTTCGATTTATATAAAAAAAGTAGTTAAATGTTTGAAAATTCATTCAAAACTAAAGAAATCAATCATCTTTCTGGAATGGAAAAATATTGATTAGAAGTATCTAGTGGTAAAATGAATTTTGAAATTGTGTTTCAAATTTAGCTAGTGAGTATATGCTTCTGTAAAATTATGCTTTGTTATTTATCATTATTAATTATTCTTTGTTATTTATCATTATTAATTATCATCTTTGTTAGTTATCATTATTAATTATTCTTTGTTAGTTATCATTATTAATTACTCTTTGTTAGTTATCATTATTAATTAATTATTCTTTGTTAGTTATCATTATTAATTAATTATTCTTTGTTAGTTATCATTGTTAATTAATTATTCTTTGTTAGTTATCATTATTAATTAATTATTCTTTGTTAGTTATCATTATTAATTAATTATTCTTTCCTTTGTTAGGGAACAAATAACGGTCTGTTGTGGAGAGAGGAGACTGATTTGAAAAGGGCTTTGTATGCTTCTCTCCAAGAAAGTAGAAGAAAAAACTTTGAAGACGATGGAGTAACTGAAACGGATGAAGAAAAAAACAATGTTGCATTTTCTCCACAAAATGGCAATGCTAGAGACGATAATCCCAAACGGTATTTGAAGTTTTTGTGCGAACTTACATTAAGCATTATATTTTATCTCTAAATATTGTTCTCATCTCTGTGCAGATTATATAAGTTATGACACATATGCATACTTAATTTTGGTCAAGTGATTATGGCCACTTCCTACTGAGCTGAGTTCAGCTCTCCATAAGTTAGGTTATAAGTAAATATATTACAGCTTGGAGATTATGATAATCTGTTGGACCCGTCCGGGGATTAGTTTCCTAGATCAGAAGAAGCTTGGATTCCAGATAACCCATAGTGCAGTCTTGAAACGTAAAGTATACAAACGATGTCGAACAACATAATTTCGGTTATTGCATGGTTTATTAATTAATTTTGATTTATTACAGAATGAAGGCTTTTTTTTAATTATTAATATCAGATATTCTACTAGTTGTGACATTGGTATTACTACTAAAAAGTTTACATATATTTATGATTTTTATGCCATGATGTTTAAAGTTTTTAAACTGACATGTTTGATTTTGCCTACGACTCTCAAATTCTTGCTTTATTTGTTTTTCTGCGTTTAGGACCAAAGTTCATGCCCAAAGAAAATTTGCTCAAGGCTCTGCTCCGAATAGCCCCGTGCCAACACCCATGAAAATAAATAATTCGAACAGCTCAACAAATGAGCTGTTGCCTTGTAGAAGGCCAAAAACAGAAGATTTCTTAACATTCCTATGTCTAAGAGGTAACATCTCCTATATTGTATAGGTGTTTTATACTCTAGTATTCAAAATCAGAATATGTGTACAACATACCTTCGTTATGATAAAATAAATTCATACATATGTAATTCATAGTATATTAAAGGAAATATAAAACTAAATTTAAAAGTAAATTAACTTCTTCAAGAAAATTCAAAAGTTGGTCAAAAGTCCATTAAAGAACATGAGGGATTGTTGTGTAGCTAAGGCAGGTGATCAGACGACAATTAAATATTAGGAATTTAACATAGAATACTTTGTATTTCTCTGTTCTATGTAATTTATGCATTTCATACCAGTAATACATTTTTCTGCCTGCCACACTCTAGGTTTTGGTGCCCTAAATTGCAAAGGTTTGAATATCTCGGGGAAAACTGTAGGTCCCAACACAGCACAAACTTGTACACCACCCTCCCCTCCAAATAATAGTATTTTATGAAATTATAATAAACCATTTTATAACTCAGAATATTGAGTTCTCTTAGCTACATGGTGAATTGTGTCTTCTGTCTTGTAGCTGTTCCTTTAATTTTCAGCACCAATGTTCAACCATTACCTACTTTTGCATAGCAAACTTGTACTAAATTTCTCCACATTAAGTTGTCACATTGAAAGCATCTTGAGATGATATTAGATGCATCTTGAGGTATTATAATTATCACAACAGTCAGTCAATTTTTGTAAATTACAGAAATTACTTCCTGATGTTCAGCACTTTTTTTTTATGTATTTTTAAAAATCTAAATCTGAATTTTTTTATTATGCAAAAGGGTTTAAAGAGGAAATAATTAACCATTCACTCACGTTAGTGGACCACTTCAGTAGTTGGATTTACTTTCCCATATGACCATTCCAATTTGACCATTGAGCTATGGAATACAGCGATATGTGGAACACTTTGTCAAAGAGCTGACTTCCTAATTAAAGAAGAGCAGTAAGGGAAGAATCAATTACAGAAATTAATTTCCCGTCGCTGATTTTCATTTCGTTAGATGTATCCAGTATGACAGAAAGTGACAACTTAATAGAAATTCAATTACATATAGGAATTTGGTAATACATATTTGTTGTATAAACTTCTTGTTCAGTTCTTTTATTTTTTTTTATTCTAGGATCAACAATTTTACCACCTTCCTACAACTTTTTGAATATCTGTTCCAAAAGCGACACAAGCTCTGACAGTAGGTGTCCTAGTCCAGACTCAGATGTGCTTTCAACGAGAGATGTAACGACATGTAAAACAGAGCAGAAAAGCAAAAATAATGTTAAGCATGAATTGAGTAGAGGTGAATCTGCTCGTCGTAATTTTCCATGCAAGGCGAATGCATCAAGACCGAAAACAAATCTTTCTTTCAAGACTTCGGAAGCCAACTCCTCTTCATCAAACAAAATTTCCAAAGAAGTATGAATTGTAAACTACTACAGTAGAGTTTTAATTACCCACTTGCATTACCGTAGAGCTTTCAAATGTATTCATGGGGTTAAAGCCCATATTATGTATGCTTATATGTTCAATATATGTAAATTGTAATTTATTTAAAATTATTAGGAGTTGGGGTGGGAGGCTCCGGTCCCATGGGCCTCATAACTGTGCTACACCCATGCCCAGTTAATAATTAGGACTAAGGCAGCTCTGGGTAACGAGGTGTGATATCATCACAAGTGATGAGTCAACAATGATCTTGATTGCTACAGAGTGACTTCCCGCAAGTAGCTTTTAAATGGAAAATAATTGATAGTTGACTAATTGAAATTGTACTGTGTTTGATCACCAGTCAGGGATTTATACACCCCCCCTAACACCCCTCCAGATTTTTTGATACACCCCCTAAAAATCTTGAACACACAATGGGTTTAATGAAAATTACTTAACGAAATCTAGTCCACCCCCCCACTAAAGGTCTTGAACACCCCCTCCCCAGTTTATGAATCCTGGGTAAGCCCCTGTCACCAATGACTTTTGATGGTTAAAAAATGTTTGTCCTTTTGCAGTTATATTCATCTGTATGTTTATAAAAATTTGTTATTTTTATGAGGGAATTCACCGAATTAAAACATTCACACACTTCATGGTTTTATCATTCATATAGTAAAAATATATGTATCATTGTCAGGGCTCAACAAATCATGGGCAAAACATATTCGCATATAGATAAGCTTAACATACTTGCCTACCACAATAAGAATGGCCATGAACATACTATGTAAAGAAGATTTTCTAATCACTGACTTAAAAAGCTAGTCGCCAACAGCAGCTGTAATTGTCGAACCATGATCATTCATATTATTTAATCAATGCTGAGTGGCACCTACTCCAATTTCTTCAATGTATGTCTCTCTGTCTGTCTTCAACTGTTCGTTTCTTATTATTCAAATTTACTTCCTGCTTTGGTGCCTTACGCTGGCACATCGGCAATGTGTTTGTAAAACTTGTGGAAAATCTGTTCTTGAATCTAGCTAAACTGGTGAGTGCTTGCCGGCTTTTCATACCAATTTGTAAGGCTT
Organism: Dysdera silvatica; assembly: GCA_006491805.2. Classification (NCBI taxonomy): domain Eukaryota; kingdom Metazoa; phylum Arthropoda; class Arachnida; order Araneae; family Dysderidae; genus Dysdera; species Dysdera silvatica. The sequence goes on from QLNU02014802.1 coordinate 144,396,664, forward strand.
TGCAAATCTAAGTGCCACTGGTGACTAGATTTTTACAACTGGCAAGTAGAATATTTTCTTCTCTTACTAGAATCCTGGGTTTCTTTATTGAGGTGGGTGACTATTGTTCTTGTCCAGTGGGTACTGGATACCGAGGTCTGTCGAGACTCGCTAATTTGTATTCATGGATGTGATTCCCGAAGCGACAGAAATTCTTACGTTTTGGAAAACTGGAGGTCTCAGCATTAACACGACCTTTTTTGACCCAGGCAATTTAATATACAAATGAGTCTTCTGATTTTTCTTCTGAGGATATACTCTAGATTTTATAGCATCCAGTTGAGAACTGGAGTCAATGGCAGATCCAGAAATCTTTTGGGGGATGGGGCGATTTGTTTCCAATTCCTATTTTTAGTTAAGTGTCGAGTACTTTTCATTTTCCATGATATAATCCTATCTCGAAGTTGGGGGCAATCGCCCCATCACCCCATTTTGAATCTTCAAATGGCTGGGGTTGTCGACTGACTCTTGCAATAGACCATGCCCAGGGTGCAGAATTATTCTTTCCCGCTACCTTCGGAGCATTGACCTTGGGTAGGTATTTTCTGCCGTCAGGTGCCTATAGGCACCACTTCGTATCTACGGCGTGTGAGGAGACGTAGGTTATCCTTTGGTATCCATAGTGTGATACGGCCTATGCCCCGCACGGAGAAAGCACAGACGCTGACACCACCGTGATTAATCAGCTGCTTCATTCGTACTACGCATATGCAATGATGATATCAATATAACAATACTGCAGCCCAAGAATCGGGGATGAAATCACACACATTCTGAAAAAGCTTCCGCTTATACAAGAACGGACAGGGCCTGATGATGGGACCGGAGCGACAGGCGTATGTCCTCATGGCCTGCTCTTTTGCATCTTTCTTTCTCTTGCCAAAGATATCCCACTTCTTCTTCTGCATCCCCTTCAGAAATTCCTAAGGTGGGTCTGTTTAGTGTTCAGCTGCGATGGGGGTGTACTGTACCGTCACAAAAAGAACCAGTTATAACCATTTTTGTTGGACACCGAGAAGTTCTGATTCTCTGGGAATTGGTTGTGATGATATAGTGGTAACTCACTTGCCTAACATGTTGTTAACCTGTGTTTGACCACTAACTGTTTAAAAAAATTGCACACTGACTGTTTACTGTGGTAAGGAGATCGGTTCCCTAGGCCTTATGAAATTCATATTCCTCAGGAAAATGTAAGTCCAAGCACAACATGATCTTTGTTGCCCTCGCACTCTAAGAGAGAGAGATGTCTGGGAAACAAGATGAAACTGGTTTGCTGAATTTTTTTTTCAGCTCATGCCTCAAACCTTTGTTTAAATTTCGGTGGTTCACCACTGCTTATATGTAAGCACATGTATTATTTAGTGAATATTTTGATATTCAATTTTGAAAAGTTAGGTAATCAGTAGTTTCCTGTTAAATTTTTTTAAAAGTTACTTATTTTAAACTTATTCAGTGTGCTTGTATAGCATTCTCTGATACGATTGGTTTTGATGTAAGCATATTTCTCATTAAAGGGGAAGAGCTAATTAAAAGAGAGAGAGAATATGTTGTGTAGACAGGGAAGGAAATTAAATAGGACCATGTTATCCATCAACTTTGGCATAATCTCAATTTCATATAATTATTTATATAATGTAATTAATTTTTATGTTTTACTTATTTATTTATTTTTTTATTTTAGGCATCGAAAAAGAGAAAATGTGTTGAAAGAGATGATGGCGACGGTGATGTGGAATACATTCCAAATAAATTTCTGTCTCGATCAAGAACTATTCCTCATCATCGCACAAAAACATCAATGCGAGCCTTGTGTGAAAAGTACAAACAACAGAGACTGGCCACAGACAGCAAAAAATCATCTGGATCCACAAATATTCGCAATTTAGTGAATAAGGCTTGTGATCCAACACAAAAGATGCAAATCACAACTAGAAATAAAGCCAAACAGAATTTACGTGCAAAACAAACAGTTGCTCGATCTGAACAAAGACTTGCACTTGAGAAACGAAAATCCCTACGGTCTGCTAATCCGCGACTTAACATTAATCGTAGAAAATGTTTTGCTCAAGCCAAGAACTCACTCTGGCTTCGCGGTGCAAAACTTGTTCCACCAGTAGTTGATGTTGACTCTGAGAGTGAACCAGAAATTATTACTATATCGTCAACGAAGTCTAAGGCTTCTGCAACTAAAAGCTCTGAAAAAGGAGGATCATCTGTTACAACACGCCATTCAAAACCTCTTAGTGATAAATCACGGACTCGTCAGCCTGCCATTCCTAATGCTCCATCAGAACCAGCCTCCCGTAGATTAAGACGAGAACGATCATCTTCTCAGCAGTTTGATAAGAAAAGGGAGAAATCATCATCCCCCATTAGAAATAAGAACTCCAGATCAAAAATCATAAAGAAATCATCACAAAGACTTGAAAATTTGAAAAAGGTGAAGAGAAACCTGATTCACAAAAGAATGTCACTTCGAAACAACCCTCTTGTATCAACACGAGTAACGAGAAGTGCCACGAAAGTACCCAAAGAACTGATGACCCGAAGACCAGTACGAAATAGTGAAAAGGTGATTCTTCCTAGAGCTGTACCAAGAAGCTCAGAAAGAAACCGTGACATCCAAGAAATCAAGTTTGTAAAAAGTAAGAACGAGCCCATTAGAAAGGAAAATAGTCAACCCCGCTGCTCAAAAGTATTGGATAAAAGAGAAAGCACTGAAGCTCGAACTTCCAGGCAACCAGATAAAAAGGAACACCAAGCACATAACAACAAAATGACAGATAAAGAAAGCAGCAGTCAGTCTCGTAGTGTTCTAGATAAAAAGGGAGCTCATCATGCATCTCGAAATGTCAAAGTTCCTGACAAAAATGAAACTACCGAATCTCGAAATCTCAAACCCTCAAATAAACATGAAACCAGCCATGCTCGAAACATGAAAATGCCAGACAAGAAAGATAACAATGAAGTACATCCTGTTAAAACATTAAATAAAAGAGAAAACATTCAGTCTCGAAACACTCAAATGTCTGATAAAAAAGAAAAGTGTCAAATTCAAAATACCAAAGTGCTAGATAAGAATGAAAGAAGTGAAAAACTTGATAATAGTCCTGTGGTTATAAAAAAGAAAGAAGTCAATCGAAGTCAGCCTTTTAAAATTTCAGAGATGGATAATACTTATTCAGAGAGCAAAAAGAAAAGTAGCACTCAAAGTGTCAAAGCATGTGAGAATAAAAAGCAAGTCGAAGTCGATGCCAAACTGCAAGATAGAAATGATAGTGTGAAAAAGCGATTCAATAATAATGATGATTCAGGGCAAAATCTGAAGTTGCTACATAAGAAAGAAAACAGTCAGTCACAAATTGCCAAAACAACACACGGAAAGAAAACTAGTCGGAGTGTCAAAATGCCAGATAAAACCAGCCAAAGTGCTAAAACGCCAGATAAAACCAGCCAAAGTGCTAAAACGCCAGATAAAACCGGCCAAAGTGCTAAAACGCCAGATAAAACCGGCCAAAATGCAAAAATGCCAGATAAAACCAGTCAAAAGGTCAAAGTGCCAGATAAAACCAGTCAAAGTGTTAAAATGCCGGATATAACCAGTCAAAAAGATTCAAAGGCAGCTAAGAAAGAAAGCAGTCACTTGCAGTGTGCCAAAATGCCAGGTAAAAACAGTGAAATATTAAATGTTAAACCTCCAGATGAAGATAGTTCCATACCAGCACAACATTCCCCTGAGCATATGTCTAATCTTCATACGTTGGGTCTGAGTACCACTGATAAAGACAATGTGGTATGTACTGATAATGAAAAAAGAACAGATGCTGTTGAAAAGTCATTTAAAATTAGCAGGACTAATTCCACTGAACATCAAGTTAGGGGAGAACTTAAAAATGTGGGCGACTCTTTCCCTTCTGAGTTTTCTGTTTGTGCATCTGAATGTCTCCCATCGTTTGTTGTTGATAATAACCAAACTGATTCTAGGTTTCAAAAGGACAGTGTAAATGCAGATAAATTTGAAATCAGAGATTTGGATACGAAAACCTTGGAAGATGTAGGCAAATGTCAGTTCTTCTCAAGGTTTGATGCTCATCCTATATCCAGTAGCCAAATTCAAGATAATAACAATGTATTTAAGCCATCAGAGGTTTCTGTAGAGAAAATCTGTCAAGAAGAGGTTAATTCTGAAAATAATTGCACTGAAGATCTTGTTCAAAGTACGAATGATCGTGTAGTGATCGAATCCAGCAACAAATCCACTACCAATGGGACAACAACAGCCCATAATAACTTGCCCCTGCCATCTGTGTTTGATATAGAAACACTCAGTAACATTGAAATTTCTGATAATATTTTAAAAGCTGTAGCAAATATAATGGAAAACTTCCCTGAGACATTAATGCCTGTCCAAAATGTCCAAACGACAATAAAAATGGAGAAGCCTGATATAACTTGTTGTAACACCTCTCTGCCAAAGCAGAGTGTTACTTCCTCTTCCACTCTGAGAACAGAAAGAAGGTTAAGTTCTGACCACCATAAGACCATCTCGATGTCTTCCCAGTCAGGACCATTGCCTTCTTTCTTAACCACACTGCGTTCTGAGAGAGCTGCAATGTTGGAATCTACTGCTGTGGCACTGACGTCCAATAATCATAAACAATTTGTATTGAGTGACACACCTGAGAAATGTGCAATGAATGTTCCAGGACTGGACACAGGACCATCAACTTATAATCCCATTTTCATGATTGAACCTCCAAGAACCTATGCTCATCAGAATAGTGACACTGGAGGACATGAACTGCATGGTGTTAAACACTTGAAGGATGGTGAAAAAACTACTTCTGATAGTCCATGCAAAAAATCCGACAAAGATCAACATAAATCACATAAAGATGGTGAGAAAAAATTGCATAAAAGTGGTAAGAATTTAAAGAATAGCACAAAAAAGAAAAAGTCAGATAAAGATGGCCAAAAGGGAAAGAAAGACTCTGATTCTCAAAAAATCAAGAAGGAAGGAGAGAGTTCCAAAAGTAAGAACCATGATAAAGACACCTCTAAAGGCAGTAAGAAAGATGATAAAGATTCATCGAAAACTCACAAAAAGGAAGCTGAGAAGTTTTTCTCTAAAGTGTTGAAGAAAGAACTGGAACGTGAGCACTTGAAATCAATTAAAAAGGAAAAATCCAGGCATAGTTGGGAGGAAGCTGCATCTGGAAGTTCTAAATCTTCAAAAAAAGATTCTGATAGGGAAAGCTCTAAATCAAGTCGCAAGGAATCAGATCGAGAAAGTACTTTTTCTGAGAAAATGTCCGGAGGTAAAAGCTCCTCTGAAAGTAAGAAAGATAAGTCAAGTAAGAAACTTTCACCGAAAAAGAAAAAGAAACGGGATCTCAAGAATCTTGAAAAGATGAGTAAATCTTTCCTTTTCAGTGAATCAGGCAGTTGTTCCAAATACAGCGATTTTAAGGTGTTTAAAAGGCGAAGTTCTAGTGAAAAATCACAGCTAAAGAAACTTTTATCGAAGGCCAAGAAGCGCAAGAAGTTAGAACTGCTGAAAGCAAAGAAGCTTTCGAAGAAACTTTCGTCAAAGCTGTTGAGAAAATATGTTAAAAAAAAAGGATTAAAGTTAAAGAAGAACAAATTAAAACTTAAAAAGAAGGACTTGAAAAAGGACGGCTCCAGTTCAAAGTCATCTAGTCAAAGTGAGAAGGGCCATCATAAAACGAAAAAACAAAAACATAAGAATAAGAACGAACACAAAAAAGATAGTCAAGGAAATGCTGCTAATTCGGTCATAAAGGAAATTTCTGATCCGAGTGCCCCAAGTATTAAAATTGAAGGACCAGAATTACCTTCAATACCATCAACTAGTGCATTAAGCACTAGCCTTTCAACTAGCACTTCTACTTTAACTTCCGATAATATCAATGACATTGCTGTGGCATCTACTTATATAAATGAAAATATGTCGGAAGGTGCTGCAACGATAGATGCCGTGACCAGCGACATGGCGCAAAGTTTGCAAGGAGATCTTGTATTTGGTACTGCTGAAGAAATTCAAAATTTGATGACATCAGACTTTACTGGTGTCTTCGAAGATACATTTTCAAATGGTGCCATATTATTAACGCGAGATAGTATGTCACAAATGCCATTGCATTTCATCCAAGATGTTCCTCCTAAAACCATGACAGATGCTGCTACAAACACGTCTGAAGATGATTTAGTTGTTGTAAATATAAACGCAAGTGTTGACTCTGTAAAAAGTGAAGAGACTTCTGTTGGAACACAAACTATTACCCCTGCTGGTTCTCCTTCACCCATCGCAGAAATGAAGTTACCCACTGTTTCAAGTATTAAACCAAAAACATTGCTTCCTCCTCCTCCTCCTACTTCATCATCACCATCATCGCCTTCGCTTCCTGTTAAGCACAAAGTCTCATCTTCATCTAAAGAACAAGTGCCAGGTTCAACGCAAACCATTACCCCTGTCAAAAGACGACGTTCTTCATCTTTTATATCAGTAAAAAGAAATAAGATGGAAGACTCGTGTACTTCCACAAAGAAATCTCATCTTACCAGTTCATCTGGTTTGGTTGATGCACCTGTTTATCGTCCAAGTGTAGAAGAATTTCAAGATCCCTTAGAATATATTGAAAAGATTTTACCCGAAGCTGGGAAGTATGGCATCTGTAAAATAATCCCACCAGCTTCTTTTAAGGTACATTATCTTTTCTTTTTGCAGCATTAATATTTTTATGGTATACGTGACAACATATATATACGATTCTAGTGGTTACCACCATGGCACTATGTTCAATTTATAGTGAAGGAGAGAACATGTGCATGTGAGCATTTATGATCCATATTTAAAATAGTGCAGAGGATATCTGATGTTGAAATTATAT
>QLNU02014802.1:144411014-144448162 GCA_006491805.2 Dysdera silvatica
AAATGGTTGCCCGGCTGTTTCATAGCAATCAAGTTTATTAACTAAATAGTGTATTTTCGTTATCTTTGGCCATTCCTCCATGAATCTCAGTGGGTACTTTTTTTTTTATGTGCTCTGTTACCATTAACTCGTTTAAGTCTTGAAAATTATTTATGTCTAACCCTTCAATCCATTCTTGAAAAAAATGACTTAGCTCAAACACATAATCCTTCCACGTTGATGTGTTATCTTTTTTATGTGACAAGAATTTTAATTGGAATTGTTGTGGCGTTAGTTTAAATCGTTTAAGTAGTATTTGTTTTACATGGTCATGATCATTTGCCACTTTAGCTGGTTCTCTCGTTATTAGTTGAACTATTTCTAGTTGAATTAGACCTAATAAGTATGCTACCCATTCCTCTTTGGGAATGTTAATGCGGTCTATTTTGTCTTTCAAAAAGCCTTAGATAAATACTCAATTCGCCGTTCCCATCAAATCGATTTTATGAGTTTGAATAAATCATTGTTTGCCACTTTTCTTATGGGATGACTCTGAAAATTTTCATTAGGAATGTGGGTATTTGCGGGAGATACTAATTCTAGTTTTCTAAGCTCAAATTCACGTTGGATTTTTAAGTTTTCTGTCTGTTCTAGTCTCTCAGTAATCATATTTTCAAGTACTGATTTGGCGAACTCTTCATCATAATTTTGGTCATTGACAATTACTGATTTTAAAGTCGCAATTTTAGGTTGCTCGGGAACATTAAGTTCCAACTCCGCCACTATTTTAATCAAATCATCTTTACGCGCTTTAGCTAGGGACGACATTCTAAAAGTTTTGAAAGTAATTTACAGTTTGTCCACGTCACTTCCAATGCCAGTGTTTCTTCATCCAGTAAATGTCGTTGTCCTTGTTTGTCCAACAAATGTTTTCATCAAGTCTTGAATGTCTTTCATGTCACTATGGCACACACACAACACAAACATTCCATCGTCTGTAAAAAATGGTTACAGAGCTGATCACGTCATCCTCGCAGCTCAATTTTTATTTTAGTTCAGTTCATCCCCATCCCGGCCCGGCCTCTAATTTTGTGGGACTTATGCTTATTATGAAGCACTATTAAGATATTCTAGAATAAATAATATGTTCTTTAATCAGTAATTACAACAGCTGTTTAACACAATTGCAATGTCACGCCTTTTACTACGTTAACGCAGAGTGTCCTAATTCGTCCAAAGTATCATCCGCGCCGGGCGCATCCTGTTCGCACATAATAGGGAAGGGCATGCAAAACTCTGCCACATAACATATTGATAGTGTGAAAATCGAACTTATATGAGGACGTGGCAGAAACACTGTACTGCACATAAAATTGATTACTATAGGGGCTTGTTCCTTTCTAACTTTTCCATATACCGAAAACCTCGAACAACGATATTTTTTGGGTCCCAGGCCTAATAGTGTTGTAGAGGCAGACACAATAGTGGCTCCCTCCCTATAACAACTCTATCTACAGAAATTTTCTGGGCCCTTATAACGAGTTGCCGGCACTCTTTCCAGATTTTGATACCCCCAAAATCTAAATACCGCATTTAATGAAAAATAGCTGAAATTTGTCCATCCCTTCTGCGGGCACCACTCCCTAGTTTATGAATCCTGAAAAAAACCCTGCCTTATAATATTGTTGTAGGGAACTTTTACTTTATATATGTATGTTATTTTTTTCTTTTTATTGTTTGTAATTTTTTTCTTTCTTTGCCTGTTGTGGACCTTTTTTTTTTTTTTTTTTTACACACTCTAATCAACGTTAAATCTCTAATCTGAGCAACAGGTTGAAAATGAGCAAAACAAATTGTTGGCAATTCCCAGAAACTGCTTTTGTGTAATTTATTTTAATTTAAAATGTGTTTTATGTATGTTTATTTGGTTTATAAATATGTCTTTTTTTCTTCTTTTTTTAAATTTAGGTGGGGCCCGAATGTTCAACATGTTGCATGTATAAGGAAACATTTAAAATCCCAAAAAGTTACCCTGGACCAAGCGCCACTGGTAATTATTAATTTGAACTTTTTCAAGTTTCATAAACATCATTTTATTCTCAGTACTTATACACATAATGATGAATAATAGTTAATAATTTTGACACCCATGTGTAATATATATCGCTTCACCGTTAGAGATTAATCTTACTTTAATCGTCAAGAAAAGCCAAAAATACAATAATAATGAAAATTATAAAAAGCAAATCGAAAACAAACTCTTTTTATCATAAAACGTACACTTTAACGTGTGTACCATGCTTCTTTGAATTCTTTCAGTTTTCAATAATTATCTAACACTCGGCCATACTGATTTTTCAATCGTCCCGATTGCACTAAATTGTGCTCATTCAGGATCGTTATTCTTTACATGTTGGAACTTCTATTGTCCTTTCAATGACCTTGTCTTTGTCAGCCATTTTCCTTAGAAGTCCGTCATTGTAACGTGGTAAATAACTGTGAAGCATTTGGAATGGTGTCTTGTTAGTCGTTTTATTCACAAAATTATGTAAGTTTCTCTCACGTTGAATATTACTGTCCCAATTGTTATGATTGTCATCGGTCATTCCCGTTGTAATGGTAGATAAAATCATTCGATTTATTTGTTCTGTCATTCCATTTGCACGTAGGTGCTTTGTTAAGTTGAGTGTATGGTGAATTCCGTTGTTGACACAATATTCTTGAAATTGATGAGAGATGTAGCAAGTTCCTGTATCACTGATAATCCTTTCTAGTAATCCATATCTATTTACAAAATTTTTCAAGGCTTTCGTCACATGTTTGGTTGACGTGCCTTTAACAAGAATCAATTAGACAAATCTCGTGAAATTGTCGATGATGACCAACAGTTCACGATTTCCTTTAGAGCTCTGCTCAAAGGGGCCTAAATGGTCCAGGTGTATGATCGAAAGGAGTCTATGACCCGCTTTAATTAGATAAAGAAAACTTTATTGTCTTCGTGCCATTACTTTGTTTAATAAACATTCAAAGCACATTGCAACTTGTCGTCGTACATAACGTTTCATCATCTGGAACCAGTAAAGTTCTTTGATTTTAGAAACCGTCCTTTCTACTAAACAATGACTCATCAAATCATGAAATTTAATCACTAAATTTTTCCTCATGCTTTTGGGTACAACGTAGAGTAGTTCATCTTTGTTCTTTATCTTAACCTTTTGAAAAAGTATATTGTTTTTAAATTCGTAGTTGTTAATCATGTGCCTTTCTTTATCCGTTCTTCCTTCGCGTGGTTTATGGAATATCTCAATCAACCTTTTCTATTCTGAATCGGCGTGTTGGATTAGTAATACTTGTTCTTTTTCAGTTAAGGTCAAATAAATTGGCTCCACATCAATTTGCGTAGTACAGACGTAATTTATCCATAATCGAAGTCATCGTGTCCTCGGAATCTGCTACAGATGCTTTGCTTAGTGCATCAACATCTGTGTGACATCTTTCCTGCTGGTTGTCGAATTTCAAAATCGTAATCTTGAATCAAATTACTCCAGCGAGCTATCTGTGGGTTCAATGACTTCCTTTCGTTCATGCAGCTTAAGGCTTGGCAATCAGCGATAATAGTGACTGTTATACTTATTAAGAATTGTCTCAGTCTATTGAGGGTCCACACAATCGCTATTAATTCCAATTTGCTGGGAAGGTTTTTTTTTTCAGCATCAGTCGTTTTCTTACTTACACAGTAAACTAAGTGACACTTCTTGTCCTTTCCTTGTTGTAATAACATCCTAGCTAATCCTAAAGAACTAGCATCACAGTGAACTTTCGTTTTAGCGTTTGTTAAGTTGTCTTTTAGTAGTTGAAATGCTCTCTCTCTCTCCCTTGCTCATCCTCCCAATTAAAATGTTTGATTCTTCTGCAACTATCGTGTTAAAGGTTCTGCCTTGTGAGCATATCTTTCCATGGATCTTCTGAAAAGGCTTGTTAATCCCAGGAATCTTCTTGTGTCATGCACGTTTAAGGGAGTCGAGAATTCATCGATTGCCTTGATCGCATGGACAGATGGTTTAATTCTATCTTCATTTACGACAAAGCCCAAAAAATCCACTTATTGCTTGCTAAATTCACATTTGTTTAATCTCAACGTTAGTTTATCTAATCGTAATCTTTCAAAAACCTCCTTTACTCTTTGAATTATATCATTCCAATTCTTTGCAGGGATCAGGATTTTATCCAAGTAACATAAGGCCTTGTTGTTAAACGTTGGCCCTAACACTTGGTACATTAGTCTTTGACACTCTGCTGGCACATTGGCGAGACCAAAAATCATCCACTCAAACTGTCCAGTCTCACCGGGTTCTCATCAAGCAGCTTTTAGTTTTGCTTCTTCCGTTAAGGGTATTTGCAAGTAACTGTGAGCCAGATCCAATGCCATGAATATTTTACAATCTCCTAAACATTCCAATAAATAGTCAATTTTTGGTAAGGGAAACTTATCCTTTAGATTTAGACAATTTAGTTGTCTAAGGTCAACAACTAGTATGTTTTCGCCTGTCTTCTTTACCAACAATACAGGACTCACATAGGGAGATCTTGTTTCTGTTACGATCTCGTTTTCCATCCATTCCTTGACGATACTTTTAATAGCACTTCTTTCCAAAGCATTTGTTTTGTATGGTCGTGCATACACTGGCCTGCTACCCTCAAGTTCATTTATCTCCATTTTAATTAAATCTGTACACCCAAGTTCATTTATATTTAAAGCAAAACAATCTATATACTCGTTTAAGAGTGATGCGATTTCTATTTTCCTTTCTTGTGACATCGATACATCCAGTTTGATGTCCTCTAAAGTGATATCCTTTTTCGTTTGCATCACCGTACATGCTATGGAACTCTCATTATCACTATTTTTGATAGTTAAGATCCAATCGGCAGTTACACTAGTTACCCTTGCTACACATTGATTCTTCCTAAGTGTGATATAATGAGGACCAGCATTAACAATCGGAATTACCTCCCTACCATTAGCAATTTCCAAAATAGTCCGAATTCTCTCCTTCACCATTTAAAATCACTAAGCCATTATCTTATTATGTTGTTTGTCTTAGCATGGATGAAATTTATTGTATTTTCTTCCAACGTTATATGTCATTCACTTCTAAGTTTTATTTTCAAGGAATCCAGCTCATCCGGTAATTGATAAAAGGGAATACAGTTGGAGTTCCATATTTGCAAGTTAGCACCAATTTTAGCAAATTCAACCTCTAGGTTGTTGAGATAATCCTTTTCCCACAATAAGTTCAAAGGCTATTATATCGTCTGGAACGACAAATAATTCCACATCTGCACACACTCCATCTCTTTACAACTGAACCTTACTTCTACCTATTGGATACGTTTGTCCGAATCCAAATCCTTCCTATCAACTTCCGTTTCTCTGGGTAAATGAGCAAATTTGGGTTGGCTGTCACCAATTTTCTAATTAGTGTCAGTCCACTTCCTGTGTCTATTAAAGAGATCATTTTAGACGAGCAATTGATGATTGTTGCTTCTTTTATATACGATTGAGAATGAAATGCGTTTGCGTTTACCATTAAAGTGTTACTGTCATCTTTTCTTTCCGCAATTCTTCTGTGAATGTCCCACCTTACCGCACTCTTGGCATGTTACTACGTTTCTTTCCTTAGGACAGTCCCTTGACAAGTGTCCGTAATCGTTGCAATTGTAACACTTAGCTCAACCTCTTTCATTCTGATGGTTGAAGTTAATATGACGTTTGGTACCATTTGTAATAGCTAAATCCACCAACGTTCCACTGATAACAGTTATTTTCACTTTTTTCTATACATTCCTTAGTAACCATGTTGTTGTTTCGGAACTTATTACTAAACCTTGGACTATCATTAAAAATATATTTTCCGGTTTCAAGCTTCCCGCACTTATTATCCACAATGTTATTTTTCATGCTATCTCTCACGTTTTCATAAGTGTCTGTTTTGTCTGCCCATTTTTCATGATCGTTTAGGTTGGACCATTCATCTAGAAAATGCTCTTGCACCGCTGAGGTAGTCTTTCCTTCAGTTGCTCACTAGTCATAACGTTTTTGAGACTTTCAAAGTCAGTTGTTTCTAGACCCGTTATCCATTCCTCAAAATAATTTCATAATTCATAAGTAAAGTCCCTCCAAGTGCTCCAAGTAGCACACGTATGACCATAAAATTTCTGTCTAAACCTTTCAGGGGTAAATCTGAACCTTTTCAAAAGAAGGTACTTAATGTACCTGTAATTGTTGGCCTTATCTTCGTCTTCATGCGCAATAATTTCAGTGATTTCCCACGGTAACAACTACAATAAATTCAGTACCCATTGTCCTTCCTTTAAACCAATTAGTTTAGCTTGTCGGTCGAAAAGTATTAAATAGGAACTAATATCACCGTTTAGTTCGTATTTATGCATTATTTGTTGAATGTCATGTTTCGATGGTCTGTTTACGTTCAGTGACTCATTAATGATAGTAACGTTTTGTAATCTTAATTTTTCAAGCTCAAAATTTCTTATAGTTTCTTCTTCCTTTCTTTGTATTTCCTCTTTCTTTTTTCGTTCACCTTCTATACAGTCTCCTACTATCTGTTCGAAAAGTGGCTTAACGGATGATTCTTCATACTGTTTGAAATTTGATATATTTTGTAAATCCACAATTTTGCTTTCTGGTGACATGACTTCACGTAGCTCATCGACCAATTCTTTTAAATCACTTTTTTTTACCTTTAGACAAAAAAGCCATCCTTTTACCTGTATTTGTTTGAAATCCGTTATTCTGCGTTTCCGGTAATCGTTGAAGCTTTGTTTACGAGAATCCAAGTTGGACTATTCGAATAGTTGACAAATACTTCTTATCGTTCCATTTGCAATGCGTTAATCCGTTTTGTGATATCCGTTGCACTACGTTTGCAAATGTCCTCTGTGCAAATAATCCGTTGCACTACATGTACCAATGTCCTCTGCACGAAACATCCCACTTCTAAAGTGTTATATATATATATCTTCACCATTAGAGATTAATCTTACTTTAATCTTCAAGAAAAGCCAAAAGTGCAATAATACCAACAGAATGAAAATTACAAAAAAAAAATCGAAAAACAATATTTATCGCAAAACGTTCACTTTAGTGTGTGCACCATGCTTCTTTGAATTCTTCTTTCAGTTTTCAATAATTATCTAACATATGTTTGAGCCCTGTCGAACTCTATAGTTTTGTTCCTGTAGTAGCAAAAGTTCAGATTTGTCGGAAAACCATAGTGGCATGACTCTTACTGTCCTTGTACCATTAAAAAAATGGCTAAGCATGAAATTAAAGACAGCTTAATCATGAGAATCAAGTTTCATAGCACTCATGATTTTAGTATCCAAATTAAGGAACTTGCCTTTAACTCGTAAGAATTTTAGAAAATAAGAAGTCAAAACCTTGGACTAGCATCGAACCAGAGACTTTTGGAGACATGTCTCATGAAAATGTAGATCTTTCATGTAAACCTGTTATAAAGGGCACATGGCATATATATAAATCAAGGTTAACTTATATTTCAAAAGAATGAAATTTGGAAGAATGCAATTAAGTGAAGGGTTCCAAGCAATGTAATCAATTAATCTTGGGACAAGCCAATAAATCTTGATATCGTAATATTAGTTGGTGCCAATTTTGCTATGATAGCAATTAAACATGGAGTGGAAAACTCTAATAATCAGTTGCTATATGACATCAGTTTTCAAATTTTCATTTAACTTAAATGTTAAAGTATAGACTGTATTGTGTTTCATTTTATCGTTCCCTAGATTGGTGGGATAGAGCTCGATTTATCGAAGTTTTACCATACAGTTCAGCAGTATGGCGGTTTGCAACCAGTAATCGAGAAGAAAAAATGGCAAAAGGTGGCTGATACTTTGCATATACCAAAAGCCGTAAGTTTGCATCATCATCATCACCACCTTTTGTAGTTTTGTGGGTATTTATTTATTTAAAACCCGTTTGTTCATGAAATGCTAAAACTGCTTCATATGTTTGATTGCGGATATCTGTTTATTAAGGCTCAAGATAGGGTCACGAAATTGTATGATGCCTATTGTAAATATCTAGTCTCCTATGAAACTCTTCCGGCTGATGAGAAAAAGAAATTACGAGAGGAAGTAATAGCTGAACATGAGAAAAGACTCAAATCTCGAAATTCTGCGAAGGATACCGAAAAGGAAGAGTCTGAAGATGGTGATGATGAAGAAAATAATGACTGTGTAACCAAGGTAATATCACACTTATCATTACTAACTGCATTTTCAAATGTAACTTTAAACATGATCATAGTTTTATACATTCAGACCCTTCATAGTAAAGATATGCTACAATGTGGTTTTTAAATTATATTTAATTTTTAACGGAAATTCAAAACAGTGCTAAATGGCATGTTAGACTCCACAATAGCAACCGCCTTCACAGTAAACAGGCCACAGAAACCCTTTGTATGCATTCGGTTAGTACTATAATAGCTCTGTACGGTGCTGACCAAACCAATATGCTAATGGAGTGCCAGCATTGTCTACGCTATACCTCCATGCATTTTATTTGTATGCCATTTTGAAGTATCGTATTAGTATGGCCATGTCAAATATATGCAGATTTCTCTAAAATACCTTTTGTTTTAAAGTTTTATTATTCATGGTGGTTTATTATTTTTCCATAGGGTCGGTCCATGACACTGAGTGGTTTCTATAGAGTTGCAAGAAATACAATGTGTATGTGGCAGAAAAATGAAACGAAACCAGAAGAAGTCGAGGTATACAGGCACAGTAACCATGAATTAAAAATGCAGATCAATCTTTTAGCAGTACAAAATGATAGTTTGTAGACTACATACATTATGATTTTCTCTATATAGCAATAACTATTCCCCTACTTTTAAGTATTTTTCAGCAGACCGACCGTAAGATGCTCTTCTCTATATTTGTCTCGACATTTATCTCTCATCTCTCTCATATTTAGAAATGTCTGAAACGTTATTAATGTCATAAAATATTTATAAATGTATGAAACATTATTAATATCATAAAATATGTATAAATGTATGAAATATTATTAATGTCATTATGAAAAATCATACTCTACCTCTCATCTGTATCCTTAGATATTAATATAGATCTTCCTATATTAGGTCACAGTCTTATAATTGTGGCCTTTCTAAATATGGCATGATTCGATGGTTACATTAGGTCGTTAACAGTCCTCTTCTCAAACAGTGCATTGTGCTACTATAATTACATAATAGTATGGTTTATAATTCCTTTATGCTATGGTTTGTAATTCCATTATGTTATCATCAGAAAGTCTGCAATGTTATCGCCTATAATTCCATAATATTATTATTATGACATATTTTTATAATGGTGTTATTGCAATTTTTATTATGGTGTAATTTCATAATTAATGTCATGGTCTGTAATATTGTCTACAATTTTATAGTGTTGTGGTGATCTATAATTTAATAACACATTATGCTATTACATACCATTCATTCAATGTATGTTGCTATGCAAGTCAATGTAAAAGAGAAAGACGCTCATGAAATAGTACTCAACTTCCTTAATGTTGTATCTGCAATTTGTATGCTAAATATCTTTGCTTTAAATATGTAAAAATAAACATTCATATTTTTTATTAGAACCAGTATTGGAAATTGGTTAAAGATCGGTTGCAACACGTTGTTGTACATGCGGGCAATATTGATAGCAGTGTATATCAAAGTGGATTTCCTTGCAATCGTAGTAACCCATTTGCAAAGTATGTAATACTAATTTGCACACTGCCCATTTTGTTATATCCCTACTTCTGTAAATTTATTTTCTATTCCATAAATTTTTGCTTGTTTGTAAAAACTTTACTTTTGTTCTAGACATCCTTGGAATTTAAAAGTTTTGACGAATAACTCAAACTCAATTCTTCGATGCATGGGACCTATTTCAGGTAATATTTATAGTTTTCTCCAATCATACCCTGTATGTTAGTCATAATTATATTCGATGATTTCACCTTTGTGTAAGGGGTAATAAATATATTTCATCTTTATCTTAACAATATCATCAAAAATTTGAGAAAATGGGTCACAGAATTTCATTGAATAACCATGCACACCTTGTTCTTTTGTTGGTCCTGCAATAGTACGGAAAATGTGCAGATTTTCACCCATTATTATTTTCATAATTTTTTCGCAATTCTTGCACAATCCCTGAACTATAACTTCACCTCAATGTCTTCTCATCATGGGACTCCATACATGGCAGGGACAGGATTTACGGGTTCCCTAGAAAGTTTGGCGTGTTTCCCCCCTCCCACTTAAAAAGTTTAGAATTTTTAAAAGCTAATGGTTGTTTTTTGTTTTTTTTTAAATATATATCCTTTTACGTACATAGAACTCCAAGGTTTCGAATTGATTTTTTGTTTTAAATATTTATTTATTTATTTCTGATATAGAAGCTCTTGGAACGTTTAATTGTTTTTTGTTTGTTTTTTTAGATATCTTTAACGATAATTGTAAAAAAAACGAAAAACAAAAAAAATTGTGCTTGGCCAGTGGGTCTTTGCACCATTTTCTCTAACCCTATTTCAGGCCCCAAAACCAGAATTCCCAAGTCTACACTATTTGCTTCCACGTTCTTATTTGTATGGATTGTTTGAAACCATACTTGTGGTTGTTGTGCATCACATCAATGCCCATATTTCAGGTTTATAAACTCTATAATAAAAAAATGACCTCATGTAATATGTCCATTCTCTTCCATGTTTGCCAGTTCTGCCTTGCAGTAGGTACGATATGGCTGTATAAAATTGTATAAAATTTTCGCATTTACTTTAGGAATATCTCCCTCTTGATTAGGAAAAAAATATTTATCATTTACAATCATCCAGTTATTTTTTAAAAACTTTCTCAGGCGATATGTCTGCCTCAAAATTTAAAAGCTAGCCATAACTCCATGTTCAATCCGTTTGCGTCCTTTTCATAAATGGTTGCTTTTTCATTGACCTTATTTCATAATAATGGCCCATGTACCAACAAAAATTTTCTATTTATTAATACTAGGATAATTTCCCCTCGTGTGATATGTGTTTAACATCTGTGTTTTAATTTTTTTTGTGGCGGGGTCAAGTGGGGAAGAGTGATAAGATGAAAACAACTTTGAAAATAAATTTAATATGTTGAAATTCAAAGGTTTTAATGGTTAAGCATTTATTTTCCAAAATAAATATTAGTGAATAAATGGTTTTCTAATTTTTTGGTTTTACTGCGCATAACATAGCATGGTGTATAATTTTCTTCATTGCACATTTTGAAAGTTGACAAGTCTGATATAAGAATTTTGTAATAGGAATGACATTTTATTTCAATTTCTTATTTGATGTTTATGCTAAAATAAAATTCACTTACTTTGAAAACTTTTTTTATAAGGAATATGGAGATCATGCAGCGTTATCAATCTTTTTATAACCTCTGAATAAATAGTTCAATACACATCCCTTAATATGAACACTATTATAGCGATTAACAAAATTGCTCCATGCATTTTTAAAAATATCGTAATTTGATGAATTGAATTTTATTTTAAATTTAAGATGAAACTCGGAGTTTACAATCCACCTTTGTAGTATGACCTGTTTTGCATAACATGAGTGTCTTTGTACATGCATTCAAAGCAGTTTTTTTCTATTGGTCATATGACATATGTGATATATATATATATATATGTGTGTGCTTTTTTCTATGATTTCATTCGTAATGCTTTACATGCCCAGCAATTGTTGTCATCAAATGTTAGCAATGATATTTTTATTTAGTGCTGGATGGATATTCATCCATTTGTCCTGCTGAAAGCAGCTCCTAGTGGATGTCTTCAAACTTGTTTTGCTAAAGTATTTTTCCGATCCTTTGAATAGTCTATATTTTATATTATCAATTTTGAAGTCAAGCTTCTGAACAGTTTAAGCTGCAGGATGCTCTAAATAGGCTAAGTTAATTATGGCCACCCTCTATATTGCATGCTACCAAAAATAGCTAAATACCGTTACACCTCTTTAACCGACTTCATTGTCGAACTAATATGTCACCCCATTATTGCTATTTGATATACCATTATTCAAATTCTTTCATTGTGCTTCGAAGTTTTTATGATTAATTTATTTATTCCTTTAGGTGTTACCATACCGACATTGCATGTAGGGATGCTATTTACAACCGGTTGTTGGTACCGAGATCCTCATTCGCTTCCATGGATAGAATACCTGCATACTGGGGCCAGCAAAATTTGGTACTCCCCCCCCTTTTTTTTTTAAAAAATTACTAGGAAGTGGTGTTTTTTATATCATTTTGCACAGTTTAAGATAAAAGTATTTGCACCTTGTAATAGTAATAAATACCACTCTTCATATTTTAGGTATGGAATTCCTTCAAACTGTAGTGGTAAATTTCGAGAGGCTATGGTAAAAGTCATGCCTGAAGTGTGCGACAGTAATCCCATTTGGCTAGCATCTGATACTGCTATGGTAATGAATAAATATGTATAAGTAATATTCTGCAAATTTCCATACTATATGTAAATAAAATGTGTAAATAAATAAATAATAATATAAATAAATGTGTAAATAAAATACGTAATGTATATTTGTAAATGTTTAGGTACCACCTGATATCTTGGTCAAAAACGGAGCGTTTCTGAGTCGAACGATTCAACATAGTGGACAATTTATTATCATATTTCCTGAATCGTACACCTCAACTATCTGCTCCGGTTACTGCGTTTCAGAGTCCGTTTATTTTGCTCCTTCGTCATGGCTTGATTTGGCTCAAAAGACATTCAAGGTTTGTTCCCCTGAGAGCAATTCGAATTTTTACTATTCTTCAGAAAAACAATAGCGAATTTAAATTCGATTTAATGTTCAATAAAATCCATTTCCTATCAATCCATTAAATAATCATAAGCATTTAAAACTCAGGACTTTGATCGATACAGTTATAAAAGTAACGTTTTATATATTGAAGTTTCTTCCATCATCAGAGCATTGGATGGAGTTCTCATTCACCATGAAAACCCGGAATTGTCAGGGTAACGCATTCACCTAGTGCGCTGTTAACCCATGTTCAACTCCCAACAGTGCAAAGAACGCTTACTCAGAGATCTCATAAAGATCGCACTGCTCACTGTAGTCCGGGGTTTGGTTCCCTAGGCCTTAAGAGGTGGTTCGGATTCCTCGGAAAACAGTAGGTCCCGGCGCAGCATGACCATTGTAGTCTTTGAACCATAAAATCATAAACAGATAGAATTTTAAATCGTGGCTGAAAGTTGGGGAAACGTTTGGGGAAAACAAGATTTTTTGGTCAGATCTGGAGAAGTCAGACAAAATCTTCCTAACTTCTGTTTTGAACAGTTAAATTTCATACAAACATGAATCTAGTTCCTTCAAAACCAAAGTTCAATTCAAAGTTTTGTTTGCGATTAGTCTGATAATTTTGTTGGGAAAGTCAGAGAGAAACCTGGAATATAGTCAAGAGAATCTTTTCACCAAGATGCATGGAAACCCTGATCAAAGGCGTTTCCACTTGGTACCGTAACCAAATCGTCTGAGTAGTTGTTTATCCATCTCTGACTTAAATGCCATGCAGTAATGTAGAAGTGGCGTTTATCTGTTATGTAAAAAATGCAGGATCAAATCCTGCCTGACACTTCAGGGTTTTTTTTTTCCGATCTGTATCTGCAATCTGGGGCTTTATTCCTTAGGTATCAGAGGATTCCTTGTAAAGCTGCGGGACCTTAATGCGGCATGATCTTAGCTGTCCTTTGGGAAAACTGTAGGTCCTTAATGCAGCATGATCTTAGCTGTCCTTGGGGAAAACTGTAGGTCCTTAATGCAGCATGATCTTACCTGTCTTTGGGGAAAGCTGCAGGTCCTTAATTTTCAGCATGATCTTACCTGTCCTTGGGAAAGCTGCAGGTCCTTAACCGTTTACCTGCCAATGTTCCAATAATGGAACTTGAGTTTTGACGGAATATTATGCACATGAAATACTCAACTTTTTTGCATGTATATAAATGCCTTCATGGGGTATTTTTTTTTTATCTCATAATAAATTCTAAACGTATTATATTTTTTTAAATAATATTTAGAACTTTGCTCTTTTTTTTTTGCATTTTTGCTTCTGTTTCAAATTTAATTTGTCAAAAATTCAATTTGACAGAGAATTACAAAATATTTTATACGCATATTAAAAAAATGTTCTAATATATAATACTATAATACTGATAATTCTTTATAGTTAAATATAACAATGATAGATAAGTTCGAAACTACATGTTACATTTTTGGAACACTGGCAAATCCCGGATCGCAAAGCCTGTAAAACCCACGCTTTTTCATCATACACACGGGCAGTTTTTCCCACTCCCTCCCTGCGATAAATCGCTACATGTGTAGCCGCCTTTATACTCTTTCCCATCCCAACTCCCCCTAAAGTATACATTCGTGTAAAATAAGGTTTTTGGTTTAAAAAAAAGATTTAATTATTTCTTCTATTTTAAAGAGGGAAGTGAGAAGTAAGGGGCTAATTAACAAATTTTGGCAGGGCAGACATTGGAAATCGTATCTGTTCTACTGCAACCTTGAATTAATGCGCATGGCCAGAGTTCAAAAATTGATCTTCAAGTTGAGATAAGAGGGAAAGGAGGAAGTTTGATTCTGGTTTCAGTTTGCCATTCACTTGTTTTTTAATGTATTTAAGTATTGAGAATGCTAGATTGTCTTGATTATGGATTGCATATTCAAAGATTCAGGGGTTATTGTAACCCAATGTAAAAACCCCAGAATTTCAGAGACGGATCCATGTTCCCGTAAAGAGGGCCGTCTTGCCTTCCCCCTCCCCCCTTACTTTTAAATTGATGCGAAACTGATTTAAATTTGAGCTGATGCTATTGCTAATTCACAACATTTTACATAACTAAACACATTTTAATGGCAGTTGACATGCAATTGCATAGCCTACTCCAGGAAAAAATTTAAATCATGATGGGGGGGATCTGAATTTCTCTCTAAGCCACTTCAAATAAAGGCTTTCACCCTTCAGGGACCCATTTTTTGAAAATTTCTGTCATAATACATATGTAAGAAAAAGAAAGCAAAGCATTTTTACAAGGGAACCCCTTTCGCTGTTCACTGCACTTTGAGATCAGACCTATGGGAGATGATAGTGCTTGACTTCCTGATCACGAATATGTAATCATTTGTCTGCTAAAATGATATGACAGTTTTTTTTATGAATATTTGAAATCCAAAAATGACACTTTTACGCCAGGTTTGATATTTTTTAATCGCACTGTATGTGAGCAAAAACAGGTTTGAAGTCGGTAAGATTATGAAGGATCATCGTATTTAACGGATAAAAATAAAAAATTATGTCTCAGCTAATTTAAACAGTATAAAAAAATTAATATGAAAAATGAACTTTTAGCATAGATATTTGGCGAATTTGGCGACAATTTTGAAGAGTTGGCGGGACATTTAAGTTTCGCATTCCACTAGCTATATAAACTCGTCCGCAAGTGTAACGTCAATATAGTTGTACGAGTTTCCGATTGTGAGAAAATGAAAAATATAGTGAACATAATTCAATCCGTTTTGAATTTGGTCGTTAATAAATACGACACGCTTCCGTCGTTAATAACTGATCAAGAACTTGAGGAAAGTCGGGAAGTATTGTCGAAAATCGAAAACATAATTTTTAATAACAATGTCAGTGAAAATATCAGTTTAGATTTTGAAGACAATTGTGATTTCTGTATCGACGAAGAAAGTGATATTAGTATAGTCGGTGACGAATATTATAACTGTACTGTAAAGGGCGATCAATTGGCAAATGAATTCAGTTTAGAAAATATGCAAACAATTGTTCAGTATTTTGACAGTTGTCAAAAAAATAAATTCCAGAAAACAAACAGGAGATATCCAACAGTAAAATACCCTACTTATATTTCGAGGTTTAGAATTTTAGTTTATTAATTAGAAGTTTACGAGTATAGAAATGTATAGAATAATAATAGATGAAATGTTAGCCAGAATTACAAAAGCTAGGGAAAATTATTTACCTGTTCATGATATAGATTTGAAAAGATGGGCGATCCTGAAATCCCAAGAGTTAGGATTTGAGGATTTTAAATGTTCCAATAATTTTAAGAGCCAAAACAAAATAGTTGTGTGAGAAGTAACAAAATATATCACTCAAATATACACCCAGAATATGGGTAATATAGAAGATAGTGCCATAGAATTTATTTTGATAACGAGAAATGTTACTGCTAATATTATCCCCCAACAAATTTTTAACTCTGATCAAAGTGGTTTTAATTATTTTCTTCCAAATTAAAGGCAGCTATCGCATAAAGGTGAAAAACAGACATTTTCTTTAATAGGGTCTGATTTTGGCAGAACACATTCATATACAATAATGCCAATAATATCAATGAATGGGGAACTGACAGGGAAAATGTTACTTTAAGAGAAGCTGCGGGACGATTCGGCCTGACTGTCAAAAAGAATTTATTTCAACCTCCAAACTTATATATTACATGCTCCAAGTCAAGAAAAATGGACAAAATTTAAATGAGAAAGTGGGTAGAATGTTGTATGAAACCCATCATGTCTCCTCCACTTCCTGTGTTTTACTAAACTCATGGACAGGTAGTACAGACCCAAACACTTATAACGATTTTCCGGAAAATTGTATATCCTTGCAAATACCCCCCAAAGCAACATCCCTCATACAACTGCTGGATGTTTATTTCTTTCGACAAAATAAAAAATTTGTACAAAAAAATAATCAACAGAATAGCAATCGATGAAATGGATATTGACATACGACATCGAAATGAGATAATAAAAATGCATTTTTTGGTCCACAATCAATTACAGTCTAAAAAATATCGCCCTATATTACAATATGCTTGGTTTAGGTGCTGTTATAGCGATCATGATCCCGGAAAATGCAAAAATGTTGAGGAAATTTCTTTTGAAATTGAATACAACAATTGTAGCCGAGATAATTGCAAAAATCTGTCATTCTTAAAATGTGCCCACTGTGATCAATTGCTTTGCTTCACTCTTTTCTTTTTTTGTACTGTAACACTTTTACGACATTCCTGAGATGTACACAGTTTAATTTTTCTCATTTTTAAATAAAGAGCATAATTCAACAATTAATCCACAATTTATGGTTACATAACTTCATGAAATAAAATACATTTCATGAAATTTTGTTCACATTTTTTCTAATTACAATAAATGCATTTTCAAATAGCCTACTATTAAGTTTTGTTCACAATTTTTTTAAATTCCATGGTTGCAACATCATGTTATATGCAATGACCACATCCAGGTTGTGTAAATATAGCAACTTTTCATTATTCATACACGTCATTTATTCATACTCATATATTCATACATCTCATATATGGATATTCATACATTTCATTTATTCATACTCATATACATATTCACGCATTTCATATATGAATATTCATTCATTCATTTCATTCTCATGTATGCATGCTTATATGTATTCATGTGCTTCTTTTCCTCATGAGATAATATTTTGGAAAAAGAAATGTAAAAGAAACTTGACATGGGCTGCGATAATACGAAATAACTACCTCGAACGAAAACCTGGAGTAGCCTTCAAAATTGTCCTCAATTTCGCCAAATATCTATGCTAAAAGTTCATTTTTCATATTAATTTTTTTACACGGTTTGGATTAGTTGAGACATAATTTTTGTTTATCCGTTAAATACGATGATCCTTCATAATTTTACAGACTTCAAACCTGTTTTTGCTCACATACAGTGCGATTAAAAAATATTAAACCTGGCGAAAAAATGTAATTTTTGGACTTCAAATATTCATAAAAAATTGTCATATCATTTTAGCAGACAAATGATTACATACTTGTGATTAGGAAGTCTAATACTATCATCTCCTATAGGTCTGATCTCAAAGTTCAGTGAACAGCGAAAGGGATTCCCTTGTTAGTTACATTTTAATTACAAGAAATTTAAATAAAGCACGTTTAATTTTAAGAAAAGTGTAATTTTAATGGCATTCAACGTTTAATTAAGAAAGTAAAAACTTAGTTACAATTTTTTGAATAAAATTAAGTGCTGCGGTAATAAAAGGCACAGTCTTGCTTTTTTAATTGTGGTGGAGTTTACATTTCTTGGCTATTTTGAAATGTTTAATTGTACTCGAAAAAATAAGTGATTTTCTTTAAAATATATTTTATATATATATATATATATATTATACCTGTTTCAGATTTAATACTGGAAGTGATCATCGAATGGTGAGATGTAAAGTGCACTTAAATACTAAATTAGAACGACAGAAGCTCATTAGGAAACAAGTAAGTAAGAGGGTGGATTTAAAGAAATTAAAAGAAAATACCGAGGCATTCAAGTTGGAATTAAAAAATCGCTTTTCTGCACTGGAAGGACTTATTGATGAAAGTGATATCTCAGAAGCAAATGAAAACATTGTTAAGACAATAGTTGAAACTGCTGGGGAAATTGGTGGTGTAACCTGTAAAAAGCACAATAGCAAATTATCTGAGAAGACGAAACAGCTCATGAAAAGGCGAAGAGATATGAAGGTGGACAATCAAAATACCAGTTCCAGGATTGAGTACATAGAACTTTGTAAAACTCTGCGCAAAAGCATGAAAGAAGACATAAGAAAATTCAACTGTGAGCTAGTAAGGAAAGCCATTGAAAATAACAAGAGCCTTAGGGTTGTTAAAGGAAGTTTATCTGTTGGGAAGAAACACATCATTGCATTAAAAGGAGAGGATGGCACCGTAACAAGAAATAGGGAAGAAATACTTAGAAGAGTTGAAGAATTCTACAAAAATCTATACGAAAGTAACAGTGGATTAAACGAAGACATTGAAATAGTCGAAGGAACAGCTCCTAAAATCTTAAAAGAAGAAGTTTCATTTGCAATAAAAAGTATGAAGAAAGGAAGAGCCCCTGGTGATGATGGTATTACATTAGATATCCTAAAAGAAGCTGGAGAATATGTAGAAGACATACTTGCAAAATTCTTTACCAAATGTCTTAACAGCGGTAACATACCAAACCAATGGGATTCTGCAACAGTAATTCTTTTGCATAAAAAAGGTGATAAAGAGGATTTGAAAAATTACCGACCAATTAGCTTGTTACCTGCTATTTATAAAATCTTCACAAAAGTGCTAACACATCGCCTGCAGAAAAAATTAGATGCAGCTCAACCAAGAGAACAAGCTGGATTTCGAAGTGGATTCAGTACAGTGGACCATATTCAAGTATTAAGAGAATTAATTGAAAGAACACATGAATATGAACTTCCATTGTGTGTGGCATTTATTGACTATGAGAAGGCCTTTGACTCTATTAAAACATCAGCAGTCATCAACTCTTTAAGATCAACAGACATTGAGGATGTGTACATTGACATGGTGAAACGTGTGTATAAAAATGCAAGTGCAAAATTTCGGTTACATAAAGATACCAAAACTATCAAAATTGGTAAAGGTGTGAGGCAGGGAGATACCATTTCTCCAAAACTTTTTACTTCAGCTTTACAGATGATTTTTCAGCAGATAAATTGGAATAACAAGGGAATAAAAATAAATGGTGAATATTTAAATCATTTGCGGTTTGCTGATGACATTGTTATTTTTTCAACGAACCCATTAGAACTCCAAGACATGGTACAGGAGCTCTCAACTAGAAGTAAAGAAGTTGGACTCAAGATGAACCTACAAAAAACTAAGATCATGTTCAATAATTTCGTAGAGGAAACAAAAATACAAGTTGACAACATTGAGCTAGAAATTGCTGATTCATATATTTACCTTGGCCAGCTGATTTCAATGGATGGCAACATTATGAAAGAACTCAACAGACGTATTAAACTTGGCTGGAGTGCATTTGGAAGAAACAGTTTTATCCTGAAGGGGAAATTGCCTTTGTGTCTAAAAAGAAAGGTCTTCAACCAGTGTGTATTGCCAGTCCTCTCTTATGGATCAGAGACATGGAGTCTAACAGTTGGAGCAATACGAAAGTTACAGACAACGCAAAGGAGCATGGAGAGGTGCATGCTTGGAATAACTAGGAGAGATCGAAAAAGAAACACTTGGGTGAGAGAGCAAACTAGAGTAGAGGACATCATTGTTAAAGTAAAAGGGCTGAAATGGCGATGGGCTGGGCATATTGCAAGAAGAACTGATCAACGATGGACAACAGAAATTCTGAACTGGATTCCAAGAGACCACCGAAGACCTAGAAAACGTCCTCAAACTAGATGGGTGGATGAAATAAGAAAACAGGTTGGGGTGACGTGGAAGCGAATTGCTCAGGATAGACTTGTGTGGAAAGCATTTGGAGAGACCTTCATCCAGCAGTGGATAGATAATGGTTGAATATGATGATGATGATGATGATGATATATATATTATATTTTGTTAGATTTCTGTGTTTATGAAAAACTAAGAAATTTCTGACAAAATGCCTGTCTATTGTATGCTGTAAAATTATACTGCAGATTATTTTCAAATGCTACAATCAGTGTCGCAGACTGGTTGAAAAATTTCTGCTACGAGATTGATAGAGTTCCCAATCAATCTGGAATAGTCGTGGAATTTTAAATCGTCCCTAGAAGTTAGAAAGTCTCTTAGAAGAAGGGAACCTGGAAACATCAGGGAAACCTCCCTAGCATGTTCTGAATAACGAAATTTCACCCAAACATGAAGCTATCCCCCCCCGACTTGAGTTCAATTTGAAGTTTGTGACCAGTTTGGGAATTTTTTCTCCATGATGAGTGTGAACCCTGCTTTAGTATATTGCTTAAATATTTGGCTTTAGAGAGCAGTAGATTATTTGCACAGGGTCTTTTAAAATCAGTTAAGTCTTTTTCTCTTATTGCAACACGTTTATCGTCGTGAATGAAATGAAGATTTTGTAACCCCCTCCCCTCCAAATAGTCATGAATGCGCTTGAACAGCACATTGCTGTTTTTAAAAGATTTTGTAATTGTGTATTAAATAATTTGATAGATTTTTTTAGGGTTTTTTTATGTTAATGTTTAAATGATATGTGCATTACTTTTTTTTTTTAGGACTTGCGAGACAGCTGCGAACCACCATCGTTTTCGTTGGAACGACTTCTGTTCTGTGTAGCTAACGACAACAGAACTTCCCTCGAAACGTTACAAAAAATTCTTCCCATGCTTGAAAATATCAGGTAATAACGTATTTTGAACAAAATGTTAATTTAGTATTTTGTTTTAAGTATTTATTTATTTTGGATTTCAGTGGATAGGAAGGAAAACACTTGCCTTTTACTTCATGTCATGGGCTTAGAGTTATATGGGGCCTAGGCCCCTAATAATTTTGAGAACTTCACGCTGATGTTCAATGCAGAAATATTTTCACAGCATTTTCAATGTGTTTATTGACAACATTTGCATAAACCTGAACAATTTTAAATAATTTTTAAATATCCATTGGGGACTCTTTAGTAGTGCAGTGTGATCACTCATTCACCTACTTTGCCCTAAACCGGTGTTCAACTCCCAACAGTGCTAAAATGGAGAAAGAATGTTTTCCAACTAACTGCTACTGTAATCCGATGATTGATTCCCCATGCCAATGGTGTGGAACCCGTGTCCTTACGACCATCGAGGCCCTTTCATACGGCCTTTTGTCTGAATTAAAAGTTTGCAAAAAAGTCCTTTTATTAATATGATTCTATTCATCTTCTTTACTTATTTTGTAATCTTAAAATGAACCTAAGTAAAATATAAAAAAGTAGAGGGAGATTTAATGAAATAATCTTTGATTGACTGACATAAAACACATGTAGTCTTTGCACATTACAGCTAACTTAATGCGGCCTTCTAATATTAACAGCTAATTTAATGCAGCCTTCCAACATGAAAAGGTTCCCCACTCCTCCCCTAGGCCTTAAAAAGGTTGAAAAACTATTAAGTCCTTGCTCAGCATGCCTTTGCTATCCTTGAACACTAAAATTCTCAACCAGAGGGTATTCCATTTGAGGAGGAGCATCAACATAGAGTTTTCAAGATTCTTGGGTTGAGCGGGGGGGGGGATTCAAGAACACATTATGTACATTTGTACATTACAGTATATGTAAAATTGCAATTTATTTCAAATTATTTTAGTGGCTCAGGCCCATATAACTCTGCACCTATGTGAACTTTTAAGAATTGCTGTCCCAAATTGATAGATTTAAACTGTAACAATACTGACGCTGTTGCATTAAAAAGAAAAGTTGAAACTATTGATTGATGTTGTACAGTATCATTATGTTCCAATGATAATGGTCGCTGCTTTTAGTCCAACTTTGCTGAATGTTAGTAGTTGTATAACCCAGTAAGCTGTGTTATCTATGCATCCTTGTCCAAGAATCATGTTGGACTCCCTGTCCTATCCCAGATGACACATAGTGGGGCCATGAGGCATAAAATATGCAAAATATTGTCTATAGTCAACTATAATATTATTTATAATAGTTTCTATGCGTTTTCCCTTTTTTTTTATTATATTTTATTAACGGAAGACTACATTTTTCTCGGGTTCCTGGATGAATCAAAAATATGAAAACTGCTCTCAATTATTGTTTTGCAGTGCCAGAATAGGAATTGTTAATTAAAAAACATCATTGAAAGTCCATCGATAATAAAGTGTAAAATTACTAATTCATAAATTGAAGAAAAAAAAACGGACTAAAAAAGTAGAAATTATTTTATATTGTTGAGAAAATTATGTCAGACATTGTCCGGATTAAAGTAAATTTATCAAAAAAGTGCAGCAAAACTTCCTTAATTACCATTAGTGGAAATGGAAAAAAACCCCAAATAAAAGTTCATTGTGTCTCTCCTTGTCTAAAAAGTAATGCATATTAATAGGGCCAAATTCATTGAAGGGTATTTTATTTTTATAAGACTAGAAAGAACATGCAAATTTGTTTTTCTTTTTAAGAGATTATTGTTTTCTTTTGCAGGGATGAAGAGCTTCGTCTGAGAAAAGCGTTAAACGAATCTGGTCTAAAGAACTCAGAACGACTGCCAGTTTTAGAAGTTCGTGATAAAAAGAAGAAAGCAAGAGGTTTGGAAGATGAAAGTGAACAAGAATGTGAAATATGCCGCACTCATTGTTACGTTTCCATGGTAATATGCCTTTTTTTTTACTTAGATAATTAAAGTTTTAAATCCTTTATTAAGAACTGAATAATTGAAATAACTTTTTTTTTTTTTAATATTAATTCCAGGTTGTAAATACGCAAGAAGATACCATTTATTGTCTCATGCACGCTATTGAACACATTCTGAAGAAAGATTTAAGGTTATGTAAATTGTCATATACTTACGATAAGGTAATAAACTTTTTACTGATTAAGAATTAATAAAAATAAGTTGTCAAATTAAAAATATGGTAAATAAAATTATTCAATATTTTGTAATATAAAATGTTGGTATTTTTCAGTCTAAATGAATTTTTCATACAAATACTTTCTACATTGAAATATTTCAAGCATAATTAAGGTTTCATGTAGAAAATTGGTATTAACGAACTTTTTGTTTTAACTTCATTGTGCATTCATGTTTTCTATTCTCAACTTTCGCAATCATCCGAAAACTTGCGCTACAAACGAACTTTCAGTAGGATGTGAAGGCTTTCACGAGCAAATCGAAACTTGTTTTTTTCCAAACGGCCACCATTTAAGAATATCTAACCATTTTGGCATCTGATAGTTTAAACTGCCAGATAAAGGAAGATATTTCAAAGTCGTTTAGACATAGGGGTACTATGGTAGGCGACTGACATCCACCTCATAGTTCCTTTACATCCAACAAAGCTAACTAAGTTGAAGCATCAGAAATATTAATGTGACCATTCACGTAACCAGGAAGTCTAGCGGGGGGGGGACACGACACTAAGCCCTGTATAAGCAAAATTTAGCCCCTCCTCCATATTATAAATCTTAAAGGTGGCCGTGCCCATGATAGGGACAAATGCACGTCAATTATTTTTTCAACATTAAATTTCTTATTCATATGTGTGTGCAAATTCAGCGTAATTAAATTTAAAGGATTAATGATAAATTTTTCCTATGTTTGGACAAAATCAGGGGAGTGATAGTGCTCATCAAGATGAACAGTATTTAAAATGGAACCTAGGGGTCGCATTCCACTCATAGTGCCAGAAAAGAGCAAGTTTGAAAAACGACCAGCATTCACAAATATTTGTAATCGGTACATGAGAAATACAAAATACAATGCCTTAATCATCTATATGCTTGATCGGCTGGCCCGATTCGTATCGTGCATTTCATACATTACTAATAAGTATTTCTGCATGCTGGACATGTTTCGAAGCTACTTTTTTCTATTACTCTGAGTGGAATGTGACCCTAAGTTCCATAGTAAATACTGTTCATCATGATAGGTATTATCAGCCCCCTTATTTTGTCAAAGCCGTTTACGAACACCTTGTATATATAGTTCGTTCATGAAAAGCTGTGCGATGGTACTGTTAGAATTCACGGAAGCTGACGTCACAAACGGCCTAGCCGATTACAGCAGAGGGGAGGACGTCATTTCAGAACTGGTTTTTGGCACAAACGAATGTTCACTAAAAACCAGTTCTGAAATGACATCCTTCCCTCTGCTTTAATCGGCTAAGCCGTTTGTGACGTCAGCTCCCGTTAATTCTAGCGGTAACATCGGACAACTTTTCGTGAATAAACTATACCTGGAGTTGTGTCATAGGTGGTTGGTTTATTTTGCAAATGATGATTTAAGTTGAATTAAAAATTTGAGTAGAATTTAATATTAAATTGAAATGGTTGGTTGCATTAAATGAACTTATTCGATAAAAGTTCGATTTCACATCAATATTTGTTTATTTATCACACACTTGACAAAGTATGATGCAGATAAAACGAAAACTGATTTAAAGAAAAGGTTCAACTTAATCTGATGCATTAAAAGAGCAGAGCTTCTTTGTTTATTCTCAAAAAAAAATTTTTTTCAGCCTTAATTTATATGGTGTTCTGGTCAGTTGAAAACCTTTTTGAATAATCTTTGGTTACCACACTATATGCGAACTAGACTATCTTAGGAATGTATTCATGATGGTTTTGAATTTAAAGGTCTGCAGCATTCTTCACTTACATAATAATGACGTCTTATGAAGAAAGGCAAGAAAATATATGTTGTTGTTCTTCAAGGAAAAGACCATTAAGTGTTACATTTTGCTAATTCTTGTAGTTTCAAGGCATTATCGTAACAGATATATACAGTGAGAATCAGTTATAAAAACCTCCAAGGGACTATAGAAATTCGGTTATTATAACTGATAGTCATTATAAACGATTTTTTGTAAAATCAGAAGGGTGACTTTAAGGTTTTATAAATCATTTTGATAGTAAAAAAAAGTATTATACTTAATTTAATTACTTTATATGTTAAATCATGCTAATAGCCGCACTAAATATATAATACATTTTTTAAATTAAAAAAAAAATTGCTAACTCTAAAATATGTAATACAGAAAACAAATGACCAATAAAAATTCAAGTAAAATTTATTTATTTCAGCTGGATAAATAACATTTATTATAATCGTAATACTAATGACTTCAGAGCGTTGTTGGTTTCAAATTTTTGTGGGCCTATACTGGAAGGATAGAAGAGGTCCTCTAGGGAATGTGGCCCTCATCATTTAATCAGTAAACCACAAGTTTTTTTGTTTGTTTTTAAATTTATTATCTTCAATATTCGGGTTTTTCGGAAATGAAAATTTCTCTGACACTTGTAAATGAGCAAGATTAAAATAAGGCTTAAATTTTAATGATATAAGGCTCGTTCTAGGTCCCCACGAACCCCCAAAATCATGGAGTCCTAAGTCCATGCTGATTTGGCTCATGCACAAATTTGGCATTGCTTCTGACAAAGTAATTTTCATTTCGTAATGAAATTGTGCTGTAAGGGTGGTAATGCATCTCAGATAGTAGTTACATATGAATATACACAGATGCCTCCTCCTCTTCTGCTTATTTGGGTGTGGATTGTTTCCTTTCTTTATTCATTAAAAATGTTCTTCTCTGTACACACCTCCATACTACTTTTATTTTGAACGTATGAGTGCAACTATTGTTATTCCACAATCTCCATTAGCTTGTTTTGTACCTGTCACACTCAGAATAACAATACTACACTTCAGGGCAGACACTGGGTGCTCATAAAACTGGGTCCCAAGGGTCCACTATCTTTAAAAATATGTGTCCTCAAGAAACAAAACACTGTTTTTTCTAACTAAGTAGGTCCTTGGGATGCACTATTTTTCTAATATTGAGTCCTTTCCTTCTATTCCGTTTATTTTATGCATTGTAGCACATCAATAACACCTCTGTACTTAGTTTAGACTGATGCATGATTCCATCATATGTAAGGTATCATTGCCCTTCACAGGGTTAACACAATTGCCAAATAATGGTCAATACAGACAAAGCCACGGGGGCGAATTTTTTACAAGTTTTTTCTGAGGGGGATTTTTTTTTTATTACAAATAAATTTGACACCCATGTATTTGTAGCTCAATCTAGAGCTATTTTTGTTTAGAAGAAAAAGAGACGCCGTCCTCATCCCAGATTCGAACCAGGGTCCCCGCGTTGAGCCCGCGGTGTCTTGACCTACTAGACGAATGAGGACAAGAACAGACGCTCTTTTCTCCATATATTAGGATGTAAGATATTGTTACCCTTCACAGGGATAACATAACTGTCAAATAATGGTCAACACACAAAGACACCGGGACAAATTTTTTGTGAATTTTTTTGTGGAGGGATTTCTTTATTACTAATAAATTTGATACCCATGTATTATTCTATCATATATTGTATACTTCCATTCATTCATTCATTCATTCACCTGCATATAGACAATTATATCTGCTCTTGGCTAAACGTAATAGTACCTACTTATTATGGTTAAAGAATTCCAATACATGCACCTTTGCTATGCATTAGGTATTAACAGTTTAACAACGAACGAAATTCAGCTCACTTAACTAAATAATTTTCATTGGGCTTCTCCATTTATTTGAATTTAACAATGTGATTCCAACATTACCTTGAACCCACATGGTTCCAACGAATGGCTATTAAGTATCACGTCGCTATATTCGATATGGAACCCTGCTTAGAACAAAATCGCTGTTAATAATGCGTTGTAACCAATATGTTTAGTAAAGAATAGTAAACTAAACTTCTTGGAAGAATTTGTTATATGCGGTTGGTCATTGTAAATGATTTCCACTGTATGTATATACATCAAAGGTGAATATTTAGAGTATAAATATATAGTATACTATATAATATATAGAGAGAGTACCAGGATTACAGATATTATATTTTTATATTTATTCAGACTTTCCAAATTGTTTACTGCCTTTATACACTTCTTAAACACTATGTGATTTCTCACAAAAAAAAGCACTTTGCCTCATAAATTTCATAGCATGTTTTCGTCGTTAGTTCAAATGAGCATTCGGAAATACGTATGCCTGTGAGCTTTTCAAACATATATACAAATAATACTGCAGGAAGAATTCTGATTGTTCCATTAGTTTGAAGCCACCCAAGAGGTAAATTAGTGCAGGTGTTCTGACCATAGCACTCGGAATGAAATTCTATTTGTCACAAAGGTTGTTTTGCAAACAAGAAGCGTAAGTTGACGTGCTTGTGGCCAGGGTTTAAGCTGGATTTTTGCTAAAATGTAAAAATAAAATTTTAGCATTTTTAAATTTCTTTTAGATATTTTTTCTACTGCAAATACATGCTTGCAATAGTTTTGAAAATGTTGTACTTTAGGAGAACGTTAAACAAAATAACATAATTAAAATTTAGAACTACAAATAACATTTTTTATTTTGTACAAAATTACACAATCGGCTATATAATTGTACAATTCTCCTTGGATTTGCTACCCACCACGGTTTGTAGGCATTTTCAAAATCAAACTGTTTTCGAGTCATCAATTCAAGACATCGCAGAAGGTCTTCAAGATCGTCGTATGGCGGCCGCCGACATAAAATTGTAGAAATTTTTAATTTCCAGGGCTTTCGCTTTTTAGTGAAACTGGGATTAAATGTTTTCGTAAAATACACTGTCATAGGTGCCAATCTTTCCAATTTTTTATCAGTCTTCCGATCGAAAAACCATTTGTTCGGATTTTCAGAGATTTCATCTAAAATCCCCAGTGTTTTTTAAAATACTGATTTTTTTTAAAAAAATTAAATACCTATTTTTCTTGATGCATGTTTATTTAAATTTTTGCGCATATGTGCATATTTAATAATAAATATGCATAAATAAACTCAAATATCGGTAAAAAAGTCGAAAAAATTCGTCTGCCGTTGATGGCACATGCGTGGCGTGACGTGGAATTTTAGCTCCAGCTATGACGTAGAGTGATGCCCCTGCACAACGAAATCATGCATCTGTATTTGTAGTTGTTGGGGAAGGCAAGAAAGAATGCGCTACACCGTTAAGGTTTTGGTCAAGCACGTGACTTTGTGTAGGGAAGCCATGTGTTAGACATATCTGGTATTTCTTTGCTCTGGAAAGAAAGTTTTGTTTTTAGGTGTTTTTGAAAACAACGTTAACGATGTCGACCGTTAATAAAAGGTACTACCAAACGTTTAAAGCCAAATATATGAAGATGTTTAATTTTATTCAAAAATCAAGACTGGGGCCAAAATATGCTTTCTGCATGTGTTACAGTAAAGACATAAGCATTACTCACGGTGGTAAACGCGATATTACTTTGCATTCTGAGACTGTTAAACATAAGAAGACGTTCAAGGCTGTAGAGTCTAATCATAGTATCAAGCCTTCATTTTTTGCATTTAACGATACCTCCATGATTAACGCTGAATGTTTATTTACATCGTTTTTGATCGAACATAATTTGCCAATGAATTGCAGCGATCACACGGGGATGCTCTTTCGGAAAACGTTTCCTGACAGCAGTATTGCAAAACAATATGGATCTGCAAAGACCAAAACTTCTGCAATTATGAAAGAAATGTCTGCAAAGGAATCCTCATCACTTGTTGAAAATTTAAGGTGCTATCCATTTTCAATTGCAACTGATGGAAGCAACGATGTTGATTCAAAGCTGTATCCAATAGTGGTAACTTTCTTCGATCCTTTATGTGAAAAAATTGTGAATTGTCTTTTATCTATGCCATCTTTGAAAGAAGATACTACTGGGTTAAATATTGGAAATCTTCTGGTAAGTGCTTTACAATCTGAAAACTTTCCAATTTCTAATTGTGTTGCCTTTAGCTGTGATAATGCACCTGTTATGATAGGAAAAAAAGCAGGTGTAGCAGCGGTGTTAAAGAATCATCACCAAAATATTGAAATTATGGGCTGTTCCTGCCACCTTATTAACTTAGCAGCTGAAAAGAGTGCTGCATGTTTGCCATTTAAAATCGATGAAATTTTGGTAGACATTTACTATTACTTACAAAAGAGTTCGAAAAGAAAAGATAGGTTGAAAATTCTTCAAGAATTTCATGAGACTGATATAAAAAAGGTACTAAAACACGTTAGCACTCGTTGGTTGTCTGTTGGAAAGTGCTTAGAGCGTATAATCCAGCAGTGGCAACCTTTGATCAGTTTTTTTAAGGAAGAGGCCATGAAAAGGAATCAAATCACCCCACTTTCTTTCTTTACTATTCCCTCTATCAAAGTTTTGGTTGAAAATGCAGATAAAGTAAAAGAACGTAACAGCAAAAAAGCATCACAGAAATTAAAAAGGAAAGCTCAAAATTATGTGGATATTTCTAAGAAACAAAAAACTGAAAACTCCATGTCTCGTGAAGAAAGGTTGTTTTATTTTCTGTCGGAAGATATCAATAAGGCTTTCTGTTTATTTTTATCTTATACTGTGTCTGTATTTAAAAAAGCAAATGCTCAACTTCAGTCTGCGGAACCACATATTCATATGCTAAAATCTCTTCTCTTAAAATTGTACAGAGAAATGCTAGTGAAATTTGTAAAATCAAACATGATAAAATTATGTAGTGATATTTTGAAAGTCCACTATCATGAGAGGAGTAATCAAAAAGATGATGTTGATATCTTAATTGGAAATGGAACACTGAAAGTAATCCAAGATTTTAACATCCATGATAAAAATGAATTTTATGAAAACGTCAGAAGCTATTTCATAGCAGCATGTGACTACATGCACAATAAATTTCCTTTTGAGTTAGAAGTGTTACATCATGCAGAGGTTACACAAATATCGAATTTTGAAAATGCATCATTTTCCAGCTTAAAATATTTTACAGAAAAATTTCCTGTTCTTTTGTTCAATAATACAGAAGATGAAGCTGTTGATGCTTTACAAACAGAATTCAGCGAGTTCCAGGCTTTTAAAGTTCCACAAACTGTGAGTAATGAAGGTAGCATTGATGCACAATGGGCAGCCATAGGTAAAATAAAAAATGATACTTGTGAATTAAAATTTAAACGACTTTCTCAGGTTATGCTGTCAATACTTACGATCCCTCACAGTAATGCAGCATGCGAGAGAGTCTTCAGTCAAGTGAAGAAAATTAGAACTGACTTCAGGTCAACCATGTCTGATGACACATTAGAAAATTTACTAATAGTTAAATGCAGACAACATGTGAAATGTTACGAGAATGTATTTGACAAAAAATTTCTCAAATGCAAAATCTTGCACTACAGCATTTGTAAATTCTAAGAATTAATATTGCGTTTAATACAGTTTAATCCTCTATTATTATTAATTTAATAAATACTTAATTTCCTCATTGTGCCCTTTTTTCATAAATTATGTATGATTTTGTTTAATTAAAAAATGGTGGCCTGCCCGCGCGCGCACGATTGACTACAAATTTTTCACTTCTAGAAGTTGACGCCTATGCAATATCCTTTTGCAAAATGCGAAAAAAAAAAAATTATGCAGCTTAAATTCTGCTTGTGGCACTGATATAAATAATTTTTAAAAAATATGTATGATTTTCTGTAAATGATTTATGATTCTTTTGCCATATTTATAATGAGAAATGAAACAATGTATTGACTGGCTCCTTTTTTAGAACTGCTTTTGTGAATTATGCACTTATATTTGAAGGTGATAAGCTTCGTCCTTGATTATGTTTTTAGACTCCTTTATATATTACATCACTGTATTTAAAAAATCATATTAAAATACAAATATTCAGTTCCTCGCTTTATTGTTTATCGCTGGTACTGTTATTTTACCATAATGCATAAGCGTGTTGTGTCTATCGCATAAACCACGAATGTCATATATTACTATTGTTCATTTGACTTTATGCTTCTCATATTTAAAATTACATTGAAGGGATTCGAAGTTATTGTTGAATTGATTTCAATTAAAGTCAGTTCTGATGCGCTATATATACACTCTAAAGCCGTCATATATATCGATAAAAATGTAATTATATCATCAAATTAATGTGTTTTTGAGACATGGGTTGCATG
Source organism: Dysdera silvatica (assembly GCA_006491805.2). Taxonomy (NCBI): domain Eukaryota; kingdom Metazoa; phylum Arthropoda; class Arachnida; order Araneae; family Dysderidae; genus Dysdera; species Dysdera silvatica. The sequence continues at coordinate 144,442,677 of QLNU02014802.1, forward strand.
ACCCACTTGACAGAACACCTAAATCATCATGCTGTGCCACTGATACACTCATATACTTCATTATGATGGTTTGATTCAGTACAGAATTTAAAACTTTATATAATTTAATAATTTCAGGATGAGCTTCACAACTTGGTGAAAAGGACAAAAGAACTGATTGCAGTGCGATTACGTGAAGCTGCATCAAGTAAAAGAACTCCGAAAAAGAAACTTCTTCGTGAAAAATAATTGTACTTAGTGATATTTAGACAAGGAACCCAAATTTTACAATGTATGTAGATAACTGAAGTGTTATGTCTTCCTGCATCTCAAACTCTCCGCCAAGATAATTACCTTTATACAAGTTTGTGCCAGTCTGATTTTTAATAACTGTTGATCAATTTTAAGTATTTTTGTTGAAACGGGCATTTAATTCTGTGTCATTGTCATTTGTTTCAATCTTTAGTGTATATAAGTGGTAATTAGATCATTGAACGTATTTTGTATGCTCAATTTTTTTTTTGTGTTTCTTGAAGAGATATCTCTTTAGTAAACCCAACCCTCATTTTCTCGTTATGTGATAGAAAATTTTCACACATTATACCAGTTATTCTCAGTTTATTTATTTAGGTCATTGTCAAAACATCTTGCAAACATGTCATGTCAAAATGGTTTTATAATTTCATATTTTTGTGTATGAAATAACTTTAAGTAAAAAAAATGAAAGATTTCAGCTAAGATTCTGTAAATTTTTCATAGCCAAGTAGCAGATCGAAGAGAAGCTATTTTTGTAATAAATGGTTCTGTATAGTTATATGTGTGATCACTATTTTATTGTTAGCTTATTTTCCATGATACTACCTTTTTCTTTATATGATTACTCGATACCGATGCTGTGTTATGCTTTAAGAAATACACAAATGTTACATTCATGTAAACTAACTCAAAAATATAGTCAACTTAAAGAAAGATGTTATCAGAACTATATCATTTGAGTCAGTAATTGAAAATTCCTATCTACTCTTGAAAATTACTAACGTCCATATCATTAACAAAATCAATTGTTCTACGGAATGTCAATATTCTCTAGAACAAAATTTTGTCTCATAGATTTAAATACTCAATTAGTTTATTCGATTGCCTATTACGCTCATTAATTTAAGTTATATAAAACTATAAAAGTTGCTCTCTTGCGTTATATATATACTCTAATAAATATATTAAGTGTTAATTGTCAATTGTACAGTTGCATACCCTGCATATAATTTTCCTGTATTGATAGTTAACTTGTTAGTGAGTCATATTGCAGTTGATCGTTGTAAAGCTTTTGCTTTAAAGTTGTAAAGCAACTGTGTATACTAATGCATTTCACTTGGCACTACTACATTCGTATCATCTATTTATTATTCACCTTCACTTTAAAAAATATTTTATTTTTTAATTAAATTCATTGCGAGAGTACATGCTCTCGTACTTCGTTAATGCAATGTTACAATGTTTATAAACAGGTTTCAATAAATCCAGTCACCATTAGCAACAAGATTTTGGCAAATGGCGAGTAGATTTCTTTTCCTGCCGAGTTTCGAAGTTTTCATTGTGAGGTGGACGAGTACTAGTCTTTTTTGGCGCGAGTATTATTCTCTGTGGTTTATTGAACCCTGGTTATGGATCTGGTTTTTGAACTCTGTAAGCTGAGTTTGAACCCAATGAACTTACTCACGTGTAAAATGCATCATGTAACAAAAGTCATTCTAAGCCACCAATATCATCAGAGCTTTGTATAGAGTTTTAGCATATATAACATGAACTTGATTGTGCACACTAATGAAATGCTTCAAGTTGTGTGATTTAAAAATAAAAATTAGTAGTAAACCTCGAACATACATTAAAACTCCTCATTAGTGGACACTTTCTGGGCAGAAAAATTTATCCCAAAAAAAGAGGGGGAGGGAGTGATTCTGGTGTAGCTGAAATATCACATTTCATTCATTACAGTGGTACCTTGAGATACCAGTTCCCCAACATATCAGTTTTTTGAGATACAAGCCGTCACTAAGTCAATTTTTTGCCTTATGTCCAAACTTGAAGTACAAGCCTACGTCTGTGACGTCACAACCACCACTCCGCTCAGATTCTCAAGTCTTGTGCATCGCTCAGTTGCATGAGCAAGAGTTTTTGGCATAAAGCCAAAAAGACGAGTGGTGAGAGATTCCATCAACCAGTTGTGCACGAACATTTCAGGCTTTCAATATCGTAGTGTAACGTCCACATGTATCAATTCTGAAAATAAAAAAAACAGGGTGTGTGTACAGTTATTTAGCTAAATTTTGTTTCCCGTATAATCATGAGTCTAAAGAAGGCAAGTGTAAAGAACAGTGGTGAGAAAAAGAAAGAGGTGATATCCATGGAATTGAACCGTGGGATAATAGGCAAACATGAGCAAAACGTAGGGAGAATAGACTTGGCAACACAGTATGATCCAGTGGCGTAAACCCAGAATATTCTCAAGGGGGCACTGGTGCAAGGAATTTTTGGTGGAGAAAGTGGTCAAGGGCCGCTGATTACTTTTATTTTTCATTTATTTATCATTATTAAATTACTAGTAATTCTACAGTATAAGATGCTTAAATAATTAAAAGTAGTAGTAGTAGATTATGCTTATACAATTTTACAATGGCCAGCCCTTGTCTTCCACAAAAAATTACTGTTTTAGTAATAGGTTGAAAAATAGCCCTATTGTGCAAAACTTGCTTTTGCTTGCCCTCTGTCCACTACTTGATCTACGGAAGCCTTTTTTCCTTTTGCGACCTTTAAAAACTCATCGGCTTTGTGAACTGAATCCTTATGATAGAATAAAGTTCTAATGTTGGCTGAACTTCTTCAAGGTCTTCTTCCAATTATTAAATTCTTTTGAAACAAGTTGATCTGTGGCTTGTGTCGATCTTAAACCGACTTCATGGGGTGAAAAGAGAACACACAAAATTTGCTATAGGCGCTGTCTTCTACTTTTGAGTAAGCTAGATAGTTATGCTTACTCAATTCGGATGAGCAGAACTTCAGACTGTGGTGAGATTTTCTTTGATTTTATACAGCACTTGTGACGGTCGTGGGAAAATTACAATTTGCATATGGTTGCCAAAGACATTTTTGCACTGTTATCCTATCTTCATCAGTGAGGTTAGATTTCTTGACATAATTAGAAATATCTGCAGTCAGAATTTTCACTTCAGCTGTGTTTAATATTGCGTTTTGGTCTACCTTTACCTCCTGGAAAGCGTTTGAAGACAGCCCTAGCGACTGCTGCTTGCCATATATATATGTTCTGATGCTGCTTGGAGGTTTCAGAGAGCACAAACCTCACCCTTTGAGAGTTCTCAAAGGACCACTACATCATTGTCATATGTCTCAAAATTATTGATATTGCTTGGCATGGTGTTACTATAAGGACTGTGACCTCTGCATAAAAAAAAGCTGTGGCTGAAGGCGACTTTAGAGAATTTAGACCCAAACATTAAATGCTGGAGGAGATTGTGTCCCTTGGAAAGTCCATGGGCCAAGAAATGGATGACGAAGACATCGTCACTGCACATTCTTAGGAACTGACAACAGAGGAGTTGATGGAACTACATAAGCAGCAGCATACAAAGGTTCTGCAGGAGATTAGTACAACCACAGAGGCAGAGGAGGTTGTCCCTTCAAGTGTGGTAAAGGGAATGTTGGCAATATGGGAAAAAGTTTTAGGCCATCGAAAAGAAACACCCTGAAAAAGTTGCAACTGGTCGTGCAGCAGCACTATTTAATGACACTTTCCCCAACTCATTTCAGAAATATTCTAAAAAGGAGAAAGAAACAAAACTCCTTAGACAGGTTTCTATTGCACAATGCCCTGCAGAAAGTTACAGCATGGCAAAAAAGAAAAAAGTACTGAAGAAAATTAAGCAAAAATGAAGTGAAAGAAGATATTAATTTTTACGTAACAGCTGCTAATCGGCTTCGTCAACATTTATTTCCTTAGATCCTCTTTTACATGCACGTATTACTGCATTTGATTTTAGTTTGTTTGTATATAATATTTGTTTATTACAAACAGTAATATGTATGGGGGCTGATCACCCCCCCCCCAACCGAAATGCGGTAAGTCATGAAATTTTCGGAACTTCTATATGATAATATTGAAAGCTAAGGTTGAGCTACGACAACAAAAATGGAGTGAAATGGATACGTCAAGACCTCCTAATGACGCAGTGTCTGCTTTCAGGAACTGTGATGATGTATACCCAACTATTAATTTATTATTATGAGTTCTGGTTACACTGACGATAAGCGTGGCAACAGGGGAATGGATGTTCTTGGTCTCTGTTTCAGAGACTTGAAACTTGGCTAAGGTCAACCATGATTGGTAGGGCTAGCTCTGCTCCATGCCCACAAGGACATCCATGTTTCGTCGGAGAAAATAATAGAAAGGTTGAGGAGAAAATTGTAGGAAGCAAAATAATAGATTATTAAAACTATGTAGGCATATGTAGCATGCGAGTTATTGTTGTTGAAAATAACTTAATCATTAAAGTAAGCACCAACACTAGTAATAAGCATGTATGTTATTGATTTTTTTTTTTTAATTTTTGTATTGTTTGTCACTTGCGAAGGCTAGGCAACCATAGAGAAAAATGACTATTTTTGCTACATAAAGCTCCTTTAAAAATCCAATTAAAATGCTCAGAATCGTATTAAAAATTCGAAAAATTTTCCCAGGGATTATACCTAGGGCAGTAATTTTTTACGGCAAGAAAATGCAAAATTCGCCAGACAATTGCTGAAAAGGTCTCGGAATTTCGCATACATTTTTTAAAAAATTCACGAAAGAAGTATAACATTTAAAAAAAAGAAAGAAAGTTTTGAAACTAATAATAATAATTATTATACTATTAAATAAACATTATACAGTAGAATTAATTACCCTATCTGCAGGTGATATGTCCCAAGAGCAACTGTGAATGATAGCGAACCTTAGCTTACCTAGTAGTATGGTGAAATTGTCTTATGTTAACATATATGCATGCACCCTGTGGGGTGTACCACACCCACGGTGCATCTTTCTTGGGATGCTTCTGTTCGCAAGAAGATCACCTTCCTTCATAACGACTAATTTTTGTAATCACACTAATAACTATTTTGTAAAATCACACACCCCTCCCTCAACCAGTAGGTGTTAGATCCGCCCATGGTATGTAAATTATTATAAAAAAAAATGGAGCAGGGAAAATTAATCTCATTTCAATGGTGAAAATTGATTTGAGATACAAGCATTGTGACTTTCTGACAAGCTCGGTCATGAAATGAATTAAATTCTTATCTCAAGGTACCACTGTACTCGGTCTTAAAAAATATATCGTTAAGCACCTAAGACTAGTTTAAGGTCACAGGCATAAGCATTTGTTGAATTAAATAAGTGAATTTATTACAAAATATTAAATATCAAAATTTATTTGCCTTGGAATAAAAATAGA
>QLNU02014802.1:144448262-144459009 GCA_006491805.2 Dysdera silvatica
CAATAATTCTGAAAACTCTATGCTGATATCTGTACGCGATACTTAAATGGAATCTGGAGATAATTCAAGCGCAATGATATAAGCGTGTATTGTTTTCAGAATACGTTTGTAATTCTTTCAATAATGCTCGTTAATAATTATCCAAGGATTGTGAAATTTAATAATAATAATGAAATTTAACCTAAATGAGTTTAAAAAAGATTATCACTTAATTTTAAAGTCCCTAAAGTATTTACTTAATAAGATATTAATATTTAATTTCTTAAGTATAATATAGATGTTGTGTTTGAGCAGGGGAGGTTGTGTTTACGTTTTAATTCGTGGGATGAGATCAGAGTCTGCCTTAATAATAGGCGGACCAAAGACAAAATGGGCCGCCAATTAAAGAGGGGGGGGGCTCGTCTATATTTTGATTTATTGCCTGCTGTTCTTTCTTTGCGGGACCTTAGGGTTGCCGGTGGTCGAGCTTCTACAAGCAGCCCTTTCTAGCAGTCCCCGAATGAGTTCCCCCACCTTTTTATACATCGTGGCTATGCGGTGGCGCAGTGTGGTAATGCGTTCGCCTAGTGCGCCGTTAACTCGGGTTTGACTCTCAACAATGCAAAGAACGCTTACTCCGATATCTCATAAAAATCGCACTGCCCATTGTAGTCCAGGGGTTTGATTCCCTATGCCTTAAGAGCTTCGGATTCATTGGAAAATTGTAGGTCCAGAGGTTTGGATTCCCCTCGGAAAACAGTAGGTTCCGGCGCAGCATGACCAATGTAGTCTTTGAGCCGTGGAACCATAAACAAACTCTACACATCGTAAAATCTTTTGCATGCTTACCTTCAATTTTCGATTTGTGGAAAACCCCTTTTTATTTGTGACCTTGCTTTTCGCAAGATGGCGTAGCCAGGTAGGGAGGTTACAACTGAATTGGATACTTACAATGCTAAGTCCCACTTTCTGATATAGCAACCATGGAGAGGACTTTTTATTTTTTCTATCAATGGGGGGTGGGGGGGTATGGACCCCCTCAGCAAGGGCGGACACATGGGGTCATGACCCCCAAAATATATTTTTTGACTGTAAAAAATTCCAATTTTCATGATAAATGAAGGATTTTAGTCCAAGAACATGGCAAATTCTGTCCGTGACCCTCCCCCCCCCACTACAAATGAAAGTCTGTGTCCACCCCTGCCCCTCAGACTACGTCCTCGCATCTCAAAATAGTTGCAACTCCGACCAGGTATACAAAGCCGGTATTGGACAGGACCAACGGCTTAACGTGACGGGAATACTTTTATATACAATGTGTATCAGGAGTCGAACGGAACTACGCGAACTCAAAAACAGTGATCTTATGAACTGGGGTTCGAGAGTTTGGTTATGCGAAGGAAACGATAAACGCAATGAGGGAAGTTTTGTGGAAGTTCTTTTCTATAATATCAAAAAGAACGCTTACTCAGAGATCTCATAAAGATCGCACTGCTCACTGTAGTCCGGGGTTTGGTTCCCTAGGCCTTAAGAGGTTCGGATTCCTCGGAAAATAGTAGGTCCCGGCGCAGCATGACCACTGTAGTCTTTGAGCCGTAAAACCAAAAAGAAAGCGAAAGCTCTATTCTATAATATGTTTGAGGCATCAAGCTAAGTTTTATATTGCGTTTGAAGCATCAAGCTATGTTTTATATTGCGTTTGAAGCATCAAGCTATGTTTTATATTGCGTTTGAGGCATCAAGCTATGTTTTATATTGCGTTTGAGGCATCAAGCTATGTTTTATATTGCGTTTGAAGCATCAAGCTATGTTTTATATTGCGTTTGAGGCATCAAGCTATGTTTTATATTGCGTTTGAGGCATCAAGCTATGTTTTATATTGCGTTTGAGGCATCAAGCTATGTTTTATATTGCGTTTGAGGCATCAAGCTATGTTTTATATTGCGTTTGAGGCATCAAGCTATGTTTTATATTGCGTTTGAGGCATCAAGACTTTCGATGCTTTTGCGCCTTAAAACGACATCGAACTCAAACTTTACATCATTCTTATATGCAGGGGTGTAATGGCGCTCCAAATTCTGCAGCAAAAACTATTTTTTTAATTGCCATTGAAATTGTTTTACTTGTTAGTAATAGATAACCGACATGGAATTTAATTTTAGCACATTTTATTTTTGTATTGTCCTATTTAGGCGCAAATATTGTATTTCCGCTAACGTGGATTTCAGCAAATACAAACTTCGTACCCCACAACGAAATGCCGCCGCCGCTTATATGAATATATAACTACGAATCATATACATGTCGTATGTACAATGTGATCCTTGTGTGGCGCAGAATGAACTTTGCTGCCTTGCGCCATAAAAATACAACAAACCATTTTGCGCCATAAAATTACAACCAACTAACCATTTTGCGAAATAAAAATACAACCGGTCACCCAATTGTACAATGTGATGATTCCATCTTAGAGAAAGGACGATGTACTTGGACGTTTCAGTGCCATTGTGGCATAGTTCGTAAGCATTACCTTAAAACTTCGTGGTTTAACGTTTATTCTTGAAATAAAAAGTACCTTTTGGAGGTCAATTTCGGTCGAGGGTCCTATTTTATAATCTCAGTAGCCTTGAGAGGAAAACGTTAAATGGAATTTTGCCAATTTCAAGATTTGCCATATTTCTAAATATGATCAAGCATCAACCTAGAATTATCAAAATTATTGGGGGGAGGGGCTTCAACTGTAAAACTGCAATTTTCTGTTTCTCTAGACCACAGAGGTTCGAATCTATTGGAAAATTATAGGTCCAGACGCAGCATGACCAGGGCTGTCCTCGCGTCGTATAGCACAAACCAACCATGTGTCATTAACTACAATAACAAAGGATAAATTGGACGACGCCACGGAACGGTTTTCGTTCGACAGATAATAATTCTTCACCAAAAACTATTTTGTCCTCGGTAATATCAATTTATTTCTGAGTAATATGGCGAGGCAATAGCCAGTGGCGCAGTAGAGTGAAGGGCTAAGAGGGCTCAAGCCCCCTTCCTGGAAATTAAGATATATTCTTCTTGATAACGCCACATTCAATTATCTTCAGTTACCTAGGGCACTCCCCCCCATAATTTTTGAAATGTAACGTTACTGATTGTGGTAAATATCGTTCATCCATAGTGCGACTGACTCGGGTTCGATTCCAGCGACATCCTACATCGCTAAAAGGTTTCCTGCCCACCGTAGTGCGGGGTTTGGTTCCTTAAGAAACGGAGGTTCAGGTTCCCAGGAATATATGGATCTCAGTGTGATATGAAACTAGATATCTTTGCGACATGAAACACTGTTCCTGATCTCAACCCTTTAGTTACACACACAGGCGTAGGCAGAAAGTTCATAAGTGGGGAGGTTGTAGGTTCGGTGGTGGGGGTTTACAGAGCTACTTAAATATACAAAATTCATTCATTTGGATGGGGTCCCCCTATTCCCTGGCTCACGCTTATGATTACACATTCATATCGGTACGGTGAACCCCCCCCCGCTTAGAGGTCACTCGCAGGACAGAAAAAAGTGGGGATATGCTGTTATATAAAAAAAAATTGGGCTATTCTGAAATAGCCAAAATATTACGCTTCAATGACATAAATATTTCATTTCAAAATTTATATACTTTTAAGCACATAGGACAAGTTTAAGGTAACGAATATTATAACCATTCGTTGAATATAACAAGTAAATTTACAACAAAACGTTAAATATTAAAATTTATTTGTCTTGGAAAAAAATTGATCAATAACTATTCAGTGAATTTTACTAATCAGTCTTTCTCCTTCGAAATGTATTCTAATTTCGAGATTAGAATTCGAGATTTAGAATTTCGAGATTAGAGATTAGAGATTTAGGTTTCGAGATTAAACACACCGTTTTCCCGTCGTTAAGAGAACCTGTGTGTGATAGTCGAGTGAAAGATAATAATAATAAATTTGAACGGATGTATTTTGTGTTATCACTATATGATTTATTTATTATCAAAGTCTTTGTTAAGCATTAGTCATTTGAATTGGCGAATCAATGTCAATTGCAACTCTTTGTTAATGGGAGAGAAAATGCTTCATAGCACATATCCTGTTTATTAGTAGTACTGGTGTAGGCAGAGAGGTGTTGATGGGCGTTGTAACTCGTCATTGCACTGAAATGTTGTATAACATAGGAATATGTGAGTTGTAGCTTTATGACCCCCATATAGCCATAACTCCCCCCCCTTACGAACTTTCTGCTTACGCCTATGATCAGTAGTTTCCCATTGTGAGAAACGCCTTGAAGATTCGTTCAATTTTGTTTCGGTCTGGAGTTCTGGTCAAATGGAACGAACCCTATGAAAACAGTGTTCGCGTTCTTATCTGAGGGTGACCGCTAAGCAAGGGTTTGAAATACATTATTGTAAATCAGTTTCTGCGGGGAGTGTTTATATGATCGTATCTGAGAGGTGTCTGTTAAGAGGGTTTTAACTGTATTTTAAGAACCTGGATTTCCTTGTAGATGTGACTTTCTTTAGTACTGACGCAGCACAACCTCATTGCGCGATAAAGCACAGTTCTCTGGTTGTAGTTCTCCTCTTCCTTGGCGTAGAATGATCTTGCTGTCCTTGCGCCACAAAAATTCAACCAACCGGTTGCAGTGCAGTGGGTTACCATGTTTGGCGCAGTATAGCCCAGATGCTCTTGCGCCATAAAAAATCCAAACAAACAGTGCAGTGGTAACGCGTTCGTCTACCGTGCGGTCATCCCAGGTTCGATTCCCAACTGGGCCATAAAAGAACACTTACTAAATACTTACCGTTGTCCAGTGGCTGGTTCCCTAGTCCTTAAAAGGTTCGGATTCCTCTGAAATACGGTAGGTCCCGGCCTCCCATGACCTCTGATGACCTTAAAACTCAAACGAACAAAACATAAAATATCTTTAGAGAGATTGCCAAATATTTGATTACTTATTCTGTGATTTTTTTTTTTTCTCTTACAACCTCTGGTTTCAGTTCATTATAAGTCACCCCATCTACGACATGAAAAGGATCGGAGGTTCTTCTTCGATGTCAGTGAAGTGCCTCCCGAAGAAGAAATCGTTGGAGCTGAATTGAGAATCTTCCGGGAATCTAAAACACACGAGAAAAAGAGAAGAAATCACCAATACAAACTTACCTTATGCTCGATAATCGAGGGGAAAGATGAGTATGTCTTTTCAAAGTATCCGATTTGATTGCGGTAATTTTGTTTAATGAAATTCATTGAAAACGTGCATTGTGTGTACTTATAATAATGCGTTATTTAAAATAATATATTATTTAAAATAATACATTATTTAAAATAATTTAATTAAACAATAAGGCATGAATTAAAAGGGTCTGGATCGAAATCCCGACAAATCAATAATTCTGAAGTATTCTTAATATTAATTAAATATTTTAATTAAAGGGGATATTAATGATTTGATTTTTGGAAATAATACCCCATTGGACCTTTACCTTGTACCTTTTCAATGTTAAATTTTCATTTAATTTTCGCCCCCCCTAAATCCGCCCTGCATTTTATCCTTTCAGCCTAGGACCCATAAAAACCTTAATCCAGCACGGGGGGAGGGAGGGGATGATCACAGGGGTCATGATCCCCCCCCAAATTTTTTTTTCACTGTAAAAAATTCCAACTTTCATGATAAATGAAGGGTGTTATTCCAAGACCATGGCAAATTCTGTCCTTGACCCTCTCCCCTAATAGTCACTGTTCTCTAATAACTTTCATCCGGCATTGACTCGCACCTCCGAAAATCCAAGGTATGCGCCCTTAGATTTTAAATTATGGCCCAGTCCGCCCCTGGTATTTAATTAAAATATTTAATTAATATTATTAAGAGTTATTGGTTTGTCGGGATTTCGGCCGGATCCCGAATTGAAACAATAAGGCATGGATTAAAACTAATAAAGTATTAAAACAATAATTCATTCATGAAAACAATGCATTCAAAAAATAAAAATAACGCATTCATTAAAACAGTAGTAATAAATTCATTAAAACAATAATAATGCATTCATTACATCAATAATAATGCATTCATTAAAACAATGTATTTAAATACAGGTGTGCCAAATCGTTCACGAAAAGAATCAATGAACGATTTTGCCTATGTGTCATATACGAGTGGACTCATTCACTGATTCGGTTATTGAACGACACACCACTACGACGGATGATAATACTCTCGAATTCAAATTCTGAGTATTTGTTTTAAGGGCGTAAGTGAAACGAAGTAAGGCAAACGAAATTTTCTTCGGGGGCTTTGAGATTCCTTAACCCCCCCCACTTCTTTCTACGCCACTGCCTTACATGGCTATCTATTTTTAAAATTTTTAACCAACTAGCTAATTAACTTTTAACTGAAATAATTTTCCATGACATTTCGTGCTATTTTTTAATCATGAAATTATTTTTAAAATTTATCTGATATGCTTTTAAAATTTTATCCGATATGGTTTTTAAAATTTTATCCGATATGGTTTTTAAAATTTTGTCCGATCGTTTGTAAATTACTTGATATAGTTTTTAAATTATTTACTATCATTTTTAAGTTACTTGATATCATTTTAAACCTTTATCTGGTATCATTTTTAAACCCTTAGCTGATATCATTTTTAAACTTTTATCTGATATCATTTTGAAATTTTTATCTGATAATTTTTAAAATTTTATTTTATATCGGTTCAAGATTTTTATCTGACGTCGTTTTTAAACCTTTACCTGATGGTTTTTTTTTTTAAAACTCATCTGATTTCATTGTACCGTTCGTTGTTAGTGTACTTATTATAATACGCTTTACTTTTGTATAAACAGAATTGCTCACCGTAGTCCTGGGATTCGTTCCTTAAGATTTAATAGGTGCCGATTCCTTGGAAAAAAATATAGGTTCCGGCATAACACGACCCTTGTTCTCCTTACTCCCTAAAACTCAAACAAACCAATTTTCGAATAGTTTTCATACCTTACACAAATCGAATAAGTAAAATTTGCCTTGTTTGGTGCAGAATGACTTCTGTTGTCCTGCAGCTATAAAAATTTAACTACTCAATTTTTAGATAACCTTCGATGGCCACGTTGTAAACGTGTTTGGCTTCTATACAAATAATCCGCGTTTGGCTAAAGAACTCTTCAAAATATTATTATACAATGAAGTGACAGAAAATTTGGTACACCTATCTCAGGGTCTTCAACCTTTTTCAGTCCAAGGGCCAATTTTGCTTATTCTTGTTGGCCCGCGGGCCGCATTACTGTATCAGCAATATTAGGACTGAACAAAGACGGATTACGGGGGGCGGGTGCAGGCTGTGACCCCCCTGAATTCGCCTTTGTTGTCTTTTTTTAGATCTCTATATTGGTTTGCCTCCCCACCCACCTGAAAATATTTATTAGATCAGCCGCTGTAACTGAATATGCATATATTACAATGTAAAATACACATTGAAGCAAACATTTATAGTACTTTTAGTTATTAATATATAAAGCGAAATCAAACATTTTAGTGAGATTTTTAGCAGTGTTTATTTTTAACAAGCCTGTCAGGTCTTATTTTTGACGTTGCAACCCTAAGAGTGTTTTTAAGGTGGACGTAGGTTACTATGGTCTTAATTTTTGATTTTACTAACATTATTCTTAAACAGAGAGGATCGCAGACGTAAGTGCTCCCGAATAGTGGTATCGGTTTCAGAACACGCAGTCGGATGGTTGGGAAGATATTCTTATCGATTTATTTAGAATAGAATTTGATGAGTCCTAAGATGAATTTTTTTTAAATCACTGTTGCACTACAAATCAATAAAACTATACATGTACGCAAGAAAATTAAAGTAAAATATGATTAAGGGAAGACCGTGTGTTTAGTTTTCTTGCATTTTAAGATAGTTATTACTAAATGTGAACAGAAAAAAAATAAAATACGTGGACTTAAGATTCACAGGCAGCAAGAGTGTATTTTTGTGTGAAACAATTTGTATTTTTTCATGAGCTGGCGGACCGCGGGTTGAAGACCCCTGACCTACCTAATATCGTGTAGCCTCCTCGTCCACGCACGCAGAAGTGCCGCAACACGACGTGGCATGGACTCGACTAATGTCTGAAGGTATCCTGGAGACAATTCACACCAGGAATCCTGCAGGGCAGTCCACAAATCCATAGGAGTGCAAGATGGCGGAGATCTCTTCTGAACAGCACGTTGCAAGGCATCCCAGATATGCTCGATAATGTTCATGTCTGGCGATTTAGGTGGCCAATGGAAGTGTCTAAAGTCAGAAGAGTGTTCCTGGAGCCACTCGGTAGCAACTCTCGATGTGTGGGGTGTCGCATTATCATGCTGAAATTGTCCAAGTCCGTCGGAATGCACAATGGACATGAATGGGTGTAGGTGATCGGACATGATGCTTACGTACCTGTCACCTGTCAGAGTTGTCTCTAGACGTATCAGGGGTCCCATATCACGCCAACTGCACACGCCCCATACCATCACAGAAGCTCCACCAGCTTGAACAGTCCCCTGTTGACATGTAGGGTCCATGGATTCATGAGGTTGTCTCCATACCCGTACTGTGCATTCGCGCTCAGTTGACGCGTGATACCGTTAGCAGACGGGTTATTCCATTGCAGTTTAGGGAAGGCCGTCTTGGAGGAACTGGTTTTTCCCGCGCGAAAAACCAGTTTCGGCAAGATGCCCTTCCCTAAGCTGCAATGGACTAACCCTTGTGCTAACGGTATCAGGCGTCAGGTCTGCGCGAACGCACAATACACGTCCATCCGCCTGATGCAATTGGAAACGAGACTCGTCAGACCAGGCAACGTGTTTCCAGTCATCAACAGTCCAATGGCGGTGTTGGCGGACCCAGACGAGGCGTAAAGCTTTGTGCCGTGCAGTCAACAATGGTACACGAGTGGGCCTTTGGCTCTGAAAGTCCATATCAATGATGGTTCGTTGAACAGTTCGCACGCTGACACTTGTTGATGCCCCAGCATTGAAATCCGCGGCAATTTGAGGAAGTGTTGCACGTCTATCTCGTTTAACGATTCTCGTCAGTCGTCGAAGGTCCTGTTCTTTCAAGGTCTTTTTCCGGCCGCACCGCTGTCGGAGATTTGATGTTTTACCGGATTCCTGATATTCACGGTATACCCGTGAAATGGTCGTACGCGAAAATCCAAATTTTGTCGCTATCTCGGAGATGCTATGTCCCATCTCTCTTGTGCCGACTATAACGCCACGTTCAAAATCACTTAAATCTTGATAACCTGCCATTGTAGCGGCAAGAACCGATCTAACAGCTTTGCCAGACATCTCTTGTCTTATATAGGCGCTGCCGACCGCATCGCGTTACGCTGATTGGTTGCAAAGCTCCGTTATTTGCATACGCACGCCTGTACCAGTTTTTCTGGCACTTCAGTGTACATGATTTTAGGCACACTTTCAAGTAATTTCAATAGAACTAATTGCTTTCTTAATCTAGTGTTTCCCAACATCCTGCCCGCGGCCCGATATCGGGCCCTGGAATTAATTATACCCGGCCGCCAGAGCTTCTTCTAGAATTGGCCATTTAGTTTTCTAATCATTTTTTATGACTTTTATCGTTGAAATATTCTAAGATGAATAAGCGTAGCGAAAAAATAAGCGTCAGAACGCTTAGACCCCAAAAAAAAGGCAACATCTGCGCAAAAACTGCTCATGATCAAGTCGTGTATTTTGAAATATAGCGAGTATTCATGAATGATCGATAATTTTCAGACATCGAAATCTTTTAGCATTTGAGAAAGGGTATAACGCTCATTATGACCTGCCTACAAGCCGGTTACAATAATATACGATGCGTGCTTTGTCGTTAAAACTAAATGAAATAACATCTGTGTTGCAAATGCCAATCATAAAGAAAATGCATCAAAAAAGTGTGTATTAATAGAATGAGTGTATTAATACTCTTTACGATTATGCAATAATTAATTATTTATACTTATAATAGTTTGATGTATGGACTTTAAAAAAAGTGGAAAGTATTTACGAGCAAAATATGTCGAGACCCGAGACTGGGCCATCGTCTCGTAAAAAGAGAGTTTACCGGCCCTCATCTTATAAAAAAAATTTACCTAGCTGCGGCTTCATAAAGGTCGAGAAGCACTATCGTAATCATAATATCGTAATCATAATATCGTAATCGTAATCTATCGTAAACATAAAAAATATCTAGCTATATACTGAAAAATTAATGTATAAAAGATACGAAATCTAAACGAAAATCAAACGGTATTTTATGAAATGAAAATAATTAATTATATTAAATGCTATTCAGCTTAACAAGATGCCATTCAATTTAACAAAAATATTATTCACCAAAAGAAATGTTATTTAATTTAACAAAAACGTCACTCAATTTAACTAAATGTTATTCAATTTAACAAAAATTATATTCAATTAAAGAAAAAGTTATTCAATTTAACAAAAATTATATTCAATTAAAGAAAAGTTATTCAATTTAACAAATATATAAAAGTAATCCTCACTTTTCTCGCATCAATGATTATTCACTTTAGCGTGTGTAGTGAAAGTTTTTGGAAAAGTTGGCCGAGCAAATGGCACTGTATTTCCAAGCGTGGATGGTTCGGAAACCTATAGGGGAAGTATTCACTTCAGCAAAATGCGTACGAAAATTAAAAAGCTATTTAATACGCGTAGAAAGGAATCGAAACCGAAAAACGTACAATT
>QLNU02014802.1:144460711-144478682 GCA_006491805.2 Dysdera silvatica
CGCTAATTTTAGACTTTTTTGTATGTACGTTGAATTCAAATATATTACCTGTATCAATTTTGTTTTCAAAATTTAAATTCCAGAAAGGATATAGCGAGCATTTTCTTTGGCCCTTAGATCCTCGTTATATATATACAGGCGTAATTTATATTAAAAAGGGCCCGGAAAAAATCTGTCCAGGGCTCGACGAAACCTTAATCTATTTACCATGGTTTACTTTCAATGTAAAATTAGTTGTATTTATCTGTAGTTAAAGATCCTGCTGTGCATTCTGATTCACATAGCTTTTCCTCACATCCATAAAAAATGTGAATAATCCAATGGAAAATGCCACTTTAGATAATTTTTAAACTCAAAATCGATCTACGACCTTTAACTCCCAAGATTATTGAAGATTTTTGCCTTTTCTAATTATACTTCACCCGTAATGTTCTTCAAATGTCACCTTTGCTACTTATGCTGACGTTAGAAGTCAATACACTATATGACCCAAACTTTAAGATTGGTGTCATCCCCCCCTTGCCATCAAAGGTTCACATAAATTTTGTTATGCTTGGGCGTAAAACCAAAAACAAGAGACCTCAAAATCCATTTGGATTTATGCCTCAATGTCACGTAGCTAAAACTGGTAATAGCTGCTCTTGACCAATTTAGTAACTTTATTTGGACCGAAAGAAAACTATAACAAAACATTTTTTTTTCATACAGCAAGTGAACTAATTTTTTTATGTACGTACACTATATGCCCAAAAGTATCCGGAAACTTCTAAAAAACTACTCGGCCAATTATTCTCTAACTTTGGAGATATATAGAAGGTGCTTGAATGCACACTTTCCAATAAAGTTTCGGTGACTTGTGCATTTAGGGGACCACCCACATATTGACAAAGTGAAAAAATATATTTGATCACCCTGTATCATAAAAAGCTGGAAATTATTTGTAACTTTCAGAAAATATTTAACCAGCTATGCTTAATGTCTGTGTGCATTTTTGTAAAATAGACATGTATATTTATGAAGATAGAAACGTTTCTTTAAGAAAACCCAAATTTTGTCACAGGTTTTTTGCTTATAATATCAAGAATTTTCAGTCAAATTTCACGAAACTTACAGAACATTTGTCAACGTATAATAAAAATATTATACTTAAATTAGAAATTAATATATGGAATGCACGATGAGATATGAGCATTTGAAGAAAATAATTTTTTACTGCGCATGCGCGAAAGATATGAATAACTTTCTTTCATAATTTTGTAGTCAATAGTATAGGGCAACTTAAAAAAAATACCAGTGGGATATCTTGAAAATTCAGAAAGTTATCGATGATATAGTGAGCCGTATTTCTCTAATTCTCTGAAAGTAGCTAGATGATAAGGGGTTTTTCCACAAATTGTCATATTCCAAATTACCAAACACCCCTGCTCTGAAAATGAAATATTCCAGATTTATGCAAATAAGGATCAAAAGTATCCGGACACCCCTCTACGTGGTGGATTCTGTTAGTGACGTCAAATTTCTGGCTCTCAGACAAGTATAAAAGAAGTCTGACGAGTTAACAATTATAATTTCAAAGCTAGAAAAGTAAAATGGGAGGAAAGGGCGAGCTAAATGATTTTGAACGTGGTGAAGTCATTGGTTGTCACCGCTGTGGAAAATCTGTTCGTGAGATTTCTGTGATGTTACGAGTGCCCCGTTCCACCGTTAATGTTGTTATCGTAAAGTGGGAACATACGGGGACTACAACGGTGCATCCACGACCTGGTCGACCACTTCGTCTAGTAGACAGGGAACGCAGAGTGCTGAAGAGAGTTGTGAAAGTGAACCGCATGAAATCGGCGGAAAAAGTTCGTGCGGATTTTCAAGATGCCTCTGGATGCAACGTCAGCACAAAGACAGTTCGTCGGGAGCTTCGAGATCTTGGTTTCCATGGCCGAGCAGCTGCATATAAACCAAGCATTACCGCAACCAATGCCAAGCGTCGCTTACAATGATTCAAAGTGTGCAAAACATGGAGCCTGCAGCAGTGGCGTGAAGTGTTATGGAGCGATGAATCACGGTAAACTATTTGACAATCAGATGGTAGAGTCTGGGTGTGGAGAATGCTGGGTAAACGCTTTTTACTTGACTGTATTGTGCCGCAAGTTAAGTTTGATGGTGGAAGCATAATGGTTTGGGGATGTTTCTCATGGTTCGAGCTTGGCACTTTAATTCCTTTGAAGGGAACTCTGAAGACGGGAGGCTATCTCGACATTTTAGACAATTCCATGCTGGCAACAGTTTGGAGTGGGTCCATTTTTGTTTCAACAAGATCGTGCTCCTATCCACACAGAAAGGGCTGTATAGAGCTGGTTTGCTGACATGGATGTTGAGGAATTGGACTGGCCTGCTCAGAGCCCAGACCTAAATCCCATAGAACACCTATGGGATGAATTAGAACGTCGACTGCGAACTAAGCCAGAATGCCCCACATTGGCGAAAGAGCTGACTAATATTCTTTTGCAAGAATGGCATGCAATTCCCACTGAAAAATTCCAGAAACTAGTAGATAGCCTCCCAGATAGAGTGGTAGCCGTCATTGCAGCAAAATATGGCCCCACTTCATACTAATTTTTGACTTCTTGTTGGTTTGTTGTATTTTTATGGCGCAAGGACAACAATGGTCATTCTGCACCAAGCAAGGTTTTTGACTTCTGTAAAGGAGAAGCAAAACATCCTGGTGTACGGATACTTTTGATCCTTATTTGCATAAATCTGGAATATTTCATTTTCAGAACAGGGGTGTTTGGTAATTTGGAATATGACAATTTGTGGAAAAAACCCTTATCATCTAGCTACTTTCAGAGAATTAGAGAAATACAGCTCACTATATCGTCGATAACTTTCTGAATTTTCAAGATATCCCACTGGTATTTTTTTTAAAGTTGTCCTAAACTATTGACTAGAAAATTATCGAAGAAAATTATTCATATCTTTCGCGCATGTGCAGTCAAAAATTATTTTTTTCAAATGCTCATATCTCATCGTGTATTCAATATATTAATTTCTAATTTAAGTATAATATTTTTCTTGTACGTTGACAAATGTTCTGTAAGTCTTGTGAAATTTGACTGAAAATTGTGGATATTATAAGCAAAAAAATTATGACAAAATTTGGGATTTCTCAAAAAAACGTTTCTATCTTTATGAATATACATCTTTGTTTTACAAAAATGCACACAGGCATTAAGCATAGCTGGTTAAATATTTTCTAAAAGTTACAAATAATTTGCAGCTTTTTATGATACAGGGTGATCAAATACATTTGTTCACTTTGTCAACATGTGGGTGGTTTTCTAAATACACAAGTCACCTAAACTTTATTGGACAGTATGCATTCAAACATATTCTATATAACTCCACAGTTAGAGAACAATTGGTCATGTAGTTTTTTAGAAATTCGAAAAAATCTGAAGTGTCCGGATACTCGATGGATAATATATTACACCGGATACTTTTGGGCATATAGTGTATGTCAAAATTATTAAGATCAAGATCTTGTACGAAGAGGGGATTGGCCCTCCCCCATTTTAGCAACATTACTAGCTTTAAAATATTTTCCACTAGTGAAAATTTTATTTTCCCTGCAAACCTCCTCATTTTCATAAAAAAAAAAAATCTTTCTTTTAAAATCTTATGCACAGATTTGATTAAGGTATTTCCGATTTACCTGAAAGGTTACCGATTTTTTATAGATCTTCCGGTCAGAAAACGATTTCTTCCGACTTCAAATGTTTCGTCTAAAATCCTCAATGTTTTTTTTAAATAATGTATTTTTTTAAATACTTACTTTTCTCAGTGGATATTCATTTAATTTTTTGCATGTGTGCGTATTTAAATAATAAATACAAATGGTAAATAAGCGAGAAAAATTCGTCTGGCGTTGACGGCGCATGCGTGGCGATTGACTATAGATTTTTCATTTTCAGAAGTTAGCACTCATAACATCACGCGGCTTGTTAGACGCTAACGGCATTAACGTATCCCAATCAGGCATTCACCAATAACTTTCAAAGATTCAGATTTGGAATGACTCGACATCTACATGGCGGTCTACAAGAGTGAGATTCAACACCTTTCCCCCTGATTTAGAAAATTGCGAAATATAATTCGTTACGAGAGGAAAATTTGAGTTTAACAAATTCTTCCTTTTTTACCACCCCCCTCCCCGTTTTGAAACCCTGCACAGAGATCTATGCTTGAGGCAAAGCTAACCTGGTACACTGTTAAGGCTACGGTGATCTATTCACTCCCGTGCAACAAGTATTCGTTCGAAAATTGGCGAAAAATGAGGTAACCCTCAACATTATTAGGGCATTTATCGTCTAATTGGCAATGCAGAAAAACGCGGTTGATAAAATTCCAGGCGCCAAAATTTTCGCTAAGTTAACGAAGTCTTTTGAGTGGTCAGCTTGCTATAATGATTCTTTTTCCTAAATTTAATAAATACCAGATTTTAATTACAAACATATGCCTATGTTTTATGTATTTGAGCATTATTTTAATGTTTTATGTCCGAAATGTAGCTTTTATTAACTCTGTTAACGTAAGAAAGGGCGAATTATATCGCACTACATCGCGGGAATCAGATTGATCTACGCTTTGTCAGTGTATCAGGATAGCACGCTGGCATATACGTGGATATACTCTATTTCTGAAATCTATTTTAAACTAATCTAAATATATTAATCAACGACAAATTTTCAGGTAGTCATCTGTGTAGCAAAACGATTATTTATTGCTATTTTTGTTATATTATTATTTGCAATAAATAACCGTTTTGCTACACAGCTGACTACCTGAAAATTTGTTGTTGATTATTATAATGCGCTGTGAAAGTCTACGTGAAACTATTTAATCTTAATACAATTTTTTCTCGGTGACTGACTATCTTGGAATAATGCACTTTAATGTATTCGTTTTTAAAAATAACGCATGGTGTTATTAACACTATTTAAAATGGCATTTAAATCCGAATTAAAATTTTGTATTAAGCAAATATGAGTGTATTTGCATTAAATTTTATTACAGGATTGGATAATCGCTCCGGATGGATTTGGAGCATTTTATTGTCACGGGGAGTGCTCGTTTCCACTAAATGCACACATGAATGCAACGAACCATGCCATTGTGCAAACTTTAGTGCATCTAATGGATCCGTCAGTTGTTCCCAAGCCATGTTGTGCCCCTACGCAGCTCTCTGCAATAACAGTTCTCTATTTCGATGACAATTCCAATGTCATTTTGAAGAAGTACAAGAACATGGTTGTCAAGTCATGTGGTTGCCATTAAATGACAACTCCAATGTCATTTTGAAGAAGTAAAAGAATATAGTTGTCAAGTCATGTGGTTGCCATTAACTCATGTGCATAGAACATACCTAACACATGAGATTTACGAAAATAACTGTTTTATGCCATGCAGTGGAAAGTTAAAATGGTTTTATCAAAAAGAGTGGGGAAGTCCGTAAGATTTTATGTCAATATTGATGAGTTTTTCATCCGCAGTTTTACTTTGCCAAGACCTTTTGCTTTTTTTTATAAAATGTAGTCAATAAAAATAGTTATATAAACTATCAAATATATACCTTGGACATTTGGTGTTAATTGTATATCGAAACTATGCATTTTCTTAAAGCTAAATAAACTAGCTGATTATTTTCACTATCTTCAACTTTGACTAGTCACAGATCTTTTGTTCCAGACTTCATGTAACTAACGTTGAACAAAATTGAACGATGAATGATTTATTGAACAGTTTTGGTGGTCAAGTGACGCTGAATTTTTCAGTGAGTCATTCAGAGACAATTTCGTTCACTTCAAAATGTAATTTTTATGTTAAAGAATTTTAATAAAACTTATTTTAAAAGACCGAAATTTCATTTCTTCATTCCAATTTTGGAAGGAATTAGTCCTTCCTCATTCTGAAACCAAATTTTATTCATTATCAGCGTTCTTTCTCTCAATCAATGGATTCAGTGACATCGGTTAAAGAATTCAATGATACCAATTAACGGATTCATTGATATTAATTAACGGATTCAGTGATATCAATGGGGATCTTTTTATTCATCCTCAATGATCTTTCAACCAATAAATTCAATAATATTGATTAATTGATCAATGGTATAAATTAGTGGATCCAGTGATATCAGTCAATGATACCCCTCAAATTAAATTTCATTCATTATCAATGTTGTTACCAATTTTTTCTTGTTCTATTTGGGTTAATTCAATGGATTCGTTCGTTTAAGCAGACGATATTTTTATGCCAACGCGCCCTATGGCAGCGGCGTGCCGTGGGTTACCAGTGGCCGGGGCCAGTTTAAGTATTGCGCCCGCTAAAACCCGTTAGTAGCCACTTTCACGAATCTAACAATGAAATTTCGCACCCCTACGAACTTTGCACACGGGGTTTTCACTCATCTAGCACCAAACGTGCTATGCCATTTCTCTACGGTGACGTAAACGTTCTCGTTTACCGTGCTGCCAACCCTGGTTCGATTCCAGTGGTACTTGTGCCATTTTTTATACCCACCGTAATCTGAGGTTTGATTCCCTAAACAAGAGTGGTCTGAATGACTCCGAAAACTGCAGGCCTGACGCAACATGATCTTCAACTGCCTATGCACCGTAAAACCAGACACTCTACATCAGCGATTTTCAACCAGTGAGTCGCGAGAATTTTTAAAACATGCAATGACTATTTAGTCACACTATTTAGTCTGACTATTTAGTTACAGGTACCAGCTTCATTTCCCCCGAGATTTTCAAGTAAAAAAAAAAACACAAGCAGCAAACAAAACCATAGCGTACAAAGGAACGGTGGACAACCCTTAAGAGGGATACAATAAATTATCAAACCAACTGAACTAGCAGTTCAACAAATGGTTCGCTGACACATGGTGGAAACAGAGATGTCCTTATATACTGTTTATTATTAATATTTTGATGGTCAATCAAAATTTTATATATGGCGTCCTTACGACGAAAGTGTTACAACTCAAAATTCGGTGAAAATGACTTAATGTTACAACTAGATGTAGAAAACAGTGCTGCATTCTCTCGTGTAAACGTTAGGCCCCAAGTTATTCGGGTTTCGGCTAGTTGGCATATGTCATTAGATGAACACAACGTCCCTCAATTCAGCCAGAAACAGGTTTGTTTTTTTTTGTTTTTTTTTCATTTTCTGAAAATTGGGATTTTTTGAGTTGTAACACTTTCGTCGCAAGGGTGCGATATTTTATTTATTTTTTGTCCGATCAGCCATAAATGTAGTTTTTGATGTGTCTCATAAGGGGGGGGGTTCAAGTATTATGTAAGCATCTTGTGGGGAGGGGTTGCCGTTGGTCTTATTTTCCTATGTTAGCCAATGTTAATTTTTGCTTATTGGGAGGAGGGGGGTTGAAATGGCCAAAATATTGCTTACGTAATACTTGAAACCTCCCTAACTGTAGTAATTGATTTTGGCGTGTCGACAGATGCTCACCGTAGTCAGGGGATTGGTTTTCTAATCTTTAGGAGGTTACGATTCCACAGAAAACTGGATGTCTTGGTGCGTCATTTCTTCACTTCTGTAATTAGTTTCGTACCCAGACTCTAGCTGGCGTCTCTAAGGGAAATGCATGCGTCAATTCAATGCTTCATCCTGATCTATATCACAGTTTCTCAAATGGGGCCACATATCTTCGTAAAACAATGCTTTGTTTTGTGGTGGATTTAAATGTAGGCCTATACATATTAAAAATAAAAAAAAATGTGTATTTTCTCATATTTCGTTTATTCGATGAAAATGTGAATCGAAGCAATCTAAACCGAGGAAATTATACAGGGCGTCTCAGCACCAGGGTTACAAACTTCAAGGGGTCATAGTACTCATCAAGGTGAACGATAATTGTCATAGAATCTAAAGTCGCAAACCACCCACAGCGCCATTTCTAAAACCGTCCAGCATGCACAAATATTTACAACCAGTGCATGAGAAGCGCAATATGCTTTATCCTAATCATCTATGCACTTGATCAGCTGACCTGAGTAGTATCTGGCGCTCTTCACGCACTATTTGTAAATATTTGTGAATGCTGGACGGTTTTAGAACTGGCGCTGTGGGTGGTTTGCGACCTTAGGTTCTATGACAAATATCGTTCACCTTGATGAATACTATGACCACTTCTAACCCTGGTGCTGAGACACCCTGTATATTTATGTAACGTGTATCTAACTGGGGGAGAGCCTCAAAACAAGCCTTTTCTTTTTGCTCTCCTCCGCTTCTAACCTAATATCTGAATCTCAAAATTCTTAGCAGCAAAATTAGAACAATTTTGAAACAGATGTATCAACAATAATTTTAAATGGGGGCGGGTTAAATAAATTTCTTATTCACTTTAGTTACACCGTAAACCAAACTACACATTGTCCACTTTTTAAGCAAGAATTCGACATAGGAGCTTGCAGATTTTTATTAATAACTTCAGCCAGAGAGAGATTCAGCGTAGAAGCAGTTTCCACATTGTTTTAATTGCAGCATAGAAAGAAGATTCAGATTCGCACAAATATTTTCTCTAAGAGAAAATAAATTAGTCATTTTGGGTAACTGTGGTCCATGGGGGGTAACTCTGTGTCAATTTCTGGTTTTCAATAATATGGTAGATTTAAAAATGGTCGTGGTCACGGGTGGTCCACAGTCATAGACGCCCATACGAGTACTTCTGGGGAGGGGGTGAGGAAAATTGCCTTCTCAAGGTTGTTAAACATTTTAGTGAATGTACAAGATGGCGCAGTATAGCCCAGATGCTCTTGCGCCATAAAAAAGCCAAACAATCAAGATACCAAAATGCTACAAAAATAATTGATACTGCTTGACAATTAGTAATGAGCTAAAAAGTACCTTATTTTAAAATGTGACTGTAAACATTTTGAAAGGAAATGCATGACAGAATCAGCCAAATCAAATTTTTAAATTGCTGGGGGGCCTCAAGCCCCCTCTGCCCCTATATGGGAGGGCCCGTGCCCACAGCTGCAATCTGCTGTCAAGGCTATTAAGCTACTTTTCATCTCTCTATTTTAGAAAATAACTTGGCGAAATTACACACAGGGTTATTCAATCACCCAGCTGTTTCTCTGAAGTGTAGTCTACAAGGTCTATTTGAAAGTTGTTTTGAAGTTGATGTTCAGATGAAGTGAAACTGTTGTGGAGTGAAATTATAGACGGCCTTGTCAAGACACATCTAGAAACCTAACTGTTCCGACTTTTACTTTGAATACCATGAAGAATTTTATTGGAATTTGTGCTACCGGTTTAAAGAAATTACCCAGAATGACCTTGCAGCCTCATGTTAATAACCCATTTTTGTTGTGCATTTCATTAGTATTTTTAACAACTAAAGGCTTATATTTCCTATTCCATGCAATTAGCTGCACAAATACTATTAGAACATGCTTGGGACAAATGAAAATAGAGAAAATGTGGAACAAAATTAACCTGGGAGAATGTACTTCCATTTATTGACCAGTGGTTTGTTTTTAAACAAAACTCTGAACAAGATTTATTTTGAAAGCACTGCTGACGTAATGTTCATAATCAGTTGATGCCAGACAGTTTGATCCCGAAAGAGTGGCAAGTAGATCCATCAACCAGTTGCACTCCTTCAATGGTACTTTCACGGGAGCTTTTGCAGAATATTTTTTGAAGGAATTGCTCACACATCGTCGGTGTTGGTGAATGTTAGCCCACATACTTTCTGGTGCTTCTGTTTAACCCTTTCGCCGCAGGGAGGCTACCGCGCAACGAACGTCGCGCATACTCGGCGATTCGTTAGACAATTCATACATAGGCTTACCTCGCATGTAAACAAGCAGGTCAAAAGACGAGTCACAAAAAGGAAGGGTGGGTAGAGATCTCGATTTTTGTGAAAGATCGTTCTCGGTTATTAATTCTGAATTATTTCTGAATTATTATTATATATTAAGGTTTTATTTTGGACACGTTTGAAATACAGTCGTACCTCGTTAAGACGAATTACTTTTAATACGAACCGTTTTCTGAAGTTCCGTCAGACCGAATAGCGTACTATCAGCAGGGGCGGCTTAAGGGAAGGGCGAACTGAGCGGCAGCCCGGGGCCCCGTTTGGATGAGGGCGCCAAACTGAAGTCAAATTTAACTTTTTTAATTGACCCAGTAGTAGGAAATCTCTTCAAAAACGAGACATCTTTAGAGAAATCCTTTCGGACTTCTGGACACTTATAGGGTATATGGCTCACTATGCATATGTGAAATTCTTCTGTTTCCGGCGGACGGGACGCCCCTGATTGTCATGGGCGCCCATATGAGTACTTTTAGGGGGGGGCTGAAAAATTACCTCCTTCTTAAGGCTGTCAAACATTTTAATGTATGTACAAGATACTGAAATGCTACAAAAATAATTGATACTGCTTGACAATTAGTAAGCTAAAAAGTACCTTATTTTGAAATGTAACTAAAAATTTGAAAGTAAGTGCAAAGCTGAATCGGGCAAATCAAAATTTTGAACGGCTAGGGGCCTCACTCTGCCCCCCCCCCCATATCGACTCCCATGCATACTATTCCTTTCGGATAAGACGAATTACTGTTAATATGAACAGATTTTCTGTTCCCCTTGGTGTTCGCTTTAATGAGGTTCGACGGTAACATGAAGGTTTAACCTTTTTACTGCTAGGTAAGATAACCTGCTAGGATATAGGTAGGATAACCTGCCAGGTAGGATAACCTGCTAGGGAAGACTGCTAGGATCGAGAGACCAGTGTAATGTGAGTTTGAATGAGACAGTTTTGATTCTTCTCTGTGCAGCAATATTTCTAGTTGTCCGGCATATTGTAGTGTTGCGCAACTTCAAATGTTTATTAAAATTTTATCAAATTATTGGTTTGAAACCAATTGGTGGTCATCTATGAATG
Organism: Dysdera silvatica; assembly: GCA_006491805.2. Classification (NCBI taxonomy): domain Eukaryota; kingdom Metazoa; phylum Arthropoda; class Arachnida; order Araneae; family Dysderidae; genus Dysdera; species Dysdera silvatica. Next base: position 144,471,682 of record QLNU02014802.1, read on the forward strand.
CAATATTCACTTTGAAATTTTAATGTAATTTCAAAATAGGTTTTGTGGAAATATGAATTACGTGTATATCTGACATGTAAAGAATATATTTAATAGTTTAGTTGAGAAATACGATATGAAGTGAAATTTGGTACCATATTTTTAATTTTATTATGTAATATAATAAACGAGCAAATTTCATGAATTAACATAAATAAAAAGCACAATAAAATATGAGTACACATTATTATAGGGAAACTCGTTCAAAAGAACGAATCTAAAAAAAAGTGCGCTGATCTTAAAAGAATCGTTCACAAAAATCACGACGTCGCCTATCTTAACAGAAAACATCCGACACTTTTGGCCAGAATACCCAGCAGCAAAAGGTTTAATTCTACTTATTGTAAACTTGCTTAGGCGTAATGAGCTTCCTTAAGGTGCGTGCACACATGCAACGTCGCCTAACATCCTGTGTCATGCGATGATGATACGGGGCGAAAATCGCAACGTATCATCAGTGCGTAACATCACTGCTTCCCATCGGTTCATGCCGACTGGATATCAGCACGAACTGCGTCCCATCAGTTCACGCCGATATCCAATCTACACTGACAAAACGCTGTTGTTCGTAAACCGGCCCAAATCACGAACAAGGAGTGCAACATAGCCCTGTAACATTCCTTTAAAGCGACGGGGAAAAATGACAACTGGTGGACGCGGAAATGTTACGATGTTCTGTTACGGAGTGCGGTCCAGACTTGATACGCGACGGTGTTACGATACGGTGTTCTGTTGCATGTGTGGACTCGGACTTATACGTTAAGCCTTTCATTGTGTCTTTGATGACATGAATCATTCTTAGCCGAAAAAATTAAGATGTGGATATACGTACGTAACAAAACAATTTAAATTTAAAACTTAACCTGAAAAACGGAAATGAGTTCAAACTTTATTTCTGCCACGCCTTATGATGTCATTTTCTCAAACCTAGGATCTTAAGTTGTATTTGCGTATTGTCTATTACTGGAAAAAGCTTTCATAAGGTGGATCCATAACTCTAAAGATAAAGATGATGAAAATGAGCGATGGAGAGGAAAAATGGGTGGTTTCGTAAAGAACAGGTTTATTTTTGGTGTGAGAACAAGAACACTCGAGGAAAAGAAAAATTGAGTCGTTTCCTCGTCGGCAATAATTTACAAATGCTTTATCTGTTCCTGAAGTTGACCGTATTTCCTTTTGAAATCCTACGACTTAAGGAAAAGTCTAAAAAATACTAAACGTTTAATTGTAGCATCCGTTTAAATACCCATTCTCACCATAAGTTACATTACATACGTAACGAAAGCAAGAAAACCGATTGGCTAATATGGCAGCAAATTAGGCATCTGTAATAAGCTCGAAAAATGTGGCGATCCGAATTTATTAGATAAGAATTCTACACTCGTTCGTCTTAATATGAAAACCAGGAAACCTAGAATAGAGAAAGATTTAAAACTTGCCAAAATTTAAAACTAATTAGAAGGAAGAATAAATATTATAATTAGAAAGATTAAATATATATATATATATATATGTGTGGACGATCCCTTGCTTCTGAAGCAAAACTTCAGGAATTGGAAGAAGAACTTGACAAGATCAAATGGGACATTGTAGGACTCAGTGAAGTTAGAAGAAAAGGTGAAGAGTTGGTGGAACTTAAAAGTGGACATTTGTTTTATTATAGAGGAACGGAAACTGGAAGAACAAGTGGTGTTGGCTTCTTAATCAACAAAAGAATTAAAGACTACCTTCTTGAAGTCGAAAGCACGTCAGATCGAGCAGCGAGGCTTGTTGTTCAACTAACCCAGCGATACCAACTTCAAATAGTACAGGTATATGCACCAACATCAAGCCATACCGACGAAGAGGTTGAAGAATTTTATGAAGAAATCAAAGAGTTACACACCAAAGGGAAACAACATATCAAGCTCATCATATCAAGTCATCAACTCTTTAAGATCAACAGACATTGAGGATGTGTACATTGACATGGTGAAACGTGTGTATAAAAATGCAAGTGCAAAATTTCGGTTACATAAAGATACCAAAACTATCAAAATTGGTAAAGGTGTGAGGCAGGGAGATACCATTTCTCCAAAACTTTTTACTTCAGCTTTACAGATGATTTTTCAGCTGATAAATTGGAATAACAAGGGAATAAAAATAAATGGTGAATATTTAAATCATTTGCGGTTTGCTGATGACATTGTTATTTTTTCAACGAACCCATTAGAACTCCAAGACATGGTACAGGAGCTCTCAACTAGAAGTAAAGAAGTTGGACTCAAGATGAACCTACAAAAAACTAAGATCATGTTCAATAATTTCGTAGAGGAAACAAAAATACAAGTTGACAACATTGAGCTAGAAATTGCTGATTCATATATTTACCTTGGCCAGCTGATTTCAATGGATGGCAACATTATGAAAGAACTCAACAGACGTATTAAACTTGGCTGGAGTGCATTTGGAAGAAACAGTTTTATCCTGAAGGGGAAATTGCCTTTGTGTCTAAAAAGAAAGGTCTTCAACCAGTGTGTATTGCCAGTCCTCTCTTATGGATCAGAGACATGGAGTCTAACAGTTGGAGCAATACGAAAGTTACAGACAACGCAAAGGAGCATGGAGAGGTGCATGCTTGGAATAACTAGGAGAGATCGAAAAAGAAACACTTGGGTGAGAGAGCAAACTAGAGTAGAGGACATCATTGTTAAAGTAAAAGGGCTGAAATGGCGATGGGCTGGGCATATTGCAAGAAGAACTGATCAACGATGGACAACAGAAATTCTGAACTGGATTCCAAGAGACCACCGAAGACCTAGAAAACGTCCTCAAACTAGATGGGTGGATGAAATAAGAAAACAGGTTGGGGTGACGTGGAAGCGAATTGCTCAGGATAGACTTGTGTGGAAAGCATTTGGAGAGACCTTCATCCAGCAGTGGATAGATAATGGTTGAATATGATGATGATATATATACTGAAAAAATCGAGTCACCCATGACGACCCGATAGGTGAAGAATGTAGAAAAAATTGCATAAGATATGTACAGGGCGGTTGCAATGAAAGTCTCCTAGTTTAGAGCATCCTGTATCTCGGACTATTGAGAGGAATGACACAAATTGTACACACATAATAAAAAAAAAGTCCGAAAATTCGCCAGTAGGGGAAAATATGGCGCTCTAAAGGCGAAAAAATATGGAAAAAACACATAAAATGAATAAGACAAATCTAAAATTATATTTTAATTTTTTAATTTGGCTCGTTGAAAAACTACAGAGGGTGTTTACACATTTTTAGAACGATATCGATGAAGGATAAAAAAGTTTTTTTGTTTGAAAAAAATCTAGCAAGAGTTTCTTACTTGAAATGTAAAATAACGTTTGCAATTTTTAAATTTATTCTGTATCCAAAATGTTAGAAGTAAACAAGCTGTGGATCGAAAGATGTGTTTTTGCGTTTTCCGAAAAAAAATTCTTATTCCGTAATTAAAGAACGTTGTAAAACGAATGGCATTAAAATTTCTAAGTGCAAAATAAGCAACATTATTAATCGAAAAGGGAAAAAAAACCCCTGTACATCCTTACTTTTACATTGAAAAAAGATCCCAAATGAACACCAACCAAAGGTACGTACTATCACAAATATTTCTAAAGTGAGATCACTGGTAACAAGAGAAAATCCACCGACGCAGAAATCAGTTGCAAACTCTTTAAGAACTTCTGTAGCAACAGCAAATAAAATAATAAACCAAGATTTACAGTTTAAAAACTAAAAAGCATAATGTTGGTTTGCTCTTTCTGAGGCATGTATCTCAACGCAAAACATTTTGTAGAACCCTCCTGCATGAAGACCATTTAGCAGAAGATAAACGGAAACGCATTGTGACACTTTATGAAACATGGGTTTGCCTAAATGATTGCAACAATAAAAGGTCTATTAACCATCGAAAACGCGGAGAAAAAAATGTCCAAACTTGGTTCCGAGAATGCAAAGAAAACTTCAGTAAAGGATTTATGATTGTCGCAGGTTTCTCTTACAATTGGAAATTAAAATTAAGAACAATAGGCAAAAAACGAAAAAAATTTAAATCAACCCATCATACTATCAGACGAATGTTTTACGTCAATATCCACAGAAGACATTCCAGTTCTTTATCCCAACGACTTTCAAATTGTGAAACTTCTACAAGATAAAGTTACAAGCCATGCTTTGAAATCTACACTGCCTTCCTGGAAAATATGTAGACTTACATGGATATTGTATATCTACCTTTTCAACATATTCCTGAGAAGTCCCCTGTTGTTTCTCCTATGAACTATTGAAAGGCTGTCCTGAAGAAAATTATTGAGAGTATGCGGTGCTGTCTTAATTAAGGAGTATTGAAATTGCGGGGTAACTCTGGACTTGGTGACCTCACAGCGCCGAGCTGACTGTCATTTAACTTCTCACCTATTGTCCATCTAAACCCAAGGTAACAGTTGCAATTTTCATCAGTTTTTTATTCTTCTCCTTGTCGTACGCAGGATATTTTTTTGAAGCTTGGGGGTTTTCCTCATTTGCTCATTTGTGTCCATTCAAGTTTGTAAATGACTAGGGGAAAAAAAAAAAGGCTGAACTTTGTTGAAAGTTGCCCAAAAACCAGCAAATACAAAAGCTTTTTTGAGACCTTGAGAGTATGCGGCGCGTACTCTGTATTTTCTAAAATTTTTTGAGAATATGCGGAGACAGCCCTGGACTATTATGCTTTTATACTGCTAAAAAGAAATCTCTTGAAAAACGCAAACGCATCACGATTGATGGCCTCTGGAAAGTGTTGTAAGAGGAATGGAAAGCAAAATCAATACAATTTTTACGAAAAGCCCTTCTATCATGGAAAGCACGTTGCAGACGTATGATCTAGAAAAGGGGCTTTCGAATCAAACATTTAAAAGCTTGATATTTACATTTTGAGCATCAATGAGAAGGTTCCGAAATCGTTTTGTAAATGTGCAGACACTCTCTGTAAAGGGAACTTGCACAGGAAAGCGCTTCAACGGAAAAGTGTTTTATGCAAATTTCTGTACTGACGTAGGTGTGTAATTTTCATTTTATTTTCAAATAAAAATTTTGGGGTAATTTATGTAAACTTCTTTTAGTTTTTGCAACGAGTCAACTTAAAAAATGAAAATATGATTTGAGATTTGTCTTAGTTATACAATTTTCGTGTTTTTTTTTCCCATTTTTGGAGCTCCACGTTTTCCCCTATTGGCGAATTTTGGGACTAAATGTTTTTGAGAAATCCTCCTCCACATCCCTTGAATAATACGTGTACAAAATTTGGTGTTATTCCTTTTATTAGTTTGGGCTGTAGGGAGCTCTAAACAGGGAGACTTTAATTACCAAAAAAACCACAGGGTATTCAGGGGAGGACTGAGCTGGTAGGCCCTTATGGGCGAATGGACAAGCACTCGCGCCCTCCGAAAGTCTAAGGTATGAGCCATTTGAGAGGACACAGTCCGCCCCTGCCTGTATGTATTCCCTACATTTCAATGTTATACAGCGAGTTCTCTGCGATAGGATTAGTTGCTTAAGGTGGTATTCAAACCACGAAAGGTTTATGCAAAACAAATTTACAGGGAAGCGGATCAAGACAAGAGTGTTCAAGCGCTGTAGTTGTCACCATTGGGTCGCGTGTATGAAGAAAATAAACAGCAATGATTGTATCAGCTTGTTAACGACGCATAAGGAACAGAAAGCGTCTTAGATAAGATAGCTAGATGAATGAATACGGAGATAAGGACGAAATGCATAATAGAATAGCTGTTTAACATAAAAACAAAGGGCTCAAGATAAACCTAGAGATTTTGAAGACATTTTTGTTCAGCAGTGAATGGACAAAGGTCAAACAGCATCATAATAATAGAAACAACAACAACATATATTCATCGATCATTGCTAATGAAGAAAATTCAATTGAATTGTATAATCTCGTTTCATTTAATTGTCACCAAAGTAGTATGGGCGTCACCATAGCGCCAACCGAGAAGCAGGGAGAATTCCTGACCCTTGACCCTAAATGGGACCATCGGCCTATCAAGACCATTACGTACGCTGCCTGGTGGTGCGAATCGGTATTTATTTTATTCGATAGGTAAGTCTTTAATTAGATACCCCACCTAGTGGTATGAGTTGGTACTTATTAACATTATCGCCACCGTGCTATCCCTCCGTATCAAGACCACCTTTAATTACGTGCGCCGCCTGGTGGTATGAATTAGTATTTATTTTATTGTTTTTGATAGAAAATCCTTAACTAGACGCGCCACCTAGGGGTATAAGTTGGTACTTATTCACATTATCGCCACCGTGCTTTCCATGTTAATTTAAAGACGTCTTTTTTTTTTCACAGCGCCCCACACCGGGAGCAGAACACACGATCTGTTGGTTCGTAAGCGGACGCTCTAACCGTTAGACCGATGATGAGTTGATAAGATCCACCTAAACTCTCTTCTTAAATCGATATACACAGCCCAAACGTTTCCCACCTTATCGGTGACATCCTTTTCTGATAAGAGTTCACGTTATCTATGGTTCTGATAACAGCTCGTTATTCTGGAATTTTTGTAACTGGTATGTTCTACGGTGTAATTAATAATTAAGGTTTTTATTACCTATGCTGATCGCTAGTTGTTCATTTTTCTCTATTATAAAAATTTTGTTAATCAGTAAAGTCCTTTTCTTGGTGCATTCTAGGATTTTCATTTAGGGGCTTATAATTATTATTTTGTTATTCAACATTATCTTTTATGATCAATAGCTGTTTTCGTAAGTTTCTTTATAGAAGTTTCGTTAGTAATTTATTAAAGTCCTTTTTTTTCCAGATATATTCTACGAATTCACTTTAAGATTTATCATTATTAAGATGTATAATGTGATTTATTTAAAGTTTTTTATTACCTTTGATGATCGCTAGTTGTTCATTTTTCACTTTTATAAAAATTT
>QLNU02014802.1:144478782-144494803 GCA_006491805.2 Dysdera silvatica
GAAACAGAAACATTTTGATTAATAGACTTCCTCCTTCAGTAAAGATCTGGGTAACCATTCCTTTCATGAATTAATTATTTTTCATATTATTTTTTTTCAGTTTACGGAAATGTGTGTGGTAAATAAATTTCTAGCAGAGAACTGACATTATGATGTCATTTACGACTCGGAGCGTTAAATTATTTCAAATTGAGTTCAAAGGGCAGTCATGGTTTTATTCATAAGAAATACTTGTTTCACTTCCGCAAGATCCATTACCAAATATGGTTTTGCCGGTACTTTGTCTCGAATGATAATGATTTCATTACTTTGATGAGTCCAGTCGCCATCACTTTCTGTGTTGATGCCTCCAGACAAAATAAATAAAAACAAATCGGAATACGCGAAAGAAAAGAATAATTGGAGAATAAAGAACAAGTGATAGAAAGATCGTGACTTGATAAGTCCGGTTTACGACTACAATATGAAAGAATAAGATTTTTTGCGAAAGCAGAACAAATTTCTTTTTACGCATCAAAATTCTCCAGGCTTCTCGGAAAGGTACAATATGCAGGAAAGGATTTCTCTACGAAAAATGGATTCCATTTATATGGATGAACTGTTGAATACTCAAAGTTTTTCAAATACCGTTGCTAATTATGTTTATTAAAGCAGGGCCAGATTTAGGGTACGAAGGGCCCTTGGCGCAACGGTTTTTGGCACCCCGTCCATTGGCGTAATTAGAAGAGGCCAACCCCCTAAAAAATTTCTGCTAAGCATTGAAGTGGTTAGCCCCTAGAAAATGGGTTAGTTTCCCTAAGATAAAAAAAAAAATTGCCACTAGACTTCGAAGCTGTTTACTCACATGTCCTCCTCCCGCCCCACCAGGAAAAAACAAATAAAATTTTGTCATTTTGCCCCCTCAAATGCAAAGAAAAATCGCGAAGGATAGGGAAGAGACGACATTTATGATTACCATATGTGCATTATTATAAGATATAATAATGATATTTTTATAAATAAATTTAGTTTATTTGACGAAGAATTTTTTTTCGATGTTTAATGGAGAAAAAGCGGTTAGACTGACTTTTTTCAGAATTTCAAGTGAAGATAAAAGGTGGATTAATTACAAATTAAAAGGACGCTTTCACGAGGAGTGCAGATCGACGCAATGTAGATAGAGCGTAATTAAAAGAAAGGTGAAGTTCGCTACTTTTTGAGTTCCCTAAAGATTTGGCGACCTATCCATTTGGTATTTTTCTATGAATAAATTAATTTTATTTGACGACGATTGTTGGGATTTTTTTGGATATTGGGGAAAGGGGGGAAAAGACAGGATGCAGAACAAAATTTCAGTGAGGGCGCAAAGCTTGAAAATTCACTTGTAAGTTTAGTTTTATTTTTTACTTGAAAATAATCATTTTTAATGTGAACTTATTATTCTCAGGGTGGGGCGCGCACCCCCTTCCTGGATCCACTCTTGGGGGCAGGAGTTATTTCACGCAATTTTTCAGAATTTCAGATTTAGAAAATAATGGTGGAGGGCGCCTTCTCGGGGAAAGCTGATCGACAGAATTCTACGGTAAATAAATTATAATTTAAAAAAAAGAAATCTTCACCACTTTTTTTTGCGCCCCATGAAATTTGGCGCCCTGGGCAAGTGCCCAACGTGCCCATTTATAAATGCGGCACTATATTGAAGTACGATCATTTTCTGTGTTTGCCACGATGGATTCTAACAGAGTATTTACAGCATACAGGCCTGCACAAAAGTTTAGACACAACACAAATTTGAGTATAACAAAATACTATTAAAACTGAAGAAGTAGGAACTTTAATATTACGAAGTATGAACACATGTAATATGCAAATTAAAAATTTGAGAACAGAAATCACATCAGTAGCGAACTTGCTGCAATATATAACTTAAAATAAGTAAAATATGTGGCACAAAAGTTTAGGCACAAACATAAATTTTAGCACTTGCATAAGGAAATGAACAATTTTAATAATCAATGTAGCCACCATTACTTCGTATTAGATTAAATACGCGGTCGTTCATTGAAAGCACAAGATTTTGAAAGGTTTCTGGTTCAAAATTAAACCACGCTTCTTCTATAGCCTTTTTAAGTTCTAAAACGGACGGATATTGCTTTCCATTGGCATACACAACATTCGTTAGTATGCCCCATACATTTTCGATGGGATTACAGTCAGGACTAAGAGCAGGCCAATCGAGAACTGTAATATTTTTAGCGCTCATCCATTCTTTTGTTGACCTGGATGTGTGGATGGACGCATTATCTTGTTGGAAAACCCAGTTTCGTCCACATAAAAGTTCGCCAAAAGGTAATAGGTGACTTTCAAGAGTTGCCTGGTATGCCTTGGAATCTTGTTTTCCATTCAAAAACGCCAAAGAAGTCTGTCCATTGAAGCTAAAGGCTCCCCAAACCATGACTGAACCTCCTCCTTGACGTCTGCTGAACCGACTTAAGGGGCGTTTTCGAAGATCGTGCCAGTAGTGCGAAAGGCCATCGGGACCATCTAAGTTCCACTTTTTTTCATCACTAAATAACACCTGCAGCCATTCGTCACTGTATGATATGTGCTGCCTTGCCCATTGTAGTCGTGCTTGTTTATGATGTAATTGCAAGCAGGGCTTGCGGCGCATTTTTGCATATCTCAAATGCCTGCATTCTACAATCCTTCTACGTATGGTTTCTCTTGACACTCGCATTGCTAACGTGTTTTTTATTTGATTTGCAGACAGGCTTTCATTTGAAGCCAATCTTCGTATTTGTCTATCATCCCGAATGCTGGTCACTCGAGGCCTCCCAGATCGTGATTTTGGTTGATACTGATCACCCCGGGATAACACTCGATAAATGCCTCGCTTTGAACGGTTCAATGCAACAGAAATTTGAGTAACAGATTTACCTTTAGTTTTCAGCCTCCAAATCTTCAAAATCTCGTCATTCGTAAATTGCTTTGACTTCGGCATCGTTCTAAGCATTCTAAATTATTTCAGGCCTTATATAACAACTCTGGGAAACGCCCCTTCGATCACTTGGGAACTTCGCGCCGTTAATTTGCATAAATCTGACATATGTGCCTAAACATTTGTGGCATGCAGATTCCAATATTACGGTGTTGGGATATTTTGTTTCAGTACTTTTGGTAATCTTTTAAGTTGCACAATTTATTATTGGTTCTAGGATTATTTAGATACAATATCGGCGAAGTTCAATGCAAATTCTCGCTTTTATTTATAATTTGCCTCTGTGTCTAAACTTTTGTGCAGGCCTGTACTATATCATACCATACTATCTCTGAGTAGTATTGATATAATACCGATGACTTAGTTGGATTCTTTGGTAATGTCGGTTTGTAAACCTTACTTCAACTAAGTGAGTGAGTGAGCATTTTGACATAAATGAGACAGGATATAAGGCTTTTGAATCGACTCTCAACCTATCAGACAACGTTCAAGTATTTTTAATGAATTGCATCGATACAATTGATACAATGATACCACTGATACGATACAGTATGCATGAGCTAATATCATCCTAAAATCCAACCTTATAGAACTCTGGGCTATGACAAATTGTATACATTTTGTATGCATTGAATATACGGCGGTCTTAAAAAGTATTAAGAGTTATTCCAAACCAAATAGTCATTCATTGCAAGTATTATGAATATCAATATTTGATCATTTCATGACACCATGCCGAATAATGTCAGTTAGTTTTAATTTACATAGGTATTAAGGACACAGAATGGCTCTAATACTCATTATCAAGCAATTGCTCCAACCAAGCAATTTCAAGATTATTGTGAATAATCCTCGAGTTTTTGAAAGGACTAAAGAAGCAAATATAATTTTTGCAAATGACATCATCCTCGAGGGGATTAAACATCGAAAAAAAAAGGTTCTTTCAACCTTAGAACTGGTTTTGCCTTATTTCTCATTCCTTTCGGATCAGTATGATATATTGTGGGTTTTATCCAAGTCTAATTATTTCACACTAGTTTATGGTCTTATTTAATAAACTGCGAATTTAGTATCTTCATTAAATTAACAATAAAGTAAACGAAATATGTTTTAAAGTTTTAAAGGTTTGTTATGACATTATTATATAATGCCATATATTATATTATATTATGCTAGCTATATATAATGCCAGCTATTACATAATGCTCCCTAGCTCGCATATGGGATAAAACGACGTTCCAAATAACGCAACGCTTCTTAATTTTTTTTAGCTTAATGTATTGTGTATGGAGAATAACGTTACTAACACGACATCTCAAAACAGATATTCGTCTATGTCGACACACATTTATGTTCCCCGTGGTCTTCGAACATTGGCTAAACAATCTTGACAGGAAAATATGGAGCGAAAATAGAAAAAAAAATTAATGGTTCTCGATAATTTCAACTCAAACTGAAATTCTAAACACAGCAAAGTCCCCAAAAGATAGAAATATTCTTGGTGACGAAGAAACCTCAGAAGACGAATTTGATATTAAGTTAATTATATTGCACGAAAAAGTCTTACAAGACATGGATGCAATTCGTTGATGTCTGCGAATACAGGATGATACGACAGCATCTCTAGAACATTTACGCATGGTTGAAGGCAATTTATATTCACTGAAAAAAAAAGCAAAAACAAACTGCAATTTTTGATTTTTTAAAACTATACGAAAAATTTTTCATTGCACACAAATTAAAAAAACCCCATTCATGCATCACAGTATATACTGATGCATTATGATATTTAAGAAAAATCTATAAAAATATTTGCATTAAAGCAAGAAATAATTAGCAACATCTTTTTATTCTCCAGAAATTTAAATTAATTATTTTATTATTTTTTTTAAGTTTTCTTCTACGTCCAATTGACCATAAATCGCTTATCTCATGAGTTGTCGAGTTTCTGGGACTCCCCTCTTTATGAATGGCGGAAGAAGTTGCGATTATTGTCGAATCGGGTTCTGAAATGGGATGGAGAGAAAGCAAGCAAAGCGAAGCAATGCCATAAATGAGTACGACAAAGAAAATTACGGCAATAAAAAGGAAGAAAACCACGTGTAAAGCGAACGTAACTGAATAAACACAAAATAAACCAAAGCGAAATGGAATGGATACTGTGTAAAGATAATACATCTTGGGGCGTTTGACAGAACGTTTTAGAAATAGAGCAAAGGAAAAGAATTAAAGAAGCATATTAAAGTGGTATGCTTATATTTGTGTCGCATTATGTATCCTGACCAGTAAGCATTGAAGAATAATAGAGGAAGGCTAACGTATTCCCAATACGTAAAGATTGTGTCGCCGGTTCCGCCATATTGCAGGTCTGTTGAGTCCATGTAAATACTGAAAAGTATAGATTTTTGTATATGCTAAACACTGATTAAATGTTAGAATAAAGAGTTTTGTCTTTCAGGTTTCCCAAGAATCTTGAGAGACAGAGTTTATATCGTAATTTAATAATAATAACATATCGTAATTTAATAATAATAACATATCGTAATTAAATAGTAATAACATATCGTAATTTAATAATAATAATAACATATCATAATTTAATAATAACAACATATCATAATTTAATAATAAGGGTGTATCGCAATTTAATAATAATAGTAATAATAATGTATAGTAATTTAATAATGACAAAACGCTGTTTAAACTGAAAATCGTTTATAACGAACACCGATTATCTGAACATTGCTTAAAAAAATAATCTTCTATACTAGATTTTTTAAATTTTTTTAAGTGGACACTCATTCCATGTTTTTTGGCAAATGCTTTGTTGCTCCTGAGGTCAATTAAAACCACTAAAGTTCAATTTACAGCGTGTTCATACAATTTTTCAGTACTGTTTTTGGTGAAAACTATTATTTTTTTATATTTGAGCATTTTTATTTATTTTGCTGCTGAATATAGGCAATAAATATGAAATCTGTCACAACAAAATATTTTATATGTGTTTTGCAAATTTATTATATTTCTTATTCTCAAATAATCTGGTGTTCATGTAATTTTGGAACACAGTATATAATTCTATTATTGATAATCTTTTTCTCTCTCCAAATAAGTTCCATGATAGCTCTGTCTACAACATCCATTTAAATTATTCTTTTTATGGTATTTTAATAAAAGTTTGGCAGAAAGCCCTGCAAAATGTCCTTTTGCAAAAAATGTGAAGTTCTATTAAATTACCACGAGTGTGATTTACATAAGCATTGCTATTTGCCCAAAAGCAGTACAGATATTCATAAAAATCAAGCATGGAAATTTTAACAACAGTTAAGCGCAGATATTTGCGTAATATTCATGCATATGTGCAAAAGCTGTAAGCAAAATTTTGTTATTATGTGTAAATAAACCTGAGGTAAGAAGTAGTCATACGCCTACCAAACAGTCATTTACATACCAAATATATTATAAATTAAAATATTTTACACAAATTGGGAAAGTAATAATGTTAATAGCGAGAGAAATAGAGTTGTGATCATAAATTTTACCATTATTTGATATTCAAAATCATATATGTTTGAATATGATTATAGGTGTGTATTTTTGAAATTTTAATACTATATTTTAATATCCTAAATTACAATAGCGACGTCCAAAGTTTGAAGATTTAATTTTTCAAAAATTGCGTTTTACTTAGAAGATAATGACGTATTAATGCACAAGAGGCAATTCTTTTAAAAAGTTTGATGTATTTAATGAATTATTATCATCTGAAAATAAATATATTTTTTCGTTTTGTATCATGAAACAAAATGTACAAAAATGGGTATTTTTCGTAAAAACCACTTTCTTTCAATGTTGTTCTTTTTAATGCTGTTTTTGAAATTTAAATCGGACGGGAAATATTTGAATGAATTATTATCATCTGCAAATAAATATATTTTTAAGTTTATATCATTACATAAAAATGCGTATTTTTCGAAAAAAAACCTTTTTTTAACGTTGTTCTTTTTAATGTTGTTTTTAAAATTTAAATAGAAAGGGAAATATTTGAATTAAATTACTAACTACTCATTTTCTCCACACTTTTAATGAGAATTAAAGTTAAAAAAAAAAAGGAGTTCATTAGTTGAATTATTTGTGCAAGTACTTAAACTTGGGTTATGAAAATGTGGATTATGTCCAAAAATTAGGATTAATTTTCCTTTTTTAAAAACTATTTTCACAATATTTTAGTTCTATTCAAACATTGATGCATTTAGTTATCCTCTCCGTTATTTCCATTTAACATCTTTTTTTATAAAATATTTATATTACTAATGTCATTTTGTTCCATGAAAGCTAATATTTTATAATGCAGTGCAGAGACATAGTTACCATGTCTTCCAAACCGCTCACCTACATTTATTTGTTTATGCAAGCAGTTTGGCCAAAAGTAAAAGGATCCAATGTGATTTGTCTCGCCGCCATACTTCTTGTGGATAGCGTGCCAGCCTCCTCTGGAACGGTGTTAAATCCTGGCCACCTCTTCGCGCCTTCACACTTTCCCATCATTTCATGATTCATTCATTTCAATTAATTCATCATTCATTTCAATTAATTCATCATTCATTTCAATTAATTCATCATTCATTTCAATTAATTCATCATTCATTTCAATTAATTCATCATTCATTTCAATTAATTCATCATTCATTTCATGCGATCCCATCATTTCATGAATGCAGTTCAAACATTTATTTCATTATTTTGTAACCCCAAACTTATCTGGGAATAAAGATAAGCTTTGATACTCTCAACATTTCTCTCATCATCATGCATAAGTAAGGAAAATGCCATCTTTCCAAGGTACAATCAATCTGCTTAATAACAGGCTCTCACACCGTCGTGGTTTCCAAAGAGATTCTTAGGAAGCATGTAAAGGTATAGTAGAAAAGTTCGCGAATATTGCTGATCCTCAGCGATGTAATACCCATTTACTGACAGACATATGAACATGACTGTGGTTCTCCACACTGTGGCAATCCACTGGAGGAACAAACACCTGGCAGAATTTCCTCCATAAGTAAATGGTCATGCAAGTATAAATAAACCAAATTGCTCTTAAATCAATGCCCTGAATTGGTACACTTACAGTTAGAAACAGAGGTAGATAATGATTGTGCCTTTAATTATATAGTTTCTTTTATAGTATATAAAGAATCTATATAGCTGCTATATGACTTATACAATATAGTGCATAGAGATGACAGGACTAAAATCATTTCGGAAGTATTAAATTTGCCATCATATTATAATATTTGGCTTCCTGGTCATTTTTTTTCAAAGTGGAATGTTCCTAAGATTGCTGATTCTCTTCCTGTTGTGATTCAGTTGCCATGCTTGGGCTATTAACTGCTAATTATTGCCATGCCCATAGCTTTGTTTTGAAACATGTGCCGCATGTGCTTTCTGAAGTCAACGTCTAGACGAATTTTGCCGGAATAAAGCCTATCAAACGTGTCCTAGTTTTCTAAATGCAAACCCGTTGGACAGACCTTTAATGATTGACAAAAACCAAGTTCAAATGCCGTTTTTTCCTCGATCTTAAATTAAATCTGCGAACATGATTTTTCTCCGGGTCATGTTAATATTTGTTTTCGTCTAGCACTATTTCGTCTGCACTATTTACAAGGCTTAAGTTTTGTTTTGTGCTCCATTTTTCTTTGTCTTTTTCATTCTTATTTCTCCCCATTCTCTCTGCTTCGGGTTTAAACAGGGCCGTCCTTAAGAAGGAGCGAGCGGGGCCCATGCCCCGGGCCCCGCAACGCAATTCTCAAATTTTTAATTTTTGTAATATTAAAAATTTCCCCAAAAATATTTTTGTTTCAACTTTCGCATTTCGTGTCATCCAGTGGTCATACATTATTCCATTTTTGTTTTCTTAGCGGATATGTATGGGTCCCCGAAATATATTTTTCCCCGGGCCCCACATTAGCTAAGGACGGCCCTGGGTTTAAACATGGATATTCTATGCCAGTTTGGAGATCTCAAATCTTAAAAGGTTTGTAAGATTTCAATATGCAACAAAAATCTAACCTTTAAATTCTCTATAATGAAGTATTGTTATTTGAAAAATATTATTTTTAAATTTGGCTTATCATTTTATAAAACTAGTTTAAAAGTTATAATAAAGTGAAGAATATTATTAAATTATACAATAATTTTTGCCACCCACGTTTCAATTACAGCTCAAACTAGAGCTTTTTTTATATTTGGAGAAAAAGAGACGCCGTCCTCATCCTGGATTCGAACCAGGGTCCCTCCGTTTAGCCCGCGGTGTCTTGGACCGCTAGACGAATGAGGACAAGAACAAACGCATTTTTCTCCGTATGTAAAGGTGTTAAGATATTATTACCCTTCACAGGGATAACACAATTGCCAAATAATGGTCAACACAGAAAAGCCTCCGGGGCGAGATTTTTGTGAGTTTTTCGTGGGGGAATTTATTATACAATAATTTTTGCCACCTACGTTTAAGTAGCTCAAACTAGAGCATTTTTTATATTTGGGGACCCTGGTTCGAATCCAGGATGAGGAAAGCGTCTCTTTTTCTCCAAAATTACATAAGCTCTAGTTTGAGCTAATTAATACGTGGGTGGCAAAAATTATTGTATAATAAATTCCCCCACGAAAACTCACAAAATTCTCGCCCCGGAGGCTTTCTTGTGTTGACCATATTTGGCAATTGTGTTATCCCTGTGAAGGGTAATAATATCTTACATCCTTATATTATTAAATATACAAAATAGATATGACAAATTTATGGAAAACACATTCACTGTATTTTGATGCTTTCCACTATGGCATGATAATCCCTACTTTTTTTGGCTCTAGCTTTACCTTACTATTGCATTATCTATTACTATTGCATTATTTTATCCTTATATTATATTATCCTTACTATTGCATTATTTTACATTACTATTGCATCATCATTCCTGACTTTTCTTCGGTAATACATATGTGTTTTTTTTTCTCAAGTTTTATCTTAATATGCTAGCGCATGTTTCTATTTCACATTTCTACTCATCAATCCCTACATCCTTTATTTATTTTTTTTTATTTTGTTCAAGTTTAATCTCGATGTGTTTTGCGCCCAAGCGGGTATGTTCACCACTTTCGGGTTCCATAAGTTTGTGTTAGATTCCCAAGTAAGTTCAGTTGGGTATAAAAGAATTGTGGGGTGATCTCAGTTGCCTATCATGGTGCCCCCACATCAAACTGATCGACAACCACCTGCTTTTATGCGGAAGTTAAATTGCACCGAAATGGTCGGATAACCAAAATTTGAGGACTTTGGCAAATAAACACAAATCGATTTGTTGCTTCATCTTGGCATGGGCGCCCATATGGGGGGGCAGAAGGGGCTGGAGCCCCCCCTCTGGCCGTTCAAAAATTTGATTTACTCGATTCTGCTATGCATTTATTTTCAAAAATTTTACAGTCACATTTTAAAATAAGGTATATAATTAATAATAATTCATTAAATACATCAAACTTTTTTAAAACAACTGCTTCTTGTGCAGTAATACGTCAATATCTTCTAACTAAAACGCAATTTTTGAAAAATTAAATCTTTGAACTTTGAACATCTCTATTGCAATTTAGGATATTAAAATATGATATTAAAATTTCAAAAATACATACCTATGATCATATTCAATTATATATGATTTCGAACACTAAATAATGGTAAAATTTATGGTCACAACTCCATTTCTCACTATTAAAATTATTACACTTTTTAGCTTATTACTAATTGTCGATTAGCATTAATTAATTTTGTAGCATTTTGGTAGCATGTTCATACAGATATTGGGATATTGTCTCTACAGGGTAAAGCATGTGCAACAGTTACAGCACAGAGACACGGAAAATCATCTCATATTTGCACTTCAGTTCATAGCACAAATGTTAATTGGTATCAATTGGCCATGGAACACCCTGTTTAATGGACAAATCAATACCCACAATTGCCGAATTTGGGCCCTTCAAGTTCCACAAGAGATCTTGCTGCATTTCCCAAAAGTGAGGGTTGGTGCAGATTTAAGCTAATTTTGTCACTGGGTCGTATTTCTTTAAAGAGATATTACTCAGACTGGATTTTGTGCCTGTACTGGAACTGGAACGAGGTACTGCGACACGCTGAAGAATTACGTCATACCAAACCTTCGACAGCGTGGGTGCCTTTACGAAAGCATCTTGATGCAAGATGGTACATCAGCTCGCATAAAGTGCTCCAGAACTGAAAGATGGTATTAGGCATCATGCTGGAAATTGGAACACTGGACATTTCTAATAATTTGCATTTTTATAGCACCACTTGTTGGTAATTTCTGTATTTTTTTTTTATAAGCACCGAACGCATCGTTTTGAAGCATCCGTTGTCCAAATTTATTTTCTTTTGGAGCCTTGGAAAGCGCTCCAGAGAGCCCTCTAAGCGGGGGAATTTTAATTTCACTAACCCTGCATGTATATACAGGGTGTTCGGAAAGGAACTGAACAAACTAAAAGTTGTGGATATTAGGGTTCTTTTTATCGGAATACCCGCCCCCCCTCATAATTATGGTCGGAATTGCTTCGTTTCTAAACGGCGATTCTTTTCATTTCTTCAATATTATATTCTTATTGCAATCTCGGAGGTTACTACGGACGCTACCGTTGTTCTCTTTTTTAAGTCCAATTTTGAGACTTTTTTCTAAAGTCTCAAGAATGGCTCTGTGCTTATATATTTTTTCACTTGAGGAGGTGTTTTTCCGGACACCCTGTATATTTCCGAAATTACAATAGAATATATTTAAACATAACAAGTTAAAATGATTATATAATTCACGATATTTTATTAGTCATTGATCGTTGCGGTAGAAAGTAAAACTTGTCAGACTCAAATTATATATAATTACAAATAGTGAACTGACAAAATATTGACAGAATTGTCATGCCCTTAATTATTCTAAGACATTTAGGTGATTTTAGTTACATCCGTAATTGATGGAGAACAGGCAGGTTAAGCGGCAGAAAGTGACTAGAAAATGGTTTCTAAACGTTTCAATCGGAATTAAAGAGGTGTAACTGACTGTTTCCGTCAGCTGTGATGTAGAGTTCCGATAGTTCTGATGATTTAGCGATTGTAGCGATAGCGTCTAAAGTTTGTTTGGATTTTAATGGAGCAAACAGCGTGTAAAGTGCGAGAATTTTTGCTATAAGATTGCCAATCACGTTAAGCGAGCAAATGATCGTTTAAAAATTAACAGACACATGTAGATTATATATCAGGATATATTAAATATATTCCTCTCCATATATGAAGATATATCTGGATGTATTTGGAAAAGATCAATTTTTTTGAGAAAAAAGTGTCACTCTAAATTGATTTGCAATAAATGTTATAGGTTGTTGAACGTTGAAATATTTATATATGCGATTCAGGAATATGGAATTTGGCATAAATTATAATTATGAAATTTAGAATTGTTCTTGAAATAAATCAGCGTTTTCAAAATATGTTTTGAAAAAAATTATAGGCGTTTTAATTATATATTTCATGGGAAGAATATGTAACTATGTATTAATGAAGGCATAAGGATAATTTTAGTGTAAAAATTGGAAAAAATTTTAACGTAAGTTTATCGTTTTTGAAAGATACATGATTTTTTAGGTCAATGAACTGCGAAAAATAATTATGCTCTACAAATTTATTGGGAAATTATTACAATTTCGTAATAAAATATATTACTGCACATTTTTGAACATATGCACTAATTATATATGCAAAATAATTTATATTGGCAATGAACTACTTATGAATTTCTTTAAATGATATACAGTTTTTACTTACTTTTGTAGATAATAATGTTATTGTGGCAGGCCGGGCTAAAAGGAGGGACCCTGATTAAGGATGAAGACGGCGCCTTTTTTTCTCCTAAACAAAAAACAGCTCTAGTTTGAGCTTCTTTCTGCATGGGTATCGAAAATTATTAAGTAAAAATAAATTCCTCCATGAAAACTCACAAAAAACTTTCCTTGGTGGCTTTGCATGTTGACCATTATTTGGCAATTGTGTTATCCCTGTGAAGGGTAATAATATTTGCTTAACTAAGAAACGCTAATGCAAATCAGAGTTTTTCTATGATCATAGCCGTTCCTGCGGGAGTCCAAAGGTTCCAAAGCATATGAGAAACCGCAGACCAGTATTATATAATTTTACTGCCTTTGAAATCTTTGATCAAAGAAAATAACAAGGATGTATGTTTCATTTTATAAAAATAAAACTTAAAAAAGATTTTTGTACTATAGGTGTGTAATGCTATGTACATGTTACATTAAATTTAATTAATCGGTTATTGTTAATATTAACCGGTGATTATTAATAATAACCAAATAAGCTGGTTAAAGGGAATAATTTAAGGGAATTTATCACATTGACTGGTTATTATTATTAATAATTACCAATGAAGTTTGGTAATTATTAATAATAACCGGATTATAATGTTATTATTAATAATGTATAACCGGTGATAGTTATTAATACCGGATTATTATTATTAATTATTCTCAAATATGTTATTTCACTATAAAGCAAAATAAAAACAAAGCACTGATTTAATGATTAGATCAAATAAAAGAATACATTTTTTTTAATTTAAATATAGAACAGTTTAGCCAAAAACAAAATTATCAACTGAAAAATGTAAATGATGTATAAAGAAATATCATAGTTTGAGTGTTTATCTTCATAATATGGATGATAAATTATATATGATGTGATACTGTCACGGTGACTTTTAATCAATGCGACATTATTCTTGTTTGCTAATTGCAAAGGAGGGAAAAGGCGACTTTCTTACGTTTTCACGAGGGATTTGTCCCCGTAAAGAGAATCTAAAATTTTTATGTGAGAAAAGAGTGGGACTTCTCTAAGAAGATGGCAACTCAAATCCATAAAATCATAGTAGAATACCCAAAAGTTTAACATAAAATCTCAGGACTAAAGAAAAGTAGAAGCTAACGTGATCTTAAAAATAGGAAAATTATAAAGAAAGTCACGAAAAAATTTTTACAGCTGTGAAGTAAAAAGTTATTTCTAAAGATTCAATTTTTTACCATTCTAAGTTGCGAACCAAGTTGAACAACAACAAACTCGTAATTTCAGATCAACATGACACTTTATCAGGGAGCAAAAGCAATATGTTTCAAAATAATACCTTTCTCCCAAGCCAATAGCAAAACGTCTCTCAAATGACGTCACTCGAACCAGCCCAGAATTATTGTTTTCTATATAAAATCAAACCAATGAGATTTCGAGGTTAGAGAGGGGGGCCGAGAGAAGTAACAGCCCCCCTTGGTTAAAAAATATGAAGCAAGAGGAGGGAGAGGAGGATTATTAGAATTCAGGAAGGGAATTAAGAGGATCTCTCAAAAACTCAGAGGACGAGCAGATGTAAACCTTCAGAATGACTCTAGCGCGAGCGTCAGTAATACAATGAAGTAAATCGTGGACAGATGATCTTTCTATTCAAAGAGGTTCCATCACCACAGACGTGGATACCAATCATGGAGGACTATTGGGTGAGCATGATTTTTCCATTAGCAGCCTCCTCATTTTATTAATATTGATTAAACATATCGCTAAATACTAATGAAACGTCTTTAAGGGTAATAATTCCACGGTGTAAAGTCAGTTTTTTTGGGATAACTATTATTATCATTATTATTGTATTTCGTAATAAACATCATTATTATAAATTCAGGTTATTGCACGTATGATATGTTTAGTTAGCATACTAGTGAATGTTATTTATTTGATTGAATCATATTGAATCATTTGAGGTTAATTTCAGCAAGAAGAACTGATAGATATTAATATTTATTCGATAGATTGTTCTAACAAACATGAATCCAACGGATCAATTGATTATTTTCGAGGAAGCAGAATCCAATAATACATGTACTAAAATGTATAATTTCCAACATACATGCTATTCCGAAATCAAAGTATTAGGTTCGGTGATACTTTTATATTTCACAATTTATATAATACTTATTATAATATCTGTTGAATTGTAAATAAATTTAGTTTTCATGTTGAACAATGTCTTACGCTATTATTTGACGTGTTAATAGTTCCGCATATTGATTTTATGCAATCATACATACTTATTTCTTGATGTAGATATTTGAGGTTTTGCAAAACAAAAAACAGTACAACTCATAAAACTTAAGTTTAATTGTCCTATCCGAGCAAATAGTAGACCACTAGATCATCACGACCAAACTACATATTTAATCTAAATGTTTCAGTTTTTAATATTTGTTTACCACTTAATAATTTCATTATCATGAGAAATATATATCCTCATAATAATTTTAATATTATAATTTTCATTTATCTACGCATGTGAAAGCATAAACAAATGGACGTCACAGTACTTTATAATATATCTGTAAGATGAACGTTGGGATTCATCTTACTTTAAGAATAAATTAAATGACAGATAAGAATAAACTCACAATAATAAAGTTATGTTATATAAAAATATTTGCGCGTTACAAAATATTTAATAACGATATCTAATAACAACGGCACAAAGTACACCTAGCAATAATAACTAATAATAAAATCAACAATGTAAGTACGAGAAAATAGTAAATAATTGCATCAAATAAGTTAAGTACGTAAATATTAATAATATGCTTAAAGTATATAACTAATAATAATAATAACTTATATTTATAATAACGCGACAAAAATAAACTCGAATAACAAAAAAATTAGGCGTAAAGTACGTTAGAGTTGAAGTTTCAAGAAATGATGTTCAATTAATGACATTCACCAAACTTCATTGGTAATTATTAAAAATAAAGGGCTATTGTGATTAATATGCATTATTTATCACATTTACCAAAACAGGTAGTTATTATTAATAATAACCGGATTTATTACTTTAACCGTAACGTATACATTAGTGGCAGATTTCTAAGTGAGACACATAAGGCGCATTCATAAAA
>QLNU02014802.1:144502251-144516984 GCA_006491805.2 Dysdera silvatica
TTTCATCATAGACGATCATGTGGCAATATTACATGATGAATTACTTGCAAAGAAAAGAATGATTTCTCGGAGCCTGGTATGGATTAAACTCACAATCACACACAGTCCAAACGCTGACACGGGGAAGGGGGGTCACAGGGGTCATGACCCCCAAAAATATATTTTTTCACTGTAAAAAATTCCAACTTTCATGATAAATGAAGGGTGTTATTCCAAGACCATGGCAAATTCTGTCCTTGACCCCCCAAATGACAGTCTGTGTTCGTCGCTGACACCGTCCCCCAACCCAAACGTCGAGGAATCATTCACTCAATTGGGAGTCATTTATCATCGAATATTACTAGATCACCGTGAACGATGAGAATCGTTTTACTTTAATAAATCCGTAGAAGTTATGAAAATGGAATGCAAAGAAGCTTCCGTGAAGAGGATTGTTTTACATCCTTTCTGAAAACAACTTATTTCATTTTAATGCATAATTTTTTTAGTTATATCACAAAAGGACGTAAAGCTCCATATAGAGTGACATGGAAACAACAACAAACATTTCAGTGTGGTCAGTAATACGTAACTAATATTTAGTCTTTGTAAATAGCTAGTTTATTCATGCTTTCAATGTCCACTTATGAACTTAAATAAATGTACACAAAATACTTCCTTTAGGCAGAGAGAAAATGACCAATGCAACGACTGCTTTTTAATAAACCCCAATCGAGATTTAATCACACGGACATCCTGTCACTTTCAAACACAATAAGGAGCATGATTGGCTATTAAGCGCGCATTGTTCGTCGATATTTATGGTCATGGTGACAAGAAAAGAGGACGCCATGTGAGATTCAACTCCGGACACAGGTTCGGTGATAGTGGCAGAGTTTCCATTGGGAAGGAAACAGAAATGGGATTAACGGAAAGGCCAACAAAGAAATAAAGTTCATCGACCTGTATTTGTTTTGGTATTTGAATTTGAACAAGATCAAGACTGGCTTGTTCCTTACACGGGCAATCTATCCCAAACAAATAAAACAGAACGTACCTGTTTTAAATGGTGAAAACAAAAGAGCATTTCGGAACAGTGGCTAACCATGGAAATGTTTACTTTCTGAATTGTTGAAATGACGCAGAAATTGGCAGAGAAAGACAATCCATGATGGGAGAATACATTTCTAAGCAGTGGTGCTATAGAAGCTTTAGTAGCTATAGAATTTGGGCCCCAACGCACTCGCTGGTAGAGGGGCGTCCACCCCATATTAAGATCCCACAATTATGCTATCGAAGGAGCCCCGATTTGAAAAGGCCCCCCAAGGGCAAGGCCCCCAATTTAACTGCATTGGTTTGCATTGCCATCGCTATGCCACTGTTTCCAAGAAAGTTTGCTTGGCTTTATGGCGCAAGGTTAGCTATGGCCATGCTGCTATAGACTCTGCGGTTTTCCCCGAGGGATTTAAACTTTTGTGTCATATGGAAAAATTAAAAGAAAACAAGCAGCATATAAAATGTATAATGCTTATTAAAGAAAGGTGCTTATGCTAATACATAAGCAGTATTTTAAAATTTAAAGTATATTTCAAAAATTGGCGAAGTGTTATGAGAATTTTTCTATTGATTTCTCGGCTGTAAGGCCAGGAAACATGTGAGATGTCAAATAATACCTTGATTAAGATTGATGAAATATCTTCCATGGGCGGTGTTCCTTTAGAAAGAGTTCCTTAAAGAAGTGTTCCTTTGGAAAGTTTCTTTTGGAAAGCGTTCCTTTAGAAAGTGTTCTTTTGGAAAGAGTATTTATTTGTTAGATGATGTAACATAGTTGGTGACATGTATTGAGTAAAATTGAAATTTTAACGGAAGTAGTACTGCGTGTTTAAATAGAGAGGGAATTTGAATACAAGAACGGAAATGTATGCAAATAGCAAATATTTTGTAGCAATCTTAAAGACTCTGTAGCTGAAATAAGGCAAAATCTGGCGCGTTGTGGTATGGACAGAGTTATATAGGTCCGTAGATTTCGAGCCCCACCTAGTGGCGGATTTATAAAATTGCCGCCCTTAGGCACAGCCTGTACTGCCGCCCCCTCCCTCCTTTACAAAGAAAAGAATATTTGTTTAAAAAAAACGCATATCATACTCTTAACATTTCGTATGTAAAGGAGATTTTTCATATAATTATTCAAACTAATAAGATACAACTCAAAATTATTGCTACCATAATCTCCGACTTCGTGGATTCGAGACATTTTTTGAATCCACAATAATTTTAGTATGGAATCCTGGAGCCTCTGATATTTTTGCGTGTATTTCGCGTATTTGGGGAAAAAACACGTACGCATACATGCGTCAATCTTTTTTTCGTTATCAGTTCAAGTTTTTCATTATTCATTCATTTACTATTAGTATATATAAAATATATATAAAAAGTGTGTCACAGGTCCGGATTTATAAATGGGCACGCTGAGCAAGTGCCCATGGTGCAAAATTTTAAAGGGCTACGAACTCTTTTTTTTCTTTTTTTCTTTTTTTTTTAAATTCTACCTATAGTTCGTTCGTGGAAAGTTGGCGTCCAGGTCTGGTTAGCTGAAGTAGCAGAAGGGTTGTCCCATTGCAGTAGTTTTTGCTCGAAAAACCAGTTACGCCAAGACGTCCTTCCCTCTACTGCAATGGAACAACCCGTCTGCTACTTCAGTTAACGGGACCTGGACGCCAACGTTCCGCGAACGAACTATACATACCTACCAACCGATCGTAGAACTCTGTCAATGCGTAAGGTGACCAGGCTTTCCGATTCGGATAAGACAGTCCCGCTTTGGGCGACAGTGTCCCACTGTCCCCTAGAGACTCATAATTGTCCCATTTTGAAGGGCAGTCTGGCTAGTCATAGATCGCTGAATCTAGATTCACATCAGTTTTATGTGCATCTTCATTTTCTATCTTTTGGTTAGTTTAAAAAACTACCTGCTTTTATCACAGTTTTGAGGATTTTTGCCTCCTTTTCCCGCTTCTCGTGGCAAGTTTCTTATATTTAAAACCACTTAATATAGATCTTTTGTTGCCCGGCTTGGTAAAAGGAAAAAAAAAGTAGCAAACAAAATCACAAATATAAAATTGTAATGAAAGAGCGGTGTTATCAAAATAAATAGGAGCCCGAAACTGCACAGTAACTGTGATAGAAGAAACTGTGATGAAAATAGGCTCATGTTGCGCAGAAAGCCCAATGCCAACATCGACCATCGTTTTGTTTGCCTTTAATGACGCTTGCAAAATATTTCCGCACTATGTGGTTTTGGAGAAATGCGATTCAGAAGCCTTTCCACGAATTTTCAAGCTTCTCGCCCTTCGAACTACTTTTTCAGTAAGGGTTACTTCAGCATAACGTAGTTTTTTATCCTTGAAGCGCCGTCAAACTTGGCTTCGAACGCGGATGACAGAAGAGACTTTTAATGCACACCCACAGAGACATTCATATTGATGTAAATAAAGTGATTGACAAATTTTCAAAGAAACCAAGATGGCTCGACTTTGCACTATAAACTTCAAGTTTTTTAAAAAGTTGCTTGTTATAAAAAAAGTAAAATAATTACGATGTTTTTGTAGTTTAAATTTAAACTTGTTCTATTAATTACATTGTAAATTATCGTTTTTGGTTATTGTATATGTCTCCTTTACTAGCTTATCCTTCTGTCATACTTGACTATAATCTACCCTAAACCATATAGTTTAATTAAAGAAAAGCCCAACTTTAATTCATTGTCTTAAATTAAATATTTTGGTGAAGATAAAGGAAGGCTAGTAATATAACAACATTTACCTAAACTATTTAACACAGTCCAAAACTAAAAATTTTCCAGGTGGGGGCCCCCGAAACCGCCCCCCATAATAATATCCTGGATCCGCCCTTGGTGTCAAATGCCACGCATCTTGAATATAGGGTGTTATGTGGCTCAGGGATCAACCAGCTATGATAATCAGTCTTGTATGGTCTGAATTGCAGGAAAATCAAGAGTTTGCCAGTACAGTGTCATCTGGGAACCTTATATTCCTCCTCATAAATAGAGTGAACATTGTATTAGTTGAGCAAGGTAATACCCCATATATATACGGCATAGAAATGTTTACTAATATACAATAATGGTTGACCAATTTCTCCGATTTACGTTTTCAAAAGAAGCTGTCTTGGGCGTCATGAGAAGTCATCTACGAGCCACACAACCGTCGCGAACAACAACCAGTTTTTTTCTCATTAAAGAAGTTAAGAAAGAATGGCAAGTAGTATCCCAAGTGTATGTGCAATTTCTGCTCGATTCAGTTCACCGATGAGTAGTAAAATTCATTGTTAACAAAAGAAGAGTCATTGTGCGCGATCATAGCCATATAAGCACTTTGAACAAAAAATCTGCATTTTTTGATCAGCAAACATTATCACCATGCCTAATTTACTATATAACAAATCTTGTCTACAAGATTTAGATGACCAGCATATTCCTTATAACTTGCATTTTACTTGGTGTACATACTGAGAAAAGCTTTATTTTCTTGAGTCAAAAAAAGCATTTGAACAGAGTATGTGTGCATATGTGTGCATGTAGCTTCTTAAAAGTTCATGTATTTTTATGCATAATTACTGTGCGAAAATACGTTTTGCTAATGGAATTCAAAAATAAAAAACATTTTCAATCACACATGAATGAAAGAAAGCATTTTTTACATTGATATTGCGCGATACTTTTTCTAATAAATTAAAACTACAATAAAATGAAAGTTCTCACGGATTTTATTAACTCATTGCCAAAATTTGAAGCATTCAAAAATTATCGTCAAAATTTCAAAGTAAAACTTTTTTTTCAAATTTCAAATTTCAAAGTAAAACATTTAAATACTATTTGTAGCGTATAAGTATATATGTTTGCTTTTACTTAGACACTAATAGTTCTGTAATACCCTCTGCAGACAAAGCAATTATTAACATTTTAAATTCTCTTCGAAGAAGTTGAGTTATGGAAAAAAAAAAGATTTTGAAGGTAATTTTCACTATGGACCATATTTGTGCAACATTCTTTAAATCATTTAGGCTTTTTGACACCTACAAAGGCGGAATCATATTTGGTTTAATTTGACGAAGACACTATGCAGTAATAAAGTGATTGAGCAGACAACAAATTGACACGGTTGAAATGGTATAATTAAATGTTTGCAGCTGTTTCAATAGCCCTAGGCTACATTCATCAAAAACGGCAACTGATGCAACACGACGTGTAATGCTAACAAGTGTTACAAACACTTGTGTTACAAGTGTTTGTAACACTTATTGGCATCAAACATGGTGTTGTGTTAGTTACATTTGATGAAAATAGCCTAGGGCCATTGAAACAGCTGTAAGCTTTTAATTATACCATTTCAATTGTGTTAATTTGTTTTCTTCTCAATAACACAATCATATTTGGTTTAATGCATATGAGCAAATTGGAATCAATAGATTTGTTTTTTTTTTTTGATAAAGTGAGACTAAAAATTGATGATCAGAGAGCGAATGAGGTGGCAAAGTAAAGAAAAAGTTTATGAATAATTCAAACAACGCTGCATTTGTAGAAGAATTGTACAGATTTGCTGTGCTATTACTGAAGTTCTGAGGCATAAACGTAGGGTTATATATGTCCGTGGGGGGGGGGGAAATCCCTAAAATAATTTAAAATAAATTGCAATTTTACGTATACTGTACATGTATATAATACGTGTTTACTCCTCAATAATTTTGAAAATAAATTTACCCCCCACCCCGCCCTGATAATTTAAAAAAATTTAAGCTGCTGCATTGGAGATTTAAACTCCCAGGAAAAAAGTTTCTGTTTCGATTTGAGAAAACGTTTTAAAGGTAATCACGTGAGAGAAAAACAAAAATAAAAATGATGAAAAACACATTCTAACAAATTTAAGGCACCTACGAAAAATTTTAATTCCTGTTGTAAGCAAACGCAAAAAATCCTTAAAATAGATATACTTCAAAAGAGACAGTAGAATTTTTTTCAATATATTTATTTGCCATAAATTGTATACATATCCCAGTGTCATAATAGGCGCCCATGGGAGGCAGAGGCTCAGGCCCCCCTTAGCCGTTTAAAAATTTGATTCGCCCGAACCTGCTATGCATTTACTTTCAAAAGTTTTACAGTCACATTTTAAAATAAGGTACTTTTTAGCTCATTACTAATTGTCAAGCAGTATCAATTATTTTTGTAGCGTTTTGGTATCTTGTACATTCACTAAAATTCTCGACAGCTTTGAGAAGGAGGTAATAATTTTGTTCAGCCCCATATAGTATTCGTTAATTTTATTCTCAGACCCCCTAGAAGTACTCGTATGGGCGCCCACGCATAACAACTGTATTTTACATAAGTATTAGAATTAAGCTAAATAAATTTCACAAATAACAGACAAAAGAAATAACATAGAAATTATAACAATTTATGACGGGTCCTCGTTAAAATAATTTTAATGGTTTAACAAGTCAAGGACCCTAATTTGCTGACGCAGTAACTCCATTCATAAGATATAACATTAATGTTCCTTTAAAAAAGTTTAACATTATTAATTTTTTTTAAAAGTATCTTGGATATTGTTGAAATTTTTATAAATGTGTATTCAATTCCATTTCTAAATAACTCAGTTTTTATTTTTGAAAGCCTTAATTGTTTTTCTTTATTAAAAAAATCTGAGTACTGGTGTCGTCCTTACGTTTATTTTCTTTTATCCTCTCAAATATTACTTTATTTACATTAATTTCATGTATTTTGTCTATTGGTATCATATTTATCAAATAATTCTTCATGATTTAAACTTTCATATTTTTCAATTAGATTTATAAATTTAATTTGTGACGATTTAATTGTTTTTACATTATTTTTATTTAAATTTCATCATCAAAAATTATACACAAACTTAAAAGGGAACTAGCCCGAGTGGGAGTCCTAACTGAGAATTAAGACATATTACAATTTATAGATTTTTGACCCCCAATTACGAATCCAAAGTCCTTTTTCTGCGAAATCCATATATAAATTTTTAACTAACGAATAGAGTTTTCAAAATTGGCACAAATTTCAGCTGTTTGGCGAAGCCTTTTTAAGAATTGGCACAATTATGACGGTAATAGAGGTACTGGTGAGAATATGAGGGTTGTCAGTTGCCATGTTTTTAATTTTGTTTAATCGGAAGTTTATCTAATGTCAGACTGACATTAATTGGTTGTTCGTTTTCTGGAAAAGTAACAAAACATAAAAACCGTCCGTATTTCACTTTTGATTTTCTATTAAAAAAAAAAAAAAAGAATTTCGTGAACATCATTCAATCTATCTTAAATTTATTAGAGTTTTAAATCCAAGTCATGAACTGGCAAATGACGACTTCTGCCATTCTTAATATTTGAAATGTCGAAACCCTAATTATTTCATATTTTCGATTATTCGTCCCTAACAAAGTGTTTTTTGAATTTAAATGTATAACTAAAATGTCTAACTTTAGGCCAATGAGCTTTGGTTTAAAGAAATTTTCGTTTTTTACAAGAATCATAATAATGATTTTTTTTCATATTTGTCAAAGTAAATTCGTTTACCAAAATATCATCGTTACTATAATCAGATTCATACGCATAATTACCATAATCGGTTCGATTTTCATTAAAGTCACGAAAATTCAAAGTAAAGTCTTCAGTCACATTATTAATAAAAAACAACTCTTCAATTATTGCAAACAACTGTTTATTTTTGCGTAATTCTGAAGCTGTAAATATTGAATGTTACATGTTTTATTTTTTTATTGATAAATTTAAGATAGATTGAATGATGTTCAAGAAATTCTTTTTTTTAAATAGAAAATCAAAAGTGAAATACGGATGGTTTTTATATTTTGTTACATTTCCAGAAGAAAGAACAACAATTTATGTCTGTCTGGCATTAAATAAACTTCTGATTAAACCAAGTTAAAAACATGGCAATTGACAACCCTCATATTCTCACCACTACCTCTATTACCGTTATAATTGCGCCAATTCTTACAAGGACTTCGCCAAACAGCTAAAATTTGTGCCAATTTTGAAAATTTTATTCTTTAATTAAAAATTAATATATGGATTTCACTGACAAAGGACTTCGGATTCGTAATTAGGGGGTCTAAAATCTATAAATTGCAATATGTCTCAATTCTCAGTTAGGACTCCCACTCGGGGGGTAGTTCCTTTGTTATTTATTTATTATATTATACAGTAAATCCTCTCAATAAAGGCTTTCTTATTAGCGACCATTTCTGTTTAATGGCGCTACTTTTAGGTCCTGATAGATGCTTAAGAGAATAATGCACATTCCAAATAACGCCGTGTTCCCGTTTAACGTCGTCCCCCCCCACCCACGTCCCTTGAAAGACATTAATGTCAGAAACCACTGTATGTACTTGTTTTCGATGGCAATATAAGACCGTTTGAAAGCTAATTACTATTTTTATTTTATCCCCTTTTCGTAATTCAGGCTATGTCACGCAGCAGCAATTACCGAAAGCCTCACGTATTGCAAGTTACGTAACAGCAGGAAGGAAGCCACGCAAAAAATGTGGGGTGAAACCAGATTCATCGTCCCCACCATCACCACTATGTCGCAAAAATGGAATTGTTTTGTTCGACTGAGAGAAGAAAAAACGGATATATTTTTAGTGTCGCCGCGTCATTACAATTCAAGACGCGACTACGGTTAAGAACGGTTACCGAAGGCCTGAAAGTAGGGCAGAATTCACGATTGACGCCGCAGTGAAAGTGGATTGGTTTCCTTTCTCATGAGCGGCTATTTTGCTCTATCATAGTTTTGTTTTTTGTGAGGTGCCCTTTCACCGGCGGACTTCCTCTCTTTCTAAACGGATTTCTTCCTGGAGTGGAGGACAGAAAAAGACCAGAGGGGAAAATGTGAAAGCAGGGGGAAATCCAGGGGAAAGTGAGAGGTGGACGGAGGTATAAAAGCGGTGGAGTCACTCCTTGCCTCCCATAGGCTGCGTTGAAACTGTACCTAACAAGTGTTTGCCATGAAATTTGTGGTGAGTATTTTTTTTTTAAACAACCGGTGTTTTTAAAATAAGAAAGAGGTTACCACTACTACAGTTCTGCCAATCAAGAGTACTTAAATATTGTTTTAGTCAATTTGTTTCCTAAGTTGCATTTGAGTAACGCGCGGCGCCAATCAAACATTTATCAATGAACAGATTATAAAGATTGGGAATATGCAAGTTTAATTTTTGATTAGTTCATTCATAGTTCGTTTTGCTTGATTTAAGTTCTTAGAGTCGAAATTTTTTACCTAAACTCTAGCTTCACGGACTGAGAGCT
Source organism: Dysdera silvatica (assembly GCA_006491805.2). Lineage (NCBI taxonomy): Eukaryota > Metazoa > Arthropoda > Arachnida > Araneae > Dysderidae > Dysdera > Dysdera silvatica. The sequence goes on from QLNU02014802.1 coordinate 144,511,603, forward strand.
AAAGTTTGGATCCGGGATTTAGGATCTATATCTTTCTTGATATCTTTTTTACTCACTTGTTTTCCCAACTCAACGAGCTGTAAGAATTTTAAGATAATTCGAAGTAAATTCTCCTGTTTATTAAGGCTTATAGAATAGCTCATTGCTTTCCTCAATTATTTATCTTTCCGATTATTGCAGTTTACTCAGATGAGGTCTACTTAAAAATATTTTCACGCTATTAATCAATAATTACAACGACAATTAAGTCAATCCATTTGTCACATAAAGAAAAGGATAAAATATCCCGATAATAATTACCAAAGGAACTTATAAATATATAACACTGCTTCTCCTTGATTCACTTTTATATATTTTTTCACTTTTTTTTCACTTTTATAATAATTTCAGTTCATTTACTTACATTCAGTTCATTACTCCGAAAGGGAGTCGAGCAACAAGCTAATGTTTTTTTTACTTCCATTTTTCAACCAAACTGTTAGAAAAAAAATCTTCACATCTATTACCAGACGTAAATAATTGACATAAACTCACTAATTGTATATATTTAGTAGAGCCTGTCTAAAGTGACCACCTTTGGGACTGGACTGCGATGGTCATCATAGACAGATAGTCACTATATATGAGAGACTTTTGTATATATATATAAGTCACTATCAGTTCTTGCTTATAAAAAACTGGTCACTTTATGCAGGTGGTCAATTTATAAAGGTGATCACTTTACCAGGTTCCACTGTATTGATTACTGGAAATGCTTGAGGTTGAAAAATTTATTATTATTATTATCTAGTTCAAGTTTGTTATTATCTATTATGTCAAAGTGTCAAGTGTGTTATTATTTATTTCAAGATCTTTTCATATCTTAAAGATATCAAAACTTTTAGGCCTGGTCTAGAAAAAACGTTTGAGACTAGTACTCTGTATCGTTAAGCTACAGTCAAATCTGTAACAAACAACTACAGCAAAATCTACAGCAAATAATTATAGTAAATCCAGCAAATAATTATAATAAAATCTATAACAAATAAGTTATGGTAAAAATCTATAAAAGTGCTATCATACTGTAGCAGAATTATTTTTTCATGCCAAGGATACGTCTATTAAAAACAGTTTTTTGCTTTGATTAAATACATTTCAACGATTTTAAACCCTCTCCACATTATTCTGTTTATCCTCTTAAAGGTTACTCTTCACGTTTCTTCATTCTATTTTTTAACAGGGTTAATGTATCCTGTCTGGATCATAATGGTGCTTTTGTCCTCAATATGAAATTTATTTGTTAATTCTCGAAAAGGGGTGAAGCAATGCTATAATCAGTAAAATGCATTGTTGGCAATTCACCGAAATTTGAATTTAATCCTTTAATTGTAGGAAATGTGTTGGACCAGCGGCTAGCGTGGTTTAGGCTTGGACGTATATGGCGCATGTGAGACGGCTTTAACCTGACTTGCCAAAACCTTAGTAGTATAGGCAGCGCACTTGTTCCCGATGCGCTAAGACGTCGGTAACAATGAAAGGGTTAAGATGCTTTTCAGTCAAATAGCTTTACGGATTTGCTATTGGATAAAACAGTTTTCTGATAATTAGCGAAGATAATTGGCAATTGTTATGTGCAGTGCATAGAAAGGTAAATATTTGGGAATATAAAAGATTGAAGATCAAGAAATACCAGTTCAAACTGGTGATTAAACTCATCTCTTTTGTTAAAAGTATTGACTTGAACTTGGACATTTGAAGGCTGTAGCAGACCACATAGCTAAAGCATTCGCATTTCACATTATGTAAAGAAAACAAAGAGAAGATTGAACTAGAAATAGTTTAGGAATTTGTTACTGAAACACGAAACACTTCAAGACAATTTATAAAAACACTTCAAGAAAATTTATAAGAACACTTTAAGAAAATTTATAAAAACATTTAAAATTAAAATAAAACAGTTCTGTGTAAATTACGGTTTGAATATAAAGTAAACGCATATCCACCTCTTCTACAGATATTCCCTTTTTATAAGTGAACGTTTATTTATTTGTTTTCTGTTCATGTGAAACACTACAAAATATATTTAAAAATTTTTTTTTCGGTTTAAATAGTACCTACAAAGGACATATTTTCTTAAGTTACTTAAATATAAAATAGTTCTAAAAATCTCCTTAGTTTAATAAATATGCAAAATATTTCTGATTATGTTATAAAATTTAATTTGGCTTCTTTTACATATATTTTAATTCACATTAATTAGACACAATTTTAATTACATTGATTTCTATTGAGCTAATTTAAATATCATCTTATGTGAAAATTGTCGAAAGTTTATGGATATACGCAAAATTAACGAGTATATATCTAATATACTTAGAGATGTTTATATATTATAGCTTATTTATTTATACAAATACCCGGATAGTAGAAGGTCGTGGGATCATATTCCACTAGCCTCAAAAATATTCCTCTTTTTACGAATATTTCACCATCTAACCACACCATAATATTGACGTTACTATTACTACGCTTAATAATCGTTGATAAAAATTGTTTCTTAACATTACAGCATACTGTAAAAATAGCTTATTCACCATAATTTTGCGTCTACATCATAGAATTATAAGTTTATATATATTTAGATAGGTATGATTTCCTGCCAAATCTAGCCTCGATTCGAAAATAAAAACCTAAACGATATTTCAAGTGGTGAATTTAAAATTCATTAAATCATGATAAATTAATTTGATATGCTTTCGCTGAAAAACTTATTGTTAATAGTTATCATTTCAACAAGAATTTGCTTTGCTGCAAGCTCTGTCTTTGCGTAATTCTTCCATCTCCCTCCCTTCACATATTCTGTGTTTAAAAACCACCTACACAGCAACAACTCCTGTCGCTATGGGAATGGCAAACCACTCGCGCTATTGTTATCATTTCATAACTTCTCGTGAATTGAATTTGATGTGCCGTTTTGAAAGCCAGATTGATCATAATTGTTATTTTCTTTTGTAGTTCGCGATTGCATTTACTCTTCTGCTGGTGTCAGCGGTTATGGCGGGTCACCATAAGAGCATCCGAGTGTCAATTCCTATTCCTTTCATAAAGTTACGATTCGTCAACATTGCTAACTTAGGTGGCGAATCCCACATATCTCATGGACACGGAGGAGGAGGAGGAGGAGGACATTTTGGAGGAGGAGGAGGAGGCGGAGGAGGTGGACATCATGGATGGTGGTGATAGGATCCTCATTTATCAAACAATTTTGTACATTTATACTTTTATTTCGTGAGTACAAGCCACATTTTTTGACAATACATTTCATAAGTAATGTCACATTTTTGGACAATACATTTCATAAGTAATGTCACATTTTTGGACAGTACATTTCATAAGTAATGTCATATTTTTCGCATTGATGTAAGTTTTTCGGGAGCGCCTAATAATAAACGATGTCATATGCAAATTATATTCATAAGTTAATATATAATTTTAGTACATTATGTTCATTTCTATGTGCGTATAATTTATTTAAAATTGTGCTCATTAAATAGAAGAGTTGTGAATATATTTTAAATCGACGTGCATATAAGTATAAACTTCAATGGTATGCAACACATGGGAAACAATTATGTCCAGGCAGTCTATGAATGTAACGCAATTTTTTTAAAACAAATTACGTATATTCGATTTATTACAATAACTATCATTATTTTTAACAACTTTATTTTAGGTAGAACATTAACATATGTGCACATCAGAGAAAAAAATGCACAATAATTTCAGTCTTAAGCAATGACCCCCCCCCATCTATACACGTGTTTCAAGTCTTAGATGGACTAGGCCATCTAGGCAGCAACGGGTAAAGGCAAAGTCTGTCAAACCTATGCTGCCTAGGAAGAAGGTTTATTACATAAGATAAACCAGGAAAAAACGATACAAAATTACATACCATGTAATTTTAGCTATGCCAAAAAGCATGTTAATTCGATTTCGAATTATTTAAAAATTTCAGATTTCAGACCCATTATCAAATTATTCAAAAATTTCAGGCTAAATATTTAATTTGAGTTAAATTTTAGAGATGAATAAATTGTTCACGTAATGTATTCGTGTCACGTAAATGATTCACGTAACTAATCTTATTAGTTACGTGAATTCCAATTTCCATTTATTGGGGCATGAGGTAATGAATTGTTTCCATACTTCTCGCTTGAGGTTATTATGTAATGTAATGAATTATAATGTCTGCGGTGGGAATTCTATACATCTGGACCAGGTATCCTAGTTAATTTAATAATTTAATTATTTAAAATATAAAATTAACTATTTAATCAACTGTTGTTTAATGATGTTAACAATTAAAATTTATAAATTTCATGGTTTTTCCCTTCCCTATGCCGTTTAATGAAGGACGTAAAATATTTATTTGAAGAGCATAAAATATGTGTTTAAAAAACAAAGCGAATTTTGAACGAAGTGCTGATGGTAAAGTAAATAAATAAATTGGAGCTAAAAAATGTTTTTTAAGACATGGTGCGAGAATTCAGATTGCTACTTTGTGCCTTTGTTATTACTGGAATAAATCTGTGTGACGAAACACCTGATAGAACAAGTCCCATGCTTGTTGAGCATTATTTCACATACACAAAAGCATGAATGCATTCAGGGAGAAGGATAATATATAATGTAAGCTTATATCGTTCGTTGAGTACAAATGTATTATATATATGTAAAATATTTATTACAATTAATTAATATTACACTTATATATATATATATATATATAATTTTTTATAAAATTAAATAAAATTATATAAAAATAAATTAAAACGAAACTTTATATGTATTTATACATTACTTATTCGTTGCAATATTGAAGCATTTTTAATTTATACCCGATGCTATACGTTTGTAAGTGGAGAGGGGAGCAAGGGCGGATACAGGCGTGATGACTCCCCCACAAAATATATTTTTTCACTGTAAAAAATTCCAACTTTCATGATAAATGAAGGGTGTTGTTCCAAGACTATGGCAAATTCTGTCCTTGACTCCCCCAAAATGAAAGTCAAGGTCCGCCCTTGGTGGTGATGGGAGGGATCAGTTACAGGGCTGAAACTCTATGTGTAGGCCACATTTGGCGTTGTAGCCCTGTGGTCCCCCCCTTATAAAATTTCTGAGTAGGCCAGAACGCATGAATAGCAAATAGTTTAACATTGCAATAGAGGAGTAATGCATAAATTAGGAGAATATACAGGGCGGCCGTAATTTAGCGTGAGGTGTTCAAAGCCAGATAGTAAAAAATTTATTGCGCCAAATTGAACCCAATTGGGCGTACATATTCCTGGGGCCATGGGGATTTTGATTTAAAGAAAAAGAAACCCTTCAGAAATTTCTGATGTG
>QLNU02014802.1:144517084-144530868 GCA_006491805.2 Dysdera silvatica
TTCGTATAGTAAATGAATTTACGACGTATCAAATACGTTTCTTCAAAAAACTATGTTATCAAAAAATAGAATAACTGAAATTGCGATCTTATAAAACATAAAAATTGAATAAATTTAAAAAACATCTGCTGTTTTTATTGTGAACTAATTTTCAGAATCGGAACAAACATGGACAAAATAATGATATAAATGAATTACTTTTTTTTTCAAATAGGCTGGACTAATTTTTTAATCTATTCTCTCTCTCCCACAGTCGGCACAAAACTCATCGAAAATCGTACATTCTGCGTGAAGCCATCGCTTATTTACATATAGCACAACGTAACCATTCGCATCTTCAGTTGTGTGATAATAATTTTCTTCATATTCATTGCATGTATTCACATCCAAAGTTTGTGATGACCCAGCTTCATTTTCCTTTCTTTTACTAATCTCATTAAGATTACTTCTGGCTTTCTCTATTGCAATGGAATCAAACCCAGAAACATCATCTACTTCAGAACTAGTACTATGACTATTTGATTCATAATCTAACCACCTTCTTTCGTTATTTCTATTTCTTTCTTTTCCAACTTTCTTCTCCAACACTTTCTTTTAACGGTCTTCTGTTTTCTGCAGTGGTTATTACAAGTGCCTATTTCTTCATTGCCTTTCCTTTTTTCTTTATTTAGTTTTGAAATTGGAGATATTGCATGCAAATATTTCGATGGAATTGTAATATTCTTTTCAGGCAAACCTTTACTCGTGGATGGCTGTGAATCCACAAGGTCTTATGCTTTCGACTCAAGTTCATGTTTATTCCATGGTTCCAGTATCAATAATGACGAAAAAACAGAAAGAAATTTGGAGAGCTTTTTATGAATTTGGCGGATTTTTTGAAAACTTTGGTGATATTTTTACGAATTTGCAAGTAAAGAAAATTATAATTAAATTGAAGACATTTGACTAGGATTTGCGATTATATTTGGGGGCATTTGCTTTACCAAAGCTTCAATATCACGTGTAATTAATATTCGTTGTTGCAAATTCTTAAAGTGTCTTCCAAATGTCGATCCGTCAAACGTGTTCTTGTCTTTGATTTTATGTGCTTTATTTGACTGAAGAACTGTTCACATATATATATGTACTGCCAAAGACAGAAGACATAAACAATGCATGTTTACGTATTTCTGGATACTTTTCTTCAGACACATATTTGGAATAAAAATCAAGTATTTTTGAAACTTCAAAAAACTTGCATTTCACTGCAGAGTCACACTGAAGATCTGCAAACTCTGATTGTAAATATGGTGGAACACTTTCGATGTCAACAAGGAAGGATGAGGAGAACATTGCCATGGAAATTTCGTTCTCTTTGAAGTCGGAAAATCTGCTTTTGAACTCCTCTCTCAAATTTGAAACGCAGTGTACAAAATCTATTGAGCTCCATGCTCTACTTTTATTTACTAACTCAGCTAATTTTCGAAAGTGAATGCAGTTTTTTTTGCAGTTGACGTCCCCACAGGCTTAGTTTGGTCTCAAAAGCTTTCACATAATTACAAAGATTATAAACAAGTTGATCTTTCCCAAGCAAACGGTGATTCAATTCATTGAGATGACCAGACAAGGTTGACAAGGAATGCAAAGTCTCTTAACCACTTCTCATCATGCATCCAGGGAATGGGTTTTCCTTTGAATTCTATGAATTGTTGAACTGCGTCCTTCAAAGGAAAAAGGCGCTGAAGCATCTTCCTGCGGCTTAACCAGCGTACTTCAGCACAACACAAGACGTTACCGTGTTCAGTTTCCAAATCTCTCAAAAACGTTTGAAATTGCTTACGGTTGAGACCTTTCGAGCGGATAAAATTCACCAATTTTACAAATACAGTCATCACATATTCAAAATTTGAGAATGACTTCGCACCGAAATTTTCTTGGTGGATAATGCAATGGAAAGCCATTATCTTCGTATTGCCGCATTCCTTGGCGCCAGATTTTATTAAACTTGTCACTCGTCCCTTCTTTCCGGACATAGCAGGCTTACCATCTGTAGTTATGGCTGATATGTTGGTCAAGTCTAGCTCACAGTATCACAAGGTATCTTTTAAACTTGAATACAAATCTAAAGCCCGTGTCCTGTAGCTCAGAGCAATTATTCTGGCTAATTCTTCTACAATCGTGAACTGTCTTTCAATTCCACGAATAAAAATGGATACTTGTGCAGTATCGGTTGAGTCTGTGGATTTATCCATCGTTACTGAATAAAATACAATTTCTTTGCACCTCGATTTGGGACTGTTAAATATATTTGCAGCTAGATTCTTCACGCGCCTCGCTACTGTCACACCAAACAAGTTAATGTCCGAATATGGACAACGTATCAATCAACGTATTACGTAAGTAGAACAACCAATTTAATTTTTTTTCTGGATTCTAATTAGCTCAGAACGTGGCGGGATTTTACCGTATAAAATACAAGTACACGGAAGAAGCAATTTGCCTCAAAACTCATTCAATATGAAAGTAAATATGTTTTAAGTGGGAAACAGTCATATTCAGTGCTGTTATTCACTGCTTTCAAAATTGACTTTCGACGTATTGGACCTTTACCCTCCAGGGAACTGCTTCCTCAAGAAATCAAGGGTAAGGTTTTTAAAACAGCTTACATATATATATAGGGGCGTCGCCAACGTGGGACTCCAGGCTCACTTTGACATGCCCCCCATAACCCCTTCCCTGGGCAGTGGTGTAGATATTTTTTTCAGATCCCCAATGCATAGGTCCTTGCCAGCACAGGCCACTAGAATTCATTCGGGCTTCATCAGGGGGCCTGCCGTTCCGTGCTGTCCCCCTCTCGTCGGCTCTGTATATACAGTTCCGAAAAAAAGTTTTATGAGTTAAATACTGATCTGAAAAGAAGTTTACTTGAGCCGTGTGGCTGGTGACAACACTGCTTTTTGTGACTTAAAAATATTATTAAAGAATGTAATTATATAATTACAAATATGCCCAATGTTACAAATCTATGTGGAATACAAATGAATTTTGTATACTGAAACAAAATTACATTTTGCTCTTGCATCAATATAAAACGGACAATCTAGAATTCAGATCAAATCAACTGTCAAGAAAGCGGACTATGTTACGTTTAATGTTCTGAATTTTTATGAAAAACCTGTGAGTTCATATTAGTAATTGCGTACGTGTTATCATCCTACTGTTTTAAATATTGCTATTTTATGTTAAATGTCCCGAATTTGTCTGGATAATAAGCCTATGTGTGAATATAAGTAATTATGTGCGTGATGGCGTTCTGCTGTTTTAATATTGTTATTGTCTGTTAAATGTCCCGAATTTGTCTAGACAAGGTAAGCCTAGAGAATTATGTGAGTGTTAGTATTTTACTATGTTAAACATAGTGAAATATTATCGCCCTGTGATACGATATAAATGCGATGATATGCTTAATGTCTTGAAAATTTCTTGGCAATATGAACATATGAGAAATTCTGTGCATGCAATAACTTTGCTATGTTAGATATTATAGAATACAAATAAATTTAATTAATTTGGTATTTTCGGCCTAATAAGTAAGGATAAAATACAAAACCAATAGAAAAATTGTGATAACTTGAAAGTGTCTCAGTGAAAGAGGAACAAAGGAAAATGCAAGATAGAAAACTCGAGAAGCTAAAGTAACTTTCATACAACTAAAATATTGAGAACATGCAATAATTGAGATGAAAACTAAAAATTTTTTAAAGTGATGCAAATTCAGTGACGTTTCATGTATGCAAAATATGACAAATAATCAAAACAATACAAACCAATGCCCAGTTTTGATAAATAACTGTTTATGTGTAATATTTATTATACACTGGCCAAAATGGATAAATAATGTGAAGCGATGGAATATTTACGTCCAAAAACCTGCGTCAAAAATCAATCAGCAGAGCATTCATTGTCGGATAGGATCTGTACTTAGTAATATACCAAAAAACATTCATAGACAAGCCATAGAGCACAATTCCTGAGAAAAAGAAGAGGAAGAGGCAAGCTCGTAGTTCGACGATTGTTACGAGGGACTCTGAAAGTTACAAGGGGGGCTCTGAAAGTTACAGGAGGCCCAGAAAGCTATAGAGGGAACTTAAAATTCGTAAATGTTTTTATGTATTTTATTAATATATTTAATAACACTAAATATATAAGTAGACTAATATATTTAAAATTAATAAATAAATTTCTTAAAATAAATTTTGCATTAAAAACTTATAAATTTTAGTATACCTCTCTATAATTTACCCTATCTTTATTATAAATATAAAGCATATGAGGACTCAAACCTCTGTAAAAAACATTATGTAAACCAGATCTACCGTAGAAAGCTATGTTGAATACATTTTTAACGTTAAAGAACAATTTCCATTTTCATGTACAATTTTATTCAAAACAAAAAATTTAAAATAAAATTCTACAATATTTGATTTTTGAGAAAAAATATTTTCCAGGTGGGGCTGACTGTACTTCTAGGGGGTTTCAGCCTCCTATAGCCCCAGCCTGGTTCCGGCTCTGGGAAGAGGTGGAAAGGAGAAACAAAGAAAATTGCAAAAATAGATACAAAAGGAAATTAAAAGTTATTTTGTAAAAACCCTATGTTCATAGGCGTAGAGTCATATGGGTCCGTGATGCTCGAGCCCCCCCCCTCTAATAATTTGAAATAAATTGCAATTTTACATATACTGTAATGTATAAATGTACAAAACATGCACTTGCCCTCCCCTTCCAATAATTTTGAAAACTCTACGAAGATGCTTATGTTTCCCAGTCTTCCAAGAAAACAAAGAAGAATCTGATTATAATTTGAAGATGCAGAAATTAATAATGCATATTTCCAGAATTATTAAAAGAATGGGTATAATCTTGATTATGAATTATTAAGATTATTCTAAGAACGAGTGTTTATCCTAATTATGTAATTTAGGACTATTCCAATATGAATATAATTCTAATTATGTGCGTTTGCGCGTGTGTTTTCAAGATTGCTATTAGAGTAAGTATTAATTTAAAACTGAGATAGCAATTAAGCTTGTTGCTAACAATGACTTTAATTAAGAAAGAGTTGGGAATAATAATTCATTTAAGAAATACACAAATTAACCTTTTTCAATTACATGTTGATAATAAGTTTCGAAATAGTAATTTCCTCTTTCCACTATACAGTTAAATTACTTTGAATACTTAAAAATTTAGTCCTTAAAGCATTCAAGAAAGATGAGTGTTGTCCACAATAGCGGAGATGGGGGGTTGATGGGGTTTCAACCCCCATTGCGATAGTATTTTGTAACTATACATATGAATATATGGAGTTGTAGTCCTATAATATCTCCATTGTAATCCTATAATCCCCTATGAACATTTACGACTATGGTTGTTTATTTAACATTTAAATATAAATTATATAAATAATTGTTGTAAACATTTATTAGCAGAGTAATAACGGAACCATAAGATGAACTTTTACCGAAGGACTTGAAAGAAGCACGAATTATAACGGAACAACTGACCACTGCCAAATACATCGCTTTATTTTTTTAGTTTTACATACTAAGCCAACATTCAAGTAATTCCTGAGGGTCTCACCAGAGGAGGATATGGCGCTAGTGTTGCACGTAAATCATCATTACATCAGTGTAAACTCATTTGCACTATACAAATGAGTAATGATCAGCGCATCTCTAACAATAATTCATTTTAAAAATGAAAAGCAGTTTCCAAACATATTTACGGGTTTATAAAAAATGCAAAATTTAAAAATTTGCGTTACTATATTTCACATATAGTGTTCAAAAATGTATAATTTAATATATAAACAATTTAGCAACAATGATAAAAGTAAATAACTGGGTGTAACTACACGATCCACCACTACTGACTTTTTTTGAGGTGTTTCCAAAACTGTTGGAAAAACGGCAACTGAAACTGTCGTTTTGTTGTTTTCGGTGTTTTTTGAGAGGTCCTCCTGAGAGGTATTCCTGAATCAGTGAGAAGATGTATAAGCGCAGAAATTGTGGAGGAGACCCCGCCCCCTGCTTCAGACTTCGCCCTTGCTGCCTGATCGATCACATTGGTGGTGCGCTACCCGAATCAGTAAGATGTTGAATCCGTAAGAACAATCCGCAAAATGCAGGACTTTCACTTGGTTGCTCGGCAAAGCAACCAAGTGAAAGTCTTGCATTTTACAGAGGGAAACTTGGTCGGTATTATTTCTGAGGATGTTCCGCATAGCACTGAGTGAAACGTTAAGTGTTTTTAATAAACAGACGTTGCGGAATAACCCGCAAAGCTCTATGATGTATAATAAAGTTTTTCTTTTGTTTCATATTTTTTTATTGCAAAGATTTAAAAAAAAAGGGCCTTGAAAAGAGACCCACCCATAAGTCCAGTCTGCTTTAAGACGACCCTGGATGCAGTAAATATTTGCATGCAAAATACCAGTCCATGGACTCCAAACAATGAATACTAAAAGACCATAAAAGACGTGGGAAATGTCCTAAGATTAGATAGGTGGATGAAATAAGAAAATAAGTTGGAATAATGTGGAAACTAAGGACTATTCGGAATAAATTGTGGGGGAAGCATTTGGTGAGACCTCCACCCAGTAGTGGATTAATTATGGTTGAATATGCTATATTCGCGGCAAAGCCAATCCAGTACACTGACAAGGCGTAGAGCGCTGTGATTTCGCCAGTGCAATATAGTTCGCCCTTTCTTACGTTAAGAGAGTTAATAGAAGATACATTTTGTACATAAAACATTAAAATACTGCTCAAATACATAAAACATAGGCATATTGGTGCAATTAAAATCTGGTATTTATTAAATTTAGGAAAAAGACTCATTATAGCGAGCGATGACGTCATTTAAGTAACTGACCACTCAGAGGACTTTGTTCGCTTGGCTGGAAATTTGGCGCCTGGAATTTTGGCAACCGCGTTTTTCTGCATTCCAAATTAGGCGATAAATAGCCTAATAATATTGAGGGTTATCTCATTTTTCGCCAATTTGCGAACGAACACTTGTTGAACGGGCGTGAATAGGTAGGTCATCGTAGTGTTAACAGTGTTCCAGGTTAGCTTTGCCGCGAGTATAGTGTCACTTATTTGGGAAACATTGTAAATATAAGAAACCCGGAAAAGTAAATAAATGTCTGATAATCTCCAAAAAATAAGTTTTTTAAAAAAAAAAATATTTATCTTTAAACAACGAAACATAGTTTTTGTATTCAAAATTTATAATTTGCTCCTGTGCATTAAAGAAACGATAAAACATTTCATTGTAAAAAAAATAACACCCTCTGAAACTTCGTTTATTTGTTTGTGGTTTTACGGCTCAAAGACTACAATGGTCATGCTGCGCCGCAACCTACTCTTTTCCGATGACCCTCTGAAAGTACAAGAGCCATTTATTAGACCCACATTACAGCGATCCGGAAAGGACATCCGATACAGGCCACAGTAAACGATCGTTATATTAAATTTATAGGAAATTAGCACCACACATACAGGGGGTAACCTATAATTCTCAACCTATAATTATAATACCTATAACTGGTGGGGGTCTTCTGAATAATCGTTGGTATATAAAGAGTCATCATAGTAAAGGACAATATAACACGAGTTTACTGTACGTTATTACTTGAAGAATCCATTTAGCATAAAACATAAAGAGTGGAAAATACAAGAATTTTTAATAAATGGTCATTAAATAAACATATTTTCACATGGATATGTAGTGCATGCATATTGAAATTTAGTGTTTATTGGCAAAATTAGCGTATTTGTTTGAATAAATAATTCTATTTTCTAGAAACAAAACAGCGGCATGCAAAATAACGCATCTGGCACTAAAAAAAAAAAAAGAAAAAAAGAAACAAGTGGTGTTAAAAAAAGGGGTTAAAAAAAGATGTTTGTCATTAAATTATCAATTTGTCATCAAAGAATAAAATATTTAATCACTGTGCTGATGAAAAGCTAACAAGAAACAGAAATTTAATGTTTGTAATTTTTCTCACATTATTTTTTGTGGATTTTGTTGTTTCGTTTCGGAATAATTTTTGCAGAGATTTGTTTTTCCGTGCCTAATAAATTTTGCATTATACATTTCTCTAAATATTTCAAATGCAGGGGAATTTTTTCAGTAGCTGCAAAGCAATTTTCTGTTACACTAAATAATTTAGCACTTTTTAAATGTATGCACTTCCCGTGCCGCCATGCATCTGTTCTACCATGCAGCCATAACGCTAGTGCATGGAAAAAATCGTTGCATGGGATTTATCAGCTCATTGCGATTTGTAGTGTTTCTGGTTAGAGAAAAGTTGCCACAATTTTAGAGGGCAAGTTTGCCTAAATAACTGTTGACTTATTTCTTAGCTGTTTCACTTTTGGAGGATTTTCGGGAAATGATTTATGCATGACGCCCATTAAAAGATTTAGCAAATAGCGAACTTAACCAAAACGAACAAAACTCACTTTGAAGTTTAGTTAAAAAATTAAGGATTTTGAACTACCTAAAATTAATAGAAAATATCACATTTAAAACTAACGTAATCTCTCTCTCGTTAATGTCTTTCAAGAGACGGATGAAAAATGTCGTTAAATATAAAGAGACATCAAACGAAATGTGAGTAATTTTATAAAGTATTTACCGAAACTGCAAAATAGTGTTGTTCTTTTTAAAAAATGATGTGCCACTTAAAAATTTAGAACAAGTAATATAAAACAGAAATTGGAAAACAAAGGCATTGCCACTAAATTAATAAAATAAAGAGAGAAATTAAAATCAAGAAAACGTCTGTTGGCGTTTAAAATGACAAAAGGAAGAAATTATGAATCAGAAAACATCACGAAAAATATCAGAAGGAAAACATTACTTTAGAACAAAAAGTAGGCAGGTGGCCAACAACGCAAAAGTGTTCTGTAAATACAACACTATGCATATATTGAATGCATGTATCTGTGTTTAATTCGCTTTATTGTGCATGTGAAGTTTCTATTTAAGTATAAATACGGGGAAAATCTTTCTATAATATAGTGTTAATCAACGAAAATTTCGGCATTATTGAGAGATTTTCCCATATTTGTGCTTAAATAGAAACTTCATACAGACCAAATAAGTGAATTAAGCATGTATACATACATTTAATGCGTATACATATATACGTATATTGTTATATTTACATAACACCTTTTCATTGTTGAATACCTGCCTACTTTTTATTCTGAAGTAATGTGTTTCTTATGATATTTTTCGTGGCAACGTTTTTGTTTTCAGATTCATAATTTCTTCCTTTTATTATTTTCGGTGACAACAGACATTTTCTTGTTTTTAATTTCTTTCTTTATTTTGTTAATTTAGTGGAAATGCCTTTGTTTTCCTATTTTCCTATTGCTAATTTATTTTGTTTTTAATATTTAAGTGGTAACACCATTTTTTAAAAAGAATAGAATTCTTTTTGTTGTATTTGAGCAGTGCAAAGGGATTTGAAACCATGGTATTTTGGGACATGTTTAAAATTTGTAAAAGCATGATGTTTTATATATCATATCAAAACTAATAAATTATATCATTTTAATCTTTCAAGTCTTTGCAAAATAATGCGTTGTATTATTTAATTAACTGTACCGAAATTGAAAAAAACATTGAAAACTCCGTTACGGAAGGACATCATTTCATGTTTTTTCTGTCCTTCCGTAACGACACGCGTTTTTCAAAGTGCATTTTTTTATACCGCAGGAAAATTTTCATACCATTTCAGTTAAAAGTAGTATTGAGCCCTTTTCTTAAAATGACTTACGAAAAACATTGCAGTTTAATATTTTGATAGTGTAGAAAACATTAACCATGATGTCGTTCTTCCGTAACATTTTGAATACCATGGCTTTACCCAATTCTGGAGCTCAAAGAGCAAAGATATAGCAGAAAAATACATTAAAGTAAATGTTTTTTTAGTGTGTGTTGGATGTAATTTTATACATGTGGGTATTTTATAGATTTGTGGAGAAGGTTTTACAAAGGAGCTTGGGCAGACAAAGAGCATCCTTCCAGACTTTTCCAGAACGGCCTTGTGCCCGAGTTGAACTAGCCAATGGCAGGGCTCCCGAGGGGTGGAACGTTCTGGAGGGATGCGAGAAGGTATAAATAGGGAGGTTAAAAGAAAACGGCTGGAGAGAGCGACTGTTCGGAATAAGAAGAATTGGAACTCTGTTCCAGTTTTTTTTTTTTGAGTTTTCGTTATGAACAGAGATGAGGTCCTAGTAATATACGAGAACTGTATCTGTTAGTATCTGTGGGTAATCCTGCGATTGAGGGCTAAATGCAGTAAGGTTTGAAGAGGTCGGTCACGATTGATGGTTGCCTATCGATTGAGGCGGTAAAATAAGAAGTTGCTCGCTTTTGTGAGTATGAATCCGTTTATAGTGATATATCTACTGAGAGCAGTATATACCTGGAGTTGCTACCACGGAGATGGGACCTCAGCAGTACTAGTGCTCGTCCAGTGCCAATTGATGGAGCTCTAGTGGGGTATATCACTGGACGAAGCCGCCATATGTCCAGTAACCTTAATGTCTACAACGTTGAAGACCTAGAAGTGCCGCTAGTGAGATGGGACACCAATCCTACCATTGACGATAGCGTGCCAATCTACTGATGTCGAGAGGTGCTTCTGGACGAATCAATCGATAAATCGATGACCCGTTAGTACCAGTTGGAGAATCCCTTGGATGGACCGCGTCTACTTTTTCGCGTAAGTGTCTTCATTGTTATATAGCGGAACTTTCATTGGTTAAGCGCAAGTTGATCTATAGAGTAGAAACTATCACGAGCTGGTAGCTTAAACTACTAAGTCTGTATGTAGATTGGAATAACTCGTCTTGTTAAAGTAATTTGGTTGCATGCTTTAGTGTAGTCACGGCCTAGGCTAGTGGCTGAATTTTAATTGCGATGCTTGTATGTATTGATCACGTGCCACTTTTATGTATTAAATATCAATTATAAAAGAACCTGTGTCCTTCTTGTTGAAAGTTACACAACAT
The DNA here is from genome assembly GCA_006491805.2 of Dysdera silvatica. Classification (NCBI taxonomy): domain Eukaryota; kingdom Metazoa; phylum Arthropoda; class Arachnida; order Araneae; family Dysderidae; genus Dysdera; species Dysdera silvatica. The sequence goes on from QLNU02014802.1 coordinate 144,528,157, forward strand.
GCGTTTCGACTTCTTGGTGCCGTTGTTCTTCCTTCATTCGTCAATTGACATTCAATTGATCATTCGACACGTGACAGGTGTCGTCTATGAGAAGTAAAGCCTGAATTCTATGAATGAAAAAACTAGCAAAATATTCACGTAATTATGCACCAAATTCCACCAAAATATTCATGCAAATATGGATCAAATTCTACTAAAATATTCATTTGTATGCACCCAAAGGGATAAAATATGTACTTCAGATTAACGAATACGCACTTACGATGAAAAATATTCATATACGATGAAAAAATATGCACTTAAATATTTTTTCACTTATTTGAAAAACAAACGTCATGCGTCCTAAACAGAAGCTTAATTTTATCATAAACTAGCTGAGTACAAGTATTTGATATGCATCATAATTTTTATTGTATTATATCACAAGTTTCCCATCAATAGTTTGAATAACTAAGCTTTATTTTTTATTAATCAATAGCATTTTACGGCCAAACATGTTTTTTCCAGAACTACTGAGTCTTTAGGATTGTATTTATAAAATTTTTCGGGTAGTTTATAATAGATAGTCTATCTGTAACAGATTATCAACACCGTTTGTTGCTGATGGATAATGGTGCGGAAAATTATAATATATATAATCGTGGGTTGTGTCTGATCTGACCTTAGATTAACTGCCTACCCAACACAATAGAATTAAACCTTTCCATCTCTCCGCTAAATATAGTAGCTAATTCAGCCATGAATGTGACCACATCTTTTAATGCCTCAGTACATAATTAAATATGTACGTTTACAAGTTTATTTTTTTCTGCTCATATGGGCGTTAAAGGGAAGTTTAACTTCATCATTGCGTTAAAAATTTCCAACAAAAAAAAAAATAAAATTCTTAAAATTAGTGAAACACTTGAAATAGGCATTTATTCTGAAAATTTACACGTTTATGCATTTACATACATTAACGATGAAAAGAGCTAAAACATCAATTGCATATGGACATACGTATTTGCGCATAACCCGTGATCTAATGATAATATACCGAATCGGAGAATCCATCAAGCAACAGGTATTTGGTAAGTACGTGCCCATTTAAATATATATGGAAATCTAAGGTTGTTTTCGAATTTAACAACAACACATACATTATAGACCTAGAGTTATGTGGGCACGTTTGGCCAGAACACTCCCAAATAATCTGAAATAAATTGAGATTTTACATATACTGTAATGTATAAATGTACATAAAATGTGCTTGGGCCCCTCAAAAATTTTGAGAACTCTACGCTGATGCATACATTCATACACAGCACATTCACACATTTCACGTATATATATGCATTCAATTCTCAGGTTCCTGCTTAGGTCACTAGATCGTGGTGTACGTAAAGGGGGGCTTCAGCCCCACCCTCAATGAATACAATGGAATATTAATTTTCTTCAACACCGAATTACATTTTTATATAAATCGAACACTACGCAGATTAAATTAAACAACAATATCAGTCAACGTTTATTGGCGTAGTGATACCAGCGCCGATGGTATGGCGTGATTAGATGGTGAAACGTTCGAAAGAAAATAAATACAGTAGAGTCTCCATATAACGAACTTCCATATAACAAAGTTTTCTATTTAATGAAATTTTCGGCGGAACCTTGACTTTGAATGGCACTAACATGTAAATTTGTCTCCATATTACGAAAAACAATTTCTATATAACGAAGTTCTTTTTATAAAGAATTTGATTTTTTTTTTAATTTACCTTTTACAATTTTTCAGCGGGATGGTTAGGTAGAAGGGGTAGTTGAGGATTTTAAGCAAAAAGACGGAGGTGAGGTAGCCTTCTGTATTGTGGACATAGGGTCAGTTGTGATAAATAATTCTATTGTTCTAAACTGGGAACTTCGAAGCAGCGGGGATGTATCACTCTGCAGGTGTGGCTAAGCCACGAAATTTGCTTCTCGCACATACGTGTTGCATTGTTGAAGAAAATGTTATAGATGACGTGTTCCGATATTTACAAAAGTGTGAGAATTTCTATGAACAAAACGTTTTTTATAAGAAACTTGTACAAAGCAAAATTAGTGATTATTTCTCTGTTTCAAATATGTTGTATGAGGATCATACAGATATAAAGTAATCCTCAGTCTTTACTTTTGTTATTAATTTGTGCGTACTTGTATACGAAAAATATATAAATTCGTTGAAAAAGAAGAGTCTACTGAATTTAGTCTTTACTGTCCAAATTTAGCTTTTTTCATTTTATCGAAATTAAGTTTCAACATTTATGTTAATTTCTATTTAACGAATTTTCCTTATAACGAAGTTTTTCAGAGGAACGATGGCACTTCGTTAAATAGAGACTCGACTGTATTTCTGCGTTCAGTGGGTATCACTACGCCAATAAACGTTGATTAATATTGTTGTTTAACCGAATTACATGTTTTTTTTGTTTTAAAAACTACTCCAGCTTCTCCATAATTTTTGAAATTTTTAGCGACTGCCTCTAACCCCCTTTTTTATGTCCTTTCTTTCTTCCCCTCTTGCTTGTTATCTGCTAATGATGATGACGAAGGAGGTATTAAGTTTGTTTGGAATGGCGTTTATTTATTTTCCTAGTAATACCTATTCTGAAACTTGCTGCTTTTAACTCATGAGATGTAGTTTCTAAATAGGTAGAGTATGTGGCGCAGGTAGATGTGGGCCTTAAACTTGCT
>QLNU02014802.1:144553753-144602522 GCA_006491805.2 Dysdera silvatica
GGATCTGGAATACAGAATGGCAAGAATCAATGTTACTTGTAAGATGCATTGAACTATATGCCCAATATAGATAAGACGGGCTCTATATATCATATTGTTTTCAGGTTCGGAAGAGCTCTATATTTCACATTGTTTTCGGACTCGGGCAGGCTCTATATTTCACATTGTTTTCAGGCTCATCAGACGGATGAAGCTGAAGTCGAAAATTAACTTTTCAACATCCAAATTCTCCAAGGAATACAATCATACGATTCGCTTCCAAGGAGTGTAGAATCACGTGCATATAAAAATTCGAAGAAAATTAAATGGCGTAGTTTAGCAAGTTTTTTAAAATTTAAATCGTACGTCAAGAGGTTAAAGTTACGTTTGAAATTTCGGGCTCGGGCCTACAAAAAATGAGTCCGAATTAATCTCTAACGCCCAACGCGCACGAGAACTTTGTTTTTTTGCGCGTTTAAGGCGCAAGGATAACTAAGGTCATGCTGAGCTAGGACCTTGTTGCTTTCCCAGGTATCTGGACCCCGGTCATCTAAGAACTGAATTCCAAACTGCGAATTAAAAATAAAAAAAGCTCGACATTAATGAGGTTCAAGCCCGGGTTTGCTACGGTAAACAAATGCCTGAAATCTACACCACTGCAAAGCACCCTATAAGAAGCAAAAGTCTCAATTATTTCACAGTTCGATAAGGCAACTCACTCTCTTAAGGGGATCATTAATCTTATACAACACAGCCTATGAACAATACATATTCTCCGCAGTTCCAGTCTCTGGCATACTAGGTGTGTTACAAATTCCAAGTGATTTCCGATGGCCATTCTTAAAATTTCGTTTCTTGGCCAAATGTTGTGACTAAGTCATTCTGAGACTTCAAAATTGCCTGCCTTATTCTGTCAGCATTCTACTAGCTTGGGGAAAAAAAAAAAAACCACCGAGCAGCTCCTAGTTACGACAGTGTGGTATTAATACCGAATTCTAGCCAAGAGATGCTTGAAAACCTTACTTGGTGTACCACGATCTCAACTGCATAAAACCCATATAAAAAAATTCCCTCAGAGCTTTGGTTAGAGTTGTACTCTGCTCATAATGAATCTCGTGATTTGTTTATGAAAAAGTCCCACAACCGTTAATCGTAGTCATTCATCATTTTTTCTTTATTACGTTACAGTAGTCTCTCGTTAATCCGAATCCCACTAATACGAAATTCCAGTTAATCCGAATTTTTTTCACTCCGCTGCTGTTGCAGCCGACTGACAAGACGTAAGAAGCGATGTGTGTATTGTCAACTAAGGGAGTTTTCCAGTGTTCCGTAAGCACGTGAAGTTGCGGGGAGCCTGTGCTTATTTCTTCTCTATATTGGTCAATGCTAATTTTTGCTACAGAAGTTGAAATGGCCAAAATATTTGCTATGTGATACTTGAATGCACCTTGCACTAAAATTTCCCAATAAGAGATTTTACCGTCGCTCGCCTGTCGTCGGTTGCATGCGCACCAAAACATATCAAACAGTTGTAGCTTACAGTAAATTCTGTAGTAAAGATTTCGCTTAATCTCGTCCCACTAGTTCGGATAAACGAGACTATTGTAAGTAGTATGCAGCGGTTGGGAGCTCGTTGTCCCCCAGTGCTTTCCCCACACCTGGATTCGGCCCGGTCCCCTTCCCGTCGGCAGCTTTTCAGATCCCTGGCCGTGTTTGTTCAGTATTTTGCGTTTTTAGGAATTGGGGTATTCTAGAATTTCCCTTTAAGGCTTATTATTACTTTATTCGCTAATTAACATTATCTTTCATGATATTTGGTTGATTTTCACAAGATCCTTAATAAAACTTTAATATTTAAGTCCCTTTAAAACTCATTATTATTAATTTATTTTATAATTATCTTTCATGGTAATTGGTTGATTTTCGCAAGATGTTTTATAAAAGTTTAGTATTTAAGGTAATTAAATTCTTTAACTTTTTTTTAGGCTTTAGTATATTATACGATTTAATTAAGGTTTTTATTATCTTTGATGATCGGCAGTTGTTCATTTTTCTCTTTTTATAAAAGTTTTGTTAGTAATTAAAGCCCTTTCTCGGTTTATTCTATGTTTTCCCATTAAGGCTTATTATTTTTTTATTTTGTTAATTAGTATTATATTTCATGGTCCCCGCTGATTTAAGAAGGTTCTTTATATAAGTTTCGTCAGTAATTAAAGTCCTCCTTTTCTCGACGTATTCCAGGATTTCCCTTTAAGACTTATTATTATTAATTTATTTTATCATTATATTTTATGATAAATGGCTGTTTTTGTAAGTTTCTTCATATAAGTTTCGATAGTAATTTATTAAAGCACTTTTTTCCGGATGTATTCTATGATTTAATTGTTTTTTAAGTCTTTAAACTTAAAGTCCTTTATTTCTTTAAGGCTTATTATCAATTTAATTGTTATATTATCTTTCATGACCGTAGGACATTTCCAAACGTTTCTTTTTGTAAAAGAAGCAAATTACGGGTTTTGCTTATTCCTCGACCATCTTACTTTCATCAAGAGCGCAGCAGCTCTATGGTTCCTCTGAGAAACATCTAAACGTTTTTCTCGTAGTTCCATTTACTCTCCGCGCTCCAATTTTTAAGGCCGTGAGATACTATGTTTCCTCGCACTATTTTTTCTTAGGGCAAATATTTTCTTTTGTACACAAAATATCCCCTGCATTTTATGGTTTACCAGCCAGTTTTTTTTTTTTATCCTTATAAAATTATTCTTAGAGGGATTTAGTTTCCTTTTAGGAACCATGGGATACTCACACCTATTTCTTCGTAGAAGATCGGCATTTTTTCTTAGGAAGATATACTATTATACACAAATATCCCCCTACATTTTACCAATCATAAAACTCTTATTTTATAACTTTTTACAGCGCCCGCTTAGTAAAAATCGACGTAGTTTCTTTATATCCTAGATTTGGTTTCTTTCTAGTAAAACTACCCTCCGTGCTATTTTGGAATCCTCTTTTATTATTAATAAAAAAGCAAGACGGGATTCCGTGTGCATATACACACAAAAAAAAGAGCCTCTAAAATTGAATATTTCCCATGACCCAAGTTTCTAAATCTAGCATAGCGGGGCTGTTTTACACATTGGGAGTAAAGGTGACGTCATCGGTTTCCCAGTTGTTATACAAAGCCACCCCTCCCCTAAAAAGTGAAAGCTTCCCCATATGTCAATCTGTGGCGTCATCTCTCTCTACTATCTGATCGTTTAAAGGTCGCGCGTTTCGTTATGATGTATTCATTTAGTTATTTTTCATGTAGCTTATAGTTTTCCGGACTCTTCAACGGTTTTTGTGGAAAATGTCTTCTAGTGATCAAGTACGTATCGCTTTATTTCAGCTTCGTGCATTTGATTTTTTGATAACTCGTGTTTGTTGGGGAAGAGTGTTTTAGTGAATATATATTTTTATATCAGAATCCTATATGGCCCGATCATCAGCTGATTGAAGATTATGTTAGAAACGATGAGGAGTTACTACAACTCATGGCGGACTTTGAAGCCGACGGTCTGGATGATATCGATCGTTTCCTGGGAAATGATATATCAATCGAAGACGAAATTTACGATTTCCAACACGGGGCAGGCAGTGTTGATGTGAGATTTGCTTTTTTTTTTTTATCTATACATTATTATCTACATATTTTTTCAAAGTTATTTTTTCGTAGATATGTATGTAAGGCGTTTTCCTTCTAGGACATTCTTTCTTATACTTTACGTATCAGAAGTCGCCACTATAACGCTCGTTTTCAAGCCGAACAGATGGTTTTCGAGTCCCGAATAGATCCAGAGCAAACTCCTGATCGTTTTAGAAGCTCAACTATCAACACAGCCTTGTCTTTTCTCCATATGATGTTACTTTATCTCATTGCAGAAGTGGCGGGTAATTTGGAAGATCATGATTTTGCACGGTAATTATCCTTTCTCTCGTTTCTTTCCTTTATTTTATTTATTTTTACAGCTTCTGCTTTTTCTCGGATTTTTTGGATCGGCCTGTATCTACCTGTCTCACCCGTGTATGCGATTTATCAGTGGAATATTTTATTTCCTGTATTATGAAGGTTCTCCAGGTATTTCTTTTTATATATTATTTTCTCTTATTATTTTTTTAAATTTATCAAACATTTAATAATTATCAGAGTTTAATGTCTTATATAAAATTGTACTTTATTTCTTATTCTTTGGTCTTTTTGATATTTATTTTTCCTATGGTCAAAAGACTCCATCTCATTAGCAGAATTGTCCTTCCGTATCGATGTGGTAATGTTAAGGAACCCTAAAGGTGGCGGCAGTCGAAGGCGAAAATTTGCAATATCGAAACAGATCGATTATCCAAACAGTCTATTGTAATCGTTCCAGATCATGGGGACAATTTGTGTTGTGCTAAAGCCATCGTTGTAGATAAAGCCTACCTGTACGGACATCCCAATTAATAAATATAAGGAGAGGCGATGGCCCTGAACAGAAACACATGGCAATTGATCTTCATGAGGCCACTGGAATGCCCCTTCGTGATGAGGAAAATCCGACGTTTCGAGGATTATCTACAGATAAAGATTTTCGTCGTTTCATCAGAAAATTTTAACAAGGTGATTTACTACATTCGTGTTGTATGTTTTAAGTTTTTTAATGTTTCCCATTCGTTATTTCAGGTCTTTATGTATTTTTATTTCTTGTGCTTTTTAGGTTTCTTACAAAGGACCGGAACATCCGAATGAAATATTTCTTTATTTTCACAACTATCACTTGGACCTAATTAGGTTCATGAAGGGGTTTCACGGAACAAATAACTATTGTTCTTCCTGTGATAAAGAATACGATCATGCCCAATACCATAAATGTGAAATTCTCTGCAACACGTGTTTTAGTCCCTGCCCGATAGGTGCCCCAATAACTTGTGACGATTGTCATCGTACATGTAGATCGTCTGCGTGTTTTGACCTTCATAAGGAATTGGTTGGGTGGAAAAAATCTTCCTTTTGCCGATCTTCTTTTGCAAATCTTCTTTTTGCCAGCAGTTCTATTCCTGCCCCTTACGCCATAAGTTTTTAGAGTCCAAAATTGGCCGCCCTCATCTTCACAGATGTAAAGAAACATACTGCCGTTATTGTAAAGCCTTCTTTTTAGAGGAGCATTTTAGTTTTCTGAAGGTAATGCCTGCCAAGGAACCATCAGATAAACTTCTTTGATTTTGAAACAGAGCAGAGCACAGGAGAGCATAAAGTGAACTTTGCGATGGCAATGTATGCTGACGGCAGTGAATTCATCTTCAAGGGGTTAATCCTTGCAAAGATTTCTGTAAATTTTTGTTTTCTCCAGCCCATAAAAGGCTTTACTGCGATGGCCCACAATCTCCAAGCGTTTGACGGACAATTCGTATTAGCCCACCTTCTTAATCAAGGCATAACATATATTGTCATTCCCAATGGTTCTAAATTAATGCAAATACGCTTTCTTTCGGAAAAAATTACACTGATCGATTCTTTTAATTTTCTTCCTATGGCTTTATATAAATTACCAAAAACGTTTGGGTTTCCGAATTGGCCAAAGGCTGTTTCCCTCATATGTCCAATACCCATGAAAATCAAAATTATGTTGGACCTTTACCTGATACTTATTACTACAGCCCGGGCTTTGGGTCTCCTTCAGATCGACAGTCCTTCCTGACATGGCATAGCCAACAACGTGAAGTAGTCTTTGATTTTCAAGCGGAAATTCTAAAGTATTGTTGACCAGTTTTTTCCTTCAGTATTTTTGTGTCCTAATATTAATGTAGCGTGACTGTTTTTATAGTGTTACTACTATTATTTATCATTAGTGATATTTTAAAAAAAAAAAATTTCTTGTATGTTTTCATAGATCTGATGTGGACATTTTGCGTCGATGCTGTTTGAGATTCAGGGAGGACTTCCTAGCGGTCACATGAACAGACCCATATCAACACGTTACAATCGCTAGCGTCTGCATGGCCACTTTCCGCAGTAAATTTTTACAGCCAAATACTATCGGCATGGTTACAGTCCATGGCTGCGTGAACAAGACAAACTACAGCGCTTTGTCCATTCACTGGTTGGATTGGATCAGCAGGCAGGAAGGCATTATCATTAAGCACGCGTTAAACGGTCTCGGAGAGAAGACCATCCATGGTGTATCAGTTGATGGTTTCTATGATCAAACCAACACCGTATAGCAATTCCAAGGGTATGTTTTATTTTATTGAAAAAAAATAGTTTTTATTACTATTTATTATTCGGTAGGTTCCTCCATTTTTTTTTTTCTAACGATGTTTTCACCATGGGTGTATTTCCTGCTATCCAGACCAAGATGCTGTAAATCCCCTTCATGAAAGATTTTTTTGGGAACTTCGAGCCCAAACTGAAAGTAAGAAGATCCGTGCCCTGGGTTATAACTTCATCGAGATCTGAGAGCATGAATTTCAGAACATGTTGGCAGATTCTGTCGAGTTGAAAGAATTTGTTTCCTCCCATGAAGTGGTTTCTAGGCTTTTTCCACGTGATGCTTTCTTCGTGAGACGGACCAATGCTTTAAAGTTATATTATGAGGATGTTGCCAACTGCATAGACTTCACATCTCTTTACCCTTTTATAAATAAACGATCAAGGCATGTATAATGATTTAAGTTTTATTATTCTGCCTGTATACGAAGTAATGTATCACCTATTTAATGTTTGTTTATTTACAGATACCCTATAGGCCATCCCGAATTCATCAGGGAGGGATTCACGTCATTGGAGGTCAACAGGTATTTGAAATTCTCATTATGTTTGGAAATGTTCGTCATGTTCACTAAATCCGCCTGCCATTCTTTATCAATCTCACCTACGATGACTCGATTTGTTTCGAATTTCCTATGAATGGGCTTGTGGAGCGTGTACGCTCTCTCTGTCCCTACAACCTGTTTTGAATTTTTTTTTCTTGGAACCCTTTTTTTGGACAGCACGGTATAACGCATCGACACCACCAAAGCTTTCTGGAAGTTTGGGAATCTGAAACGTCGGAATCAGTGCTTCTGCGGTCATTACAACAATTAATCTCGTCAAAAGAAAGCGAAAAATTCAAATTCATGTGGACGACTCAATACCAGGAACGGAAATAATGTAAAAGGAAGTGACCCATGAATTTATAAAAAAAAAAAAACTTGGGCAAAAATCCGCTAGGTGGAACTCATCTATCAATTAAATCACCAAATCCTAAAAAAATCCATTAAATACTAACTACCTGAATACACCGAGAGAAATAGGATTTTAATTAATTACTAACAAAATTTTTTATAAAAAGAGAAAAATGAACAACTAACGATCATCAAAGATATTAAAAAATCTTAATTAAATCATAGAATACACCAATTCCTAAAAAAAACAATTAAATATTGACCGAACTCGGCTAGGGGACCATTAGTTAGTAATAAAACTTTTATAAAGAATCTTACGAAATCAACCGATGATCATAAAAGATATTATTTTAACAAATAAATTAATAATAATGACTTACAAGGGAAATCTTAGAATACACCAATTCCTAAAAAAAATTTAAATACTGACCGAACACGGCCAGGGATCTAACCACCACGACAGAGAAGTGGGGAGCCGATCACCAGACCCGAATCCCGGTGGTGGGAGAAAGCACTGGGGGACGCTTGATTCCCAACCAGTATGCATACTACTATTGTTCATAGTCCCAACTACAACGACTAAACAGGAATAAAACTCGGACATAGTTAAATATAATCGGGGACATCAATTGTATAATCAGGCAATTTAAATATTATGGAGGAGCTCAAACAGATTTAGAAAATCGGAATGATTAGGCATTAAGGAGAGCAACGTACTTGGTTATCGAATGAGGGAGGGGGGTCTTGAGCCCCCCCCCCCCTCATTGCGCGTAAACACAAAGTGCTGTATTTCACAGATAAAATTAGTTTTCCCCCAGGTTAGATCTTTTCAATTGTAATGCAGTTCTTTGAACTGCTAGAAAATGTATGTGTTGTTGTGGCAATTGTGTTATCCCTGCGAAGGGTAATGATCTTAGATCTTTACATACGGAGAAAGAGCGCGCTGTTTCCCGTCCTCATTCGTCTAGTGGTCTAAGACAATCCGGGCTAAACGGAGGGACCCTGGTTCGAATCCAGGATGGGGAAAGCGTCTCTTTTTCTCCAAAAACAAAAAGCTCTAGTTTGAGCTATAATCTATACGTGGGTGGCAGAAATTATTGTATAATAAATTCCCCCACGAAAAACTCACAAAAATCTCGCCCCGGAGGCTTTTCTGTGTTGACCATTATTTGGCAATTGTGTTATCCCTGTGAAGGGTAATAATATCTTACAAAATGTATAGCTTGTCAAGAAATCTGAATTTACCCTCACCTAGGGAAGAGTTCAAGTATTACGTAAGCAATATTTTGGCCATTTTATACCCCTCTCCCTCCTAAGCAAAAATTAACATTGGCTAACATAGGAAAATAAGCACAACAGCAACCCCCTCTCCCCAAAGGTGCTTACGTAATACTTGAATTTTCCCTAGGGGCATAGTAATTCAAAAATTCTGAGGAGCTTAAGCAGCTGTGAAAAGATGAAATGGAAGAAAAACAATCAATAAGCTGTTCGAAGAATAATGAATTTTGTTATCCACGGGGCCTAAGCCTTTTTCTTAAGACACTGTCCTCACCACACGTTTATTGTATTATCGGGAATTACCTTGAATAAGGATAGAACGGTATTTTTGGTTGGAACTCAAAGCAAACATGCCATTCTGTCGGTGCTTTTGCAGCTGCTACCAATAACTCCCTCCGTGCAAACATTATGAACCAAAGGGAGAGAATGGAAATGAATGAATGAACCTTTGTAAATAAAACAAATTTCGTTGCAGAACGCTAAGATTTATCGCAGACATAAAAGAAATCTCAAACTTCGTGCATGTGCGTACCTAGCGAATATTTATTTTACATCCCTCAAAGATAAATACTATGATACAATTCTCGACATATTTTTCATATTTACAAATGAACATCGATTACAGAGGTATGACAAATTCCCCAAGGCGTTTAAATATACAGGGTGTCCATAAAGTCTCTTTGCACAGATAAGTGAAACTATAACAAACAAGACAGATACGTGAAACTACAAGAAAATGAGACGGGTATATTTACGTTTTTTTACCTCATTTATATACACCTCTATATGGGCACCATTAGTTGTACGAAGCACATCAAGACGGTATTCGATTTCTTGCCCTGTTCGCTGTAGCATTACCTCATCAATGGTGGCAATTGTACCAGGATCCTCTGCTTTATATTAGTGATGTCCCGTACCTTTGTTCGATATATTATATCTTTACTATAACCCCATAGAAAAAAAAAAGAACGAGGGAAGTGATATCTGGTGAACGAGGTAGCCAGGGAATAGGCCGAGCCACTCCTTCCAATCCACCAGTCTGAAAATGTTTCATTTAGGAACCCACGAACATGCAGTCACCAATGCGGTGGCCACATTGCTGGAAAATGATGGTTGTTGAAGGTCATGTAGTTGTGGTGCCACGTATTCAGTCCAAAGATCAAGGTAAACATTTGCCGTAATTGATGTCTCCTGGAAGAAAAACGGACCAATGACTTGATGGCACATCATCCCATACAACACAGTTACCTTTGAACTATCTCGCTGAAGTTCCCTAGCCACATCGGGGTTTTCTGATCCTCAGATTCTCACATTGTTTGTGTTCAGTTTCTGTGAAATATGAAAGCTTGCCTCATCACTAAAACAAACTCAGGTGAGGAATATTTCATCCTCAGAAATTCGTTCCAGCATGTTAACTACAAACTCTTTTCGCATTGGTTTATCATTTGGCTTGAATATCTGTAATAATTGCACTTTTTAAGCGGACAATCGTAAGCTCGTGTGTAGGACTTTGTGCACTGTTGAACGTGGTAGCTCTATCTGACAGCAGTAGGGATAGACATTCTGAGAGAACGATCGAAGGCTTTCCTTACACAATCAATGTTTTTCAAAGGTGTTCTTAGTCGTCCACTCCTCCCTATATCCAACACTGTCCCTGTCTCCATAATTCTTTTTTGTGTCATGCACGACCTGATGTAGGTGATGGTGGATTCCTTCCATACTAGTTTTGAAGTTTCGCCGAGTTTGTAGCTCCGATTTGGTTTCAATAAACCATGATACACACTGTGCCTTTTCTTGAGGAGTAGCCATTTTGTAAGGGGCTCATTTAACAATATCTTATTCATCAATAGGCTACTTGAAATATACAAATGCAATGTGATAAAAATTTTGATAACCACTGAGTATATAGAACAAATCTGATAATGATATCTCATCAATTTCTTTAGTAATAAATTTTTGAAATTGTAAAGAGACTTTATGGATACCCTATATATTTTCGTTTCAGTTAACTTCGAATCCGCTTGCGATTTTTACCACGTCTTGGGAAAATGCATTCAAAAAATTTTGTTTTTCCAATTTACAATACAGCTGAGCCCGCTTTTAGCGAAGTTTAATAATTCTTTCGGGGAATACATCATCATTCCGAAAGAATTCCGGGAACAATCGCAGACAAAACTTTAAATTGAACATCGATTTCAAAGTAAATAGATCCACGTTTGCGTGGTTTAGCTATTCAGAACGTAAGTTGGAAAGGTTTTCCTCAATTTTTCCAGGTTTGACCAAAAAAAAATCGCCTTTCCCCGGACTATTAGAGGCGATTTCAAATTCCTTAACGATTCCCGATTCTCTAGATAACGTGCAAACCCTGCCCTATTTAAACTTCAAGTTTAGAATGCAGCAGGGTTCATTTTTGTTCATGACAGGATAAGACAAAGCAAAATATATCTCACATAATATTGATAATATCGAATACACAGAAATGTCTTACATATAAATTGATATTATTTGGAGAGGAAAAAGATCACATTCCACATAGGATAAAATACCACCACCATGTGTTAAATAACGACGTCACGTTCATAAATATAAAATATAATTTAAAAATCTGGCCTGTCATAAAGAAAAGAGGGGGGACTATTTTAACTTTAAGAGTTGCAGTAAACTCATTCACTAACGGCTTTCAAGATACGGATAAAAAACGCCGTTCCTTAGAATGTGTGCAATACTATAAACTAATTTCCGGAACCGTTATTGGGAGAGTACTGTATTTTATTTCTGGGGAGAGGCTCCTATTCTCACTCCATACAAAGTGCATAGTTGATCAGAGGTCCGTGCTGTAGGGCTTGGGGATATCCACCAATGGCGCAGAAAAGGGAGGGGCTTGGGGGGGATCAAGCCTCCCCCATTTTGTAATGAAGTACATTGTTTTTGTTAATTGATCCCTTCATAATTTTTGAATTGCTACACCTTCAATACCTACAACTTCCATCTGTAAATATTAAATAAAATATCAAGCCAGAGGTGTGTTGATTCTTGACATGGAAGAAGAACGTTTCCTTAACTCGTATTTACTTAAAATCGTTTCAGTGTCAAACGTGCCATTAAAATTATTAGCTGCACCCACACACTTAAAAACTATCAATTGCCGCTCCAACTGTTCAAAGAAAAGTAGCGTTTATGGTCAATTGGGCGCGTTAGCCATGGCAGTAATTGCTACAACCATTTGCTTTTTCACCCCGGCAATTTGGTTATTTATTATGGTATGGTGTTCATTTTGTGGCTAGCGTAGGGTGAAGACCGGTTGTGTTAGATTATAAAATGCTGCGACTCCTTCCTTCCTGCCCGCCTTCTTCCCTTTTTTTTTAAAGATTATTACAAACACATTGCAAAAAATGACATTTGCAGTAATTAGGTCCGCCTACATACTTCCCGTTAGAGTTTCTTCCCAAAACCATAGACGTCTGCATGTCATAACTTGGGCGATGAAGCGCGCCAAGAGGTCATAGAAGCTCAGCCATCGAATATGCCTATCGACGGCTATTTTAAGGTTCCTGGCCTAGAGGGTGGATTTGCACAGGCAAAGAAAAATAAACATTAGCGATTGCGTTATTGCTGCTGTTTTTCATATATTTACATAGCTGGCGTTACCCAAAACCCAATGGAGATCTGGATACAACGTGCTAACCTTAGAAGGCGATGAAAGCTTACTGGAAACGTTTTTAGAAAAGCCGAACCACGTTGTAGATAACTACAAAGCGGTGATGCTTAGATAAACACATTTTTTCTTTAAATATTCTTAGTGACACCAGCAACAACTACTACGCGGGTGGCATCCAATACAATATGAAAATTGTTATATAGATTTTCAAGACCAAACTGACGATTTTCTTTGTATTTTGTACGTTTTACGCCCGAAGACTTCGCTAAGGGGTATATACAATGGGATGGATGGCTTAACTCGACCCCCGTCCACGATACGTCCACACCAAACCTAGCTGAACTGGGAAAAGAACGCAACCCGGAAGACCTGAAGATCGTAACCACTAGCCCCTTTACATCTAATTTTGACGATTAAGAGGCGTGGCTGTTCAAAAATTATCGGAGAGGGGGTCTTAAGTAGCTTTATGACAGATTACGTCACATGGCGTAAAACGCGACACTGTTTTTCTGTCCAGTGGGAGGTCTTGAGACCCCCTTCTAGGTTACTGTGACGATTAGATGTTTATCACTGATCATAGCTTTTGTTAAGCTGATGTCTTGGGAGGGGTGGATTTACGACCACGAGGATGCAAATTGCTGATGAACATCTTTATGAACATCAGAATCTGATGTGTGCTGCACGATTGCAGATCTAGAATGTATTTTGGGGACGGGGTAAAAATCACCAGTACTCGAATTTGATAAAATATTAACACACGGTCAAATTATATTTTTATGCCATACAATCCCGCTTATTTGAGGAGTGGGTGAAGACCCCAATGTTAATACATCACTTCATATTACTAATATTGTGTGTGTGTGGAGGGTGCTATTCTGTTTAATTTTATCTCTATAGATCAAATATTAGCCACCACATATTAACTATGAATCAAATATTAGCCACTGGGGAAATAACGTGGCTTATACTCGCTTAAATAAACCAGTAAGGACACATGGGAATAAAAGTGATATAAAGTACTTTTTTTAAACAGACGTAGGGGAGAGTTCAAGTATTATGTAAGCAATATTTTGGCCATTTTACACCCTCCCCCCGCCCCTACCGCCGTAAGCAAAAATTACCACTGGCCTACACAGGAAAATAAGCACAACGTCAACACCCCCCCCACCAACGGTGTTTACGTACTACTTGAACTCTCCCTAAGAATGCAACAGAATAGCCTTTTTATCCCTAAAATTTTAAACGTGCTATCAATCACATAATTTTATTCTTTCGCTTGCTATTTCTCAATCCGAGGGTCAACGATATAGCATGGACGTTCCATCCTTTTCTATCTCGGAAGCCATCGAATCATTCCAAGAGGAGGATCCAAAAAATATTTTTGGGTGAGGGAACAGAGCTTGAAAACAAATGTAGACTTATCTTAGAAACCTATAGTAAGTGTAAATTTGTTACTTTTGAGGAAGACACCCCCCTGTTTCTCTTCTTGGACCCGCCCTTACAGCTTACAAAGCCTCTCATGCTCATAGAGATTCACTTTATGGTTAACCACGGTCTTCCTCTTTCTCCCGCACTAATTAGGTGCTTCCATCCTATTCTTTGCAGAAGATGATCTTATATTCTCAGGTCACATTTCCCTCATCCAAGCCTTTTCTCTCCGATCCTTCTCCCCCTCCACTCAACAGTTACGTGTGGACTAAAATGGCTGAAGTCAAGCATATAGAAAGTCATTGAAATCATAGACGGCCAGAGAGATTCCGATGGATATGAAATTTTACGAACAAGTATGCTATTTTATTGCTAAAATTCCTCTACTTTTTAACTAAATTGTACTGTTGTATAGCTGAATTGTGCTATTTTGTAGCTCCTACTGTCTGGCTAAATTAAGTTACTTTTATAGCTAAAACCGCGAACCCTACTGCCGTTACAGCTAAAAAAAAGGAGGGAAAATTTTGCACGAGTAGACGAAACTTTTAATTGATAATTGATGCTCTAACTAAAATTTAATTTGCAAATTAACATTACCAAAACGTAGTCGGTAATTGATTAATATTTACGGTTGACTTAGCACACAAATTATGATTAAAGTAGTTTTAATTAGATCGGCGTGTTTGAGATTAAAGAAAAATGAAACCAAACTTGATTTTTTGAAAAATGAGTTATCGGATTCTTTTCAAAAGAAAGCGCTCGTTCGTCTAACCTAAATTACGTTCAACAACTTGTTCAATATCCGCCAATTTTTCACCTAAACTTTTAATCTTGGCTGACGAGGTGAATCGATTTTTTCATCATTTTCCGTCATTTGTTGATGGCTTGAAAATTACTTTTCCGTTTGAAAAATCTGCTTTTTCCAGTTAATATTTCTAAAAAAAGGGCAATGTTATTCATAAATTTGACGTTGCCGCTGCTGTTTTTGCGCTTCTGAATCACACATTGGATCGGCAATTATTGAATAATAATAAAAGGCGTATGTTTTTCACAACTGCTATTGAAATAAAAATGAGATAAAGACCGAGAGGAAGCGAGTGAAATGAACACCGTTATGAATTGTGATATCATCATATGGGCAATGACGTCACCGTTCAATGAGTTAACGTGTTTTTCAGAATATAACTGGATTTTGCAAAAAAATAAAAATACAAATAAATAAATAAATAAAATAAAATACTAGATCTCTCTATCCGCAATTTTTTCTTTTTCTATAATTAAATCAAAGTACCAAATATGAGCATTTTAATTGACATAATTAAGTCAAATAATATAATTAAATTAAGAAGTTGACCCCTGTCCATTGTTGGACATGATATACGATTCTCGTACGATGACCAAAGTTAAGCAACATTGGGGAGCGCCCGGTTTTTGGAGGATGCCCGCTTTGAGTTTGTATTGCACTGCGTCAATGACCTAATATGGTGCCACCTGATGAATGATCGGTGACTATTCAATGAATAGTATTTAATATCGGACAATTTAACTGTCGATACCAAATAGTGGAAGAGCCAATTGGTGGGCATTTTAAAGGAGAACGCTAGGAGCTATTACACTGAAGTGCCAGAAAAACTGGTACACCTACCTAATGTCGTATTATATATATATAAACCAATGTTTTTACGTAACTTTGACGTAATCGCATTTTCTCCCCTATTTCAATGCAATCCTTCAAGAGGTTGTGAAAGACAGATTGAAAAAAAATGCGGAACTTTTGGCAGCAGAACGATTTTTCGCAAAGCTAATATAGAAAAATGCAAAACCACTCAACGAACTTCGACGATTTTACCACTGACAGATTTTAATACATAATTTTTGTAGAATAAAAGGAATATTAGCTTTATCTAAAAAAAAAGCAGAAATTAAATTTATGAGCGATTTCACTAAAAATACCAGAGTAGCGTATGTAATACTCCGTTTTAAAGAGCGATGAAGAATTTCGTTTGTGGTAAAAAAATCTGGTTTAATCTCTTTGAAATTAAACCAATCACAAAACGCGATCATAAATCAAATCAACGGAAGAAAGTTATCTGCCCCCAAAATGGCGGATAAATTAGCATAATGGAATATATTAACCATCACGGTGATTTTAGACCACTTGAAGCATGCAAATGAAGATGGAAGAAGACACCGGCATATTATCGGAGACGTGTTCACGAACACGAAAGACAACAAATATTCGTGGATTCTAAAGAATTAGTCTTTTCGGAAACTGAATCGATTTTTCATCAAGAGCATCAGAAAATTTCATCTCGCTGATTGGATAAATCGAATTCCTCACATATCTCAATTGTGATCACGACTCCCTATAGATTTAATTAACCATTAAAGGGGATTTAATGCTGTTTTGATTGCCCTATATGAGGACGTATTTCATTACAAAGCAAACGATCGTAGACCGGAGTAAAAGGTCTTGAAACCATAATTACTATAAAAAAAATTTAGTACAGTGTTGCCGTTTTCTTTCCGACTATATATAACGCAAAAGCGAACTAGACGTATTACAATATAAGGTATATTAAACATTAGTAACGTGTAGCAGTTCGCCGCGTTTCGAGCCCCTTTAGGCGAAGGGTATGCCTAAAGCTCGTCAAAACACTGAACTAAATAACTACGCTTAATGACGATGTTATTAATATTTAATGAAAAATAATTTATATATCAGTAAAAGAAGAGAATATCAAAGGTTAAATTCAATAATACTTGATTTTTTCTGGCTTTTAATAGAACGTTAAAAATGCCCGTAAAAAATTTCAGTTTTTTAATTACAATATTTTGCATTAAAAGATAATGAAACCCCGATTTTGAGTCTCGGCATAGTACGTTTTTCCCGCTAGGAACATTTATTGTTCCAAATATGGAATAATTAATGGAATGGAATCCCCATTCTGCGCTTTCTTTAACGGTCCTCAGAAAAAACGCTAAATCGCGGTTAGGGGCCGTTCAAGCATTACGTAAGCATCTTTGGGGGAGGGGGAGAGATTTGCTTATTTTTGCTGACAACGGGGAAGGGGAGGAATCTGAACCATGCTTACGTAAGACACGAAAAAAAAACAAAAAAAAACCAGCACATAGTCACGAAGTAACAGCCGCCCTGACAGAACTACAATACTGGGATGTACGACACACTACGAGTAAAAGATATAAAATACACGTAATCACAGTTAAATATTTAATTTAATACAGTTGCTGGTCATCAGCGTCATCAGCTCGGGGGCTACCCTTCTGAAATCCCCGTGGCCCCTCTAATATTTTTAAATTAAAACGAACGTATTATTTTTAATAAATGCATTTTATCAAATCCACTTCTTATTCATTATTTAGTTACAACATAGGAAATATTAAAAACGTAATAAAAACGCAACAAAATACTTTATAATAAAATGCCATATATTATCCCTTATAGTTTAATAATATGTATGCTATACAGGCCTTTAGTTAGGGTGAAGGGGCAACTGGGGCAAGGCAAAGGACATACGAGGCACGAAGCACCTGGGATTGTTATATATATACACCCTTATACAAATTAATTGAAACAAAGCACGTTTCCTGTATTCCTCGTAATCGTGTACTCAAAAGAAACACGAAAAGTAAGATTATTTGTTTTGTCCATGCCGAACGGTGTTCAAATACTGTTACAAATAGAGGAGGTCACATCCGTTACTGATGTATGTATAGGTGAATTTTGTACACTAAACCATCAAATTCATTGTTTGTTTCAATTAATTTGCACAAGGGTGTATGTAAATAGCCCGATGGGGTAATTGGGGCACAAGCATGGGGCAACTGGGGGCCAGGCCTCCGCTGGCCCCGATTTGGCTACAAGCCTAATGCTATATATATATGTATATATATTATGAACTGTATATATTATTAAACGGTATATATTAGAATCAAAATCTTACGTAATCATAAGGTGGGAGGTCGGGTATTTGCTTATTTTTACTTACAACGGGAAGAGCGGGGTATAAAATAACCAGAAATGTGCTTACGTAATAATTAAACGGCCCCTTATACCACATTTGAAACGTTCAGCGAATTTGTATACAGCTCCTAGTGATTTTCACTTACTTTTTACACTAGATTGGCAGTCAAAAAAAGTTAATTTGGATTGCCTTTAATTACTGAATAAGTATCATCAGTGGAAATTAAAATAAGCGCTATAGAATACCGATAAAAATAATTGCTTATATCCTTTTCTATCTTTCCAACACACAAACGTAAACACAATTAAAGAATGAGCCACATTTAATTTCCATTTATTCACTTTCTTTCAAAGCCCTCTTTGAATGAAGCTTTGCAAGACACATTAAAGATATCTTCAATTACTACGCTTACACATTAAGGAGTCTGAAAACAATTTCTTAACTAGGTCAAAAGAAAAGTATGAGTAATGGCATTCACCAAAAAGGAGGATAGGGAGGAATAGGAGGAAATGTCAATCTACGGAGCCGTCAAATAAAAACAAACTTTTTGTATTTTTGAATAAAAATCGTAATTTAAAAACTCAGTAATTGGAATTAGAAAGATTTGGAAACTTATATCGGCAATTAAGTGAGCAACTACGAATAGTATCGAAAATAACTAATTCATTTATTTCATTAAAGATTAACGAAATAATGCCCATAATCTTATTATTCAAATGTCACCGAAGCCGCAATTAACAAATGGAAATTAAACGCAAAAAGACAGTGCACCTGCATATTTTCTGACTGTACGTATTATAAATGCTCTCTTGCAATGGCGTTTCCGTAATGTTTTCACCTATAACGAACGCTATTAACATACTGAACTTTCATTTTTTCTTTTACTAATAAAATTTGGTTAGTATTTCCCGCCAAAAATTGCAGGCAATATCGGCACTTTTCCAATTTGAGCAATTTTTCAATAAAACATTGCTCGTGAACTATCATGCCATTACGCTGTAGTTTGAGATATGCTTAACAAAATACTGGCCACAAATTTCACCGAAATGGCACCCTTTTAATCATTTTATTGCATAAAATCTCAGGGTTTCAGTGTTCGGTGTTTTATGCTCAATGATTCAATATTTCAATGTCCAAGGGTCCTGGGAATTCGTATATAAGTTTCAATGATTGCAGAATAGGGTTGAAGGTTTAAATGCTTACTATGGGCTCAAGGTTCAAGGTTACAATATTGAGAAAGTCACGTGGTTTAAGGTTTCAATGTTCACATCGGATTTCAGTATTTAAGATTTGAATACAGTAAAACCTTCCTGAGGCGAACATTATCGGTTCCGTGAAAAAGCGGTCGTTCGGGAAGATCGTCTTTGAATGGAGGTAAATTTAGCATTGGGTCTATAGGGAGTGAGGAAATCCGTTTCCAGAAGCTCTGCGGTGGCGCAGTGTGGTAACGCGTTCTCCTAGTGCGCCGCTAATCCGGGTTCGACTCCCAGCAGTGCAAAGAACGCTTACTCAGAGATCTCATAAAGATCGCACTGCTCACTGTAGTCCGGGGTTTGGTTCCCTAGGCCTTAAGAGGTTCGGATTCCTCGGAAAACAGTAGGTCCCGGCGCAGCATGACCACTGTAGTCTTTGAGCCGTAAAACCAAAAAGCAACCAACCGTTTCCAGAAAAAGGGAGGGTATTATTAAAGAAGGTAGTCGTTAAGAGAGGTTTTACTTTGTTTGTGATTTCAATGTTTACGCGGACTAAAGTTTATATACGATTTCAGTATTTAATGATTTTTCTTATAAAGTTTTATTATTCAAGATTTAAATGTTCACAGCATAAAGTTCATGGCCACAAACCTCGAAACTCAATTATAAAATCAAAATTTTACGCAATCTCTCTCTCTTTGAGTTGTAATTGTTTTAATGTTGATTACAATCTGTTTAGTATTGACAATAAATTGCGCTACAGAACACAAAGTTCGGTAGGCTAAATATTCAGTTCTTGCGAAGTTGCATAGGTCATTTCTTTTGACACTCTTGGTGCAATCAAAGCAAGACTTTAAATTGCAAAACCAACTTTAAAAAAAGGGGGAGGAAAGAGACAGCGTAATTCCAAATTGATAAAAATCAAATAGGAGTTCAATACAACACAAACAGTGAAACGTTTTATGACCAGAAAAAAAGATTTCAGGCACTTTTCAGGAACTGTAGGTTTGCGGGAAACCCTTTTTCGAGAAAATCCGAGTGAAATTGCTACAAACAAAAATTTCAGTGTCTGAAGGTTAACAGATGACTGTTGACAATTTTTTTTAAGCAATGAGGCATTTTAACTAAGGTATTTTTTTTGGGGTATAACGTTACTGCATACTTACGGGACTATTGTTCAAAAGCTTCATGCATACCGGTGTTGTGTCGCAAAAATTTATGAAAATTATACTTTTTAATTATTTAAATATATGGGTGGCTTCATTACATCATCTTACATAATAACATATTTCTTCATCTCATAAAATTTCTACATAGTATACCGTGAGACACAAAAATTCACACATTGTAAATATTATTCGATTCTGCCGCCTTCTTTTAATTGTTTTTAGGAAAGGAAGCCAATTGGAGCAACTGCCTGATGAACGACAACCTAATAATTACCATCCCTTAACGTTACAAAGTGGAACAGTTAATAAGTGAAGAAGATATATGCAGTACTACAGTCCCTAACCTACTCGGACCTTAGCTTGTTCCATTGTAGTTTAGGAAAGGGCGTCTGGTAAAGGGATCGGACGTCAGGTTCGCGCGAACGGACTAAAGGTGTAATTTTTTCCAACTCACCCCTTGTAGTATAAATTAAACCTATATAAATACAATAAGACCCGTATATAACGAAAATCTTGGGACCAACGACAATGCTCGCTATATCAGATTGCTCGCTAAATCCGTTTCGGTACAGGAAATTCTCACCGCGATACAATTACTGCCCATGTATTGAGGTCCGATTGGCAACGATTTTGAAATAGCGTTGAGTCCTTACCGCACGGAAACCTTAAGCATTTGTCTACGTGATAATCCGGCCTTTTGACTACGGATGGTTAAAAAAGCTGGCTACATCAGGAGTCGGCCCCGGATATTACCCATGGTAGGGAAACGCATTGTCATGGTCAGGTATATATGTGCGATCACACTTAGCGTGTGTGCAGGTAGTCGTTGTGCTGCTACCAGCTCGTGGGGTAAGCGGTTTTTTCCCCCACAGTTGGGAGTCGAACCCGAAATAACGGCGCACAAGAAGAACGCATTACCAATGCAGAGCCCTTCAGAGAAATCTGAACCTCTTACGGTATATGGCAGGGCGGATTATGGGGTTTGTAAACCCCATTATTGCGATAAAATTTCGTACATATACACATATGAATATAGGGAATTGTTGTTCCCCCATTTGAACTTCCTGCACAGGCTTATAGTTTAGGGAATCAACTATAAGGCCACAGCAAAACAGTTAATAATTTTCCCCTCCACAGTTGGCAATTGAATCAGGTTTAACGTCACGCTGGGGAAACGCGTTATTATCACCGCAGGACCATTATATTCTGTAAATTATTCCACGATTATGCGTGTGTGGATAATCTGCATTTCATGAAATACTGAATTATTAACAAAGTCTGAATCGAAATAAAAATAAAAAAAATTGCAACAATTGATACAAAATTAAAAACAAGACGTCGTTTTCTTACATTATCATTTTCAAGACGATTTTCATTTAAATTTGCATTACGTTTTACATACTGAGATTGAGGAAATAAGCATATCGTCCATTCTGCGAATACTTATTGAAGCACATTTTCAACAAGAGGAATTCACCGAGTATTTATTTATACATTGTATTTATATAGGTCTAACAATGGAAGTGTTTTAAGTGAATATTGCGCCCAGATTTGAGACTTAGTAAATTGAAAAGATCTGTATTTTTGATAAATAAATCCGTTGGAAGCAGCCTGTAAAACGCATTTTTCGATTTTTATTCATTATTAAAAATATATGGATTGGCGCATTTACTGACGTAGGCGAATGTTTGGCGCTAATAGATGGGGGTTGTAATCCTTCATTTTGGCAGACTAACTTGGCGCTTTCAAGTAACGAAGTTGCAGTATTAATGTGGAAGATATTTTCCCTTTTCATACGGATTAGGCATCGCATTTAATGAAGGTGTAATTTTTTTTTTCGTACTGGAAAGCAATACTCTTCACATATATTATACCATGATTTGAAAACATTATTTACATATAAGAAAAATCCAAGACGTTATTAATAATTTTCAGTCGCTTTTAAATTGGTGTGTGTGTGGCAGTCGAGAAATATTAACTTAATCCTACGACAATGAGAACCGGTACCTTACAAAGTAAAATTTTCATGCCAAAATTTGAGGAAATTATTTTAAATAACTCGGCATTTGAAGAGGAAGTAGGGTTTGGAAAATGAAAATAATTGTCGTAATATCGATGACAAAATAATTGTTGCGGCGGAATTTGATAAGAAATGCGAGACAGAAAATTTTACTTTACCTCAAATGAAGGCTGTAATTAATTTTTATGACTGGTGTAAAAGCAGTAAATTTTAGCAAACATAGCAGCGTCATAAACGTATCCACGATCAGAAGCAAATTTTCCGTATCAAACATTATATGTCAAAATGTGATACACGCAAAGATAAATTTAAAACTCTAAAGGAAATGTTACAATCGAAATTTCATCGTATTCAAAGTCATAGTTTACCAGTTCGTGATAGTAATTTAAAAATATGGGCCACTAACATTGCAAAAGATTTAAATATGAAATCTAAAATATCTAGTAACTTTATCAATAAATTAAAATTAGCCAATCAAATCGTTTCACAAAAAATAACGGAATATATTACCGTTAGATCACTTCATGATGTTGAAACTAATGAAAACAAAGCTATGGAATTTGTTTTATAAACAAGAGATTTAATTTCAGGCTGTAAT
Organism: Dysdera silvatica; assembly: GCA_006491805.2. NCBI lineage: Eukaryota > Metazoa > Arthropoda > Arachnida > Araneae > Dysderidae > Dysdera > Dysdera silvatica. The sequence goes on from QLNU02014802.1 coordinate 144,576,245, forward strand.
ATACGGAACAAGTGCTTAATGTAGATCAGAGTGGGTTTCAGTACTTCATCCCAAGCGACATAACGCTTTCTATTAAGGGTGAAAAGTGTACAGTGGCAATTGTTGAATCCAAATTTTCAGCCACACGTTCATATAAGATAATGCCATTTCTGTCTATGACCGCGAGCTGGAAGGGAGATTACCGTTTTCGTGAACAGTCAGAAAAATGTGATCCAAAGGTTCAAAAAACATTACGTCGCCCTAATAAAATTTTTATTACATGCCCCAAATCAGGAAAAATATACTATGAAGGAATTCAATAACAACGGCCTCAAACCACTTTTAAGACCCCCCTTGGTCTATTGGATTCCTGGACCGGATCGACAGACAAGGCAACATATCATGAACTTCAGAATAGTTGCATAAAATTATAAATTCCCCCTGGCACAACAGCTCTCGTGCAGCCCCTAGACGTATATTTTTTTAGAGAGTACAAATTCTTTATTAAAAGGATTGTGAACTTCGTTCTTACAAATGAAATTGCAATCAAAGTAACTGATCGTAATGAAATAATTAAGCCACATTCTTTAGTTTACAACCAGTTGCAATCTAAGAAATATCAAACAGTTCTTCGTTATCCATGGTCCAAATGTAACTATAATGATGATAATATTGTAAAACCTGGCAATGTGTCTTCAATTTCATTTAAAATGGATCACAACGTATGAGATTTTAAAGTCATGTGAACAGTTTTCATTTATTAAATGCATTCACTGTAACGTCGATTTCTGTTTACAACATTTCTATGTAGATTACCACTATCACATAAACGTAGTATAATTAATTAATCATGTATAATTTTTCAGTAACATTTCATGTTTATATTCTTGGACGACAGCGGTTTATGGCCCTTCGTACGACTATTTAATGTACATTTCACGCTAGCCATAGCAATACAGACCGAAAATCGAACGTTCGACGTACTGCCTTTTAAGTTACATTGGTGAAAAAGTAAAGAATAATTGTACATATGTTCTTTTTTCATAAGCCAAGTTGGTTTGTTTTTAAAAATAATTATTTTATTATAAACTGTTTACATTAATAGAACAGCTTTTCAAAGTTTCGTTTTTACGAAAATATGTCTTTGGTTTGTTTTTAACTCTCTAAAAAGCAAACGAAATTATGTATGTAGTTATAAATTTCGTGTTATAAAGTCAAAATGTTCTTATTTTTGTTATTAAAAATAATATATGGTAATTATGTTTAACAGAATACAATATATTGAGTGTGTGCAAGCCATAAATGACGTAAGTACAGATCGAGATTCGACTCACACTTAATCAAAGGTAATCACATTTTAACACGTTTCTTACAACTGAAAATACGGAGGAGTAAAAAAAAAAGGTGAGGTGATGGCAAAACTTTTTCCCATCGTAACATAAAATGTGATTTTATTGTTTTCGCCAAAAAAAGGAGTAACTTTGAATTGCAGCAACCATGTCCATCGTTTTTGCGCCAGTTCTGCAAATGAGCTTGGCTGAAAACTGGCAAATGCACCAGTTCAAATATTTTTAATAATGAATAAGAAATCAAAAAATGTGTTTTACACGCTGGTTTCAACGGATATATTTATCAAAAATATAGATTTTTCCAATTTTCTAAGTCTCCAATCTGGGTGCAATTGGCACTTAAAACACTGCCACTTCACGTAGTTCACTCTTTTGTTTTTTTAAATACGTGATATTTTATATCCCTGTATTTATAAAAATAATATATATCCCTATACATACAGTTGACAGATACCTGATTAAACACGGTTTGACTGACATTTCCCTGAAGTTCAGAGATATTGGATTTTCTTTTTATAGATTTCGGGGATATTTGATGCTTCTTTAGAGTTCGACGGTATTTGGCATTTCTTCGAAGTTCGGTGATATTTGATATTTTTCTGATTCTGTCAATTTCGCTTCTTTTCGGAAATTGTTAACGATGGTATTGGAAGGGCAGTCCCTGGGTTGCTGGCCGCTCAGGCGCAAAAGCAATATCTCTCCCACCCAATTAATTTAATAGTAAATAGGGTGGTCCTGAATTCTACCGACAAAATAAGAGGAGTTGTTGGGGACGCCAAAAAAGGCATACTTGCCCATATCCCCGTGTCCGCATGGGGGCCGGTTTGGCTGTAGAGAGTAACTACTGTTTATGTCCATGTCTTTTCTACGTAGCCAATTACATGAATTAAATACAATTTTTGATATGTAAGCGATTGAGCTAATAATACAGTAGAGACAAAGAAATCCGGAATTCCGTTTTCTGATCCTGATCTGTGTTACTATGTAGTGAAAATAAGCCTAAAACTGCCTTTTTTAACACACTAGAAAAGAGTTGGGAACTGCCAAGTATGTATAACAGGTGAAGAACATCAAAATAAAAATTTTTTGTTCAGTGAATTTTTTTCCAAAAATTAGCCGTTCGGGCACTACAGTGAATTTAGTGTTTGCATCCACCCCATTTAAGGTTTCCACAAATGGCTACAATGCGCCATTTCAAGAAGTTTTAAAATTATTTAATGTCAACGGACGTCGGGCTCACTCAGGCAACTTTCTAAAACCAGTTATATTCGCCAGAATTGTATGTGTAGAATCCATGGTCGCAAATGAAGAAGCGGATTCTACACAAGATTTTTGTTTACTCTAAACCAGAGAAATTTTATGGACGAGGTATTAATCTACTGCAAAACAAGTGAAAACAGGTTCATACTAAATATTGGAATTGCGTTAATACATAAGTACTAAACTTTTTTTTTTATTCACTTTTCCTTTTTACCTGAAAAAAACCAGTAGAATTTTGGCATACACACCTAATAATAAATTGTCCTTTTCATGCGTGTATTTGTACATGCTATTTATATTAATTTCTTTTAGAACTACACCACATTAAAAGAGATAATGAATCTCATCTCACAAGCTTTGGCACTACGTCACGTATCTCATAAATATCAATCTGCACTACAAAACATACAAACGTATATTTAAACGTATGAGACGCTGAGAGCGCGTTAACTTCACCTCCCAGTAATTTTTGACCAGAGAGAAAAGTTCAAATTTTAGAAAAGAAAGGACATTCAAGCCATTAGAATTTTAATTTCAAAGAACTAACATTGACCTTCTTTCTACGGATAAATAAAAATACCAATAATAAGAAATAAATTTACTAAAAAGAAACAAGTAAAACTATCACACATCCGATGCCTTCTTTCCAGCTTTTTCCGCTGCACTTACAACACCCAATCCTTTCTTTAACGCCATGCCCTACATTCGGTCCTCAGATAATTCCGACTCATCAAGGAACCACAATCAAATCTCAAGGAATTTCATTTTTATAAACATAAAATATATATTAAAAAAAAAAAGTCTTTAAAAGCTCGGAGAGACTAAAGAGCCCGCCGACGAATGTGGAGGTCAAAAAAATGCCGTGGATTTCTTTTAAACCGTTTTCACCGCCGCCTCCTCTCGTCGACCGGAACACGTCTGCTCCTTAGAGTCCTTGGCGGCGCTCCAAGAGACACCAAAGACGTGACTGTTTCCCTTTTGAAAAGGGGTCGGGGCTGTGACTCCGATCCTAGCGAATTTTGCAGCACCAACTTTTAAGCCAATGGCCAACGTGTCACGTGGTGTTTGGATTCCCGCGTTTTCTGTCTGGGACAGCATTCAGAACTGTCAGTACAATTTTGCCGGATTTAGGGATTTCGCGGAAAGCCGACATCCCGTTAGGGAAAAAAAAAAGGGTGGAAGACCTAAGTTCTGCTACAGAGAAGTGATAGCCAGACAGAAGACCTTGCGTAAATGAGAAAAGACATCGCATAGGGAAAAAGTAAAAAGTAAAAAAAAGTTCTGAAAGGGTATCACTCCATGTGAAGAAACTGGTGAGGGAGAAACAGTATCAGCAAGGGTGAAGGCAAAACAGATAAGTTCAAGAAAAGATAAGATTTGAGATGAAACGGATGCACTTCAACTTGAAATTGATTGAAAGTTTTTTCGGTTTTTTTTACGTTTATTTATTTATATCGCATCGCTACTTATTGAATATCAGAACGACACTTGTATTTGATAAACGATGATGGATCGATGCGTGAAAAAAGTGTTCAATCTTTTTTTATTATATATATAATAGTTTGGATATCAAACCGTTTTAATGACAGTAAACTGCCTTAATTCGGTGTTTCCCAACCTTTACCCTCTCTCCCGTACCCCTTGGGTATTCTTTTTATTTATGAGCACACCCTCCTCTCCTAACTCCAAACCCATCCGTTCACGCAAAAGGAAATAGTTTTTGTCGGACAGTAATGTTGTTAGGATAGCTAAATAATCAAACGACTCAAATTAATGACATTTATAAGCTTTTATGTTTGATTTTACAATTTAATTTTTCTATTACAGAAGCCTGACACCAAAACAAAAACAGCATTAAAGTCATTTTTAACCACATTAACTTATAATGGAAGTTCATACCTATTATTCAGCTTAATATACGAGTCTTCAAACGAGGCTCTTAATAATTTCAGTGTGATCATTCAGCTTGTTTCATACAGCTAAGCTTTTCAGTAAAATCGTAAGTAATTTTTAAGTAACAATAAATAATTAAGTAATGTTTAATTAAGTAATAATTAATATATAATTAATTAAGTAACGATGAATTAAGTAATGATTAAGTAAGTAATAATTAAGCAATGATAAATTAAGTAATGATAAATTGAGTAATAATTAAGTAATGATTAATTAAGTAATAAGTAAGTAAAGTAATAATTAAGTAGTAATAATTAAGTAAGTAATAATTAGAAAGTAAGGCAATAATTATAAGTAAGACATCCAATTAGAAGTATATTATTCAGTAACGATTAGAGGTATTAGTGGTGACAATTAAATGGCTGATAAATTAAGTAATGATTAATTAAGTAATAAGTAAATATAAATGGCATTAATAGAGTAATTATAAATGTAATAGAAATGATTATAAGTAAGTAATAAGTAGGTAATTATTAGTAATAATTAATAATTACTCTTTCGTGAGTAGTAGTTTAAAGTGAGGTGAATTTTTCTTGTAAAAGTCACCTCACTTCTGCGTGCAAAAATAACGTAGTACAGAGGCTGTCTCTATCTCTTCACACGAAGATTTGAATAATCGGAAATTTGTTGAATTAGCCTTAATTAACAACTTCCACAGATTGACGGAGCACTCATTTCAGTGAAGGGGTTCATTTCGCGAGCAGGCTAGCGGACTTTCATATAAGTATCTCTTTGTAAACTAAAACTAATTTTGTGTTTTCACATTAACCCCGTATTTTTTAGTGTTTTCTGCCACTACGAATATTATTTTCACGTACTCCCGTTTATTATCCAGGGGCGGACATAGACTTTAATTTAGGGGGGTCAAGGAATGAATTTTCCATGATCTTGGGATAACACTCTTCGTTTACCATGAATGCTTGTACATTGCAGGTCCAATTCTTCATTCTTATTCAGACCAGCTATGATCTGTCTAAACGTGTCGATACTTCATTTCGATATATAAATTATTTGCATATATTTATTATATTTACGCATTTACATCATTTCATAATATTATATATACAATATAATAATATAAATTGTTACACATAGATTTTGTTTTAAAGTAATTATCTTCACCTTTGCACTATATGGAACGATACAATGTCACATATCATTATTATCATGTTCTGTTATTATATTTTGATAGTCAATTCGTTAAAAGACAGGGATGGTTTAAGATTTTGTGGAACGCTAGAAATTTGTTCTGAGTTCTTTTGTAGCATAAATTAAGCCTGTGCAATTACATATGTTAGGAAATAAGGTAAAAGAGTTAGGAAGTGTTCAAGTATTACGTAAGCAATATTTTGGCCATTTCAATCCCCCCTCCCTCCTGGTAAGCAAAAATTAACATTGGCTAACATAGGAAAATAAGCACAACAGCAACTCCCCTCCCAAAGGTGCTTACGTAATACTTGAAACTCCCTTACTGAAAACAACGTATTATATACTTTTTTTAGGTTATATACTATGTATGTGTTATATACTTCCAAGTACGGAAAATAACGATATGAAATTTTCAATCATATTATACACATTATAAATTAAGATGCTTTTTCTCTCTTGACAAAGGCGGATTTTGCATGTCATATCTTGAAATACAGTGAATTCTGTCTATAACGATAATTTGTTTTGAATGAGCCTGCATATAACGATAATTTTGCAATTCCCAGTCTTTATATGTTGTGTCCAAAATTTTTTAAAGTGATACAGCTTTGACAATCCATTAATGCTGAAAAATATTATATACGCAAATGAAGCCGGTTCTAGAATAATGAGCCAAAGCCAGCCAAATATTTCTGAAGAGGAAATACGTTGATGTACTTAATTAATTCTCTTAGCACATACAAAGCTTTGAAGAATATACACTCTTCTATGAATATAGAGAATGATTTGACTTCGGATGAGGAATTATTAGTAGAGCTAGGAGATTTTGATGACCTAAAAACAGTCAGAAATGACCTATAAAAAATACATATGATCTAAAAACCAGAATAAAAAAAATGCCCTATAAACAAAAAAGTGACCTTAAAGAAAAAAAAAACTTACAAAAAAATAAGTTATTCAGTATTTCAAATTAGCCATAGCAAAACTGAAAAATTTATTTGAGTATTGCAGAATTGTAATATATTGATTATCGATCAGGAATTTTGAATTCTTTCACAAAAAAAAAAAGAGCATTGACAAATTTACATTTTTGGAAGACAAAAAATTATATTTCTGAGAAATCCATGAAAAAATGCCTTTTTGTGTTGAAAATATCACAAAATGAAAATTATTGACCCAAAAATATCCAAAAAATGCCCTTTAAATGACCTAAAACATAAAAATGCTCCACCCCTTAAAAAGTGACAAAAAAAAACAAAACTGCCCCTAACGAACATGTTTCAATCTGCTTAGTTTTCATTAAACACATTTATATATACTTAGGCAACGTTTTGGCAATGCCATAAAAATGCAAAATCATCAAAATCCTAGCCCTAGTTATTAGTTTTTTAGTTATACTACCAATGAAGATACGATATCGGAACTGAAAGAAAACGATGGGAGAGAGAGAGAAAAAAAGGGGGGGAAACGGAGTGTTCGATAGAATCGTTGAAATATTACAGCATTTCATTCTGACTCTACCGAACGTCTGAGATATGTATCTGAATTTGCTAAGTGGTTAAAAAATATGTATCTGGCAGCGACTCTCCAGAGAGTACTCTCCACATAAACCAAATACCTGATTACTTCTTTTTTTAATTAAATACAATTTTCTTAAGTTATTATTTTTTCTAACGTAACTTTTGTAAATACGTATTGAATGATAAAACATTCTGGTTTACGTCCACATAAATTAATTATACGCCACATATTCAGTTTCTATGTATTATGCATTTTTTAGTTTTCAATTAAAAATATAATTCCCAATTTTATTTTTATTATCATAAATATGCATTTTTTATTAATAGAATGGAAGTTTTTAAGTAAGCAATATTTTGGCCGTTTTATATCCCCCGCCACCCCTGGTAAGCAATAATTAACGCTAGCTAACATAGGAAAATAAGAACAGCAACCCCTTCCCCACAAAGGCGCTTACGTAATACTTGAATCTAGTTTGAGCTAATTAATACGTGGGTGGCAAAAATTATTGTATAATAAATTCCCCCACGAAAACTCACAAAAATCTCGCCCCGGAGGCTTTCTTGTGTTGACCATATTTGGCAATTGTGTTATCCCTGCGGAGGGTAATAATACCTTAACATCTTTACATACGGAGAAAGAGAGCGTTGTTTCCTGTCCTCATTCGTCTAGCGGTCCAAGACACTCCGGGCTAAACGGAGGGACCCTGGTTCGAATCCAGGATGGGGAAAGCGTCTCTTTTTCTCCAAAACGAATAAGCTCTAGTTTGAGCTAATTAATACGTGGGTGGCAAAAATTATTGTATAGTAATACTTGAACTCTCCCAATTGTGGTTAGAATAGGTCTACCCCGCGAGCCCTTGCCATAATGTGGCCCTGAACATGGTCTTAATAAAAATTAAATAATGTCCATTACAAAGCGTATTTTATTAAATTTTGTCTATAACGATATCGTTTCCAGTTACTAGAATATCGTTATACAGATTTACTGTATACCAAACACAAAAAGAAATTATTAAAATCATCAATAGGCTAGTTATATAATAAAGATAGTTCTCGATCAGTGGCGGTTCTACGATAGAGATGGGGTCATAACCCCCACAAATATAACCAGATTTTATTATTCTGCCCGTGCATATAGATAGGAATTTGTGCCTCCCCAAATTTTTTTTGCCTAGATTTGCCACTGTTCTCGATACACGATCGTTAAAATTTTAAAACCAATAAGATATAATATAGATTCATAATATATAGCTTAGAATATTCGCATGGATAATGATATTTATTTAATTACACTAAAATACGTGTGTCATAAATTATAAAAGTGAAATAAAACTTCCTAGCACTTTTTCCAGAGGAAGGCAAGCTCAGTGATCAATTTCATAAATTATTTTTATTTAAATTTTAAGAGTATACGCTTATAAATGAATTTTAAATATTATGTAGTCTTAGAGTTTAAATAAATATTACTTACTTGTGAAATATAAATGGTAACTGGCATGTTTTTACATCTTTCTTGTTTCGATAATGATGCGGAAGTTTAAAAAAAGAAGTGGGACTTCCAAGTCTCCAGGACTAACTGATTGCATGTAAAAACCATAACGCCCAACTCCCATAATTTGTACACACTGACATCACCGGTTTTCTTCTTAAGTGTTCTTATTCACTCACCACCTCACCCCAATCCTCATGAATCTCCAAAGGAGGCTTAGGTTTACGACCAAACCCGCGCCATGTGCCCTGGTGGGGGGGGAATCTGCGATTCCAAGAAAGAATATTTAGGAAGGAAAATATATAAGCAGCTGAGATGTACGATGCAGAACTATATATAACTTGACACCTCGTCGATGCTTAGTTAGCTAAGAGATTTCAACACCATGAGGTCACGGGGGCTAAACCACAGAATGGGTGTTTAGAGGAAGAGCCCCTCCAAACTTTCTCGTTGAAATTATTTTTTTTTTTTCTCGTCTGTAAAATCAAAAGTAACCATCGGCTTTACCAGGGCAAGCGATAACCCATTTAGTTCCATTTATTTGTTGTTGAGCTTATTTCGATTATCGTATAGTGGTGCATTAAGCAACAAAAAGTCTATCGTGATGCCGCCCTAGGCGGCCGCCTAGTTCGCCTTATGGTCGCGCCGGACCTGGAACCTCCGCCTTAATTCATCGAGAAAGGGACGAAATGAAATAGGCACAAACATGGGCGTAGAGCTATTTGATCTCGTGTGGCTAGAGCCCCCAATAATTTGAAATAAATTGCGATTTTACATCTATTGTGAAATATATATGTGTTCATAATATGTGCTTCACCCCTCTTCCCAATAATTTTAAAAATTCTGTTGTTTGTACTCATTAATGTAACCATTTAAAGCGCATTCGATGAAACTAAGATACACACAGATCTAAGGGGAAAACAAACCGCCATTTATCAACGTTTGGTCTGTCACCATCAACAAAGCACAATAAGGAAGATAAATAGTTCCAGGTTCTCCGCTCTCGCTGCCTCACGCAACATATCACAATCATCTGCAATTGACCGAAGTGACAAATTTCATTTATCTGTTAGCTTACGTGTGCATGACAACTAAATTCAACCCGACAGTAAAAACAGTTTCCTGTTTAAAACAACAGGCAAATAGGTGTTATTTCGCTTTTTAAAAAACCAAATTTTATGAGCAGTTAAAAAGAAATTCACGAAACCTTCCATTTTCCTTTACTCTTACCATAAAAAAAAGTCTTATGCTCTTCCTCTATCATAATTTATATTTGCTAAAGTTAAAATTTCGCCACACTGTAATCTGATTTAAAATTTTACAGAGGACTCAAACTACGGCCGACGTAAACTAAGTCGCGTTTTCTAGGAGCGGAATTTGGCGTAAAAAGCGAGGGCTCCATGTGTACCAAATCTGTTCAATTCGTCGCCAAGTCTCAAATAAAATACAAAGATACAGGCAGAAATGAATTCTGGGAATGGTAGTTTGAATCTACTTTCCAATACAATTCCTTACCTCAACATTTGAAGAGACTTCCACCAGACTGGCAACAGTGTCGTATTAAAGTTTTTACGGGACCCTAGGCTGAAAGGATAGAATGTGCCCCGGCTCGGATCAAGATTTATTTCTTTGGATTTTTTATGGCGCAAGGGCATCTGGGTCATACTGCGCCAAATATGGTAGATAAAGATTCCGTAGGGCCCCTAGATAAATTTTTTCTGGGCCCTGTGTAGTATAAATTAAGCCTGTGTAATTACAGCAAAACCCGTAAATAACAAAGATCTTGGTACCAACAAATATGCTAGTTATATCCGATCGCTTAATAAATCCGCTCTGGAATCTGAATTGTATACCTTTAAAATAAAATTGGTATAAATAACGCATTTGCATGCAATGTACATGTAGAAAACTAAAATTCGCGCTGCAATAAAATTACTGCCCCGGCGATAAAGGCGTAATTAGCAATGATTTTGAAGCAGCTCAAAGTTGCGTTCCACCGGGCTGGGATCCTTAAAAAAAAAAAGCGGACCCTAGATATTTGATTTGTTTGTCTGCGTTATAATCCTGTCTTTAATGGGCCCCTAAAGGTTCCTCTAACCGCAAGAGATCTGTCGAAAATTTTTAAAAAACCATGTACTTAATTTTAGCCTTTCTACTAAAGTTCCAAGCAAGAGGTAAAGGGCTCTGATGCTGTAAACAATCCGCGATTTAAATAAAAAAATCAAGCGGGAAGGGGAAACGCCTTTTACTTTTTTGTTTGTAGAAAAGACCGTATATTCCCAAAGCGCATGCATGTGACTTTAGTTTAAAATTTTCGTGGGGGAATTTATTATACTATAATTTTTGCCAACGTATTAATTACAGCTCAAACTAATAAATTTTGGAGAAAAAGAGACGCTTTCCCCCATTGTGTTGACCAGGGCCCCTGCGGAGGGTAATAATACCTTACATCTTTACATACGGAGAAAGAGAGCGTTGTTTCCTGTCCTCATTCGTCTAGCGGTCCAAGACACTCCGGGCTAAACGGAGGGACCCTGGTTCGAATCCAGGATGGGGAAAGCGTCTCTTTTTCTCCAAAATTACATAAGCTCTAGTTTGAGCTGTAATTAATACGTGGGTGGCAAAAATTATAGTATAATAAATTCCCCCACGAAAACTCACAAAATTCTCGCCCCGGAGGCTTTCTTGTGTTGACCATATTTGGCAATTGTGTTATCCCTGCGGAGGGTAATAATACCTTAACAAAACCAGTGATCTATAAAATATCGTATAATTATTTTAATCAGTTAATTAAATGAAGTTTACTGCAATGTCGAACTATTTATTCATTAATTATTTCTACTTCTGCTTATCTTTTTTATGTTCACCGATCTCGCTAATCTGACCTTTCTTATCGACATTTCTATAGATTTTCTGTAATCCACGTGAACGAACTTCTTTCAGCAGCTGTATCTGGATCAAGGATAAGAACGTTTTCAGCAACTGGAATTGCTATGGAGAACTAGAAATTCAATTAGGTGTTTATAATGATTATCACCAAATTAAAATGGACGGTGCCCACTCTATATATATACAGCCGAATTGTTATAATGGCATTCAATAGACCGGCGGAATGTTGACGCCATGGCCGATAAACTATTTTATAATGCTGATACATAGGCATATTACGGCATACATATTACGGCGCAGTATAGCCCAGATGCTCTTGCGCCATAAAAAAGCCAAACAATCAACAAAACATAGTATTACATTTTTCGAATGGCACAGGTGTATACTTTTACCTTAACATAATCCCTATTTTGGGGGGAAGGGGACACATAGATATACAACTATAAAACCTTTCATGCATGCTAAATTTTATAAGAAGAAATCAGTAATTTTCTTTTGAGTATTCTGACACAAAATCCTATTTTCCTGGAAATTTATGACGTCACAATAAAGGTAAGATGACGTCATTTCCATGAAGCTTACCCAGAATTTTGAAGCAATGGTAGAGTCGTCCGTAAGACAGCGTTTGACTTTTTTTTTTTAAAGCTGTGTGCCAAATTGTTCAATACTGAACGAGTCTGATCGTACATAAAAGATGGGCTAAATCACTCACTGATTCGTTACGTGAACAATTTAACATACTGTAATAGATGTCGCGTAGATAGTAATAGATGTAGCATTTAGCTCCATGTAAAATAGTAGCACTGGTGAGGGTGATGTCGCGGGTACTACATAAAACTTGAAGCGATGTTCTCTCGTTCACTCTTGTACCAGCCAAAGGCAGATTTACGATTTTGCCGCCTGTATACGATGACATGGTTTATCGCCTAACTTTAACCAACGTAAAAAGAGGCCAAACAGAGATTTTGGTGCTTTTGTCGAATACTTCATTTGGAGCCCCTGGCTGTTATTTCAACATTCTTTTTATAAATATACGCGAATTTGGCGCCTTTTAAACAACTCCCAAGGAAGCCAATACCTAGATATGAACATAACAATCAAAATTTATCGTAATTCATAAATTCACGAAGACTTTCACGGCGTCTATTAATATACTTCATAGAGCTTTGCGGGATATTCTGCCGCGTCTGTTTATTAAAACACAACGTTTCACTCCGTGCTATGCGGGGCATCCTCACAAGTAATTGCCGACCAAGATTCCCTCTGTAAAAATGCAAGACTTCCGCTTACTTGCTCGGCAGAAAATGCCGAGCTTTCTGCCAATCAACCAAGCGAAAGTCTTGCATTTTGCAGAGGGAAACTTGGTCGGCAATTACTTCTGAGGATGCTTAGCATAGCACGGAGTGAAACGTTAAGTGTTTCTAATAAACAAAGGCGGCGGAAAATCCCACAAAGCTCTATGATGTATATTATCGTAATTCAGTTGGCCACCAAAAATTCCCGCTTTGCAACCTTCTTGGCGGCAAACTTTTCATCGAGAATTTGCCACCGCAGGCTTCAGCTTACTCTCAACGTATTTGTAAATCCGCTACTAGAGCATTATTTTTATATTATGTTTCTTTAATATGTTAGTGTTATATTGATTTAACTTGGTTTTGGATTATGCACGGCATGCAATAAAATCGTTGGTTACTCGCTGGCTTTCTTGATGCCTTTACGTTCTACCACAGTATTGGACCACATATCGATGACATCGATGTTTTCAAATATGGAGTCAGTAATTAATGCAGACAAGATTAACTGTGGTGTAAAGTCAACTTCCTACATCATCACATAGATGTATAATGGTGAGCTCCTAGAATTTTAATAATCCATTCGATGAGAGCCCGAACGCTCTCTTGAACACAAAGAGAAGTTAACCCGTTTTATACACTCTAAAATTTGTCAGAACGCTACATGCCATATTTATATAATTTTTTTAAATGGATTTTTTAATTTTTTGCAATATGAATTAAAGTTGGGAGTTTCAATCATGTTTGAAGGTTCATTTTCATAATACCCAAAGGCTGTTCTTACACTGTGGTCAAATGTATAATAATAATACACAGTGTACTGTAGAAATATATGTCAAATTACTCGTAAAGAAAAGAATGATTTTCCGGCGCCTGGTGGGACCCGAACCCACGACCTCCTGATTGCCGGTCAGGTGCTCTACCTACTAAGCTACAGGCGTCAATCATTTCCTCCCTTACGAGCATATATAATCAGGAGGTCGTATGTTCGCTTCCCACCAGGCACCGGAAAACCATTCTTTTCTTTACGAGTAATTTAACATCTATTGTTGCCACATCATCCGCTAATATGAAAAAAATCGTCGATTTAATACCGTAAAAGTGTCTATAAAAGTCTCTTTTTCCATCAGAAGTTTGTCTTTACCCGCTGCTACCCATGCAGATATTACACTGTACATTTTATTTATTTTGCGTGAACAACTGTATTTTCATTTTACGTATATTAATTTAAATGTAAATATCTGCTTAAAATAAAGTTATTTAAAAAATTATACAACAATAATCGATAGTAATTTTCCGACACCCATGCTTGAGTTGACTAAAGCTTTCAATAAAAAAAAATTATAAAGCTAAACTAAAGCTTTCAATGTATAAAAGAAAAAAAAAAGACCGCTCTGGCTTCGAGTCGAACTACGGTATAGTCCGTTTGCGGAAAATTGTCCACCAGTTCCGTTAGAATTCAATGGAACAACCCGTCTGTTACTTTAGCTCCATTGAATTCTAACGGGACCGGTGGACAATTTTCCGCGAACGGACTATACCTCCGGGATCCAAAGTTCCTTAACTGCTAAGCCAACAAGGAACAGGAACTACGTACGTTCCCTTTTTTCGTATATAAGATAAGGTAATGATATTTTACAAAAACATAATATACAGAGAAGGGGAGATTCAATTCCCATGCCTCGATGGCCTAGAGGTTATGGCACTCCTGATTTCGAGGGAGGCCCCTGGTTTGACTCTGGGCAAGGGCGATGTCATTTTTTCGCTTCTACATCGAAACATTTAGTTTGAACTCAATTGTGTATATGTGAAAATTACTATCTATAAAAATTCCACGCCTTCCCCCAAAAACCCCTGTCGTCTCTTTAGCTTCGTGTATCGACAATTTGGCAATTGTGAGAAGGGTAAAGGTATCTTTAAAAAAGTAATAAAAAAATACATGAAAACGTGCTTTCCAAATAGAATGCGCACCCGGAATTAAAATCTATGTTTTATAAATTGATATTAAAAGAATGAAAAATTAAAACCTCCATCAAGAAGTGTAGAAAAGCCCAACTATGTATATCATCAGAACGAGAAGTTTCCAAAATCGATGAAATTAAAAACTAATAGTTTTTGTATTATAGCGATTTGCATAATCAATAGTATGACGAAATACACAGTGTACAGAGAAGGAACAAAAATGTACACTAACAATTAACAAGCACACACAGATTCAGTTCATAAGAACGAAAGGTCCTTTTAAACACAGCGAAGTGGTTTACGTTCCACTCTTTTACAATCACATGAATAGTGAGTGAGTGACAAGGCTTTCAAACAAAGGTAAGAAAAAGCCGCTAATAGAAATTCCACTATTGTCATCCACAGCAGTGTTGTCAGGCATAACTCCAAAGTCGCTAAAAATAGCGCTTTTTGAAATGCAAGTTGTCAAAACTGCGCATTTTCCGCAATACCCTTTGCTTCGAAGAATACGAAAAGCTTTATTATAGGAATGTTCAATGAATTAGGCTTATCGCTATCATTCGGTAGGACTTGCCGGACGATATTTATCGATGGTCGGCTGTCGCATTAATAAGCTGGCTGTCAGATTTAGGGGCTTGCCGTTTCCCCTTTTGCCACTAATAAGCCACCTTATTAAGCCACCAACAACACAGTTCATGATTAGCACCGAATAAACGAGCTGTTGCTGTGTGAAAGTAAAGTGGAAGACTTGTTACGTCAACGAAAAGTCGTTAAATTGCATCATATTTTACCAGAATAAAATTCAAACAACATTATTTATGGAACAGACAATTCGTACTGATGTTTTCCTGCTACATTTAAAGTTTGTATCGAATTAAACTTCGGAATTCATTCCCTTGTTTCATTACAATTTCAAAAGATTAATTCAAATCTTTAAATCCGTTATTTCAAATTCAATTTTCTGCTACACACACGGAACACGTAATTAAATCAATGCCGGATTTACGTATAAGATAAGTAGGCTCGAGGTCTTAGCAGAGCTCTTGAACGGATCTAAATTTAAACGTTCTTTTAATCTTGTTTATTTACAGATGTCTGAGAAAGTTTTGTTATTGATGTACCTGAATTCTAAAGATAATAAACTTCAAACGAAAAAGATAATATTTATTGACTAAATATCAGGACGGTCACATTCTTTATGGGGAATCCATCTTATCTTGCCAGCCTAGAGGCCCCATAGAAAACCTAACCCGATACTGGATCAAATGTAAACTTACAAGAAATGTTTCCCTCCCATACTATCACATTATGTTGAAAGAATTTTATTTGTCTGCATACTTCACACCCCACTGCATTCCCTTCATTCTATATAAATTTACTAACCACGTTTCTTCGTCGGCTTTTGTAAACCATCCATTCGGGTATACAGTGTCTTTCTGTTTTGTTTTTGTTAAAAAATAAAACGGAACGGCACTATGTAACCGAATTTAATTTTGTTTACTTTAAAATTGTTTTTATTTGCTTTTTTCGTGTATGTGCGAGTCAGAGAAATACTTGCGATTTTCTAAAGAGCTATAAGATCACCACACGTACACTATTATATATACTACATACCAGTGGCGCATCCCCGTAAGGGGCCCGAGGGGGCCCGAGCCCCTCCCTTGGGCTAACAAAACGAAAAATTATTACGCCAACAGACACTGGTAAATTACTTTATTAAAAAATGTAAGATGAAAGTAGTGATGTTCCCTACTATTTCCTCAACTTTGGTGACATCGATGAGGCAAGCAACAGCAGCAGTGTCCCGGGATTATTTTCAAACGCTTTCCGAAAGTAAAGGTAGACCAAAACACAATATCAAACACGGTTGAAATAGAAATTCTGACTGCAAATATTTCTAATTATGTCAAGAAATCTAACCTCACTGATGGAGATAAGACAAGAGTGCTGGCCATTGTAAAATTGTATAAACATAATCATTTTACAACAGTCTTTGATTTTACCATGTTTGGCGCAGTATAGCCCAGATGCTCTTGCGCCATAAAAAATCCAAACAAACATAATCTACCTCTAATTTTTTTAAGTATCTTGTATTATAAAATAAATAGTAATTTAATAATGATAATTGTACATAGTAAGACAACCGTAATCGATATGGCGTTTGGCAATTTTTTTCCCACCAAAAATTCCTTGCATCGCTGGGCCCCTCATTATAAATAAATTTAGGTCATATGAGAGTATGCTCATATTATTAAACATGAATCAGTCAAATCAAAGTTGAGTGAAAGAAGCAGAGGCGGATCCAGGGAAGGATTTTGTGGGAGGTTGGTGACGTAAAATACACTAGGACCCAATTATAAAGAAGAAAATATGGATTTTGTTTGGTATAATAATTAAACGCAAGAAAATTTAAATGTTTTTAGCAAGACAAGTCTTTTATGGTCCCCCGATATAGCGAGACATTAAAAAAATAAAATAGAAAATTGAGCTTTTTGTAAAAATTCCGTTGTTATATGCGGTTGGTCGTTATAATCGGCGCTCGTTATAACCGATTTCCACGGATTTGGGAGGGGAAATTTCCCTAATTCCCCCCCCCCCCTCCAGGAGATCCGTCACTGAAAAGAAGTAAACCAATATGAAGCATGGAAACGTTTTACTCCTACTATAAGCTTCACTTGTCTGCTAGTATTTCACAGCGAAAAGACAGCAATGATGATGCGGGGTCAGGACTTGGGTTTTCCGGGGAATCCGAATGTCTTTCACCGAAGAAATCACACCCCGTACTAGGGAATGGAAAAAAGTGGGCAAACGCTTATACTTGTGGAAACCAAGGACCGGATTTACATATTTTGCGCCCCTAGGCATAATATCTATAGGCGCTCACATTTACGGCCACCACCTCATTTCTCCACCATTCGACCCCTCAAATTTTAAAATTTTATCGCGCATATTTTATTCTAAAGCGGTGAAAAGTCAAAACTCATATAATCATCACCCATTCAACTTAAGGTGGGGGAGACACCACAACAATAATCAAAACATATTATTATTTAATTTTCATTACTTTTCGACAAAATAACGTTAAAATTTTTTTGCAAAAACGCAAATTGAAAGCATCCTGGAGAACAATCATTGTCCTTCTGTTGCATAACGTCTTGTAAGAGTTTTATTTTTAAATATCGTTGTTTTTAGTTTTAATGTAAAAGTCCCTTGAAACCGTATGGGTCAAAGATGGAATGTCACTATAGTTGCTTCAAGTATAAACTTAGTTAAATATTTTCAGTAGGAATTTTTATTCAAATTTAATAATGAAAACATATTTTTGAGCAGATTAAAGTGTGAAGAACAAGAAAATATACAAAAACTACTTTTTTTTTTAATGTCTGGTTTTCGAAAATTTCGCCCCACTGTGCGGCGGCGGTTTTTGGGGTCTGATAGTTTTCCCCAAGTCGGCGCTCCTAAAAGGTTGGCGCCCTTAGGCTCGAGCCTAGTGAGCCCAAGGGTTAATATGGGTCTGCTGAAATCGAACCCAGATCATTTGGGAGAGAGCCAAGCGCGTTACCATCACGCGATATTCAGCAACTTCCATTTTCTTCAACTCTCGATTTCGGCGAAAAGTGAAAATATATCAGTTTGGTTTCAGGAACTATTACCTGAACTTAATTAATAATCAATTATTAACCTAGATCTGAGACACAATTGTAAACTCTCTTCAAATGTAATTTACACAGTACGTGCCCTGCGGTGGCGCAGTGTGGTAACGCGTTCTCCTATTGCGCGGCTAATCCGGGTTCGACTCCCAGCAGTGCAAAAAGAACGCTTACTCAGAGATCTCATAAAAGATCGCACTGCTCACTGTAGTCCGGGGTTTGGTTCCCCAGGCCTTAAGAGGTTCGGATTCCTCGGAAAACTGTAGGTCCCGGCGCAGCATGACCACTGTAGTCTTTGAGCCGTAAAACAAACAATATACAGTACGTAGGCGTATGCAAAAAGTTCATAAGAGAGGAGGTTATAGGCTTAATGTGGGGATTACACAGCTACAACTCCGTGTATTCCTATGTTAAATATACAAAATTTCATTGCAATGGGGGGTTACAGCCCCTGCGTACGCCAGTGATACAGCAAGCTCAACACAAATGTTAGATAATGTGCATTAACCTTCTATTTCGTCCAAACCTTTTTTTTTTATTCAAACAGATGATCGGTGCAAAACACCCACGACTTTTGTTTCGAATACAAATGCAGCCTTGTAACAGCATCAGTGGTGACTCAGACAGCAAAAGTACAAGCTATGGTAGAGTTCCAACAGCTTGGAGATGTGGGTGTAAGTGGAAAGAGCTCTGCAATGAATGCAAGTGAACACTGATGTGTTGCGAATTGGAAAGGGTTAAACCAAGCAAAGGCTAAGGTACCGCCACACATTAGAAAATAATGCTAGAACACGGTTATTTATGGCCATTACTGGTTAGTTGATCTATGCGTTTCAGTAGAGGTAAACACGTTAGTTCCAAACCACGTATTCGAACCTTCCACGTAACTGATAAAAACAAAAGCATCAGTACCGCTGAAGCAGACGTCAAATAGCAATGTCCTAAATTTGATATAAGAGGAAGACTTTTTCAAATATGGTCCCCACCCTTGTAAGTCGTCGGAAATCCTCGAGTTTTTAGTTCATATGTGTTTCTGTGATGTGCATTTTCAATTAAATTAGAGAAGTACGGATATTAAAAGGAATTTATTGCAATAATACAGTGAACTTTTCATTTTACAATCCTCCAATTTATGAGTTTTAAGAACATGATTTTATGGCCGGTTGGATTTTTATGACGCAAGGACAGTAAAGGTCATTCCACACTGAACAAGGCCTTCAAATATTCTTTGTTATTGTTGTTTCAAGCTTTGATGAGCTAGATGGCGTTGGTCCCGAGAAGTATCTCACAAAATTAACATTAATTCTCATTTACGAACTTCTTTTTTTTTATGAACTTGCCTTAGGGTCAACAAGAGTCGGTAAAATTAAGAACCCATCGTATTATTCATAACAGAGTGGCATATATGGCTTGACTTCAAAAGTAAGTCATCTCCAAGTATTCACCATCCCCCCCACACTTGAATCAAAAAGTTACAATTCATACAGGGGCGGACTGGGTCCTCTCAAAGGGTGCATACATTAGATTATCAGAGGGCGCGAGTCCTATGGCCCATGAGGGCGCACCAACCCGGGGGCCGGTGGTCCAGTCCGCCCGTGAATTCATGTACATCATGATAATAATAATGATAATATATGTGTGAATTGTAACATTTTACTTGAGCAGTTGGGGGGCTAATGAGCCTTAGATGAGCCACTTTTGATCACGACGCCACTAAAATATATATATACTATTGTTTATTAAATTAATATTATTAAGGCATGTATTGTTGATGCACCTAAAGAATTAAATTTAATTTCCAAACTAGAAGACAGTTTCTATAAACTCCTGTAAGCATGGATATCTAAGGATTTTCCAATGAAGTGGAAAGGGGCAGCATCAAGTTCATTTATCATCTCTTTATAGAAGTTCATGCCCATGGGGCGTTACTTCAATATGGATGGTATCAGGGGCGGACACAGACTTTCATTTTGGGGGGTCAAGGACAGAATTTGCCATGGTCTTGGAATAACACCCTTCATTTATCATGAAAGTTGGAATTTTTTACAGTGAAAAAATATATTTTTCGGGGGTTACGACACCTGTGACCCATCCCCTGTGTCCGTGCTTGGATGGCATGATAATATACACAGTAGAACCTGTATCTCGAATCTCGCAAGGAGGAGAAGGAAAAAAGAGATATAGACGTTTCTGTAAACAATGTATACATGTGCAAGTGGATTTATTTTATTAAGACATAATAATAATTATTGATGTCAGTGAAGCATTTCTGATATACTTCGACAAAGAGGGTCTGCTAAGAGCTTCTGATCAATAGTCATCGATATTTTCGTGGAAACTAGAAGCTATTGATGACAATCGATCAGAAGCTGTTACCAGACTCTCTTTGTCGAAGTATATCAGAAATGCTTCATTTACATCAATAATTATTATTATGTCTTAATAAAATTCAATTGCACCTCTATACATTGTTTACAGAAACGTCTATACCTCTATTTCCCTTCTCCTCCTTGCGAGATTCGAGATACAGGTTCAACTGTGTATATCATCATGCCATCCAAGCACGGACACAGGCGATGGATCACAGGGGTCATGACCCCCAAAAAATATGTTTTTCCACTGTAAAAAATTCCAACTTTCATGATAAATGAAGGGTGTTATTCAAAGACACTAGCAAATTCTGTCCTTGACCCCACAAATGAAATTCTGTGACCACCCCCTCTGACCGGTCACCAGCTCCTTTTGGTCCATTCAGGAGAATCCAATCATTATAGCCAAAGAGCTCCGTTTGTTTCGTAAAGGAAAGGTTTAATTCACGGGTCACCTTTCTATTGAAAAATTTGACATCCGATGAATTTTCTAATTTTCGAAAACCTTTTCCTTCAAAAGGAATTAGATAAAACAGTATTTGCATATCCATAAACGCGCGTTTGCGTTTTCAAATGGAAGAAGGTCGCTTTCAAAACGCTTTATTATTATTGTTAAGGTATTATTACCTTTCGCAGGGATAACACAATTGCCAAATAATGGTCAACACACAAAGCCTCCGGGGCGAGTTTTTGTGAGTTTTCGTGGGGGAATTTATTATACAATAATTTTTGCCACCCACGTACGGAAGGACCCTGGTTCGAATACAGGATGGGGAAGGCGTCTCTTTTTCTCCAAAACAAAAAAGCTCTAGTTTGAGCTAATTAATACGTGGGTGGCAAAAAAAAATTATTGTATAATTTATTATTATTATTATAAAAATAAACATAAAAATGCAAACATTGCAGAGTGATAAGGGTAGCTTGAGCATCTTAAACTAAATTACATGTTTAATCCATCATGCAAATACACACACTCTCTCTCTCTATGTAACAAAAAAAAAATCGACGCACCAAGAAAGAGTTGTCCGATTGTAATGAAATTTCGTATGCAAAGACATTTTGACCGAACATGCAAATGATTAAAATTTGGTGTCCAATGAATGAATAGCGGGAACTCCAGCGCATCGGAACTGCGCATTCAGCAGGTGTATATAAGGAGCGATTCTCAATATGTGGTCAAAATTTCTGTTGCATTTTGACTGCGGATATCTTACGTCGACTGTAACAATGCCTCGCCGAAAGATTCGTGCTCATTACGAGCATATGTCAGAGTTTGAAAGAGGTCGTGCTATCGGATTGAAAGAGGCTGGTTGGACGAATCGAAGAATCGCTGGACATGTGGGTCGAAGCGATGCGGCGATTGGACGGTGCTGGCAAGAGTGGGTCAACAACGGCAGATGTCAGCGTCGGGACGGCAGCGGTCGACCTAGGGCCACAACAGAACGGGAAGACAGAGCGATTGTCAGAGCAGCTGTCACAGCACCGGATTCGTCGTTATCAACTATCCAACGTGTGGCCCGCACACATGTGTCCAACATGACCCTCTGCAGACGACTGAGAGAGCGGAATTTACGCTCGCGCCGACCGTTACGCCGCTTACCTCTCACGCCTTTACACCGTCAAGTCCGATTACAGTGGTGCCGGGCTCGATCAACTTGGAACTGCGCTGACTGGGGACGTATAGTCTTTAGTGACGAGTCCCGTTTCCAACTGTGTCCTGACGACAACCGCAGACGTGTCTGGAGACGTCCAGGGCAGCGTGGGGATCCTGCCCTTACTATCGCACGCCACACATGCCCACAACAGGGCGTTATGGTCTGGGGTGCCATCTCCTTTGATAGCCGGACCCCTTTGGTGGTCATTTCTGGCACACTTACAGCACAGCGGTACGTAGACGACATTCTACGACCGGTTGTGTTACCGTTCCTTTTGCGACACCCTGGACTTACGTTTCAACAAGACAATGCCCGGCCGCACACGGCACGTGTTGCTATGAATTGTCTTCAAGCTTGCCCAACACTTCCTTGGCAAGCTAGGTCTCCTGATCTCTCTCCCATAGAGCACATTTGGGACGCTATGGGAAGGCGATTGCAACCATCCCGGAATGTTGACGATTTAGCCCGACAGTTGGAGACAATTTGGCAAGAAATTCCGCAGGACACCATCCGGGATCTTTATCAGTCTATGCCACGCCGGGTGACAGCTTGCATCCAGGCCAGAGGTGGACCAACGCCTTATTGACTTCCTCCCTTTGTAACGGTCAAACTCTGCAATAAATCATTCAATTGTTCTGAAATTTTAATCGTTTCTTTTTCTATGTATGTTCTTCACATCCACCAATTTTTATCGCAATCGGACAACTACTTCTTGGTGCGTCGATTTTTTTTTGTTATAGAGTGTATATATATTTCATGATGGATTAAACATATAATTTAGTTTAAGATGCGATTCTTGTTCAGCATTCCTAACCCACGAGCCGTTATTGATGTCATGTCTGTTGCTCTACGAAGCAAATTCCTCTACTGCCTTCGAATTTGTAATTGACATTTCTGTCCATAATTCAAGATAATGAGGTTTTGGAAGAAAAGTATTCGAGATAAACATGAAAAAATACATTGAATTGAGGCCGAAAACGAATATATTGGGTTCGATATATATGTTTTTGGGATAAGTCGATTCACAGGCGTACGTAGAAAGTTTGTAAGGGGGTTATAGGCTTAATGGGGGGGGAGTTACAGAGCTACAACTCAGATATTGCTATGTTAAATATACAAAATTTCATTGCAATGGGGGGTGGGATTTAACCCTATCAACACCCCTCTGCGTACGCCAGTGTGTAGATTGGATTAAAGGAGTTCACAGGGTTCCCACTCTCACTGAAAGGGAAAAAAAATCCCTCAACTTTTCCGGCAGAATTCCCTGACGAATCACACGCAACTTCGTTTAAGGCGGTGTTTCCCACACATGGGGGCAATTTGATTGTTAAGATGGGCAATTCGAAAAAAGTGTGGCGACAAAAGTGTTACAACTCAAAAAATCCCAATTTTCAGAAAATGAAAAAAAAACAAAAAAAAACAAACCTGTTTCTGGCTGAATTGAGGGACGTTGTGTTCATCTAATGACATATGCCAACTAGCCGAAACCCGAATAACTTATGGTCTAACATTTTGCGAGGGAGGATGCCTATTTCCTACATCCATGCACTACATACATGCCTGTTTCCTACATCTAGTTGTAACATTAAGTCATTTTCACCGAATTTTGAGTTGTAACACTTTCGTCGCAAGGGTGTGATATAAGTAATACAATGTAATTTTATATTTAATGTGTGTGTGTGTGTGCGCGCGCGCATGTTCTTTACTCTGTTAAAAATGCTTTTATTATGCAAAGGGTGCGGCGACGGACAAAGGGGGGTCGCAAACCTTTTAATTACTATGAAAGGGGGGGTCGCGGATTACTTGGTTACTATAAAAATGGGTCGCGGCTTGAAAAAGGTTGGGAATCACCGGTTTAAGGGCAAAATGGCTTCATGTTGGCGGGAAATTCAGCAATTCAAAATGGGAGTTACGGAAGTTTTTCCCCGATTTTTCCCCTGTATGAAACTTTTCGGACGATTGCAAATTCCCTGATTTTCAGGTGCGTAGACACTGAGTATAGTAGTAAGTGAATGAATTTTGTGACTGAGTACACATAGAGCCCCTAGAATTCTAGGCCGACGCCTCAGCCGCCATTTTGTTGTACACTTCCGGTTTCATAACGCAACGTTTACCACTGGGACATTAACAGTTCATTTGCTTCTTACAGGATCTGTTGCAAATCTAAACATTCTACGTTTATTCTCCAACTGATTTGATCAATTCTCATTAGCACACCCACCTGTTTTATATCAAGTAACACATTTATAAATCGCTCAACTTCAACACGGCAGTGAATGAGATCACGTGATACGATGGCATCAAAATGGCGGATGTACCAGCTCCCTTTTTTTAGGAGCTCTAAGTACGCATGTTCAAAATAAACAGTGTAACTGGGTAAATTTCTCCTTGACAAAACGCACCTTTCAAACCATGGGCAGTAATCACCCTATATCGAAAAAAAAAATTTAATTGCGTCTAAAATTAAACTCAATCAAGTTTAGAAACCGTCCTTTCACTTCCATAAAATTTCACTTGCATAAGCAACTCAAATTCGTTACGAAGCTAACTGCAGCGAAACAACGTAAACTAACGAATGAAGGGCAGAGACCAAAGGTGAAATTGAACGCTGTACGATTAGAGCGTGTCGTTGCAATCCGTTATGTGTTCCTTCTGACGTCATGACGTTTAAAAAGCCTTCTATTTACATTAGAAGGCCGAGTTAGGAAAAGTGTTTTTTTGGAAAGACCTCCACTTCTGGCACAGGTGGCGCTAAATTTTCCCCGTCAAACGTAACTTTGAATAAAACGAAGAGTTGACTGAAGAGAGAGAATTTTTATTCCAAATTACTTAAATTAAAAAATGTAAAACTCTGATTTATAAGACTTTTTCTGACCTTTCTACATGTAATTTCATAATTACTAAATTCTCCCAAGAATTGGGTCAATTTTTTTTATTTAACTTTCTATAACTAATAATTTGCCTTACAAAGTAACTCCTTTTTTTTTTATAAAAGATAAGCTTTAAAATTTTACCATAAATGTGTTTTATATGGAGAGTAAAGGTTAACTGAATATAAATAGAAATATAGTTAGTTATATAATTAAATGTGCATAAATAGATGTTCAAAAATAATCCAAAAAATACAAATAAAAGGAAAATCAATTATTCAGTTTAAAAAATACCAGAGGCTGAAAATGTTTTAGAGGGGTGAAAAATGTTAACATATTAAATTCGGATGAGACAAATTTTAATAATTATGCATTCAGCTTAAAATGAGGTACAATAGAACGTTCATATATCGAAGTCAACAGTTCCCCACAAAAAAACTTCTACGTGTAGAAACTTCGACATGTGGTAACCTCCGCATAGGTAGAGTTCAAATATTACATAAGCAATATTTTGGCCATTTTATACCCCCACCCTTCTCTGGTAAGCGAAAATTAACACTAGCTAACAAAGGAAAATAAACACAATTGTAACCCCTCCCCTCTCCAAAGGTACTTACGTAATGCTTGAACTGTCCCATATAGAAATTATAATTTTTTATAAGTCTATATTTTGTATATTTTATTTAGAAACATTTCCTAATCGATATACTCTTCTTTATAAGTAAATATGGACCCCATAGACAAATTATATATTCGTATAAATAATTAAAAGCAATAATTAGCAAGAAGAAAGTGTTTTGAACATAGGGAGAATTCAAGTATTACATAAATATTTGGGCGCGGGGATTGCTGTTGTGTTTATTTTCCTATGTTAGCCAATGTTAATTTTTGC
>QLNU02014802.1:144606199-144636119 GCA_006491805.2 Dysdera silvatica
AAAATGGATGGGGGGCTCCGGGTCCTCCGATACAGCCCTGGCATGTGACATTTCAAGTGCCCTCAAGTACACTCTCTGAATATGGAATATGGTGCATGGTCCCAAATATTTAATTCAATACGTAATAAATGGAATATGTGAAGAACCTGTAGTACATTATTACGGCAGCATGGCACTCGCTGTCCTTGGCGCATCGGGCCCCAACATTTTTATTCTGTTATCAAAACGGTACCCCTCGAAATTCTCCAATACCAATATCTGACTAGTATAACGTTAACCTTGAGGGCTCGTATACTCTCGCATGCGACTACGATAACGATACTTACTTACGTACAAGAAGTATACCATTTACAAGTAACGATATTCGCGGTATAGTTCCGAATAACAGTACTTTCAAAAATACCAAAAATGCAATGCCATTTTATAAGTAACGTTACTCTCCTGTAAACGGTCCCAATAAAAGTCCCATACCAGTTGCCAGTAACGTTACGTCATCCTTTCAGTTACAATAACGTTACATACTTCATACCATTTCCGTGTGGTATTTTCGCAGTAACGTTACACTGCAGCCTTTCGTTATTTAATACGTTACTCTACCGTAACGAAAACCGGTACCCAAAAAACACTCCCCTTGGTAAGTTACGAATCCCTGGTAACGTTTGCATTTAATGTTTTTGGTTGTTAAACCAGACATGAATTTTTTATGCTTGCAAATATATTTATAACCAAAATATACAACTTTAACATATTAAAAATATTTTGTATTAATTTTTTAACCTCATTTTATTTATTATTTGAAAAAATGCGTGGGAAAAAAAAATAATAATGTGTGTGTGTGTGTGTGTGTGTGTGTGTGTGTGTGTGTAAAAGAGTAGTTACCTTTATAGGCATATACACTAAGTTTCAGGTGCTAAAATCTTTCGGCTTTATATTTTATGCCACCAGATTGGGCATGCTTAGCAATTAATTTTAATTTTGCTAAGTGCACTTTCTTCCTGCATGCTTTAAAAGCTTCCTATGCTTTTATTGGCGATTTTCTTCGTCGCCATAGTTTTTGTCAATATTAATAGTTAAATGACCTGCCTTGCAGTTTGAGCAAACTGTTTTGCTGAATAAGTTCGAAAATTGTTTCATTTGAATAATGATATGACCATTGTTTACATCGCTTACTGGTTCCTTAGCGGGCGAAAAATCATCTTGAAAATATTCAATCCGTTTTGGGGTATTTTTTGGAAGTATATATAGTTTTTGTCTTTCGGATTTCATTTGCATTTATTTACTTGAAATTGATTTTATTTTTCCACCCATCACGAAATTATTTATTTAAAAAGGCTGCTAAGTTAGCATTAATATAAAAATAATTTATACAACTAAAAGAATGTTTTCGAACGTTTTCAAAAAGTAATAGCTCAGATTGAGACTTGAAAAACAAAACAAGTGATTACACTGTAAACAAAAAAAAAAAAAGAGTGAGTAAAGTTATTTACTTCCATTTGATGTCACATTAATTCTCTTTACTTCACTGAATTAAAATAAATTATAAAAAACTCAACCAAAACAGTAAAAATGTTGCAGAAATTAATGTTTTCGTTTATTAAATGATTTTTCATGAAGCCCTTTTAAACGGACACGCCCCTTTTTGTTGATGTTTTCTCATGACGTCATTTTTAAAGTTTTAATTGAGATAGGATGAATAACTGTTTCCGCTAAAACACTTCTAAAGATTTGGATTTTTTTTTTTAAGATAAAAAAAAATGCAATTTTTGAAAATTATTCTGTCCCAGACCCCCCTTAAATCAGGTATAGTGGACTGTTTGCATGTATAAATGTTTAATGAAGACGGCATGTGAATGGGGACATTAACGACCTAAATCTTAAAAATAACATATCCTGAAATGATATTCAGTCCAATAAACTAACCTCCACTACCAATTATCAGAAAACTAAAATTATCAAACGTCTTGAAGAGTCCATTTTCTATTATACTATAATTTTTGCCACCCACGTTTTAATTACAGCTCAAACTAGAGCTTGTGTAATTTTGGAGAAAAAGAGACGCTTTCCCCATCCTGGATTCGAACCAGGGTCCCTCCGTTTAGCCCGGAGTGTCTTGGACCGCTAGACGAATGAGGACAGGTAATAACGCTCTCTTTCTCCGTATGTAAAGGTGTTAAGGTATTATTACCCTCCGCAGGGATAACACAATTGCCAAATATGGTCAACACAAGAAAGCCTCCGGGGCGAGAATTTTGTGAGTTTTCGTGGGGGAAATTTATTATACTATAATTTTTGCCACCCACGTTTTAATTACAGCTCAAACTAGAGCTTGTGTAATTTTGGAGAAAAAGAGACGCTTTCCCCATCCTGGATTCGAACCAGGGTCCCTCCGTTTAATCAGGGTCCTTCCATTTTCTATGGTAGCCTCAAAAAAAATCCGAAAGTTGTACTGACGAAAAGAATGCTAATTAAGAATTAATTAGAAGAAATAATTAGGAAAGTAATTAGCGGAGCTACGGGCTAAACCAGCAGAATAGCGTTACATGAAAATATTGCGCAAATAGCGTTACATAATTATATTTTACGTGACATAAAAAATTAATTTTAAATATTCGCAAAGAACTGTCGTTTTTAAAAAGTTTAAATTATGGCTTCATTTTTAGGTTGAAAGAAATGTAACTATCCAGAATTTGAAATTCCTTTAATGCACAATAATGGTAAGTAACAGATTTACACTTAGCAATAATGGTAAGTAACAAATTTATACTTAGCAATAATGGTAAGTAACTGATTTATACTTAGCAGAAACATTTCAAATTTAGGACCGATACGTTATTCTTTATTTATTTGCTAAGTGAGTGGAGACAGCTTGAGAAAACACGCTGTCAACAAGAATCCGGTTTCTGTTTTTGGGAACTGTATTTATGAAGAAAATTCGCGATAAGGACACTAAGACTTGGAAGCAAAAAAGAGCGAAAAAGTAAACACAGTCACAAAATAATTTACCGTAAAATAAAACAAACTCATTCGGGAAAGGAAAAAAATGCTTACGAAGAAACTGTGTAAACTACAAGTTAACCCAAAACTCTATTTTCAGACCATTGTGATATTAAAATAGTAGTCAATATATTTATATTAACTACATTTAATTTTTAAATGTAAAATAAAATTTGCGAATAATTTATTTAATAGCCTATACAGATATAATATTTGTTCCCTCTCTCTATGTTAATAAGGAGCTTCATAGTGGTTAACATTTTTATGTGGTGCGCGAAACAATTTATATAGTAAATGACTAATTAGTAAACGTGAATAACTTATAAACAAACGGAAAAATTAAGCTTTTCGACTCATCTCAAAAACAAGATTTCAAATTCAGAATAGTAAGTAAAAACGGCAACGTAAGAAAATTCATTAAATCCTAATCCTTTAAATTGATTAAAAACTATAATTTGCCTGCCGCATCCCCTCTTTCTCTCTCTCTCTCACGTCAGAGAGAGAGTGTTTGTGGAGTCCTTGTGTACACTTTCAAACATAAATTACCTATTTAAAAAAAAAAGGACACAATTACAACAATTTATTCCAAATTGTGTACAGGATGCTCCAAAAATTCGTAAAATCTTTAGAAAATCATAGTGATGAAAATTTACAGTAAAGGAATGGAAAGAGCACTGTCAAAGCTAGTAACGGGGCTCTTGTTTTCAGTACTCGTAATCTAGACATCGATCAAGTAATTAGTCCGCAAATATTCCTTGGTGTTGGTGACAGAAATTCGCACACACCGGAAATATTAAGATCTTTGTACACAAAGCCTAGTCTCAAAAACATTGCATCATATTGATGGTTCATAAGGGATGTTTACAGATTTTATAAGAGGGGGTTTACAATTCCATATATATATACACAAAACTGCATCATAACGGGGGATATGATGCAGTTTTGTTAAAATTACGAGAATTTGGTTTAAATAGTAGTCCATGTACTACACCATTCTGCGAAATAACTGGCAACAATATATATACGTTCGTAAAGAGATTATATATTGTCCTTCGTAGCTCAGTGGGTAGAGCCTCCGCCCGGCAAGTGGAAGGTCGTGGGTTCAGGTCCCACCGAAGGCAGAAATATTTATTTTCTTTCGAACGTTTCACCATCTAATCACGCCATACCATCGGCGCTGGTATCACTACGCCAATAAACGTTGATTTATATTGTTGTTTAATTTAATCTGCGTAGTGTTCGATTTATATAAATAAATAAACGAAATACTCCATTACAGTGCCTGTCAAACTTTTTATCCCAAAAAATCCTTTTTCTACCGCCGCGGAACTTCCTCTACAAATATTATTTGGGGAAAACCTCAAGAACCATTATTTATTTGCCACTGCTTGGGCCTAAATATTACAATAAGCAATAAATAAATATAAAAAAGTAAATAATACTTTCCTGTTGTTATGGAATATTGATTGCGGTTGGTTAATTTTATCCGAGGGGTTGTTATGTGGGGAGGATTACAAGATTTACGAATTTTCTGGAAAATTTTAGTGACGTTTAACAAACTGCTTGCATTAAGAAACACTACTTGCTCTAGGGGAACATTGATAAGCATGGACATTTTCATTTAATATTCAATTAAAACTATTTCACATGTCCTCCCATTTTTGCCAATATATCTTACGATGCGCAGTGGCGGATTTACCAGTGTGCTGGATAGGCTAAAGTCCACGACAGCTAATTTTGGACCAAAAGTTTGCCGCAGAGAACTTTGCGGAGGAGGGAATTTTTTATTGTCTAATGGAATTACTAATTTTAATTTGTTACGCTCAGACGCATAACTAAGCATTGGCGGAGGGATATCTGTCGTGGGCGCCACCTTGAGAGATAGATTTGAAAAGGCGCCAAATTCGCGAATGCGTACTGTTCGTTCACGAAAAGAAGTCCGATGGAACAGTTAGAAATAACGGGAGGTGACGTCACAAACAGGCTAGTTCATTACAGCAGAGGAGGACTACAATTTCAGAACTGGCTTTTGGTGAATGTTTGTTGGCGCCAAAATCGAGTTCTGAAATTGGAGTCCTCCTCCTCTGCTGCAATGGGATAGGCCGTTTATGACGTCACCTCCCGTTATTTCTAACTATTCCATCGGACTACTTTTCGTGGACGAACGGTACATACTAGCGAAAAGACGAATTTGAAACAATCGCAAAGGTCGTCAAATTAAGAATTTGGCAAAAGCGCCAGAATACCTCTAGTTACATTCGATAAGATTAATGGGCAAATTATGTCAGCCCTTATTGGCGGCAAACTATGTCAGACCCTACTGGCGACAAAATCATAAATCCGCCCCCAATGATGCGACTTTCATAGTGAGCTATTGTACCTTCTACAGCTGTGTCCAATCTTTTAATGAATGGTTTTGCCCATGTGTCACAAACGAGAATACTCGTTCTGTGTGTCGGTCACAGAACATATTCCAATATTTTAGTTGAAGGGTTTTTTTTTTTTTTCGTAACTTGAATTATTGTCAATTATTCAATTGTGGATCCACCGGAGTTAAATTATGAAATTTCTCCTTCTAATTCTTAAAATGCTAGAAATCGGCTATAGCCAGCTTAGGTTATAGCGACCAAGTATGGCACGACAAAATTTTTCCAAAGTTTGATTTGTTATTTTTATTATTTTTTAAAGGTCTTTTTTGCTAAAAGCGATTTTATTGAATTCCGCTTATTATCATACCAAACAAAATCCTCATTTTATTCGCTGTATCCGAAAACTTGCTAAACGCAGGTTCGTTATAAGCGAGTTCTGGAACCGCCTCTAAATTATTCTAAGTTTGGTATAACGAATACAACTAGTTTCTTTAAGGCTAGCTGCAGTTTAATCCCTGAGTATAATGTAATAAAGACGTGGAGCTCGTAAAAAACGAAGTTTCGCTGCATTATCAAACTTTTTAAGTAAACATTCCTTCCCCACGTACACAACATGCATTTTGTATTTTTAATTTCAAGCACAATTACCTTTAAAAGCATATATATATATCAAAATCTTATTGAGCAAATTAAATCAGCCTGCGAGTAATTCCTTTTTAGAAAAACCCTTTTAATCGCGAACACGCTATATGATAAATGGGATTAAGCGCTGTAAACGTTAAATCGTTTGGGTCATATTTTTAACTTCTGTTCAAAATTAAATTTTGAGTTGCCCAAAGTAACTTAAATTTCTGAAAGTTGGAAACTTTTTTTTATTTACCCTTCTGCTTTCAACGAAAGCAGTAAGTCGCCAAAATGGGTAAACAACCACAGAAAGGAGGGGAAAAAAAAAAAATTCTACTTGCGCATCTTCACCAGATTAACTTTCGGAAAAATTTTAAATAGCATGAAACCTCGGGCAGAAAATTGTGACCCTAATAGCATTAAAATGATGTTAATCTCGAAACCGTAATTATAACGCCTCTCGGGCGAGATCTCTGTTCCGAGAGTTCGAAAGAAAAAAAATTTCACGAGAGAATGCAGAATTTTTTAGGATATGTCCAAAAAAACTAAATCACGTTTATTTTGTTGCTTTATTTTCTTAGATTACAGAGTGAAGTGCAGGAGATTTGTTGTTGGTCGTATTTACAGAAGTGAAGTGCAGGAGATTTGTTGTTGGTCGTATTTCAATGGCGCAAGGACAGCTGAAGTGCAGGGGATTTGTTGTTGGTCGTATTTCGATGGCGCAAGGACAGCTGAAGTACAAGGGATTTGTTGTTGGTCGTATTTCAATGGCGCAAGGACAGCTGAAGTGCAGGAGAATGCTAAACATTTTTATTAAAAACCCTTTCTGCGTAGTATTTTAACTATAATGTTAATACTATTTTATTCCGTGTTCTTTAATACATAAGGAAACTATGAAATACTATAGCGACGACTTATACTTTAAACAGCAAATTGAAGACGTGGGAATTCTTTTCCATGAAATTGAATATGCCGTGAAAACAGATATTAATTTTAGCTAAATTTCAATAATAATCGTATATTGTAAGATAAATACTTTATATAATATTATATAATAGATTATTAATAGAGTATAATGTAATTTGTACTTAATATAATATTTGTAATATTTTTATTATATAATAATATATAAGAACTGCAGAATTTAAATATGTGAAATCTCTTTCTTCACAATGGAACATAAATGAAGCTGAAATGCCTAAGAAAAGGAGATGATATTTTAATCTCAAATGAAATTTTTGTTTACATATCCCCTCCCCCGTTTCTCCACATATCGTATTCATATATATTTGGAGTCGTTCAATTCTGATAGTATGGATTATAAGACAATGTACAAAGGCTAGAATTGCGGTTGAGGCTGAAGAAAAAATCAGTCTGTCTGTCTGTCTCTCTTTGCAAAATTATATTAATGGAGACGGGACAAATATAATGCAATATTAATAGATATTTCTCAAACGGGGGACAGCTTCCCATCCACAAATTATAATGTAGTCAAACCACGTTAACGCGAAAACGCTTAACACTAAATACTTTTAACATAAACTATTCCGTGAATCGCCGTGAAATTTGACTAATTTCACGGAACACGATAATATATGCACATGGTACCTAGACAGAGTTTCATATTCAAAATTTTAAATTCCAAAACATATTTAAAAAACATTTTAGTTGGCCCCAGCCTTCCCTATAACACACAAACCCTACTATGATTCACTTGCATATAATCCTTCAGTAAATATCATTTATAAATCGGTAACATTTACCACTGATCTAACGACTCACAAATTGCATCGGTAACCATGAAGACATTCACCTAATTACCCATTTACGAAGGCGGACTAGTGAATAATAAGTGGCTGGATAATCGACCGATGGTCTAGGCTCATCTTGTATCAAAGAACCACTGGAATCGTAAATACTTATGTTCCGCTCGTATTAATTACCTAGAGCTAGAGAAAAAATGCAGTGAACATCGATCCAGTATATCCTTCCCATCTTTTAATTAGAGGCTGTATACGCCGAGAAAATCCAGAAGGATTATACGTCGGAATGTTCGGCGATATCAAACTGCAAAAATAAAATGCCGAAGTCGGCTAAATTTCTGTCATTAGTTCATCATCAATGGCAACACAATTATTTATTATGACAATTATGCTCGAAGAAATGTGGAAGGATGACAGATGATGAAAAGTTACAATTTGACTCTGAAATATTATCCCTACATACATGGCTTATTTGCGTACAGGGTAAAATTTTACATTTTTCCAGGCAAATACAGGAGAAACAGCTGAAAAGACAGTAATAGAAGCAAAAGAAGGTAGTGTCCACTCTCTCCTCCCCACAAATCCGAATGATCTGGTTGAAATACTTTTAGTTTTTTTGATTAAGCGTTTCACCTGTATGTCTAGCAATTGGTCTTTATGCACGCGGGACACGTGAAAATTGGAATTCGCAATTTTTTATGATCTGATGGCTTGGTACATTGGCTTTGTGTCCGAGGAAGGCGTGGGTGTACAAGTATAAAGGGCCACACACATTATATATATATAAATATATCATCATCATTTCAGCCGTTGTCAATCCACTGCAGGATAAAGGCCTCCTCCGCATCTTTCCAACGAAGTCGATCTTGTGCATTTTGCTGCCACTTGTGCCCAATATATTTAATTATTTCATCCACCCATCTCGTCTTTGGCCTTTTCCTTGGGCGCGTGGTGTCCAGTGGGATCCATTCTAGGATGTATTTGGTCCATCTGTTGTCAGTTCTTCTAGCAATATGGGCTGCCCACTTCCATTTCAAACTTTTTACCTTCGCAATGATATCACAAACTTTTGTTTGATCTCTTATCCAACTGAAGGTCTTTCGATCTCGTCGCGTGATACCAAGCATCTGCCGTTCCATGTTCCTTTGTACCACTCGTAACTTTTGGATACCTTTGGCAGTCAATGTCCATGTCTCACTACCATAAGTCAGAACAGGTAGGATGCATTGATCGAAAACTTTCCTCTGTAAAGAAATAGGGAGCTTTTTTTTAAAAATTATTTGTAGCCGGTAGAATGCTTGCCAGCTAAGCTTGATACGACGTTCGATCTCTTGATTTATGTCGCCTTTCATCGTAATTTGTTGACCAAGGTAAATATAATTTTCAGCTTGCTGTATTTCTTCTCCCAAAACAAAGATTTTCTTAGTTTGTATAAACTTATTAAACATGATCATGCTTTTCTTCAAGTTGATTTTTAAGCCAGATGTTTCTCCTTTCATTCTGAGATCTTCAATGAGTCTTTGGAGCTCTTCTGGATCTTTTGCGAAAACACGATGTCGTCGGAGAATCTTAGATGGTTTAAATACGCTCCGTTGATTTTTAAGCCCTTTTGATCCCAGTGTAATTTACGAAAAACTTCCTCAAGGCAAGCTGAAAAGAGTATGGGCGAGATTGTATCTCCCTGTCGTATACCTTTCTCAAGGTTAATTTCAACTTTGTGTCTGTTTATAGATATAGTCGCTTTGCTTTATAAAATATGGACTGGAGTAAGCTAACATAAGCTGGGTTCACACCTTGGTTACCTAGTGCATTTAAAATATATGGTTTGAAAATTGAGTCAAAAGCTTTTT
The DNA here is from genome assembly GCA_006491805.2 of Dysdera silvatica. Lineage (NCBI taxonomy): Eukaryota > Metazoa > Arthropoda > Arachnida > Araneae > Dysderidae > Dysdera > Dysdera silvatica. The sequence goes on from QLNU02014802.1 coordinate 144,615,800, forward strand.
CGTAGTCGATGAAGGCAATGCATAGTGGTAAAGTGTATTCATTGTGTCTTTCTATTATTCTCTGAAGAACCTGAATGTGGTCAATCGTACTATAGCCACTTTTAAACTCTACTTGTTCTAGAGGTTTGGCATAGTTTAATGTTCTATAAATTCTATTTGCAGTGATTTTGCTAAAAAACTGTGTACATAACAGGAAGAAGGCTAATTGGTCGATAGTTTTTAAGATCATCTTGAGCTCCTTTCTTATGCAAAAGAATAACAGTAATACACAGTATAACAGTAATACAGTATACATACAGTAATATAATACAATAATATAATACAGTATAACAGTAATATATATATATATAGTAGAACCTGCCTAAAGTGGTCACCTTTGTTAGTGGACTGCAAAGGTCACCGCAAACAGGTGGTCATTATAAACGACAGACTTTGGTATGGGCGTAACTACGTCCTTATCAGTTCTCTCTTATAAAACTGGTCACTTTATTCAGATGGCCAATTCACCAAGGTAGTCGCTTTACTAGGTTCCACTGTATATATATTCTCCTTAACGAACACTCTTGAAAAGCCGGCACCTATATTTAACGGACACCTTTCCAATTCCTATCATCTAAGGCTACTTATTGTGTGTGTGCTTATTATCCCTTCCAAAGAACGGACAACGGACACCTACAAATAGTGGGCAAATACTCAAGTTGTGCTGGGATTCTCTCAGTCAGATAGATGGTTCCATAGCATCGGGCCGAACGGTCGCATATGGCGTTTATCGTTGTTTTGATGTAATACGTATTTCTTTTTAATTTTAAATCGCAATGTTTTGAGTTTGTTATAAATAAATTTGCTTTTGTTTTCTTTTGTGGATTCGGTATCGTCTCAATATATCATCATAAACGGTCTTAAGCTCACCACGTTGGCCAGACGGGTTGTCAAGCTGGACCTACAGTTTAACGAAGAATCCGAACTTCGGTCACCACAGCCAAAGTCATGCGCTACGGGGTGACTTTTTATGTCATCCTCCTACGGAGTGACCGCTACCGAGGCTGCTTCGAAACGGTGCTCTGACGAGTACCATTATATATATAATATATATATATATATATATATATATATATATATATATATATATATATTAAACTTGGCTGGAGTGCATTTGGAAGAAACAGTTTTATCCTGAAGGGGAAATTGCCTTTGTGTCTAAAAAGAAAGGTCTTCAACCAGTGTGTATTGCCAGTCCTCTCTTATGGATCAGAGACATGGAGTCTAACAGTTGGAGCAATACGAAAGTTACAGACAACGCAAAGGAGCATGGAGAGGTGCATGCTTGGAATAACTAGGAGAGATCGAAAAAGAAACACTTGGGTGAGAGAGCAAACTAGAGTAGAGGACATCATTGTTAAAGTAAAAGGGCTGAAATGGCGATGGGCTGGGCATATTGCAAGAAGAACTGATCAACGATGGACAACAGAAATTCTGAACTGGATTCCAAGAGACCACCGAAGACCTAGAAAACGTCCTCAAACTAGATGGGTGGATGAAATAAGAAAACAGGTTGGGGTGACGTGGAAGCGAATTGCTCAGGATAGACTTGTGTGGAAAGCATTTGGAGAGACCTTCATCCAGCAGTGGATAGATAATGGTTGAATATGATGATGATGATATATATATATATATATATATATATATATATATATATATATATATAATATACACACATTCTATGAAGTATTAAAGAAAGCGCAAACCTATTTAACAATCTTACTATGTGCAATAAGCAGTGCCGGATTAAAATTTTTATGGGCCCTGAGCCAGAAGGATAGAATGGGCTACTAAAGAAAGTAGCCCTTGGAATATTGTTAATGAGTTTTTTCTTTGAAGTTCACTATTTCCATATTCACGTTTATCAGTAATAAAAATTTCTGGGAAAATATTGTAAATGAACGTGATCATAATAATGTTTAAATTTAAATAACACACCAATTTCCTCCCCCCCCCCAAATTCTTCAGGACCTCTGAAGGGCTCCAAAAACTACGAGACCCGGGCCTATGCTTAAATCCCGCACTGGTGATAAAGTTAGATTAGGTTAATTTTATTGTGCAAGGTCGCAGGATCGTTAACTGATGCTGACAAACAAACGGGGTTCTGTAACCCCTTCCAGAAATTCAATGTTTCAGGGAAAAGTTTAAAATACATTTTGTACTTTTCTCCCACTCTCTCATTTTCTTTCTCATGAGATTTGAAGAACCTGCCATTTCCTACATGGGGAAAAAAAACACGCCATTTCGCGTAAAATAGGCAACGATGCCAAGTTTTCAGTACACTTTTATATTTCACCCATTTGAAACAGCATTTTCCCTTTGAGGGAAAAAAAAAAGTTTAGTACACATTGAACTCTCTTTCCCAAAGTTTTTAGATAGTTTTCTCCAAAAAACATTGAAACTCGCTTTTTTAAGAATTTTTTTATTTATTATTATTTGCCTACTTTATATAACAGAGCTTCTCAGAGATCTACTTTATATAACATTCGCCTATTTTATATAACTCTCGTCCTACCCAAACATCAGTCGTGTATGTATATACATCCCCCTTTTCTGTATAACCTGTATCTCGAAAAAGGGAAATTTTTAGAAATAGTCCTATAACCAGTTTTAGCTTTTGAGCTTTGCTTTCTCTGTTCGTTCACGAAAAGAAGTCCGATGGAATAGTTAGAAATAACGGGTGGTGACGTCACAAACGGGGTAGTTCATTAGAGCAGAGGAGAGCTCCAATTTCAAAGCTTCTTGTTGGTGAACGTTTGTCGGCGCCAAAATCAAGTTCTGAAATTGGAGCCCTCTTCTGATGTAATGAACTAGCCTGTTTGTGAAGTCTCCCATTATTTCTAACTGTTCCATCTGACTTCTTTTCGTGAACAGACAGTAAATCTGCAGAAAAAATAGAGGTCTCATTCTGTTCGGAATGAAACGAAAGATTCTGTTCATCTTTGTACTCTAGAAAGAATCATTCGTTTCGAAAAGAATGAAATTGGCCATCTCCAAATATATTATCATTAGAGTCCGGATTATATGCAGTGTCATATGTATGAATATGCAATTGTATATTTTAACCTTTTAGTATTTGTGCATATATATGCATGAAAACGATGAATTTCCAGAATAAATGCATATTTTAAGGGTTTTAGTAATTTTAAGAATTTTATTATTCCCTCATGGGAAAAATTCGCCATGACGCTAGAGTTAAACTTTTCTCTTACTTCTGATCTGAGCAGAAAGGCAATTGGACTTACAAACGTACACGTTTATGTCCTAGGCAGGGGTTGACACAGACTTTTAATTTCTTTTGGGGGTCAAGGACACCTATATGGTCTTGGAATAACACATTTTTCATGAAATTAGAATTTTTACATTAAAAAATACATTTTGGGCGGGTCATGACCGTTACCCCCTCCTGTGTCCATGCTTGGTCCTAGGGCGCCAAAAAATGGCATAGCTGAATAATAACCACCACTCTTGTTAGTGAAACCAAAGCTAATTTTACTGTAAAGAAAGCTGACAATTCATTGAAGGCTAGATTAAAACAAACACATTCTAAAGTTTCACGTCATTTTCTTTTAGCGATGGACATGGGTCTATCATAGATAAACTATCCATAATAGACAACCCGCAAAAATTTATAAGTGCTGTCCAGTATTTTTTTGTAGCTCCAGAAAGGCCTTTGGTTATGGTGTAGTCCTAACAAAAAAGGAGCCCAGCGCTCTTCTAAATCAGGGATAGATCCACGGGGGAGGAATCCGGGAACCCCTAACCAGTCAATAGCCCATTAATCTGATATAGGGGAAGGAATTATCATAATGTGCTGTTGGAGCTGGAATTACGGACTTCCCCCCCAAATGCCCCTCTGGATCCGACACTGCCTACAGCATATAGCTTCGGGTCATATAAATGTAAAGTAATAATAATGTATTACAAGCGCATGAGCCCAAGCCGAACTAAACCAGGAATGACCTCTGAAGTGAGCTAATAAAATAAAGAAAACAATTGAAAAAATAGCCAAAAGTCCTCCTTTTCGCCCTTGTCGCCTTCATTGTGTCAAACGACGCATTGTAGCTGTTTCCATTTTCGGAACGCAGTTTATGACACGTGTTCCAAGCTGTAATTTCCTTTAAATTCCCACGATTCTTAGTTGATTTATTCAAAATTTTAGGGTCATTGCTCTAAAGCAATTTTCTTAATAAAATTGTCGAATCCACATATTTTTTATTTACAACTTGAACAGAATTTTTTACGTAAAATGTATGATTTCCTAAAATTTTCCTTAGCGCCGCTAGGCCTCGACTACACCCCTGCTTTTGGCCATAAAAATGCCATTACATGATAGAAAAATACAGCTTAACTGCTTAGAACATCGAGAGACACATTCTAATATACAGTCATAGGAATTGTGCTGTATAAAACATATGATTTAATGTATATCGAATTTTTCTACTTGGCTGTTAATAATAAACGTATTTGTTTTAAAATGCCGGACATAAAATTTTCAAGCGTTAGAAAAAACATTAAGTACATACTTATTCAATTTAGATGCATGTTCATTTATTTTAAGTGCATATTTGCATGCATATTTTGCTGGTTTTTCAGCGCATATAATCCAGGCTCTAACTGTCATTATCCAAATAAGGACAGCAAACACCTTCGAACCAATTCTTTGCGAACATCCTGCCTTAGTTCGGCCCACAGAATCATAGATTATAACACGAGTTGTGTGCTATAACACAGCACTTACGCTTGTTGGTGCTTTGTGGCGCAAGGACAGTCAGGATTATGCTGCATCAAGAACTGAAGTTTTGCAAGGAATCCGAACCTCCCGAATACTTAAACCTCTGTCTACGGAGAAGTAAAAAAATATCGCTAAGATTTGGTTTGGGCGTTTGGGATTGTAGACTCCATTATGCATATAGTATGATGTGGATTGCGTTTAGATAAATACATCATTACGCAAGAAGTCAAGCACCTTCTGATAAACTTAACTTCATTAAATGCAAAATAAAACAAGGTAATTTAAATTAGTAAATACACGGCATCGAGCAACTTTCTGGATTGCCGGTGAAAGCTAGCTGTTTACGGATAGAAGCAGAGAGAGTGTTGCTCCGGCTTATCTACATAACCCGTAAAGCACAGTCCCGCAGTGAAATCGTGACGCAAAGAGACATCACAATTTCACTAAAAGATGCCTCATTGCGTCACAATTTCACTGTGGGACTGTGACGCAAGGAGACGTCACAATTTCACTAAAAGATGTCTCATTGCGTCACAATTTCCACTGTGGAACTATGACGCAAGGAGACGTCACAATTTCACTAAAAGATGTCTCATTGCGTCACAATTTCCACTGTGGGACTGTGACGCAAGGAGACATCACAACTTCACTGAAAATGTCTCATTGCGTCGCAATTTCACTGTGGGACTGTGACGCAAGGAAACGTCACACCTTCACTAGAAAATATCTCCTTGCGTCACAATTTCACTGTGGGACTGTGATGAAAGGAGACATCACAATTTCACTAAAACGTGTCTCCTTACGTCACAATTTCACTGTGGGACTGTGACGCAAGGAGACGTCAGTGACTATGCCACAGATGATACAACCCCAGAATTTCTGCGCAGTAAAAAAATGGAGTGCCACTCCACTAGCATAGGGTCCATGACACAATGGAATGGTTGGGTGGTTAACTTTTTATGGCGCAAGAACAGAAAAGGTCATTTTGCTCTAAGGCACTGCGCAATGGCTAACACTGCTAGGTTATGTACTAACATAAACCTATGAGATCGCCAATTACACACTATGGTATTCCATGGTTAGGTAATCATTTTCATCATAATTACACGAAATTAACGATGTAACGAATAGTGAGGGACAAAATAACAAAAAATTCTCAGTTTGGGTGCCTATTAATTATTCAGGGTATTTAATATTCTACCACTATACATATCAAATTTGTGCCAATCAAAACATCTTGTATTGATGCACATTCGTATCGTTTATTGCATTGCTTTATACTATGAAAATCTTAATTTGAGCAATGGTGAACTAACCTGGAAATCCCCTATAATAGCAAGTAAGACATCACTATAATTACTGATAGAAATGTGTATGATTACGCAAAATGCGCCCATTGCTTAAATCTAAAAAAATAAAATATTAAAGGAAATATAGAGATTTACAAAATTTTATTTCACTTTTTTGAATTACAAAATTTTTATTGAAAGCAAAACAAGCAAACCTATTTCTAGAAATATATTTTAGCATGACAATACATATTTCATTTTCAGTCATCAAGAACGACAGCCAAAATTTTGAACTCCTCGTTTAATTCGTTATTTAAAATTGAATAATATTATATACTTCACAAGCTTTTTACGAACCGCGACAATTTTGGGACAGGGCTATTAGAACTAGATTTAAGGGTATTATTTTTTAATTTAACACTTTTCATGATTATTAAATACAATACTATGTATATAATATGTACTGCGCATGCCCGTATCCAGCGGGGGAATCTTAGAGGACAACCCCCCGCGAAATTATAAACCCTGGGTATGGTCTTGGTACTGTGTATATCCCGAGCGTAATGTGTCTATATAATTTCAAATAATTACGAAATTTTAACACTCCAAAAACTTTTCTCACCCTGTGGTTTGGAAACTACTGTTGTATAGTAAACATCCGATTAAAAAAATTCGAGTCACAATTATAAATTAAACATCACGAGAAGCTTGACATTGAAACAATAGACAGAATATTAATGACGTCACAATGGGTCACTTACAGAATGGACATGCATGATAGTGCTCCCCCCCCCTCCCCCAACAAACGTATACAGTATTGCCAAGTCATAATATCACGATTCTGTAAACCGAATTGGAAATTGGCATTTATTACCAAAGAGACCTTTTTCAGTCGACCTTTTTTTTTTTTTTTTTTTTATGGTATATTGGGGAAAATCGTGTCCATTGCGATGTTCTCATACCGGTTAGTTGCGGGGATCATAAATCATAGACTGGTCGGTTGGGTTCAAAATGGGCTGGGGTATGAATCCTATAAAATTACACGAGAAAGATTGATTGAGGTCTACGACCTGTTCTCTCACCATCCTACCCAATGGCGGACAAGTCAAAAACAAGTCGGAGGGAAATACCCATGGATACAAAGGGATTTTTTCTAACAAAACACTTAGCTCTGTACGTCATACATATTAAACGACGTGATTTTCAATTATCTCTGGTTTTTAGATATAATTTAATTACCGTGTTCTATTTAAAAAAAACAAAATATGGGATGTTTTAACCTTTCAAGATTCGTTTGAATAGAAGCGATAGCAGTGAAATCGACCAGTAAACGGCTCCACACTTTTTTGATCAATTTATACTCTTGTGGCCGACTTATAAAATAAAGGTCCTTTGAGATTTTTGGTCCTTGTCTTGGGTCCTTTGGATTTTAGGGATTTTTGGTCCTTGTCAGTGGGTTAAGATAGGCAGGTGGCGGTCTTTCAAAGGTGGTCGCCTTAGCAAGGTTAACCGTATTACTTTAGAATGTTCCAAAATTTTATATGAAAACTGCATACATCATAACCCTACTTAGGCGGCTGATTAGGTAGCATACCTTAGTTTTTTAATTTTAAAACTTTTTCAATATTCTTAGAAATTATATTTCAATGACACAGTGGAACCTGCTAAAGTGAACACCTGAGTAAATTGATCATCTGAGTAATGTGACCACCTTTTATAAGACAGAACTGGTAGGGACTTAGTTATGACTATACCAATGTACGTCGTCTACTTCGTTTCCTGTGACCATATTTATAAGCGACCATTAAAATTTTAATTATTTTCAATAAAAAATTACAAAAAAAAGTCATGACGGCACAAAAACTAAGTTATTATACTTGAGGAAATATTTTGAAAAACATGGAATTTTGAGGAAGACCCGAAAGACGCAGCATGGTTAAAAGAGTTACCTCCCAAAAGAGAAGGAGACAGCTTCGCCCCCACCTCATGAAGTTTTGTGACTGTTGAAGAGTTACGAAGTTACTTATGAGTCAATCTCCTAGAACTGAGCTATACATAGTTGTGTCAACGTGTGGACTCCCACAATAGAAACACCATGTTCACTTCGCAGGCTTTCTTAACTGTTGCCACTTAGAAATGCAAGGAAAGGAAACTTAAGTTTAATTCCTAAAATTGGCAAAATGCCAAATGGTTTCTTTTTACATTATGTTTTCTAAATGTACATAATCCTACTTTCCGTATCTGACAATAAAAATATTGTAAATAACTTCATTCTTTATATTTGGCAACAGTACGTGCAATTGTTTTCCGAATTCTAAAATCAAATCAGTCTTCCGTTTACCATTGAAGTGTGCACTCGTACTACGAAGACGAAATTTCTTTTAACCTCGTATTTGATTATCTCTCTGGCGTCTTAATTAACTATTCTAAACACTTAAAGTATTAATAAAATGTTATTTCAATGGCATAAATTTTCGCATTTCAAAATTTACAGGGGAAAGTAGTGCAAAGCGGATCACTTAATTTCATCTTAATAATAAAGTGTGATAAATATATGAAGACTGAAACTTCACTTCTTACTGCTGTGAATGCCAAAGAATCATATTACGAATCATTAACGATATTACTTATTACCGAATTTAAAATAAAACTATTTGAATGAGAAAGATCAAATTATTCACTTTGCCCTCAACCCTTGGACAAAGTGGATAGATTGTTTTTGAAATAGAAAACTATGTGGTAAAAAATTATAACGTACACATAACATGCTTCCGGCAGAAAAAAATTACCAGAAATGTTTTCACATAGTGCATTTAAGACGCGTATATTCTACTATGTCTTCATAGTGGACACAGATTTTGTGAGTCCATCCGTTAGAGAAGGAACACTTTATCCAGTTCCCTATTGGTGGATCAGCATATGGTTTATTACATATTAAGTAAATTAAGACTGCGACGTAGATTCTGTCTCTGTGCCAAGATGCTCGATGGTATTCTTAGGCTTGCCTGTACTTTGTGCACACCGGGTTTTCTTTTCGCGTTGTGCTCGAGCAATGTTCCTAGCAGGGCTGTTTGTTAAAATTTCTGCACGTTTTGACTGTAACCAATCAACACAACAAACACATGTAATTAAACTTACTCTCTCAATTGAGTGAAGTAATACTTTGCAATCAGGGTTGCCAGATCATCAACTATAAAGAGAACCGTTTTCTAGTGAAAACTGTGTGGCCCATGTGGCTAGAGGTTCATGTCATCAATTTCATGCCAGTTTGTCAAAATGAAATCAGAGTGAATTCAAATTATATTCGAAATTTCACAGAAATATTGCAAAATAAAATCAATAAAAAATATTTTAAAGCAAATTGCATTATTTTGTCCCCAATTAAACAATTTTGAGGTCCCTAACTTGTGGAGTCCAGGGCCCCGTAAGATTACCTATCTACTTTGCCCCATCAAAAATGATGCGCTTTGCCCTCAATAGCATTTTGGCAAACGAAGTACTTCCTGTGCTGAATCTTTAACAACAATGACACAAAAACATTATTTAAAGTAACAGACTTAATACCTGTTTCAGGTATATAGTTCACAAAATTTAGTGCGAAATAATTTTTATTATATTGACACGTAATTAACTTGCAAAACTTTTAGTGAACGATAGAAAAAAAAAGTTTCCTTACTTTATTCGCTGCGCATGTATTTCATTAGCGCTGAAATAAGTGCAATTTATTCCTACGCACACCTTCAACACTTTTGCACTGACCACTGTTGCCTCCTATGTTTGGATTATTAAACATTAAGTTGATCCACTTTGCCTCCTATATCCACTTTGCCCCTACTTTTCCCTATCTGCGGACTCACAGGAGTTATTCTTCCTCAAACATATAAAAAATTTAAGACAGTTTTATTCATAAAATCTCAATGGAAGGTAAAAATTGCTTTTATTGTGAAAAAAAAAATATTAATAATTTTTACTGGGATTTATACATCAAACCAAATTTAAATTAATGCATTCTAAAATTTTCAATTTATGCAAAACTTTAAAAATATTTCAATATGTGTGTGCGGCTTTTTTAAAAATGGCACCATGGTGGTCTAGTCCAGCGGTCGCCAACCTTTCGGGCCTCACGGGCCACTAAATTCATAATTTTAAATCCCGCGGACCACATTTCGTGAATTTAGTGCAATATAAAGGCGAAAATTGTCATTCAGAATATGAGAATTTCTTAGAATATTATTTTTGTTTTGTTATTAATCAAACATTAAAAATGCAAATAATGTCCAGCTTTTTCTGCGGACCACCAGTGCTCCGTGGATCACCGGTTAGGGACAGCCAGTCTAGTGGGTATAGTCACCATCTTCTGACTTTGTGTTCGATTTTCAAGCAGACTTGGTCGTATGTATACGCATCGTAGGGGTGATGTCATTCCCCTGTATGGTGCTACTATGAAGAAACAACCGACGACCTTTCACCTTTAGTGGTCAGTACATACAACCAGACACCAATTTATTAGATATAAATGACAATAGCGGACAAAGGGAAAATAAGGAATAACCTAATTAGAGGTACGGTCAAGGTGGGACCCATAGGAAGAAAAATACAAGAACATAGGTTAAGATGGCTTGGGCATATGGAGCGGTGAAATGAGGAATATGTGGGAAAGGTAATGGATAAGCTGGTGGTAATGGGTAATAGGAAGAGGGAAGACCACGGCTGAGATGGAAGGATAGAGTGACGGAAGATCTGGAAGAGTATGGATGGAGTAGAGAAGAGGCATTGGATAGAAGATTGTGGAAGAGAAGATTAAAGGACCATAACGCCGACCCCATATAAACATGGGAAAATGGCAAAGTGAAAGAAGAGGTAGACACGGGCGCCGTTAGCAGGGGGGGGACAGGGGAAATACGTCCCCCTCAGTGGTATTAGTGTTCCATGTCCCCCCCAATTTCAAACAAAAATTTTATAATAGGTAACGTCGTTCAAAATTAATGTTTTTTTTTGTTTTTTTTTAAATCTAAGGAGTGCGGTTATATTTTCGACGTAGCGTATTTAGTGTGAAATCAAAAAATGCACTTTGTCATTTATTTGATGTAATTATACCTTTTGTTGGATTGTATTATATAGCTCTCTTTTCTGCATGGCAGCGTTTTCATTGACATGTTATTATTTCAACTTTCAAGTGGAACGTTTTTAATAACGTTACAACCACAACTACATTTTCCCAATTTTAATTTCGCAAGCTCAAGGAAATTTTTGGCCCTCTACGCTCATTATCAACGACATAAATTAAAGGGACTGTCTACACCATCACTATTAGCATAATAAATACGAAATTTATTAAGGAGCATTGCATGTGAAAATGAAACTAGTAATGCAACTACAATATTAATTTTATGGTAAAGTGAACGTCATCAAGCAGAAGCACATTTAAATTAAACACTGCTTTGTTGATGTCTGTTATCCCTGTAAATTAGCGTTTTGACAGCAAGGCCTTAGCCAAAAACTTTATCCGGTGAGGCAAAAAATTTTTACAACCTCGCTAATGGATAAGTGTTGGTAGCAAACACATTTCAGAAGGGGTGGGCGGGCCCTTGTGACCACCCGCTATCTACGACCCTGTTTAACAACAAGCTGCCTTCTACTGGTACACCGTCTCCTCCCCCCAATATTTTTATGCCGTCGGCACCCATGGAGGTGGACATGGGGAAAAAGACTGAAAATAGCATACCCAATGAAGAGCTTTATTTCTTGCTGTCTATGTCTCTTTCTCTCAGTTTTAAATATTATGCTGATTTCATTGATAAATATAGACAGTCTTCAATGTATCTCCATGACAACACACATTGAGGGAAAAAAAAAAAATTCTTGTCGAGAAGCAATTTCCTTAATATTTTTATGTAAAAAAATATAAATGACATTAATTTTTTTTTTTACCGAATGTTTAGTTTTTATAAAAAATTGACACCTGGAGGTTATTCGCTGTAACTGCATTGCCGCACACACATCTGACAAGTTCAAGGCAAAAGTTAAGGACAACGTAAAGGACAAAAGCAACTTGCAGTAACAATAAAATACTGGAACAAAGTAAGACTTTCGTAACTGACACTTTAATTAACCAGAACATGTTTTTTGCAGTCCTTAATTTCCATTTTTAGTTCAGAAGCGTCATGTCTGATGTTTATCCCTTACAAAAAAAATTAGATACGTCCTTCAAACGATTGCTGGTATATTTAAATCGGTGACTAAATTTTTTACCCTTCTAGACGAACCAGTTTATCGTTTTCATAGCGTTCTAAGCCAACCAGTTTAACGTTTCCAATCGTAAACCACTAAGCAATTTAACAAAAGAAAACTTAAAAATGAAATTATGTCCAAAATGAAACAAACCATATTTTCTTTACATCAAACACAACAGTTATTTAAATATTTCCAGATTATAAATTTTCCTCAGCTAAAAATGGGGTTAACGAAATATATAGAAAAATCTGGTAATTTTTCTCTAGGACGCAGCTGAGATTTCGAAGAAAACAGACCCTGCTGATATCTTTTTACTTTATTTTCATGGATGCCACGGCCGTCAGAAAAAAATTAATAATTGTAATTTGATTATAGTTCAATCAAGACTGCTATTCAATAGTGACATTGTTATTCTAGTTTTTATTTTCTTCAATTTTTTAACAGCGTACCATTCCATTCTGCAACCCGTCGTTTAGATTTTGCCTGCTATATAATTATTATGATAATTCGAAGTGGCGTTTTTAAAGGTTATCCGCAATTCCTGCAGTCCAGTCAACCATAGGTGAAGCCGCGAGCAGAGGCGTCAACCTAAAAAAAATATTCAGGGTCCAAGGTGTAAGAACCTCATGGGCAGTGCAGTTAAGCAGAGATAGGAAAAACAAACATGTTTTACATGCCATATCTTTCACCTTCGTATTCAGTATTTCTTTATTATCGCTCAATTTTTGGGGGGAAGGGAAATAGACAAGATTTACAAACGAATGTAATCGATTTATATGATTACGATAACCATAATACGATTACGATTACAATTACCTAAGTATCAAAATTTAGATTACGATTTTGATTACGATTACAGGCAATTTTCATTTTTCGATTACGACTACGATTATGAATGCACATATGAAAAAACACGATTACAATTACGGATTATATCACCATTACATGCACGCAATCAGAAATAATCAGTTCGATTATAATCATGGTGATTACGATTATAATCAGATATGGTGATTACGGTTATAATCAGACATGGTGATTACAATTATAATCAGATATGGTGATTACGATTATAATCAGACATGGTGATTACGATTATAATCAGATATTATGATTACAATTACCCAAAAATTTCAAAGATGATTACGATTATGATTAAATGAAATTTAAAAGTGTGATTATGATTATATTGCAGATTACAGCTACTTCAAAACAACCGATTACAGATGCAATTACGAGAAAATGTGATCATTACAATCGATTAACACTACATTAACACACACGATATTAATCGACAGTTATTAATAAAGTTATTATATAATATAATCAAATAATTATATTACATAATCACTTAGTTACGATTACTCGGAGTCTGCTCCAGACCCGTGAGAGATAGCGCCCCAGGTCGCGAAGTTGTAAGTTAAAGTGGCCATATGTTGAAGTATGTTCACAAAACAAAATTTCACATAAAAGGAAAGCACACACGACGTAGAAGCCAGTAATCAATAATTAAGTAATCAATCAACACACAAATTATTTCTCGATCACGTAATGCTTTGATATCCAGTATTTTAATTACAATTTGTCTTAATAATACCCCCAATTAAGGAACGTTAATTGACCAGTGAAGTAGAGGTATAGAATTCAAAATTTCTGGCCTTTCAATGTTGCCTGCTGTTAACTTTTATTAATTATTTCTATACAAAAAATTGATGTAAGAAAGAGCAAGTTCTTCCACGGCTTTAATTTATTCATTTTGCCTTTTCTCGCCAAATTATATAAAATAAATTATTTTATACAATAATAACAGACATAGCCTACATTATACTTAACTTAGAATAATTAATACATAAAAAAACATACGCGCCTCATATTAGAATTTTTGACACTTTACAATTTTAAAAATATATTTAACCGAACGCGTTCCGTGAATCTTTTATAACCTGTTACGTGGTCTTTCAAGCGCTTTCGATAAATAAGTATTCACTTATATCTGTGCCTTCCGTATCGATGTAACTAAAGGGTTGCTAGGGTTGATTTGTCTTTCCCTATACTCAAGACAAAGCTAACCTGGTACACTGTTAAGGCTACGACGACCTATTCACACCAGTGAGACGAGTATTCTTTCGCAAATTGGCGAAAAATGAGATAACCCTCAACATTATTAGGCTATTTATCGCCTAATTTGGAATGCAGAAAAACGCGGTTGCCAAAATTCCAGGCGCCAAATTTCCCGCCAAGCAAACGAAGTCCTCTGAGTGGTCAGTTACTTGAATGACGTCAGCGCTCGCTATAATGAGTCTTTTTCCTAAATTTAATAAATACCAGATTTTAATTACACAAATATGCCTATGTTTTATGTATTTGAGCATTATTTTAATGTTTTATGTACGAAATGTATCTTCTATTAACTCTGTTAACGTAAGAAAGGGCGAACTATATTGCACTGGCGGAACCATACTGCTCTGCGCCTTGTCAGTATATCAGGTTAGCTTTGCCACGAGTATAGAAAAAAAAATTAGCCCCCACCCCCCTCTCCAAAAAGAAAAGTGTTGTGCTTGTGTGCGAAACAATGAAGTGATTGGGCTATAGTCACCCCTGGACTTCGACAGTTAAGCCAATAGACTTTCATGATTACTTGGATACATTAATAAGTAAATGAATTATTTGGTATAGCGGAATCGAGTAGAAAATAGTCTTAAAAAAATCTACACAATTTAATTATTTACAGATACTTAAAAATATTTTTTCGCGTTTTTACTATTAGTGAAATATATAATATAGTAAGGAGCCGTTCAAGTATTACGTAAGCACTTTTCAGGGAGGGGGGTTTAAGATTACGTAATTTTTCTGACACTCGGTGTGGGGGGGTATTGAACCAAGCTTACGTAAGGCATGGAACATAAAACTAAAACGTAGTAACAAAAAGTGGTAACCGCACTGACACTTTAATACTTAGATGTTTATAGTAGGAACTTATAGTAGCTAACTGCTATATAATAGATATAAAATACACGAAAATATAAAATACATGCACTTGCAATTAAATATTTAATTATTTAACCAGTGGCTCTCAACTTTTTTTAGCTCAGCCTCCCCCCCTTGCCATTTTTAAATTGTAAGGAATGTTATTACTTTTAAGAAAAATATTTTATTAAATCCACTAATTATTTATTAAATTATTTAATCGCATTTATAAAAGTTACTGGTGATCGTGGCATATGACTACCAAAATAGCTATTAACAGCGTATTAAAACTTTTTAAATGCGATAATTTGTTGTGATTACTTCCTATTTATAAATAAGAGTTTAATTTTATAACAAACTTACAAATAAGTGTTCAATATTACAATAAAAGCGTAAATAAGTATTATAGCTTGCATCACAGACTACAGTCTTATACCAATAAATTAGAGAACCGAAATCTTACGTAAGCATTTTGGGGGCGGGAGCAGGCATTTGCTTATTTTTTCTTATTAGGGGAGGAGGGATATAAAATGGCAAGAAATACGTTCAGAGCCTTTACTAAATTGTTGGCCGCCCCTATTAAGTTAAAATTTTAATCAAAATACAGTAGAACCTGCCTAAGGCGACCACCTTTGAAACTGAACTGAAATGGTCACCAGAGATTAGTGGTCACGTCGCTACACATGACAGACTTTGGTATAGGTATGACTAAGCCTCTACCAATTCTCTTATAAAATGTGGTCACTCTATCCAGGCGGTCAATTTACTAAGGTGGTCACTTTAACAGGTTCCATTGTATGTAGAATTTTTTTTACATGAAATGTTGACTTTTAAATACATCATATATATACATATTTTTAAATAGTTACCACGCAAATGAGAGAAATATAAATATTTCTTAATTTTTATTTTCATAAAAAAGAAGCAAAGATCAAAAACAATATAGTAATAATAAAAGATCTGCGGCCGCCCTGATGCGACAGCATTTCTTGCACCCCCGCTGAAAACGTCCCTGAATATGCTTACGTAATACTTGAACGGCCCCTACGTTGTAGTAAGAAATGTTATGAACAAGTGAATGTAAATTTTCTGTAAAAATACCTTTAACCCCGGTGCATAAATTACCTATTCGCAAACGCAGAGTGCGAAGCTTACGACAGAAAGAACTTTAATGGGGTTATTCTTCCCTTCTGTTTCTCGGTAAAGAACATATAACTTCTCCTTTCGTTTTTAAATAATGTTGCTTTTCCACTGAGACCCTCCGCCAGGTGTCTTTTATCGGCTTCGCCAGTTTTTACTCTTCAACTCCAAAGGTCAGAAGAAACGTAAAGCGCAAATTTTTACAACGTTCTGAGAAAAGTACGCATACGTCTACAGTGGTAAAATACGCTCGTTCTCTTTTCAGTAAAAGAGTGCATGAATTCATCCTTGTTCTTCTTCGCTCTACACTTCGGTCAGGGTTGTTCCTACATCGCCTGATGTTCTTGCTGAACTCCTGAGGAGCCAAGTCGTTAATCTTCAACGACGATGAATGCCACGAATGGCACAGTAGCCAAAGAATCTTCTGGCATCGTCTGTGGCCCAAGGTAACCGAAGTGGGGGAAAAAACCATGCAGTCTGAAACTACAGACGAAAAACTATCCGCAGATGATGCTGGTGGTGATAAAGTTGAAAGAATGCATTATGTTGTAGATGTTCTTGACACGAGAGCGTTGAAATATCGCCAGCATCGTTCGAAAACAATGCATAAAACATCGAGATGGGTTTTCTTTTTCAAAATCGACCAAACTTGATAATACATGCACATCCAGCATATTCTGAAGTCCAGACATACTGGTTTTTCTCGACGGAGAAAAGCGTTCAACAAAAGCAAAATCAACCGATACAAAGGGGGGAATGCACGTCACACCCTTATTATGGAGAAAGGTATTCGATGATGATGATGAAAAGAATAAAGCAAGCTGCAGTGGATGGATTAAATTTCGTTCAACTGATAACATCCCTTTAAATTTTTTTGTGGTGGAAGGTCGTGGGTTCAGGTCCCCCCGAACGCAGAAATATTTATTTTCTTTCGAACGTTTCACCATCTAATCACGCCATAACATCGGCTCTAGTATCACTACGCCAATAAACGTTGATTAATATTGTTGTTTAATTTAATCCCTTTAGATGAAAGTTTCTGAAACGTTGAGTTTTCACGTGATTATGTATTGTTGATTGTTCAAATTAGCTCGGGAAAGTTGTCCACTGCTGTGGAACTGTTTTCCCAGGAAAGGGCTGCCGTGATTATGTAAAAGTGAGCGAAAAAGAGGAAGTGAAGAATTGGCTTGAGCTATTATGATGAAAGCATAGCAAGAGTCTTGCTACGCTGGGGACCTACAGTTTTCCGAGGAATCCGAACCTCTACGTCCCAGGGAACCAAGCACACGGGTTGCGGAGGTCAGAAAATTCCCTTTATTTTCAGTAGGGACAAACTTTTTTTAAAAGGGAAAAAGTTAACGCTCGTAATCCCAGGATTGAACTCTGGACTCTATATAGTGATGAAAGCATGCTTTCACCGTTAGTGACCATCAAGCTGCCAGCTATTAAACGCTTGATTCCTTATTCTGATTTTTTCAGTTAATTCACATATTGTGATTTTTTTTTCCAAATGGTTTCATCCGGCAGGACCCCAATCTGGTGGGAAAAAAAAGCGTACTTCTTAATCTCGGGATCGGACTCGAGACCCAATGCAGTGCCCAAATCCACTTTTATAGTTAATGAACACAAACCGTTTAATATTGCACCAAACTATTTATAAAATAAACGCTCACACTTCCGGAACGGAACCCAAGACGTTATATAGTAATAAAACCCCACCTCCAGCGTCATAAACGTGGAATTATATGGGCCGGTAGGTCCTGAGCTTCCCTTCCCCCCCCTCCGTAAATTTTAATTTACACGAAGTGTTGTAAATATGAAACGGCAACGACACCTGTAAACTTTTGTCAGCCAATTAAATAATTTCTGAGTAAGTCTTTACATACAGGGGCGTCGTGAGCCAACGCGGGCTCCAGGCTTACTTCAACCGGCCTCATGACCCCTTCCCTTGGCCGGCCCTCCCCCCGGATGCAGACCCTGCTATCCCTCCCTCTCGTCGGCTCCGGTTACAGATGGAGAGAAAGAAATTTTAACATGATTTACAAGGTGTTCGCTTGGATAGCAAAAGTTGCTGACACAAAATTCACAAAATCACGGCAACAGTTGGCAAGTACACTGGTCTATTACTGAACTGACTGAGAAGAGAATCAACCGAAATTTACTTCAACCAACTGGAAGACACAAAGTATAAGACCACCTTCACTTTCATCTACAATATAATTTTAACCGCAATTATAACCCAAATTACTCTGCAAGTAGGTCACTTTCTCCTGTGCCATTAGGACGTAGGGCTTCCCCGCCCTTAATTACATGCCATTCCAAGCACTTTGACATCTCCTTCTCTTCCGACCCATCTCATTAATAAGCACAGCGATTAGACTTCTTTCTCTCAATGGTTTATCTGCCAAGTGGGCTGCCTAGTAGGCGTTGAAGTATCCAATTATGGTACCGAAGAAAGAAAAGTAAGGTCATAGACTAAGTTCTCTATGGGATTAAATTTCAAAATATGGCCGAAACGGCTCTATTTCGGAAGATTTTCTGATAGAATAACTGTCCTTTCTGATCATTGTTCTGATTACAGGACATATTAACTCTTACTATTCTAGACGGGTTTCTTCCTAAATTAACCATGTCCTCGTGGAGGGATGCTCATTTCAGTGTCATCAAGTGGAGTTCCCAGTGGTGCACCCAGAATAT
Source organism: Dysdera silvatica (assembly GCA_006491805.2). NCBI lineage: Eukaryota > Metazoa > Arthropoda > Arachnida > Araneae > Dysderidae > Dysdera > Dysdera silvatica. The sequence goes on from QLNU02014802.1 coordinate 144,634,901, forward strand.
TCTCAAGGGGTGGCCAGTGGTGCAAGGAATTGTTGGTAAGAAAAAATATCTAAATTAATTACGGTTGTCTTTTGTGCACATTATAATTATTAAATTACTAATAATTCTATAATGCAACATACTTAAATAATTAGAAGTAGTAGATTATGTTTGCACAATTTTACAATGGCCAGCACTCTTGTCTTATCTCTATCAGTGAGGTTAGATTTCTTGACATAATTACAAATATCTGCAGTCAGAATTTCTATTTCAACCGTGTTTGATATTGTGTTTTGGGCTACCTTTACTTTCCTGGAAAGCGTTTGAAGACAGTCCCAGACCACTGCTGCTGCTGTTGCTTGCCTCAACAGCAGTGTCTCATCACTGTCACCAGAGTTCAGGGAAACGTTGGCAAGATTATTACTTTTGATATTACCTTTTTTGAATAAAATAATTTACCAGTGTCTGTTGGCGTAATAATTTTTCGTTTTGTTAGCACAAGGGAGGGGCTCGGGCCCCTACGTGGATGCGCCACTGAGAGCTCCTTTTCTGAAAATCCACTTCACGTACCACGTGATCCAAATGAGCGGGAGTACATGCAGATCAAGCCAGTGCAGTATGCATGTAGAATACCAGTATACACCTACAGAGTATTAGTAAGAATGGGATGTATGTATGTATGTATATACATACATATGCAGAATATTGGTAAGAATGGGATGTCGTAAAGGAATTTCCTGTATTTCGTACCTTGCTTGCTTAATTTTTTTTCCATTTAAAATCTTTTAAATAGTTCATCACATATTACTAACCAAAAGATTTTACCTTTCAAGCACGAGGGGCAGACAACGCAAAAATACAATGAAAATTCAAGTACGAAGCAACATACCGTTCAATAAAAACCAATGAGAAAGTTGAAAGTACTCAAGATATTTGCAATACTCTGTCATTTTGACAATGGCTTTACAGTGAAACCATTGAGATTGAAAATAGTCCTAATGTGTGCCTTCTTAGCAGCATATGCAAAAATTGCAGTTAAGGAGTATTCAAGTATTACGTAAGCACCACTGGTGTACGCAAGGGATGTTGATGGGGATTGTAACCCCACATTGCAATGAAATTTTGTATATTTAACATAGTGAGTTGTAGTTCTGTAACCACCCCCACCCCCATTAAGCCTATAAGCCCTCCCTTATGCACTTTCTGCGTACGCCTATGGTAAGCACCTTGTGGGGGGGGG
>QLNU02014802.1:144636219-144647662 GCA_006491805.2 Dysdera silvatica
CTTTATATTTCATACTGAGCTTGTTTGAACCCGAACACAACTAAGCGCACGATTTCTAGAGATCATTGTCCATAGGTGGGTGTGTATGATTCAGTAATCATACAGTAAAACCTCTTTAAACAACTACCTGCATTTAATAGCGAAGAAAGAGAACGGGCTAAAGCCCCATCCCATCCAGGGAAGATTTACTGCATATGGTTACATGGTTCAATAATCAAATATGATTATATGATTCATTAAATACATGACCACATGATCCATTAAATAAATTATTTAATGATTCGTTAAATACATGACCACATGATCCATTAAATAAATGATTTAATGATTCATTAAATATGATTATATGATTCATTAAATATGATTATATGATTCATTAAATATGATTATATGATTCGTTAAATATGCGATTATGTGTTTCATTAAACATAATTATGATTCGTTAAATATGACTATATGATTCGTTAAATGTGATTATATGATTCATTAAATATGATTCGCTAAATTTGATTATGATTCAATAAATATTATATAAAGCGTTAAATATGATTACATGAATCGCTAAATATGATTATATGAATCATTAAATATGATTATATGATTCATTAAATATGCGATTATGTGTTTCATTAAATATGATTATATGATTCATTAAATATGCGATTATGTGTTTCATTAAACATGATTATAATTCGTTAAATATGACTGATTCGTTAAATATGATTATATGATTCGTTAGATATGATTATATGATTCATTAAATATTATTATATAAAGCGTTAAATATGATTATGTGAATCGTTAAATATGATTATGTGAATCATTAAATATGATTATGTGAATCATTAAATATGATTATGTGATTTATTAAATACATGATTACATAACCACGATTCCCACTGACCTGGAGAAAAAAAATTCCCCGATTTTTTTGGACAAAGTTTCCTGAGTGATTGCAAACTAAACTTCGAATTGAATATCGGTTTCGGGGGAAAAGAGCCTCCTGTTCGCGTCAAATTTAGCAATTCAAAACAGGTTAGGAAAGCTTCCCCTGACTTTCGCAAATCTGACCAAAAAATTTCATTTTTGATTGATTTTTTAGGGAGGTTTCCAAATTCCCTGACAATTCCATGTTCTCCAGGTTGCGTGACAACCCTGCATGATTCGTTATAATCCAAATTTTCCACAACCAACCAAATTGCCACGCAGAACTAGAGTTTGTTTGTTTGGATTTTTTATGGCGCAAGAGCATCTGGGCTATACTGCGCCAAATAGAACTAGAGTACGCACCGGTGAGGAGGCGAGGTTGTTCGTTTGTCCCTTTTCGCGACGGGAGGTAAGAAACATTGGCAGCGTTCGATTAAGGTTTCAGAGGGCCTCAAGCTATAAGGAAAAATCCCCCCCCCCCCGATAAAAAATGTGGCCCTCACGATAGTCAGTTGTTAAATCAGGCGTAATGACAACAATGATCTTGGTGAGCCGAGACCTACAGCTTTCCGATGGATCTTTTAAGGCCTAGGGAACCAACCCTCGGACTACGGTGAGCAGTTCAAATGTCCCTTTTTTTTGGAGAGGGGTACAGTTAGAAGTTGAACCTGGCATAACCGCTTGTGAAGTGAATGTATGTATCATTGCAAGATCAAATAATTCACGAGTTTTTCTTATTCATTATCTTCAGTATTCAGGTTCTTCAATAATGGAAACGACTCTGACATTTGTAAAAAAATAAAATGAGGCTGAAGTAGTTGATAAATCCAATGCAGTTGGTATGAAACGAAAGTTGATAAATTCACGCAAGGTATACCCAATTAAAAAATATTAGAGCTTTGAATGTTTAGGTAAATTCAATAATTCGCTAAGAGATAAATATAATTACAATACAACGCTAAAGACATTTAGTACGCCTTTTTAGCGGAGCCTCCGAGAATTACGTGTGCACACTTCGATGGTAAACGGAAGACCGATTTGATTTTAGAATTCGGAAAACCATTATCCACCAACATTATCCATACTGTTGCCAAATATAAAAAGTTAAATTATAATCATACAATATATGCTGCCATATACGGAAAGCAAAATTATGTACATTCAGAAAACATCATATAAAAGAGAACAATTGGCATGTTGCCAATTTTAGAAACCCTAATTATTAAGTTGGCGTTTCTTGGTATTCTAAGTGACAACAACAAAGGAAGCCTGCAAGGTGAACACGTGGTATTACTATTGTGGAATCCTATAAGGGTTAAACTTACATAACACCAAGCCCTGGCCCAGTTGGCCTGTACGTAAATCTGGCACTGAATCATTGGCGTACGCAGGGAGTGTTGATGGGGAGTGTTGATGGACCCACCCCCCATTGCAATGAAATTTTGTATATTTAACATAGGAATATGTGAGTTGTAGCTCTGTAACCCCCATTGAGCCTATAACCCCCCCTTTATAAACTTTCTGCGTACACCTATGGACTGAACATTCACACGTGTGTGTATGTGTGTCGTACGAAAACTACGAATTTATTGGATTTATCTATCGGAGGACGCGACGCCCACATGAACCTCGGAACGAATAAATGCCTACCCGTTTCTGTTCACGCCACTGATCAATGAAGCCAGTATTCAATTGGTGATAGGCTGCCTTCGTTTGGCATGCCTACTTGTTTGCTTTAAGAATATCTTCCCAATTAATTTACACATTAAGAAAATTAAAATGCCTTATCAATGAAGTAAATTCGTCATTCATTAGCGAAGCTTGACTGTCCCGAGACTTAAGGTAGGAGAAACCGTATCTTCCTCAAGGACTTTAAGCTAAAAAACACGCCTACTATTCTTCAACACTTTATGTTTTTGTTGAGCAAAGAGCGACAAACGACAAAAAGAATGCATATCATTACCTTTATGAGCGGGAAGAGTAAAGTATTTTGCTTCCTTTTTTAAGCGTTTTGCTATTATCCAAAACATTAAATCACGAGTTTTGAACCATTTTACACCCATCGGTTTCAAATAGCCAAAATGAGATAATTGCTTACCTCTTAATTATCCCAGAATTAAGTAATACACTTCAACGAGCACAGGATGAAAATCAGGGAATACAATACAATATAAATATAATATAAATATAACACAATATAAATATAATACAATAAATTCCTAAGGTAGATCTTGAAAATAGTTAGTAGGGTAGAAATTGTAAGAAATACGTTGAGCCTCCAGGGAAGTAGCCAGACGGGGACAAGAGGAAACTTAGTCCCCCCCCCCTACCCCCGAAAATGTTTTTTCTCAAAATGAACCACTACATGGAAATTTGATTTAAATGTGTCGTTTTGTATAAAATTGTACATGAAAATGGAAATTGTTATTTGATGTCTAGAATGTGTTCAAAATAGATTCCTATGGTATATAAATCTTGTATATACCATTTTTTCCGCAGAGGTTAGATCTTCATATACTCTATAATAAAGATAAGGGAAATTATAAATGTTAGTGTACCTCTCTAAATTTTCAATGCAAAATTTATATTAATAAATCATTTGGCTTAGATATTTAGTATTATTAAATATATTAATAAAATACATCACCGAACATTAAGGGATTTTAATCCCTCCCCTGTAACTTTCAGAGCACCCCCCCCACCTGCAGAAAGCGTCTAACTACGGCCTTGTCAGTTTCCTTTTTAACCACAGGTCACGTAACGAAGATTGAGAATCCTTACTCGAAATCGGTTATATGACTTCCTTATCCAATAACGTAAGAAATTTAAGGTTTGAAAGTTACGACAGCATTACTGAAAGCTTTAATAATTGATCAGTGTATTCATATATAATCCCTAAAAAATAATCTAGGTCATAAGTGATAGAGAAAATCGGCGATTTTGTACGTTCCGTCTACAAAAAAGCGAATTGTGGAGACCACCCAAACCAACTAAAGAGGTCGCCAAAAGTTTTCGGTATGCAAGTCCACAAGCATTCAAAATAAAATTTTCCTACGGTATGGACGTGTTCTCTTCTTGTCAACGCAGAGTTCTCAAAATTATTAGCAAGTTTATACATGGCAGTATATGTAAAATCGTAGTTTATTGGGGGGGGATCAGACCCCACGGGGCCTATACAACTCTACGTTTGTGAGTACCATTATGAATATTAAGAATCAGCTATTTTCTATGAAAAGGCAAAAAATGTCAATGATATACATAATCCGCTTGCTATAGATTTAACTATAATTTAAGAAAATATTACATAAATTTTCCCCCCTCAATAACGTTGTTTAACTAACGATTTTGTTTTGGCGACGATTTTTGTTCGTTCCGGCAAAGGATTTATGGAATTATGTAAATTCCGAATAACGTCTTCTTCTGTTTGAAGACGTTTTGCCTCCGTTTCTAAGAAGTCGTCAATGAGAAAGATTGCCGTAGTACAGTAAAACCTCCTCAAGGCGACCACCATCGATTCCGTGAAAAGGCGGTTGCTTAGAGAAGTGGTCTCTGAATGGAGGCAAATTTAGAGACCACCTCTCCGAGAGAGGTGGTCTCTGAATAGAGGTAAATTTAGCTTTGGGTCTATGTGGGGAGAGGAAAATCTGTTTCCAGACAAAATTGCTGTTCACGGACGGAGGTGGTCTCTGAATAGAGGTGGTCGTTAAGGGAGGAATTCGAAAGCAGCCTTGTTAAGCTTTATTATCTCTCGTTTTGGAGAGAGTGAGACCCAAAAAACCCGTTGCTCTTAGCTTTCTCTGCGTTAGAATTAAAGCAGACGGATTGCACAGAAGCCAACAAAGACCAAATATTATAAATACAGGAAAACCTCCCTAAGTCGACCATCGTCGGTTCCGTGAAAAAGCAGTCGCTCAGAGAGGTGGTCTCTGAATGGATGTAAATTTAGAATTGGGTCTATGGGGGAGGGAGAAAATCTGTTTCCAGAAAAGAACGGCTGTTAAGGGAGGTGGTCGCTGAATAGAGGTAGTCGTTATGGGATGTTTTAGTCTATACAAACTAATTGAATCTAATACTACGCAAATTAATATTGTTTGTAATTTGCGAAGCAAGGACATCGAAGGTCATGTTGGAGCTGGACCAACCGTTTCCCAAGGACTCCGAACCTCTTAAGAACTAGAGAACTAACCCCAGGACTACAGTGAGCAATTGGCTGGTAAGCGTTCTTTGGCGCCGTGGGGAGTTTAAAATAATAAGCAGAAATTAACGTTATAAGCGTAGTAAAGTTCGAAGTTCACTACGCCGAGACTTCTGTTTGTTAATGCAAATAACATAATGCAGTCAAACCTCGTTAAGACGAACACGCTTAAGACGAATTACTTTTAATACGAACCGTTTTCTGAAGTCCCGTCAGATTGTATAGCATACTATGCTTTCTGGAAAAGGCGAATTACTCTTAATGAAAACATATTTTCTGTTCCCTTTGGTGTTCGTCTTAACGAGGTTCGACTGTATTAGCAAACAGAAAAAGTTTTCGGAAAGCAAGAATTCTTAGTATTTACCTTTCGCCGAATTTTTAAAAATTATAGTTGGTTGTATTTCTATGGCGCAAGGACAAGAGGAGCCATTCTGCGTCAGACAAGGTGAAGCCATACACACGGTTTTACGAACAAAATAAATTAAAATTACAAAGGTAAAAAATGCGTTACACGTACCATGAAGTATAACGATGTAACATCATCAGATGAAATTTATGAGCCAACGTTAGATAAAAAAATTAAAAATGATTTCATGACTAAAAGAAATCACTTTAAAAATTATATACTTTAAAACAAACGTAATGTATAATGTATCACTGGCGTAGGCAGGGGGGGGTTAAAGAGGGTCACAGCCCCTCCATCACGATGCAATTTTGTACGTGCATATATGAACATGCGAAATTGTAACTCTACAACCCCCTCCACATAAGCTTTCTGTGTAAACAATACAACGTATGTTTGTCAGCTTTGAAACTATAAAAATCATAGGGAAATATCGCGTTTTTTCACCGTTAGAAAATAGCTAAAACCATGACGAAATGTTTACATTACCCTAGAGAGTAGTTTTTCCCCGTTAGGGAAAAAACAAATCGGATCTGTGAGTTCTCGTACCCCCCGGCTTACCCTGAAAATTTATTCTGTGGTTTGCTTTCGTTTTGTTTTTCCCCCTCCACAAACTGCTTGTGGTCCCAGGTGCTATCCTAGTGAAATATCAACAAAAGAAAAATCATTATTCTATGCACCGACGAAATTCAAGATCGCTGTGCGTAAAAAAAAAAAAAACTATTTTATATGGAGGAGTAGAGACTGGCGAGATTTCCCAACTTCAAAGAAACAATACGCAAGTACAAAAATAAAATAAATAGAAGTTGATTATTAGAAATTAAAAAATTCCATCACCTTAAAGGCTGTGGTTAAGTAAGGTCCCCACCTTCCAGGGCGAATATGGTTCCGTACCGTTTAACATTATAATATAATATACGTTATAATATATATTATTACATATATATATATATAAACATGTTATATAATATATGTTATTTATATATAACATGTTATATAATATATGTTATTTCAAGGATACATAATTAATAATTTATATATTATTTATATACATATATAACACAATTATAGGCGTTACTAAGAGAGTATATATATTATATATTATAATTTACGCTATAATATGTTATTTATATATATATATATACATATATATATATATATATACAATATATTATAATATGCCATTTATATACATATTAGTAATATCTTATTTATATATATATATTATATATTATAATATGTTATTTATATATAATATATTATTTATAGTTAATATTATGAGTCTAAAGTTTGGGGACTACATATGGCCACAAATGCCTGGGCTGTGTGCTCTCATTCATCTTCAGGAAGTTCTTCTTATAGCAGGGCTTAAACATACGGCCCGCCGGCAACTATTTGGAATAAAAAAGAATCTAAAACAGAAAAAATTTTTTTTTTTTTTTACGAAACCGTTGGGCGGCGAGAACACGAAAAGTTTTTAAGTGGCCCGCTGCTCAAAAAGTTTGAACAACCCTGTTCTATAGAATTTCGCTCGTGTCTTCACGACAACAATCACCACGCTATATGCGAATCCACGACAACAATAAAAATATTATCTAATAGTAACTGAACGCGATATGAAACCGTAGTGGCAACACAGTTTTCTCGAGTCCTTAATGTCACTATAGAAGTGGAGGTGTTGAGGTTTCACAGCGCGGGGACAGCTAAAATCATGCTGCGCCGGGACCTACAGTTTTCCGAGGAATACGAACCTCTTAGGTAGGAAACCAAACCTCTGGCTACGGTGGGCAGAAAAGCGGCACACGTTCTACGGCGTCATCTTAATTTAACCCATGTTAACGGCACGATAAATGCACTCGCCACCACAACACCATTGTAAGGTTTAAGGTGTAGGATATAAGATTTAAATTTTATTCAACCGATATACAGTCATTGGCGATACATCCATATGATTCTAATGTTTCAATTTGTGATTCTGATAGTTAGAGACTATTGTTTGGTTTCATTTCTATGGCGCAAGGACCGCAAGGGTCATTCTACGCCGAACGAGGCGAGACATACGATTTTAAATGAGACTGTTAGTAGATGGAGAAGATCACCAGAAAGCACTAGCTCCTTACGAGGCTCTCCTCCATTTGGATAACGTATTGCTCATAGGTCACAGTTTACGATTCAGTGGCCTGGATTTCACATTATTTTAAGCACGACAAGAAGAAGTTGCATCGAGTATATATATATAAATTACCTATATATATATTTATATATATATATATTGCCAGTATATGCCTATATGTATTGCCAGTCCTCTCTTATGGATCAGAGACATGGAGTCTAACAGTTGGAGCAATACGAAAGTTACAGACAACGCAAAGGAGCATGGAGAGGTGCATGCTTGGAATAACTAGGAGAGATCGAAAAAGAAACACTTGGGTGAGAGAGCAAACTAGAGTAGAGGACATCATTGTTAAAGTAAAAGGGCTGAAATGGCGATGGGCTGGGCATATTGCAAGAAGAACTGATCAACGATGGACAACAGAAATTCTGAACTGGATTCCAAGAGACCACCGAAGACCTAGAAAACGTCCTCAAACTAGATGGGTGGATGAAATAAGAAAACAGGTTGGGGTGACGTGGAAGCGAATTGCTCAGGATAGACTTGTGTGGAAAGCATTTGGAGAGACCTTCATCCAGCAGTGGATAGATAATGGTTGAATATGATGATGATGATGTCAATTATTGTTTATGTTTTAATATGTAAATCATTTTTATGTCTTAAAACTGATTATATGATTATATTTGAGTATATGCTAAGAAAAAGACACGCTGGCTGTAATTGTTAATGGAAGTTTATGTTTCAAAATTTCATCTAAGATCTGAGTAAAACTAACAAATGACTTGGATATGAATTCTAACTGCAGATTCCAGCAATTTGGTAAAGAATAATAAGAATGGGTTCTTTTTCTCTGTTCAAAAAATTTAAATGCGTATATATTTAACTATAAAATTCTATAATATAGGTATACGATTATGTTCAAAGTTTGCCTTTCCGTTTCCCATATATCCGTATATTATTTTAACCTTAACTTCTACGAACTTTGACAATAAACTTAACCCAACTGGTGAATTCGCCAACGGAATTAGGCCTTCATTAAGGCTTTGCATCATTCCTGGTGGTTGAATGACCTGTTGGCCTTGCGCCAAAATGCAGCCGACCAACCCCTTCCTACACTGTAAAACGACTAGAAGTCATGACATTCTATATTTCAGCATACGAGAGAGAGACAGAGGGAGGGGGAAGAGGGCAAATTAGTCGACATTATACAGATTGTGCGCAAGCTAGACGTTTCTTCATTTCTGTCACAGGCGAGATTCGTTTGTGAATTTAATTGGATTCGAGTGTGCTTTATTTTATTTCGCTATCGATATTTTTCGATGATGCGTGACTTATCATCGATGGCACAACCTGCCGGAATCTCTTGTCTCGATCCGCCGGACTGCCCTGATGCTCCTTCTTCAGGGAATCGAACCAGCTTATCTCGTTACTTCACATTCTAGTTCTGCGGGAGAAGAGATACCAGGGCCTTCAGGCCCAAGGCGCCCACATATCAAATACCTCGCAAAATCTAGCGTAAAGTCTTGTAAATAACCTTCCGAGGAGAGGGGAGAACCCTCGTCTGGTTCCTCCCCATCTCTCCTTGTTGTTTAGCACATCACCTTCCCATATCTTATAAGTATACACCGACTAGTTACGATTTAGGCTATAGCCATAATCTGTTGTTTATCTTTCGGATATATTATGGTAAAATTTGTGTTTATAGCTGTTTACCTGTTGTTTATTTGGAGTCTTATAGGCCGTTATGACGGAATTATCAAGCATTTGCTCTTCTGGCCTCATCTCTCTCACCTTTACCGCTTGTTAATGCATCTTTACTGTTGTCTAAACCCTTCGCAGTTTTCTTTTGCGTGTTTTATAAGTCCACTCCGGAGAATACAAATTTTTGACGGGAGTTTTCGGTGACGTGGTTCCCCTTTTCTCTGGCGTGTAGTACTCCACATTATTTTTAGTAATGCAGTAAAGTTTTAATCGCGAACCTCTTATAGGTATATAATACAATAATAAAAAAACAGATTAATGATCCGGCACCGGTGCATAAGTAGCCCTTTCACCAGAGGCTTCCCAAGTCGCCATACGTTTTAATTACGTCGTCTCTATTCTATTCAGCTATTTTCTATTTAAAATCTATTCAATGAATCACCACACTGAACCTCAGGCTATTGTTTAACTAAATGCTTTCTTTTACATTGTTCTCGTTGAACGGAGTGACTCTCTTTTTTTTTTCCTGCTTTGCTTTTATGCCCGTGAGTATAATTGGTTTTATGTTAAAAAGGGCTTCTTATTTATGTAATGTGCTTTCGACTAGTAGTTTTAAAGTCTTACTCTGCGAATGTGGCTCCAAAAGCATGGGAAAAACATTTTAAAAAAATTCAGCGTGAAATCTAGTAACGTTTGTCATGGGAAATATGTAATTAGCGAAGAAATAAGACACATAAATACGGATGTAATGAAGAAAACTTCATTAAGTAGATCGACGACTTCTGAAAAATTGCTTTATGGCTTAGTGGACGCACGAAGATTTAAAAATATTCATCACCCTTATTACATCATAGTCTAATTATGATTAACTGGTAGTCGTGTCTGTAGGTGGTTGCAGTGCTCTCACAATTCTCTTAATTTTCAACCAGGTGGCTCATATTGGTAGACTTAAACCGTGACCATGCTGGCTTTATTGCACTATGGAAATTATGGCAAATTTATACATATATATATATATAAAGAAAAGACATAGAAAGCGACAAATGCAGACACTGTCATGCGGCATCGGAGACAATCCAACACGTGATGGCAGGATGCAAGATCCTTGCGCAGTCAGACTACAAACATAGACACGATCAAGTAGCGAAAATAGTCCACCAGAAATTGGCAGCGAATGCTGGCTTTCTGACAGAAAAATGCCCGTACTACAAATATGAGCCAGAGACCGTGCATGAGAACGAAACACACAAGCTTTACTGGGATAGAGCAATCATAACAGACAAGACAGTCCCACATAACCGTCCTGACATAACCCTCGTCGATAAATCGAATAAGACCACGTACTTAATCGACATAGCAGTACCCAACACCAATAACATACAGACAACCTACACAACGAAAATCACCAAGTACCAAGATCTCAGACATGAAGTACGAGATATATGGGGTATGGAAAAGATCCTCATCATCCCGTTAGTCATCTCAGCAACAGGGATAGTACCAAAAACGCTTGCGACGAATTTGGAGATACTCAACATTGACCCAAACACCTACATTGAAATACAAAAAGCCACAATCCTAAACACGTGTCACATTGTCAGGAAGTTTCTAGACATGGCACATTAAGAAGTGATGTAAAAAGAGGCTTGGGAACATGGCGCTCTGCCCGTCCCAAAGCCTGTTTCCGCCAAGAATGGGCGAGGAAAACTTTTATATATATATATATATATATATATATATATATATATATATATATATATATATTTATGAAAGTACATATTTATTTATTTATCCATGACAATTTATATTTTTATATGCAAATTATATTGATCATGTGGCGAATATTGTTATATGGCAATTATTTTGTCTGCTATTCGAAATAATTTTAGAAGAGAGAAAATAAATAACGTCTTGAGATATTCTAAACGCTATTTGTATCTGATATTCTTCTGATATACGTTTAAATGGTGTTGGTATTCTCATTTAAATAGCGTAAAATATAGTTTTTAATTATATAGTTCATTCGATATTAGTATCATAAGTGCCGTATATCAGAATACAATACAATAACCTTATTCAAGAAGAAACATGATAAAACTATTTG
>QLNU02014802.1:144647762-144662666 GCA_006491805.2 Dysdera silvatica
ATTTTGTGAAACTCGTTTCACACTGGGGACTTTTTTTGGGGGAGACATTTTGGTAGTCTTCCGGGGATGACGAAAAATGTCGTCATACCCAGTTAACAGGTTAAGGAGATACTTTTTGTTAAAAATGTGTAATCTTCCGGGCATGACGAAAAATGTCGTCATTCGCATTTTGGTAGTCTTCCTGGTATGACGAAAAATGTCGTCATACCCAGTTAACAGGTTAAGGACTGATTGTGTTCCAATAAGTTTTTTTACACATTAAATTAAAACCGACAATTAATTTTCAAATATTTTATTTTATTATAATAAATAGACGGCAAAACAGCTATGACTAACGAAAAACTTAAATTCAAGAACACCACATTTTCTTCGCACACTCATAATATATATAACGTATATACATGTATATACGCATATAATGTATCACATTTATATACGTTATGTAACATGTAATGCCGTACAAGCCGAGTAATAAGACCTTCATAAAAACTGATAAAGAGCGGAACATTTAAAGCAAATAAAAAGGCTTTCATTTTTTATTTTAAAGTCTTGAAAAAGGCAGTTGTCCCAGACTAGTTCCAGACAAGCTCATTTCAGCCGTCCCACAATAAGATAAAAAAGAATTTAAAGGAATTTGTTTTTATTTGTTCTTGGGCGAAATGAAGTTTGGGGGGGTGGGGGTCAAAGTGCGCTCCATCACCAATCTCAACGCAGATGTCTGGGACGTTTCTGACAGCGCCGAGAGTAGCAAAAATCAAAAAGGTTGTTAAAAATCTCTCCTGTTATAAAAAAGATTTGAAAGCTTACTCAACGCTCCCTTGCCTTATAAAGAAATAGTTCCTTTAGATTTATGCTTCAAGAAGGCTCGGAAGGTTTCTTATAGTGGAACCCACAATTTCAGGTTTTATCTCCACACTACAATACTTGCGAAGGCTCATGCATTTCCGATTGCGCGTGCTTTGGGAACGTTACGTTATAGCCTACTACAGATTTGAATATGGCAGCAGGTTGCGAATAGTTTGGTTTGTTGTGTCTCTATGGCGCAGGTTTTGGGGAAAATAGTTTTTTTTCCAGGTGCGGAATCGAAGCCAAGTCCACAAAACTGGATAGTACTTATAATGTTACCATGATAGTTTTGCCTTAAAGGGAACTATCTTTCGTCTAGATTGTGGAATTATATTAGCCACAATATGCGGTTATATTAGCCCCAATATGTATGCTTATATTAGCCCCAATATATAGGGTTATATTAGCCCTAATATATATGGTTATATTAGCCCTAATATATATGGTTATATTAGCCCTAATATATATGGTTATATTAGCCCTAATATATGGTTATATTAGCCACAATATATAGCTAATATAATTATTATTATACGATATTATTACCCTTTGCAGGGTCAACACAATTGCCAAACTGGACAACGTATAAAGGAAGAGCTCAAGTATTACGTAAGCACCTTTGGGGAGAGAGGGCATTGCTGTTGTGCTTATTTTCCTTGTTAGCCCATGTTAATTTTTGCTTAGGAGGGAGAGGGGTATAAAATGGCCAAAATATTGCTTACGTAATACCTGAAATCTCTCAAAGCCACTGGAGCATGCTTTTTGGAACTTTCCATAGAGAAATATGAAGAATCATTTCTAACACCCACGCTATCAGCTTTTATTATTATTTTTATAGAAGAAAAAGAGCGATTGCCCTGACCCGGAATCGAACTGGGAACTCTACGTTGGACATGGAGTGTTTTGACCGTTAATAGCACTGATCGGTGCTTCCCGAGCTTTTCAAAACTGTGACGACTTTTCAGAACGCCAAACGCTAGCCACCCACTAAGGTTTAATACACATGTGAAGGCCTTTTTTTAACCTGTTAACCGGGGAATAAAATTTTGTGAAACTCGTTTCACACTGGGGACTTTTTTTCACAGTGATAAGTAATGTCATCACACCATCACGCTAGGATTAAATATATAAGAACTACATAAAACGTAATGCGTTCAACATAATACGGTTAATTTTAATGACGAAAAATGTCGTCATTCGCATTTTGGTAGTCTTATGGGCATGACGAAAAATGTCGTCATTCGCAGTTTGGTGGGTTTCCGTGAATGACGAAAAATGTCATCATTCGCAGTTTGGTGGGTTTCCGTGAATGACGAAAAATGTCGTCATTCGCATTTCGGTAGTCTTCTGGGAATGACGAAAAATGTTGTCATACCCAGTTAACAGGTTCAATTACATAATTTCGAGTACGTGAATATAAAATTTTGACAGTTTTAAAATATTTCGTGACCAATCGAACATCACGATGGAATCCCAGTTAGGAAACCATTAATTTAGATGCAAGTTTTGACCATAATATGAATCAGACCTCAGATAAATTATTTTTATTCTATTTCGTAATATATTTGTAAAATATATTAAACGGAATAAAATTCGATAAGAGAAGGATATCACAGAAGGAAAATCTACAGAAAACATTCAAAAATTATCCACGAATTAACCTATTAAATATTATATATTATTTGATAGTCTACTGGTTTTTTTTCTTCAAATGTCAGTAACAATTGCATTTTTTAACAAAATTGTTCCGAGCTTACATTAAATATGTAAATAAATTCGATATTTTAATTTCCTGTGCATTTGGAAGTTCCTTTGCAATTCGGTCCCCTTCCCCAGCGTCACAATTTAAGAAGTTTTGCTGGTATGTGCATCGTCTTCCGTCTACAACAACAGGAATAATCAGATTAGAGGTGCAAACAGTAAAACAGCAGACATACAATGATTAGTTTCACTTGGTTTGATGATGACGATGCATTAAATTTAATAAGAAAGGTGGCCGCCTATAAGGCAGCGCTGTACTCCCAGTCACTTGGTTCGAAGACAGCAGGATCTTCACGAGTGGACCACTTAACATCTTGATGGGTCTCGCATTGAGCGGATGAACTCCCGCAAGGTCTGGCGACTTAAAACACAGGTCTTGTGTCCGTGAATGGGAAAAGTCACAGGGAAGAAAATGGGTCACAAATCTCAAGAAAGTCATTCGGGAAGAAGTAGAATGAAGGGACACACGGGGCGAAAAAACAACAAATAACTGTCCAAACCCACTCAAAATCTCAAAGCCAAGAAGCAGACACGACGTAAAGTATTAGTAAGGGATATCTGATTACCAGAGACTAACGGCTGTTTAACATTCTTCACTCCAAAATTGAGGTCAGAAGATGGAGCTAATGTTTTTAGGGCCTCCACTTTTTCCGTTACTGCGAAACTCAACAACGAGGGCGCAATATTAAATAACCGAGTGGGGGGAACTAATCGGGTGCATACTTACGCAATTGATTTTTAACGCTATAACGAACATGAAGATGCAAGACTCGGTCATTCGTTTGGTTCGCTGTCTTCTTGCATTTATTTTCTTTTTATTAATAACCTTGTAGGACCTAATCTATGCAACACCCGCTTATAACGTTGAGTCATCTCCCGTTGGGAAAGGAGGACATAACACGAACCGGAAAATCTTCTATAACAGCGTTTCTAGCGAGATGTGACCCAAGAATCTTTATAATATTAACAT
Source organism: Dysdera silvatica (assembly GCA_006491805.2). Classification (NCBI taxonomy): domain Eukaryota; kingdom Metazoa; phylum Arthropoda; class Arachnida; order Araneae; family Dysderidae; genus Dysdera; species Dysdera silvatica. Next base: position 144,651,340 of record QLNU02014802.1, read on the forward strand.
CCATTGCCTTGCATTCTTTTTTTCAGTTAGTCTGTCGGATTTTTATGGCGCAAGGACAACAAGGGTTAAGCTACGCCAAATAAGGTATTTTTTCTGTGTGTGCGTGCAATGACGAATGAGTAAGGATGGCTCAAACTCCTCTCATTGGGTATCAAGAAACATTACTCTAATATCGAATTGCATGGGAATCCTGTTTCAGCTGTGGGGGGGTGCGGACGTATTTTCGCTTCGTTCCGGGTCTGATGGGACTTGGTTCCTGCTCGTATGGTTGTGTCGCCTTCGGAGAAAATATACGTTGTCGGAGTGTATGGGACATTGTCCAGACCACTGGAATGGGATGGATTGATGTTTGTGCCCGCTGTTCTGGGACTTGGCTCCTCCTTCCCTCGCGGACTGGTCTTTGTCTCTGGAGTCGCGAAGGCGTCCTATGTTCCTATCTGGAACTACAGTACTGTTTTTCGGCGGCCACCCTTCAAATTAAGATAATGAACAATCTACTACTACCACCAAATTGCATGATTTTTTTAAAGCTATTGGAGCCCCCTATAATTTTTGAATTGCGACATCCCTGCGTGTGTATTTATGACGTGATAGTAACGCGTTCAGATTTTAACGTAAGGTGAAAGAAGAAATTATAGGCTTGTATGTGCAACATAAATTTTATGATCGTATGTTTACAATACTAAGCAAAGTATCATTAAAGATAAAACTGATAGTGTCGCGTAAAAATAGGGTAAGCGTTAAAAGAACACGCCTGTAAACAGTGGCGTAAAAATTAAAAAATTATGAGACGGGGATCGAACAGCTCTGAAAAAGGTAAAGTGATTCAACGTTAAGAACAATACACTTCGTTATCAAATGGGGGGGGGGGCTTGAGCCCCTCCCTTTCTCGCGCCACTGCCTGTAGATAGAACCACCAAATTCTGCGTCAGGTTTTTAAATGGAATACAGTTGTGTTCTATTTAAAAACATATTGAAACATTTGATTCGATCTACAAGTATGCTTTTAAAATGAGTTTCCTTGCAAATTAAATTTTTGCACTTAACATATTTACGCGCTACACTACCGATATGTCAAAAGTTTAGAAAAGGCATAATGGTCCACGAGCTCTTAGCCAGCCTCACGCGCTGTAGGTGAGCTTTAAAATTATCACCTTAAATGGTTTCATGACCTTAAACTTCTCCTAGCCCCATCTAGCCACAAAAAAAGAATTACGGTTTGTTCGCATGCGCCCCTATGCCTTTTGAGCCTTAGCCGACGGCCTAGATTTTCCAGATGGTCAAAGCCGGCCCTGTTAAAACTTTAGTTTAGCTCCGGCTCTGATCTTAGCTACATTTGGTTAACAGAGATTCAAAAATGGCGGAATAAAGGAGGCTTTCAATAAGCGAGAAGGATAGCGTTCCTAGAATGCAATGGAAGACGAGAAGGGCAAGACGTAGTCCGGGACCTTAAACAGTTCGTTCATCGGTGCCATTGGTAATCGAAACTGAGGGTCTGATATTTTCAAGGGCGATGAAAGAAAGGACATTTTAAGGCGATATACAAACACAGCCTTCTTCTGGAGCACATGTCCATATTGTTTGGTTTCTGACGCCTTGGTGCCTCACCCTATCTCACTGACAAGAGGCATAGAGGAATGCGTCTATATGCTGTATAAGGACGCTACATCAAGGGCGTGACTTTGTCCCCCCCCCCCGAAAACAACAATTTACACTTGTTATATAATTCTCTAGGAAGTCTATACTGGTTTTAAAACTTTGCGCTCCAACCTCCCCACAAAAATATTGCATGAGTCCACTTTTGTGTTGCCTCTCTCTAGTACTAATGCAAATCCTCCACTTGCCATCATTCTGCGATGGGGGGGGGGACTTCAATCTTACACGGGTCACTGCCAAAGGTAATTTTTTTACAAGTTTTTTTTATACAATTTACGGAAGTTCTAGAAGTTCCGGAAGTTTTTAGGACTTGGAGAAGTTAAATTATCACACTAGCGACTTATCTATGCTGAAATGTAAATAAAAAATACATCGAACTTTAACTTTTGCTAAAACAAATAATTGATCAACTTTTCTGAATATACTTTTATGTAGATAATTATTTTGTAACAGCTAATCTTTACGTACGGGCCCTGCAGTGGTAACGCGTTCGCTTAACACACCCTAAAGCCGGGTCTGACTCCCAACGACGTAAAAAAAAAAAAAAGGCTTAACGACTGATTGCTCAGCAGTCCAGAGGTTGTATCCCTAGGTCTGAAGAAGTCGGAATTCCTCGTAAAACCGCAGTTCACAGCTTAGCATGACCTTTCATGTGCTTACATCATAAAACCAGGGTTGGGCTTACGGAGTTAGCGGCCCTGAAAAACGCTCTAACAAAACTGATTTCCTGGTACTTGCAATGCATTTTTGGCGGCTCTAAATTTTAGCGGACATGGGCGGCCGCTCAGCTCACACCCCCACTAAGCACAGCTCTGCATAAAACAAACCGTCACTACTATTTTAATTTGCCCAATTGCCGTTAATCTTATAATAACGATGAAATTTTTGATAATCTTTTAATCGATTCCCAATATAATCGATTCTTATTTGCAAAACACTAAATTATCCATGATCGATTCAGACTTGTAACTAAACTTTAATGCTTTATGACGATCATGAATAAAGTGAATAAAATTCTTTGAACTGCAATTTTCTTTTACATTATTTACAACCGTTTCCCGATTATTTTATTAAAACGATTGCGATATTTTTATCGCAAACGATACAATGTGGCAAAAACCAGCATTGCCAATATCGGATTACGTCCAATGTCATCACCCAGATAACCAAATCACCGGCACTTGACATCCCAACTCCACTTTAAACTTTATCGATAACAGGATGGTTTCATAATCGATTCTTTTGGAAAATCGATTAACGTTTAGTCGATTCTCTTTTCTCTCCAAAATATTGGCGCGTTTTATGCGATAAAAAAAAAGGGGGAGACAGCTTGTCCCATCCTTATTAATGTAACACTTTTCTTCCTAGTGAAAGGGGATTAGAAAAAAGAAAAATGGGAGGACCCGCGAAACCAGTTTTCTAAAACAAAAATTCTTTCAATTTTCCCTCGTCTTGAAACTCTTATCCCATTCAGTGATTTAGTTAAACCAGCCAGAAGTTTTTAATTAGGGAGGCCTTTTCATCACAGTTCTTTGATTTGTGGCTTTTATTTACAGAAAGGCTACGCCATTTTATAAATTAAAATGGGGAAGAACTCCAATTTAAGCATTTTTTTCTTAAAAAGCACTGACCAAAATTAAATGTGCTTCATAATTACGTGAAAACTCAAAGTTGCACAATAATTCCCTCTCCCAATCACACATATTTCTGTTTCTCTACTTACGTTTGTTGTTTGGCTTTTTATGGCTTCAAGAGCATCGGACTATACTGCGCCAATCTCTACTTACAATAAACGAACAAACGTTTTGGAAAATAAGAGACTTCAAAAGGGTACAGGATTTGTGCATCGTCATTATGCGTAATAAAGTTTACTTTCCCCGTAGATCAAGGCATGGGCAATAACTTGGGGGAGGGGGTAAATATATGCATGTGGCCGCCCGTATGAGTACTTCTAGAGGGGGGAGATGAAAAAAATTAACTCCTCCTCAAGGCTGTGTTTATTTGGTGATTGCAAGATGCTAAAATACTACAAAAATACTACTAAATACTACAAAATAATTGTGCAGTATAGCCCAGATGCTCTTGCGCCATAAAAAATAAAACAAACAAAAATATTGATACTTAGCAGCTCGGTAATGAACTAAAAAGAATTACCTTATTTTAAAAATGAGACTAAATTTTTTAAGTAAATGCATAGCAAATTGGGGCAAATCAAATTTTAGTCTTTATAGACATGGAACCCCACTGCCCATTTAGATGGGGCCTCCATAAACAAAAGCGTAATCTTGGGGACAAAAAAACAGAAAGTACATGGGAAGAGGTACGATTTGCCTTTTTCTAAAAAAACGGGGCTAGTGCCCCCTGTCCCCGCCAGATTACGTCTATGGAACAGGAGCATAGCAATTCCAAAATTATGGGGAACTAAAACAGCTTTGAAAAAGATCCAAGTCGTAAGGAGAGTACTCAATGAGAGGGGCTTAAGTGCTCCCCCCAGCCCTCCTTTTACTACGCCCACTGCCCTATATTAGCAGTGCAAAGGAAGGCAATTACTCAGCATTAACTAAAAAGAAAATTTCCAATGCGGTTAATGTTAATTAAACGGTTTAGGAGTGGCAATTATCTCCTCGTTCACGCTGTGTCAATATGGATGAGTCAATATGGATAATCAAAGAGAGATGAGTACTATAATTAATGGAATTAACCTCGAAATATTCTACAATTTAGAATTACAAACAATTTCGAAGGGCGGCAAGCATATACGCAATATAAAGTAAAATTTAAAAGTCAAAGAATGCAAATTGTTACAGTACGTGTTAATTGTGGGAAATGGGATATCGTGTGGGAAGGAGTAATTATGCGATAGATACACATTGCACCCTCCCACGCACGGTGCTTTATTTGGTTGGTTGGGTGAATTTTTCTGGTGCAAGGATCATTCTGCGCCAATGGCTTCTTCATAGTCCACACTAGACTCAAGCTTTCAGTTTAGGAATATTTAGTATTTCCGCTAAAGTAACTTTTTTCAACAATTTCACCCATTTTTAGTTTGCGATTTACTGATTTAAACTTTTCAACTATTTATATAGGAATATATTATTTCATTCACATTCTTAATTTATATATGGATAAATAAGTTGTAGACAACTTCTGAAATAAAATTCGCTTACATTATAGAATAATAATATCTACTAACTCGTGCGTGGTAAAAAAAATTCGATAACTTATTTTGGAACAAACAAAAAATATTTTTTGCGATGAAATATAAATAAAATTTGTACATATTCGGGTTGGACAAACTTTTTTGGAATGGACAATGCAACTAAAAATTCCCATACATCTCATTTACATATAGATTGTTTACATACGTAACTTGTGGGGGAGTGTTAAAAACTTCTAAAAAAAAAAAACGCTTGAAGAGCTGATCTTCAGCCAGCGCATAAATAACACCCGATAACAAAGTCGTTATCGTTTAAAAGGCACCGACTGGCGAAGGTAAAAGCCATTCAGAGTTCCTCATGGCCCTTCAAATGAGGCAGAACCGGTAAGGACACGTGCAATTTCCCCCGTGCACAATTCGGAAAAAGAAAAACAGGGAGGCCGGCGGAAAGGGAGGCCCATTCACTTTTTCAGAAGAGCGAGGGGGGGAACAACAAAGTGAAGTTAAAGATATTTTCTCACCTGCTGTGTTCCTATCGCCATCCCATTTGAAATCGCCAAGAGAAACACGACAGTACATCTCAACAAGAGGAAAGAAGTGGATTCCGGCCGAGCAACAGCCGCCATTTCCTCTGCCCCAAAGACGTGCACACTACCGGCAGATGATTTTCGCCCACTCTGCACTACAGCACACACTCAGCTTTTCCCAAGCTACTTCTGATGCCTTCGTCCTCTTTCAGAAGACTGGCGCGAACAACGGGACGACACAGCAGCCTCTTCTCCAAAGCTCGGGCCTGGGGCGACTGACTGAACTGAGCACACAGCCGCGCGCCGCCACCCGTTACCCCCGCGCTGTTCTTCAGTGTTCCTCCTCCTCCTCCTCCTCAAAAATGTCATAAGTGGAAAAGCGCCCGTCTTCAACCCAATCGTAAAAATTCCAAAACACATCTTTGGCGTGATGGGTAGACTTTGGTTCTCTCCATCTGGTTGTTATCTTTTCCCCTGAATCACTTTTTGGGAGCATTCGCGTTCGTTTCTCTCCCAATTGACGCGCAAGAAAACTTTTTATGACGAGGTAATTAAAGGCGTTGTTGTAAAAGAATAACAGAATTTCAGTTACTTGTGCTTTCTTTTTTCGTTCGCAATGTTTTTAAACCTGGTAACGGTAATTTTAATGGCTCAGGCGGATAAAAAAAAAACGCCCAGAAGTCGGTTAACGAGTTTTTGTATATCGTATTGCCCATGGAGGTGAATTGCTTAATTATGAAAATTACTTAATAATTGCTACAAGCACTAGCAGACGAAAGAAACTGGATGTCAAATTGGGCAGGACAAAAGAAAGTTCAATGAAATGAAAAAAGTCTTGCGAACAAAAAATTAAATCTGCAACTTAGATTTTAATTGCAAAATAGCATGTACGACCAATTCTTTTATGCCGATGTGACAATGACAATGACGACCTGAACAATGAAAAATAACAACAGGAGTGAAATCGAAGATTTAATCAGCGAGCAGTTTTTGTTTATTTGTTTGACCTTGTTTTTACAAGTTGGAGTAATCAGGATCTAGGAGAGATGGTGATCGAGCGGAGAAGGTTTCAGTACTGAATTTCATTTTTATATATAAAAAAACTTTACTTGGTTTTTCCACCAATCGGAGTATGGACACCCTTTCCCGGCTTCATACAACAATACAGGGTGTAGCTATACAGGGTGTACTATACAACTGTACAGGGTGAATTAATGGTCATAATTTTAAGGGGCAATGATAGTACTCATCAAGATGAACAATACAAGATACAGAACCTCAGTGGCGGATTAAGCGGCTGGCGGCCGCCGGGGGCCCGCAATCTCCAAAGGGCCCCGAGCTCGAGTGATTCCTAATTCAACATTGCCGGAACACAAAACGCGAAAGATGCAATAGTTAATATTGTTCACATATTCTACGTATATAAGTAAAGAACGTTCGTTTATTAAATTAAAGCTAATTAAAAATAATGTTAGTTCAAAAATGAGTGCTGCCATAACGATTAAATGCTACTATCATAACTGTAGTTTCGCAGTGTATAATTAAATAAGCGAAATTAGAATTAAATTATAATGGTGAAAACTCTGTTCTTAAAAACGCCATTTTTCTTATAAAAAGCTGAGGAGGAGAACGATTTTAATTTCACCTCTAGGCACATGCCTGCATACTTAATCCATATACACTGAAGTGCCAGAAAAACTGGTACACCTACCTAATATCATGTAGTCCCCCCCGCACCGGGCTGCTCAGAAGTGCTGCAGCACAGCATACCTTCGGACATTAGTCGAGTCCTTTCACGCTGTGTTGCAGCACTCGGAAGTTCTGCAACACGACGTGGCATGGACTCGACTAATGTCTGAAGGTATCCTGGAGACAATTCACACCAGGAATCCTGCAGGGCAGTCCACAAATCCATAGGAGTGCAAGGAGGTAGAGATCTCTTCTGAACAGCACGTTGCAAGGCATCCCAGATATGCTCGATAATGTTCATGTCTGGCGATTTAGGTGGCCAATGGAAGTGTCTAAAGTCAGAAGAGTGTTCCTGGAGCCACTCGGTAGCAACTCTCGATGTGTGGGGTGTCGCATTATCATGCTGAAATTGTCCAAGTCCGTCGGAATGCACAATGGACATGAATGGGTGTAGGTGATCGGACATGATGCTTACGTATGTGTCACCTGTCAGAGTTGTCTCTAGACGTATCAGGGGTCCCATATCACGCCAACTGCACACGCCCCATACCATCACAGAAGCTCCACCAGCTTGAACAGTCCCCTGTTGACATGTAGGGTCCATGGATTCATGAGGTTGTCTCCATACCCGTACACGTCCATCCGCCTGATGCAATTGGAAACGAGACTCGTCAGACCAGGCAACGTGTTTCCAGTCATCAACAGTCCAATGGCGGTGTTGGCGGACCCAGACGAGGCGTAAAGCTTTGTGCCGTGCAGTCAACAATGGTACACGAGTGGGCCTTCGGCTCCGAAAGCCCATATCAATGATGGTTCGTTGAACAGTTCGCACGCTGACACTTGTTGATGCCCCAGCATTGAAATCCGCGGCAATTTGAGGAAGTGTTGCACGTCTATCTCGTTTAACGATTCTCGTCAGTCGTCGAAGGTCCCGTTCTTTCAAGGTCTTTTTCCGGCCGCACCGCCGTCGGAGATTTGATGTTTTACCGGATTCCTGATATTCACGGTATACCCGTGAAATGGTCGTACGCGAAAATCCAAATTTTGTCGCTATCTCGGAGATGCTATGTCCCATCTCTCTTGTGCCGACTATAACGCCACGTTCAAAATCACTTAAATCTTGATAACCGGCCATTGTAGCGGCAAGAACCGATCTATAGTCCGTTAGCGCAGACTTGACGCCCGATACCGTTACCAGATGGGTTGTTCCATTGCAGTTTATGAAAGGGCGTCTTGCCGTAACTGGGTTTTCGGCGCCAAAGCCGTTCGGGCGGAACGCTTCCTAAACTCAGATCAACCGATCTGATAACGATTATCGGGTGACCTTCGGTACCGAACACACTATTAACATCTTTCCCGCTAGATATCTGTCTTATATCGGCGGCGCTGCCAGGCGCCATCGCGTTACGCTGTGAGTTGGTTGCAAAGCTCCCGTTGTTTGTCTACTGGAGGCCTCTGTCAGTTTTCTGGCGCTTCAGTGTATGTATATATATATACACACACACACGGGTGCGAGAATACTAAAAGGTAATTGAACGAGAAGAGAAAATCGCTGTTGTTTAAACAATATTTCCGCGCGAAAATCGGAGCTTCTGGATAAACCTTCGAAGGCGAGAGGACATTATTTTATGTCCTGCTCCGACTGTATTAATTTTTCTAAAATCCCCTTTGTATTATTATTATTATTTTAAAAAACAATTCTTATCACATAATAAATAAAACTTAAAAAGGAAAGAAACGCTTTTCTTATTATTGGGCATACATAATCAGTGGGATTATTGGTGCATCGTTGTTATTGAAGTGTTTATCAATGAGCTTTTATCGCCTGGATGGGTATACATACATACCAGGACGTAAAGAGTCCAATCGAATTATAAGTGTTGTTTACTCTATTTTTGTAAAAGTTATGAATAATAATAATTATGTAGATTAAAGAAGGAAAAAAGATTTTTGGAGGCGTGCTATTAAGTGATATTAAAAAGTTATAAATGATAAAGGAAGTTTGCAAGAATATTTGCAAAGAATATTAATATATGTTGTTATGAAAGGGGAAATAGTAAGAATCTAAGAAGCTGATAAATAATTAGTGTAAGAAGCTGATAAATAATTAGTGTAAGAAGTTGGTAAATAAATAGCTAAAAGTGCTATTGAATAATAATTCGAAGTGTATAAAAGGAGTAGAACTTTTCCTAATGTAGTGATTATTTTGAAAATATTTTTAACAATATCGATATTAAATACATCAGGTGGAATATCTTTTTTCAGTTTTGAAATGCATTAAAAACTATTTAAAGAGTACGATGGGAGAAAACAGATTGAACATCATGGCCCTATATATAGAACAAGCAATCATACATTGAACACAAAAGAACACATAGAACATAGAACATGAAACATACCATACATAGAACAAGAAATTTCGGACGAAAAAATAGTGCAAAAATAATTGATGAAAATTTGCTAAATAGAAATCGAAACAAAATCAAATTTATATAGAAGACATTTTTCAAGCACTCGGGTAACTTAATTACTGTTAAATTTTTTAAAAGAATTTCTGATTTTTCTTGAAACGTTGAGTTTATTATTAGCTATATCAAGGGCGGATCCAGTGAGTGGCGGAGGGGGCGATCGCCCCTTCCGTCAGGCTTAAATAGGAAAAAATAAAGACGATGAAGAATATGTTATGCTTGTTTGTTTGTTTGTTTAGGTGTTTTATGGCGCAAGAGCATCTGGGCTATACTGCGCCAAAAAATAAATATTTCTGCCTTTCGTGGGACCTGAACCCACGACCTTCTACTTGCCGGGCGGATGCTCACCACTGAGCTACGAAGGACAATTTATTACAATATTATATTAATATTTATTACAATATTTTATGTATTGTTTGTTACGACTGTAATAAATAAAAGTCTTACACAGGCGTCCAAAATTACCAAGTTTTGGAGAATGCGATCCAGACATTTATCCACGTATCTACAAATTTATCTCCCTTCCAACTACTTTTTCAGTAAGGGTTACTTCAGCATAACGTAGTTTTTTATCCTTGAAGCGCCGTCAAACTTGGCTTCGAACGCGGATGACAGAAGAGACTTTTAATACACACCCACAGAGACATTCATATTGATGTAAATAAAGTGATTGACAAATTTTCAAAGAAACCAAGATGGCTCGACTTTGCACTATAAACTTCAAGTTTTTTAAAAAGTTGCTTGTTATAAAAAAAGTAAAATAATTACGATGTTTTTGTAGTTTAAATTTAAACTTGTTCTATTAATTACATTGTAAATTATCGTTTTTGGTTATTGTATATATCTCCTTTACTAGCTTATCCTTCTGTCATACTTGACTATAATATGCCTTAAACCATATAGTTTAATTAAAGAAAAGCCCATCTTTAATTCATTGACGTAAATTAAATATTTTGGTGAGTATAAAGCAGTTGTCGGCAAACTCGTTAGTCAAAAGAGCCAATTACTTAATAGTTAATTAGTAGTGAAACAATTTTGATTTATTTAGAAAGCCAAATTTCTAAACAAAAAACCACGTTTTCAGAAGTTGGTTAAAAGTAACTACACTGATTAAAACTAGATATCATACTTTAACATAATCTTATTTATAGATAAAAATAATTTTTTATTATTAAAATTAAAACATTGTCTTGTTTAATTGGAAGAATCTCCTTGCATTTCCTTGGAAAGTTTGGCTAAGCCAGATTTGTATGTTGCTGTTGTTTATTTCAGGTACGATTCTAGATTCTTATCAACAAGATAATTTTTCAGTTTACTTTTGAAAAGGTTCATGTTTGCAAAAGATTGTTCGTATGAATATGCTGAGCCGAATAAAAAAAGAACAGGAAATACTAGCTTTTTTAACTGATCATGAGACTCAGAAATATCATTCCAAGTCTCAAAAATCATCGTCTTCCTTCCCCAGTTCTTTCAAAGCAGACCATGGATGTTGTGAACTCAATAGGGCTCTAGCCAGGATTAAGGGGCAACTGAGGCAAGGCAAAAGGCAGAGAACAGGGCACCGAGAATTGTTATACATATATATAAATAGCTCTATGGGGGAACTGGGACACAAGCATGGGCAACTGGGTTCGCGCTCCTGCAAGCCCCCCCTTAGCTATAGTCCTGGAACTCAGGACCATTTGGTTTTCTCCAATTTTTCCATATCAGCATTAAGGCGTTCAAATTTGGAGCTCCATAAATTTTTGATTTTTAAATCCAGCAATTGCATTTCAAAAGTGCTAATGTCAATATAAAAGGGAGAAAATTTTAATTCTACTACGCTAGCTG
>QLNU02014802.1:144666256-144684928 GCA_006491805.2 Dysdera silvatica
AACTACGAATGGGGCAACACTAACTCCTGCATTTCCACTGCTGCTCGTATGAGGCTTTCGGACTGCGTTCCCTGGAAGCTACAAGGTAGGGGCAAAATTCCAAAATTTACCAATTTTGAAACAGCTGTAAAATATTCCATTTTGTGAATATCCAAAAAATATCGACGGATATGCATTATGCATCGACATGTCTTCCTGTCGTGCATAGCTATTACCCTGAGTTTGAACTTCATGCGAAACGGTTCCCTTGTGAAATTAAACTACCTGTGGTACAATACCGTATGTTTCAATAGGCTATAGACTAGGGCGGCAAAATTGGAGAGGCGGTATCAAATAATATTTTTTTTTTGCCAATATGTTTTGGAAAACGAAAGTAAATATTTATTTGGTATGGGCGGCATTTTATCATTCTGCTTGGGGCGGCAAAACCACGAGACGGTATCAGATATAAAAAAATAAACAGTGAATAACAGTATATGATATAACAAAATAATACCATATGATGATATAATCAGATGTTTTGCCGAGAAGACAGCTAGACGTCATGCTTTCCATTTAAATTCCAGTGCTTGATAGGCCTTTATTTTTTTGCTAAAATTAAAATTTATTTCAATAAAATTGAATTTGATTTATTATATACCAAAAAGAATAATACTGCAATATAAGTTAGTATTGTTTAATGCTTATGTTTCAATTTATGAGTTTGTTTTTCAACATTTTTTCTGTCGGTACAAAAGCATTTCGCTTATATTGAATGTAACAATTTTTATGTTCCTACCACTGATTGGGGGCGGCGAAAAAATAACGTAGCATAGGGGCGGCAAAATGGCAAATCCGCCCGTGCTGTGGTATTAATGTACAATGTAATCAGTACTGTAGCTAGATTATCTTGCCATCCTGGCAGAACAGTCCTGATTGCGTCCCCTAATCGCAGATGTATTTTCCCCCCTGTAAGCTATTTTAGCCGATTTTACGACCCCACAAGCCTGCGGCCCCGGCGTGGGCCTTCCTTACCACCCCTAGTTACGGCCTTGAGTGGAATTTCAATACCTTGAGGTTCTCCGTAAAAGTCGAAGGGATTCTCGTTTTTATGTGACCTAGATAACTTAAAAATAGATCATTTGAAGTAAAAGCCTTTTGTTTTGAATTATAAAGGTTCCAACGTAAAAAGGTGATATTATTTTTTAATTTTAGGAGGTACTCCTTGTCTGTTTTACTGCGCATCCTTGTTTTCCACACGAAGATGAATTCACTTTATCGGACAATTTATAAAAACTCAATTTCTCCGGAAAATGAACGATACTGCCGCGCATTGTATCCCAACTACTTACAAATAGCACAAACTTAGCTTTCAAACAGTAATGAAATCTATAAATATGTTATATATTCAAAAAACAAATGTTTTTGTAATAAAGTTCTCCTGAAAGAATTCGAGTTACATATTTTCCAATTCTTCGTAGGTGGGCAGTTTTCTTTACTCTTGTGCGTTTCCTTAACAAATGTCGTGGTCTCGGGCTACTTTTTGGAACTCCACAAAGATTGACGGCCTCCAAGAATTCTGTATTAGCTTTTCTGCCCTGACTTATTTCAGCTTCCTTACTTTTGCACTAGCCCCAGAGCTAGCCATAAATCTTCCCTGATATTTATAGCCCAAAAATGATGCTTGTTACATCGTCTTACTCAAAAATAACTGCAATGGAAAACTAAAACGGGAATGAATACTGGCATGTCATATCGATAGTAAATACACAGCACACATCAATAGCAAATAAACAACACACACCAATAGCAAATATACAGCACATATCAATAGCAAATATACGACATACATCAATAGCAAATATACAGCACACATCAATAGCAAATAAACAGCACATATCGATAGCAAATGTACAGCACACATCAATAGAAAATAAACAGCACATATCAATAGCAAATATACAGCACACATCAATAGCAAATATACAGCACACATCAATAGCAAATGTACAGCACACATCAATAGCAAATAAACAGCACACATCAATAGCAAATATACAGCGCACATCAATAGCAATAATTCACTCCATAGCAAAATAACTGAAAAATTGAAAATCTTTATTTCTTAATACACGGGCATGAATATATAAATATCCCCATTACTAAATTGAGCACCCGCTTTATTGGAATAGGTATCAAAATGCACTAAAGTAGAGGTGAGGAACCTGCGACCTTTGAGACCCTAAGGTACGACCTTTTAACCGAATTAAAATTTTGCAGAAAAAAACTTTTATTTTTATTAATATGATTATATACATCGGTGGTAAAGAGAAGACTGACCCAGGCCCGGACTGGCCCGATGGGCTGATGGGTAATCGTCCACTGCGCCCTCTCTCTCTCTCTCTCTCTCTCTCCCAGGCTCTGGCGTCCCATATGCCAAAGGAGTTTTCTTTTCTTTTTTTTCAATTTTTCGATGGCGTGAGAAACATGAATGACTGAAAAGTAAATCAAATACATATTATTTCTATCATTATTATTACACTTATTTAGATTAGATACAATGAATTATAAATACATGGTCAGTGCCGATCCGACGTAAATTTCGTGGGGAATGTACGTCTTAATATTGCCGACTGCAAATTGAAATTTTCCGACTCATTTTTCTAATAATTAGTATTAAACTAATTATAATAAACTAATATATAAAAAATAGGAAAAATTCGTTATACCTTCAAATTCGTTACAAGAAAAGATACGAGCGATAGACACGGTGTTTGTCCCCCTCCCAAATTTTGTTTAACTCATTCGTTTCTGGCAGTGGCGGCCAACAGTTTGTTACGCAAACTTTTTTGACATAAGCATTGAAGTTTCCTTTTCTGAGCCCCACAAGAGAATGCTCGTTTGGATAGAAATAAATAAATAAATTTGCTGAAGGACATCGTCTCCAGAATGTTTGTGCCACACACTGGTGAAGCAAAGATCGAGCATTAGCCAGCTTTTTAGATTATACCAATACACCAGTGCATAAATGCACAATGCTCGAAACTCTATACACTACTGCAAACAGCAATGACTTCAGTTCCGAAGTTTTGTTCAAATCAAGTACCCTTCTTGAGAACTGGTGTGAATTTAAGAATATACTTTTGGCATTTGTGTACCATGAGTTGTTCAATATCACATCACCTGCTTCATCCTGTCTGCAAATCCAGGGCATTGTCTACCTTGCAGCTTCGAACCCTGTATAAAGAGATGTACGCAGAAGTCCTCTCAAAAAAGGCAGAATTTGAACAAATTTACATAAGTGACAGACGATTCTCCGAATTCATGCAGGAGAAATTCGCAGATAAAGGACTTGACCACAACTGAAGTAGACCTTCCGGACCAGTCGGGTCCCAATTGTCAAACGACAAGCCGGAGAGTTTGCTCATGATGAAGCACGACAAATATTGGCATCACCTGTAAAAGAGTTTGAAATTGGTGTTTTCAATATAATCTTTGATAGATAAGACAGCAGCAACTATCTGAGAGGTTCCATCATGATGAAGCATTGTTGGCTGCCATTGTTTGGATGGATCCAAATAACCTTAATTAAATTAATGGCAGGAAGAGCAAGTTGCCTGAAGATGATCTTGAAGAGTTGTCAACACTGATTGGTAAGGATAAGCTGAAGCTGCCGAGAGAACTGTGTCAGCTTGCAATGTACCTTGGTGAATATTGCCCTGATTTTTTCTCAATATCTTCAGTATCCGATGCCAATTCGACTTCTGTTCAACAGGATTCAGTGGATTGTCACCCAAATTACTTATCCGAGAGTGAAGGAGATCTTGACGATCCTATTCCTGAACCCAACAGCAGTAGTAAGCAAACCACCGCAGAAGAGTCTATGGAAACAGTCTTTTATAACGACTATGACGAGATGATTGAAACTATCCAGACATATAATGACAAGCAAAAATGCTAAAAGTGTTTAGTTTAAACTCTTGAATTTCTGCATGAACTAAAATCAGAATGTCCTGTGTGTGATTCACTACATGTGGCATATAAGTTCGTACTTTTTAAAACTACCTAAATAAAAATACGTATTTTGGTAGCAAAAATTAGCTAAATAAAAAACTACCTAAATAAAAATAACCTATCTTGCGCCCAAGTTTCTTGTAAGAGATTATTTGCTGTACTCAAGATCGTTAAACTTCGCCTACAAGCATCACTTGGACAAGAACTTCTTGCAAGTTTCATGCTGTTTTATGTCAACAGAGACTTTGAGTTTGACAACTACAAAGTTTTGTAAGTAAAGACAACGTTGTAAGCGTAAGTAAGGTAATATTACATACACTTATAACGTTGTTTTTACTTATAAATCCTATCTGCGTAATGCTACGTAAAATTATCTTACAGACAATAAAGTTATTGATTTCTTTGCGGAGAGTTCTTCGGAATTACCAAGACAATTTAAATTGTAGTGTGGTATGTATAAGTTGTGTATATTTGTCTTAGATATTAGCTAAATAGACAAGAAAGAAAGCTTGTCAAAGAGTCCAAGACTTAGATTCAAAATGTTTCACGTCATCTGATGTCACAATTTGCTGCCAAAATGATCTCGATCAAATTGGAGTTGCCAGGCGTTTACCATTTATGATTTCTGAAATTAGACTGTTTGGTAGATTATTGTTAATAAAAAAACAGAAATTATGAAAAACATTGTCTAAAACGTTAGTTGACTGACCGAAAATACTTGAAAATGAACATAGTGTATTGTAATGTTATGAGGTTAAACCAAAATTAAAGATTCAAATTGCATATTATCATTATAAATACAATCATAAACATCATGATTGACATCATCATCATGTTTAATCTTGCTAAATGCCCCCCACCTCCTTCACTATTTTAAATAGACAAATTGACTTTTAGCAACGAATAGTTTTTTTATGTTCGGAACATTTTGCTTTATCTT
Organism: Dysdera silvatica; assembly: GCA_006491805.2. Classification (NCBI taxonomy): domain Eukaryota; kingdom Metazoa; phylum Arthropoda; class Arachnida; order Araneae; family Dysderidae; genus Dysdera; species Dysdera silvatica. Next base: position 144,671,190 of record QLNU02014802.1, read on the forward strand.
AATCTCATGTTTCCCTTTTTAAATTGATATAATCATCTTTTTAAATTGATATAATAATTGATGATAGATTAAATGTTGATCAATTTTATTTTCAAATTAAATTCCCTTTAAATAACGAAGTTCTCATGTAATAGAAGTTTTTCCAAATTTTTGTGAATTCTTATTTTTATTTCAAACTTTGCTCAGTAATACAGGCCTGTAAAATCTTTCTTTTCTGTTATTTAATGAAATGGATTTCAGTAATCTTCATTCAAATTTTATCAAATCTAATTTAAGTTATAAAAATAAATGAATTGCGATCGGGCAAAAGCGACTCCAGAAATTCTTCAAAGTAGGAGGCTCTTTTTTTCCGATCCCTATTTTTAGCCAAATGTCCTGGTCACTTTTCATTTCATTTTCTATGATATAATTCCAGCTCGAGATGTGGGGGTGACCACCCCCCAACACTTTTACCCCCCATTGCGGTCAGGATATGAGTAATTCGATAGTTTCAAATTTTTTCTAATACTAGAAAAAACTCGAAAATTTAATTAAAAAACCGAGAAAGTTTTCAAACGGAAAATAATATGCCCTGCAATTCATAATAATTGGTTCCAAAACTTAGGTAATGACTTGCATTTATGTGATATTTTGAAAATAAATTAACACCAGCTTAATGACCAGCTCGTTAATGATCTGCTGTTGTCCCTTTCAAATATCGGATATTGATTTGTTTTTTCGATCTCCACAGTGCAATTGAAATTCCATTCCTTGCATGGGAGATACTGACTATAATCAATAACACAGTTAATGATAAATAGAAATAAAAGTAATGGAGATTAAAAAGCGCCTATTACTGCATACTTGATCACAAAAAAACTCATTTAAATAGAAGGTAGTTTTCCCGCATCTGTATCTCTTAAAAAAACCAATATCCTGCAGAACTATTTTTAAACCACTGAAATAAAGCAAAACGCTTTGAACGAAGTAATTTTTCTGTTTAGTTATATTGTAATTGACTTTTTTTACTGTCAAAACAAGTCATTTGACATTTAGAATATTAATTTAATTTCAGTTTTTGGATTTATCACTAAGAGGCTATTCATTTGGCTAAAAGTGACGTGATCATTGTGTGTTTTTTAGCATCACTGAGCGATCCATTTGTCTCATCTAAATTTTTAAATATGGTTCTGCGTAAATTTTATTAAACACAATGTCGTTTCGTTCGATTGTTGAAGAGGCTTTCAAACGAGAGTTAAAGTGGCATTAACCCTCCCCTCCCTCGAATTATATGAATTGTTTTTGTCTGGCAGCCAGTTCCGGATTTAGCAATAGTCGAAAAGGTTATTTGGACCTTCTAATTAAAAGGTGGGGGGGGGTTGTCGGCTAAATAAAACCGAGCCTATAATTTTGTTTAGTGCTGGCTTCTTCCACTTTACAGGGCCTTAGAGTCACTTATGGTCGAGTTTCTAAAACCAACTTTTACTAATTTTTACTAATCCCCAAATAATTTTTCGTTAACCTTCACATATCGTAACACATCTTTTTGAACAAATTTATTCAATTTTCGTGTTTGACCGTGCCTTCATAAATGGGCTTAGACAGAATCCCGGAAGAGGGGGGCGGTGTGGCACAAAATGAAAATTTACATTCATAAATTTCGTTTTCCGATACGGGAGCTGTGAAGAACTAATGTTAGTTTTCCACAAATTGGAGGACGGTGGCCAGGCCTGTAGCTAGAAACTTGTTATGGGGGGCTGTGGAAGTTACAGAGAGAGGCTCAAAAGCTACAGAGGGGCTTAAAATTCGTAAATGTTTTGATATATTTCATTAATATGCAGACTAACATTTAATGTTCATAAATAAATTTCTTAACGTAAATTTTGCATTAAGAAATAAATTTCTTAACGTAAATTTTGCATTAAGAAATAAATTTCTCTCTATAATTTCCCCAATCCTTATTATAAAGTATATGAACACTCAAACCTATGTAAAAAAAATTACATACACAAGATCTACAGTAGAGAGCTATTTTGAATACATTTTTAACGTTAAAGAACAATCATTGTCATGTACAATTTCGTACAAAACAAAAAATTTAAAATAAAATTCTACAATATTTGATTTTGAGAAAAAATATTTCCCGAGGAGGAATGCTGACGACATTTCCATGGTGGCTCAGCCGCTATATCCCCAGTCTGGCTGCGACCCACGGGCTTACACCTATACCTTAAATTCACAATACAGTGGCAATTTCTGCTTAGTGTTACCAAATGTCTAACGCTGGTTCTGCTCGCAGTCACGTGTGTTAGTTAAGATTAGAATTCCCCTTTGTCTCATAAAAATCTGAAAAGGAAAAAAATAACAATACCCAATGTTCGACTTAAACCTATGGTCTTCGGACTGTCATCTTGATGCTTAAAATGCAATTCAAAACAACTCTTAAACGAGAAGTGGAGGTGACCAATGTGAAAGAGCTCACTGAATTAATTATTTTAGATAAGTGAATTAATTCTTTAATTATAATTGATAAAGCATCGATGATTTTTCCCCATAAAATTCTTTAATTATTTTTTAGCTACCATAACCTATCTCTAAATTCTTTTAACTCTCACTATTCTCTACTTAAATGACAATTATCTTTATTATCTCATCGTTCATTATCATAAATTTTTATTATCTTCCATCTTTAAGGCCCATTCTTCTTATTATTATTATTTAAATATTATTCATAAAAATTATGTAATATTACCAGACACCGTAATTCATGTTCACTTGTTGGGCGATAGAACATTGAGCAGTGCCATTGCCTAAATATTTTTTCAATATTGCAATACAACAAATATGTCGTAGAGAGCATAGAATATTGAACAATGCTATTGCCTAAGTATTTTTTCAATATTGCAATACAAGAAATATGTGGTAGAGAGCATAGAATATTGAACAATGCTATTGCCTAAGTATTTTTTCAATATTACAATACAAGAAATATGTGATAGAGAGCATAGAATATTGAGCAACGCTATTGTCTAAGTACTTTTTCAATATTGCAATACAAGAAATATGTCGTAGAGAGCATAGAACATTGAACAGTGCTATTTCCTAAGTACTTTTTCAGTATTGCAATACAAGAAATATATCATAGAGAGCATATGCTAGAAACGTATAATAGAAAGTATAGACTAAGTAATGGAATAAAATCTAGAAAGAAACCTTTTTAAAGGTATAATATAAGCTTAGCTAAAAAACGATTTATTTGCTTGATTCTTTCGAAACATTCTACGTAGAATTTTTTTTATAAAATAACACAAATTATCGCAATTTGAAGAGTTTGTAAAACGTTAATAACTGTTTCGGTAGACACGTGGTATCTTCTTCAAAACGGAACTGTCTCTGCTCCAACTTTTTATCGTGAAAGTCACAAATCCATTGTTTGAGAGAAAGGAAAAATCCGTGGATCTGTAGCGGTGTCTTGTCATGGGTTGAGCAAAAATTTTCCAAGTCGATGAAATTGTATTAAATGGCAGCTAATCATTGACCATGGACTTGGTCTTGGAAAGGATATGAAACGCTTCGAATAAAATCGTCGAGTAATCGTCGAATAAATCGAGTCGAGTGATAAAAAATATTTTTCACTTCTTAAAGACCAATATTGCACCTTGGATGATGAAAATTTATGGTTAATTTCCCATGAATGTTTAGCTAAATAGGATTTCTGGAATTCTTGCCTCTGAACATGCTTCATATACATACTTTTTTCAGTCTCATACGAAGGGTTCTACGTATATGGCTAATATATGCTTTATGACATTGACATAAGAGAGAACATGTGCCCCAATTTTGAATGTCCAGAATGGTATCTTTGAAAAAAAATCTAATTTCTTGATTGGGTTAAATACCACATGAAAATTGTATTTGTGGAAGATGGAAAACACTTGTTAACAGCTTGTCTGAACCTTTTATCTCTGAAAGAATTCTTGAGATAATGTTCGCCTCAGGGAACCCTTGGAATAATGTTCATCTCAGAGAACCCCTTGAAATAATGATCATCTCGGAGAACCCTTGAAATCATGTTCATTTCAGGGAACCTCTTGAGATAATGATCATCTCAGGAAACCCTTAAAATAATGTTCATCTCGGAGAACCTTTGAAATAACGTTTACCTCAGGTAACCCTTGAAATAACATTCATCTCAGGGAACCCTTGAAATAACGTTCATCTCAGGGAACCCCATGCACAAAAATATTTATACCTACAATTTATAGTGTATTAGCAGTACCAGGAAGTTTTTATCCGATGACGATCACTCGTGGAACCCTGTGACTCTGAGAAACCTGACTACAAAACTTTTTTTTTTTCAAAGTAAATTTACCATCTCATTTGAAGTCCAGAAAACCTAGCTTTCACGACTGATACAACACTCTTTACATGGGCTCTTCCAACTCGTGCTTGCCGTCTTATTTCAACGTAGTGGTAAGGCGCTTGGTTACGATGCGAATAACGAGGGTTTGATTTCAACAGATTCACGACGTTTCCTGTTTTTCTACACTGGTCCGTAATCCGAAGTTTAATTTCCTGAGAGACAGAAGATCGAATTCCTCAGGAAATTATAGGTCCCGGCGCAGCATGATCTTACCTGCTCTTGCGTCATGAAGTACAAACAAACTGGTTTGATGTTACGCCTTATATTATTTCAGTGTCGTCCAATCGTTTTGAATAGCGGGCCACTTAAAGAATCTTCATGGATTTAGTGGACCAGCGGTTTCTTGAAAAAAAAAATTGCACTTAAAAGCCTCCCTTCTGAGTTACTTCCGGTTATTTGTTTGTTCACTGCCGATATAGAAAGTGGTCACCCATGCTGTTCCCATGGTTTTTCCTTATTTCCGAAAAAAAAAGTCTAAAATTTTTGTTTCGGATTTTTCTTTATTCCAAACAGTTGTCCGCGTGCCGTATGTTGGACAATTCTGTGTTATTTAATGTCCTTCCGAAACCGAAAACTTGATTTATGACGTTAAAAATATACGCGGAGAATGAAAAAAATCATTCCATACAGTGAACGGGGATGATATCTCATCCACTTAAAAGAAATATCATTCCCATTAAATGAATGATTCAATGATTGAGAATGATTCCAAGGAGTGCATTCCTTTATAAGAATTAAAATGAACGAATACATTCTCTCAGAAGAATGAGAATGAATGGTACACTCTTTCAGAAGAATGAGAATCAATGATACGCTCTTTCACAAGAATGAGGATGAGCAAATAAATTTTTCAGAAGAACTGGAATGCACAAATAAATTCTTTCAGAAGAATTAGAATAAGCAAATAAATTCTTTCAGAAGAATTAGAATGAATGAATACATTTTTTAGAAAGATGAGAATGGACAAAGACATTTTTCAGAAGAACGGGGATGAACGAATACGGTCGCTGAAGTGAATGGTCGTGCCCATCGCAGAGTACATTGAAATGGGAGTTCTCCTTACAACAACTCATTTATTCATGGTCATTACGAAACCAAACAAGTCGTGAAAAGGGAGGTTTCGTTTAATAAAATTCCCTTTAAAAAAAATCACGAATAACAACGATGCTTACTGTGAGTGTTTTTAAGAGGTGGTCTTAGAATAGAAAGCAAATACGGACACGTGTATTAAAAAAAGTGCGGAATGGCCGGTTTCATCATTCATAAAAAAGTAAATGAATGTTATAAAAAACTCTTATAAAATTCAGAGCCTTTTATTTCATGTAAAACGCCAGCCTTCCGTTCATAATTGAATTGATTGATATTCTGCTCAAATTTCGCGAAGATCATCGAAAAATAATCTTATGCACACAGTTTCACTTTCAATTTAAATCAAAGAGATACTAAATTCCTTTCTATTTCATGCACACCAAATTACTGTATAAATTGCTCTTTTCTAAAGCAGAGGTTCGCGGGAGAGTTGATGAAATGAAACTTTTTTTAACACCCACGTTCTCTAGCTCCAACTAGGACTACCACTTTGATATCTATATATTTACAAATTAAAATATCATTGCCATTCTCAGAAACAGGATTACGATAAAGGACAGAAGTCTCAATGGACAGTTTGTTGATGAATGTCGGAAAGAAAAATAAGGTTTCTGGTCTTAGACTCGGCTCAAACCGGCGCCCTATTGGTTAGAACCGCAGCCTCTTACTGGCATCAATCCTCTTCTATTTTAATTTACATTAAAAAATCAGTATGGCGTGATTGTTTTGCTTTTTTTATGGAAAACATTATTTTCAAAGGAAATAATAACATCTGTAGTACTTTGGTAGAACTCGTCATCATTTTTGTTCAGAACAAGGTTTTGGATCCCCCGAAATTTCGTTCTAACATCAGAATATGTTTTCAGGTTAGAATTTTGTGGCTGTTCCACACCCTATTCCGCTTCCATTTCCTAATCAATTTCCCCCCCTTCCATCGCATTTGCTAACAATTCCTGAATGGTATTAAATATGGCAGAAACTTCAAAATCTATACCAGAGTAAAACGAACTTTAGCTTTCATATTTGTCATTTTCCTGCTACTCTGAGAATACAATCAAATCTTTGCCCCATCATCTTCTCTGTCTATATTTACGTGTTCATCAGGTAAAAGAAAATTCTGCAATTAAAAAATTTGATAATTGCAGGATTTCTGACTGAAAATTGGGAAGCCACTCTGACAGCACTTCGTCAATTTCTACACGTCATGACTTCCGACTTTTCGTTTTGTCAAGTTCACTCCTTGAAAAGGCTGTTACAGATAATGTTTATTACTTTTTAATCTCATTTATCTCAGAGCTCCCACCATCAGTAAGCGTTGCTAATTTTTGTATGCTTACACCTTTTTGAGAATTTACTATTTTGGAGAATTTTGATTTCCCCCTTTAGACTTACGACGATTTCTTCACGAAAATTCTTGATTACAAACTGGCGTTCCAATAACAAAGAGTCCTTAGTAATAATTCAACAATACCTCAGGTCATTTTAACGCACTGAAGATAAAGAATTTATAGCACCAGAATATTTATTAAAAAAAAAAGTTTAGCCTGTTGGCAAGTTCCTGTTTCAGCCAAAATTCAAGAAATAGTATACTAACACATACGTATATTGAATAATATTAAAGCTTGAATGTTCGAATCGAGTTAAAAAGTGGTAAAGTTTTATCATTTACGTCATGCACTTCTAACAAATAATTTATATTATCGCTCTGAATATCGTGATAAATAAATTTATAAGGAGGGGGCTTCACAGGGAAGTCGAATGTTGTACGCAATGTGTTACTTTTTACCCTTACAGATTTGGGACCGCCTTGACATGTACGCAAGTGTCACTGTACGCATCTGTCACCAAACCATGGAGCCCGGGGCCGCGTCCCCTTAGGTCCGCGCGTTAATCAGGCCCTGCTGATCACGTTACAGAGGGAACAAAATCAAACATTTTAAATATTTCTTATTTATTTTATTTTTAATAGGTTTATTTGCTTTCCAAAAGCATTTTTATTTTCTGTATTCTTATCACATGTGCTTTTGAGAAGAGTCGGGTAAGTTTTAAATTGGAAAATAAATAAAAGATATTTAATTCTAAATTTTTAAAAGCTTGCAATTATTGTGGAACTAAATAGATTTCACATATATATATATATATATAAGGCATATCAATAAGTTGGCAGCAACAACAGTGCGGCTTCATTTAATTGCCAACAACAAACTAGCGAAATAAATTTTTGGAATAACCTCTGCTCATGCCCACATACATAAACACGAGTAAAATCGAAAACGAAACTTTATGAGAGGGAAAAATTGTTTCAGAAAAATCCCTCTCAGGTGGCAGTTAGATCGATGGACGACTCTGGGAAGAACTGATGAGTGGGCGTTAGATACCCCTCAACAAAACTCGGAACCCGGTCAACGACATGCTCATTTCGAAAATACCTGGTGGTTCGGGAAACACTGAATTCCACCGACTCTCCCGCCCAAAATTCGAGCACTTTGAAAAATCCTTGCACCGCCTGAGCTTCACAATTTATTTGAATTTTATTTTATTATTGTCATCACTGGACAGGGAGCATGAACTGTGAAATTGGCATTTTTCTAATGGTAAGTGTCTCTTCCTTTTCTTTTTAAATTTTCGTATCCCTAAATGGGCTTATCCCCTTTTTCGCCTCTGAGTCCCAAATGGTAGTTTAAACTGGTACCTGTCCCATATAATAGTTTATACTGGTAACTGTCCTAAATGATAATTAATAAACTGGTGGTGTTTTTTGTAAGCCACAAGGGACCCGCAAATTTACTATTAATGAATATTTTTAGTTTTCGATTGATGAAAGCGAATAATTTAACATATTTGATAAGGTTGTTGTTCATCATATTGGATATGTATTAGAGAGAAGTTTATATTTCATTTTATTGGAACTTTTTTTTATTTATTTGGTCGAGTAGAACACGATCATAATAAGTGAAAATCAATAAAATTAAATATATTAGTGAAGTGAAAAAATACATTGCTGTTGGATGACATGCACCTCATCAAAATTCATGTATTTTGAAACAGCACTGGGTCTTATTAAAAAACATCAGCGCTTTTTTTAAATTTTGATAAAGAGTTTCCAACGAATTTGGTGATGAAAAACTGCATTTTCGTAGCTTTTAAGAAACCTATGTCAAAAGTGTATATGACAAAGTAAGTTCCAGGTTTTTGTACAGTTTCAAGTACGGTTTTACATTTCATTCAATGTTTGAAGTTTCAACTTGTTAGTTTGAAGTTTTAATCAAATGAGAAGAAATAAAATATATTGCTTTCTGAACGTTCATCAAAACTTACGTGTTGCTTTCAAATACTTATTTGAAGTTCTACTAAAATTCATCAAATATAACAGCAACAACTTAATTCGGCGCATAACAGCTTGTGACGTATGTTTCTATAAGTTATTTTAGTTCTGCATTATTCCGTTCTAAATTCTAACCTTTTCAAAATGAAACAAATTTGTTGATTTTATATAATTAAAATCTTTCTAAAATGTTGAATGTGACTGATGAATGAACTGAGAAAAAAAAATAGAAGAACTTAATCCCAGATATGATTAATTTGCTCATAATTAAAATTCTTCCATTCAGGGGAGAACTTTAATGTGTGGTGGAGCAATTTCAATGTCAAGCAAATTGAAATTTATTCCCCCTACATACATTGAAGTTATCACACTAGATGGAAGATTTTCTTTTCGACATTGAAATTTTCCCTATTCAGGGAACCATTTTGATGTGGTGGGACAATTTCAATGTCGAACAGATTGCAATTATCCACCACATTCACAGAAGTTGTTCTTCTGGGAAGAAAATTTTCTTCTCGACATTTAAATTTCCCCATCCAGAAGAAAATTTTAATATCTGATGGGGAAATTTTTATGTCGAGCAGATTGAAATTTATCCACCACATACATAGAAGTTGTCACACTAAGTGGAAGTTTTTCCAGCATTTTAAAATTTCCTCATATGGACAATTTTTATATATAGTGAGGCAATTTCAATATTAGGTAGATTTAAATTATCCCCCCCAAAAGAACAGCTTTCTTATGCACGGTTGGAGAATTTCAATCTGAAATTCTACATCAAAATTCCTCCAACATACATAAAAATTTTCCTTTTGGAAACATCTTTTTTACATTTTTTTTACATCTGATCAGACACGATATAAAATCATTAAAATATATAAACAATCTTAAATTAAAAATATATTAAAAAATTCTATAAATATTTTAAGAGGGTAATCATTAAGCATAGAAATTGTTTATTATAGCAATCAGTTAACAATTACAATATCCAGGCATTTAATGTTGTTATTAATAATTACGTTTAGTAAATCTAATTAAAATTAGTTTAGTAAAGTAAGTTTAGTAAATTAGCTTAGTAAATCTAATTCTGTGTGAAGCTTTGTATCTGAGGCTTCTATGGAAGCTTCGTTTTTATGATTCGAATTTTAAACTGAACTTATCGTTTTCATATTTAATAACGTTAAATGTAACTGAGTTTATCTAAGGAAAACGTTATTAATCAACAAACGTTGTTAAAAACAGAAAGAAATGTTAATCATTATATTTCTGAGTAAGAACTGACTTTAATATTTTAGTTGATTTTCCAAGACACTGGAAGATTTATGACTGTTAGTACAATTCATAAATGACTTTGCAAATTTATTTTGTCATTTGTTTTAATTACATCTTGCAATTTAATAAAAAGTATATATAGTAGAATACATAGTGAATGCAATATATTGGTAATGAAATTACGACATTATGCGCAGATTTTTGTTTTATTTATGTAGGAAAATAATTCCAAAAAGTTTATTGTATCTGGTTTCGTTTTTATTGTATTTTCTGCTAATTTTTCACGGCCATTTAATTTCGATTCTGCTAATCTCTCGCAACCATTTTCAGTTAGTAAAACTTAACTTAAAAAAATGAACCCTTTAACTCTATTTACAGGGAGAGAGAAAGAGAGAGAAAAAGTAATACCCTCCTTAATTGGAAATATCAATATATATATATATTGATATTTATTTCAATCCTTAATTGAAAATAGTCATTATTCAGAACGACGTTGTGAGTTTACTGGGATTATAAATAATATATTTGCATTTCTCATAATCAATTTTTGTTGAATAAACTTATCACCTTTAATTGTTCTTTAAAAACACTTTATTAATAAATAAATTTCAACGGAATATAGATTTTGAAAAACCAAAAACAAGTCAAATAGAGAAGTTTAAATTTCAAACTTATGCCTTTTAAAGCGAGGATTTGCGAGTAAATTATTTAAGAAAATTTATTTTTTTCACACCCACGTTTTAGGCTGTAAGTAGACTTTTTTTATCAACTTTATTTCGGGTGGTTAGTAAATGACAATAATATAACAAGAAGTGATATTTATGGTGGGACAAATATTGAAATATCATTGATAACAAAAATATAATCAAAGTGATAACCACCCGGGAAGTAATGGGTAAAGACGAGGGTCTGACAGAGCTCACACTGCCCGGGAGTAAGTTTTATAAAGTAATAACGTGAATTAACATGTCAAACATAGTCACACATAGAACAAATGTAATGAATTGGCCCATAACTCCAACAGTGACACAGAGTAAATTTTCATGTAAGTACATGAACAAACATATTTGTGGAATTAAGCAGGAAAATTGAAGAGAAGATATAAAATTATTCTGCAATAAAAAATTTAAGAACATTATTTTTGAATTTTGAGTATGAAGTAATGAATTTTGTTGTTCGTGGAACAGAGTTCCATATTTTTGGACCAGCATATCCCAATTTTTTCCTAGCCAGACTGGTCCTCGTGTGGTGAAGTCTATAATTTTCTCTAGACGATGTTGGATAACGATGATGAGGTGAGTGAATGTCAATAAAGAATGAATTGATGTTATATCTTATATTATTGACATTAATAGATATAGCTTATAGTTCAATAATTGGTTTATTGGCAAAATATTGTACTTATGTATCATCTCAGTGTTAGAGAGTTGTGAGGTATGTTTAAGTTTTAGGAAGTTGAAAATTTTATTTTGAAGTGTTTGAAGTCTACTAATGTTATCTTTTGTAGTGAATCCCCATATTAAATGACAGTAGAAAACGTGAGAAAAGAAAAAAGAGTAACACATGTCAATGAGTTTGTTAATTGGGATAAAATAACTGATCCTACACATAATTCCTATATTTCTGCCAACAATAGAACAAAGATCGTTTATGTGATGATCCCATTTTAGGCTGGACTGTAGTGTAATACCTAAAAATTTAGTTTCATTGGGCAGTTGCACAGAGTCATTTCCGATATTTAAAGAACGTTGAGGGTTTTTTTTTTCAGAATTTGTAAACAGAAGGCATTTAGTTTTGTTAGTATTTAATGTAAGGTGGTTATTAGTAAAAAATGAGGTCACGTGTTTGATATCATTTTGAACTAGAGCAAAAAGTTCATTACAATCCTTATTTCGGTAAAAAAAAAAGTCTCGCGTCTTCAGCAAAACAGATAAGTTGCGATTGTATTGGAATAAAGAACGAATCGTTGATGTAAAAAATGAGTAACAAAGGTCCCAAAGTGGAGCCCTGAGGGACTCCACATAGAGGTCGCATGGTATTCGAACAACAATTATTAATCTTAATGTATTGTATTCTGTTGGTCAGATAGTTTCTAAGCAAATCATTTTGGTTACAACTAATTCCAGAATTAAAGAGCTTTTGTATTAGTTTATCATGATTTATTGTGTCAAATGCCTTGAACAAGTCAAAAAATACTTCCGTAACAGTCTCCTTTTGATCTAAAGATGTATAAATTAAGTCAGTAGCTGTCAAAAGAGCGTGTTCAGTTGATCTATTTTTCCTGAAGCCGAATTGATTATCATGAATTATATTGTTGGTCTCAAAAACTTTATGTAATCTATTATGTAGTAATTTCTCAAATATATTTATAAACACTGAGGGAATTGAAATAGGTTGATAGTTGGAAATATCAGATTTATGACTTTTTTGAATATTAGGATAATTTGAGAAGTTTTAAAATCTATTGAAATAGATTTGAAAAATTTCGAAGCAGTGATGTAATATTAATGTAATAAGTTTAAAGAACTTATTTATATCAAACAAGACTTCCATTTTCTTATTCAAGCGTCCCTTTAAGTGAGCTTTAAAAATATATTTTAAAATCGGCTGTCCACTTTCATATTACGCACTATCTGTTCTGTTCTTTAAAATTGAATCTAGTCAGCTATGGTAAAGGAATGAAGAAAAAGAAGAATATAGGTTTCACAAAATAAATATGGCGAAAGATATACCCTTTGTGATTCAGTAAACGCAATTTATTGACTCTTTACCTACAATGCGGGACATCCTTCAAAATGAATATCTTCCCAAACACAAAGATAGTTCCAAAAGTTTGTCAGATATTTCCCAAGCTTCGAAAGGAAATTTTTATGTCAAATTTAATAGTTTCGTGGTATACAATCCGCATGATGGCTATATATTGATTTGATTTGGTCATTTTGAAGAGGGGTCAACTCCATTTTTTTTCAAAATAACTTTTCGGTGGTTTCGTATCCCTATAACTTCCATACTTCGATTCCATGTGAGAACGGATCAAATCTATTTTTCTAAGGAATCAATATAAGGCCACTGACAGCGTTCATTTTGAAAAGGAATCGTCTTTGGGGAATGATCCCTTTTCACAATGAATGTTACCACCTTTCTTTAAATGGGAATTGCACAGTACTGTTAATGTTTACATCAGATTGAGTGGTTGAAAGAAACCCTTTGTTTATGTGCAAAGGATCGTTAGTTTAATTTTCTCCCACGTGTTGTCAGCTTGAAGAAATAATCATGGAAGAATTGCAGCAGCACCATCGATTTAAAATAATATTTATTCATGCTTTAAACGTTTAACTTGATTCGTTAACCCTTTAAAGTCCGCTCCTAGATCCCAATACATTTTTTAGTTTTTTTCATTCATTTCCATGTTCTAATTTTTCGACTTAGATATACAATCAAAAACATTTTTTTCAATGATCATCATCATTTTCCATCATGTTCCAGAAGTGGAACATTTGCCACTACTGATTATCCAAAGTGATCAAAATTTAAGAGTACATTTAAAACTCAATTTGCTAAAAAGCAGAACATATAATACAAACAAATATATATTTATACACGCATGCATATATATATATATATATATAAACATATACACATATGTATATA
>QLNU02014802.1:144695763-144709473 GCA_006491805.2 Dysdera silvatica
CAAATTTCACCCGTTTTCCGAGCCGTAAATTACATTAAATATATTGTATCTTTTGTGAATGCGATGCATATTTTTATGCATTTTTAAAATGAATATTTTAGTCTAAATCCATTTTTAAGGGTCTCTGAAATTCAAGACTCAATTAGTTATTCTTTCCTAATAATTTAAAGAAAAAACTCTCATTAATCAGCGTTAAAAATAATTTTTTTTTCATTGTGAACATTTAACTCGAATTTTAAACAGAAGGGCAACTATATTAAAATCTTGAATAAAGGTTCTTTTAATAACGTTTCAAATTCACTTCAAACTTCTATCAGTTAGGTCACTTGCATAAATTAAATCGCATTCTTTCACAGCCTATACACTCATAACCTTCTCCCTTAAGCCAAGAGTTCATTTTTCATTCATTCTTTTAATAAATCTTTAGCATTACAGCGATCTTTAACCCCATTCGGACCACCAGGTCCAGGGTTCTATTCCCTGGGTACGCACAAGCATTTTTTATTACAAATTTCACCAGCTTTTCAAGCCGTAAATTGCATTAAATACATCGTGCTTTTCTGAACGAGATGGATACTTTTTTATATTTTTAAGAGAAGGGTATTTTATTTTAAAATCCGTTTTTAAAGTTACCTGAAATTCACTACTTAATTACTTATTCTTCGCTAATAAGTTAGAAGAAACTAGCTTTTTCTCATTAGTCAACGTTAAAAAATAAAACATTGTGGACATTTAACTCGAATTTTAAACAGAAGGACAACTGTATTGAAATCTTGAAAAAATGGCTTTTTAATAATGTTTCAAATCTATTTTTCCCTCTATAAGGAATTCCACTTCAAACTTCTACCTGTTAGGTCACCTGTATGTATCTGTATCTGTCACCTGTATGCTTCTACCTGTTAGGTCACCTGTATAAATCGAAGTGCATTTTTATACAGCTTATACATCAGAAACGACCATCCTTAAACTAATAGTTCATTTCTCATTCATCTTTTCAAGAAATTTCTAGCATTGAACGAATTTTAACCCCATTCAGAACACCAGGTCCCGGGTGTTCGAATCCCCGTGTACGCACAAGCCACTATTTTTTTTATTTAATTTCATCCGCTTTCCAAACCGTAAATTACATTCAATGGAACTTATTTTTCTGAAAGCGATGCATATTTTTCACATTTTTTTAAAGAATATTTCACTTCAAATCCATTTTCAAAAGTAGATGAAATTCATGACATACAATTTTTCTGGAAATTCTAGGGGGCAGCCAGCATTCTGGAGGGGGCCGGTCCTCCCCGGCCCCCACCTAATTACGCCCATGATGACGTTACAAATTTTGAGTGACGTAGCAAACCAGTTAAAACATTTTCAACTTTAAAATATAATATTTGTCACTGAAATTAATGCTCTCGGTAAAATAAAAATACTCATGTCATCCTCGTCATTTACAGAAATCGCGATGTTTCTTTCCACCGCACAGTCGTCAACTTTACACCTCATAGTTTATCCATAGTCCAGCGCTCAGTAACAAGTGTGTGTCTTTTCCCTTTTTTTCGTATAAATTAATACTTTAACTATAGCAAAACAAACTGCACTTTTATTTCGAAATAAAATATTTTTATCAAATTAATAAAAATGTAGAATATGCTTGGAATAGAATATTTTTATTAAATTAACCTACAATACAGGGTATAATTTTTGACCACTATATCCCTTACCCCAAACATGCTAGCACTTAATACGGATCGATCAAAAATATTAATTATTTTACAGAGTTAATAAATATATGAAAGTTGATAAGTGTAACAAAGTTAATAAACTTAAACTCTAAAAAGAAAAAAACAAAAAATTTCAATAAATATAAGAAATAGTAACTAAAAGTTTCAAAAGGGAGAAGAAAATGAAAAATATCATAAACAAAAAGACATGGAATTATCTACAAAACCATTAACTAAATCATCGTCTGTTGTCTACATACATATATAAATTTGCATGCATGGTATGCCAATTTCAGTTTTAATTATTGATAACTTACTGACATAACGTAATTTATTCTTTATAATAAGAAAATAAGAATTGATGCTCTTGTTTTTACACTTTTTTCTCTAAATTGTTTTACGTAAAATTATATTTTGCAGGAAATGTATTCAAAAATAATTTTTTTATTACCTACTTTCACAAACTCACTAAAGAATTTATTAATATTTTTATATAAAAATCTAATAATTTTCATGTCAAATATGCAACCAACTTAATTTGGAAATCCAATTAAACATTCAATCCGTTTTATCTAGACCGAAAACCATTTTAAATGAATCGTCTTTCACTTGTATTAATAATAAATTGCATTAATAATTATTATACTTGCATTCGTGAAATTTCCATTTTAAATTTCTTTATTTTTAATTTAAAGGTCCAACCAATTTAAATAAATAAGTCCAGAAATTCTATCCATTAAATCAGTCTTTCTTAAGTACAAGAGCCAGTTATTTAGCATATTTACATTAACTGGCAAAATAAATCAATGCGATTAATAGGTAAGTAAAATAAGGGAATGTAAAATAAGTAAGTGAGTGTAGGAGTGGGTTAGAAACTAAACTTACAAAGTATTAACTAAAAGTGAACTTACGAGTTACTAAGTAACTATGTAAACTTACTAGTAACTATCTAAACTTACTAAGTAACTATCTAAACTTGCTAAGTAACTATCTAAACTTACTAAGTAACTACGTAAACTTACTAAGTAACTAAATAAACTTACTAAGTGACTAAGTAAACTTACTAAGTAACTGAGTAAACTTACTAAGTAACTCGTGAGTATATAAAATAAAATATTTTATTAATGTATCTGATACGTAAGTTAAATTATTACATCGAAGCCAGTCTTAACGGATTGGTCAACGACGCCGGGACCTCGGTCCATAAAGTGGCTCTAAATTGGTAAAATTTGTTCCTTATATATTGTGTTTGAGGGTATAGGTGCAGTTGAAAGAAAAATATTGTCTGCCTTAATCTCCCTACGAAAATAATAAGAATATACGCCGGTGGGATGTTGGGTTGACCAATCTGGCAATTCCATGCGAATAGCCATAATATTTTTCGAGATTTTAAATACGAAGAAAACATGTCTGGATAGCCCAGTTGGTTACGGCATTTTGCGTCGCACAGAGGGGGAGCCCCTTCGGCCTGGACTGTGTCTCTCTTTTTCTTCTCTATAAATACAGCTCTATCTTGAGCTTATAAGCATGGCTGCAGGAAAGATATTGTCTACCATACATTACATTTCTCTTGTTGCAAAATTTTGGTAATTTAAAAGTCGGTGCGAAAAAGGGCCCTAAAAAATAACCGAGCATGGTTCCACCCCCGAATCCGTAAGGTAGTCCTGTTCTTTGGAATGTTTAATTTAAGAAAAAGTTATGTCCAATAATTAGCTCATAAGCGGAGGACAATGGGAAAACAATGGCTTGTTACAAAACTCTTTAGATGGTAACATATTGCAGATACCATATTTTCCGCTCCTGTCGAATCCCATATTTACATTAGGTATCGTATTTTAGCCCTCCCTAGGTAACTTTAGCACCCCCTACATAACAAAAATCATGAATGAGTATTCTATAGTAACGATAGGATGAGGCTATAACTCCCACTCGATCTCAACCCTAGCTAAGCAAAAGATCATTATTTCCCATCACGCTATCACGTTACTAAAACAAAGATATCAATGGCAGAGCATTTATTTACATTAATAAAACAATAGGCATTAGTTTAATGGTAGCCCTATTTTTGGATAAACGTTTCCGTAAACATATACCAGTTCTTATCCAGTAACTAAGCAAATGGATAAACAAAGCAACGGAAATGAATTCGCGTAAAAATACTGAAAGCCAATGCAACAAGAAAACATGGGGAAAAGTTGTGCAAATACTTCCAAATACATACAGTGCTTTTGCGAGTGTGTTGAGTCACAAATTTTTACTTATCATCTGAAATTACCTATTAAGATACGTCAGTGGAAGGCAAAGAGTTATAGGCTATTGATTGTTTGTTTAGATGTTTTATGGCGCAAGAGCATCTGAGCTATACTGCGCCAAGAGTTATAGGCTAAAGCTCCTAGAAAAGAGAGCTGGCGCATAGCCGCCATTTTCTTACCATCGTATCACGTGATCCCATTCACTGCTGTGTTAAAGTTGAGTGATTTACAAGTGTGTAATTTTTAATAAAATAAGGTGAAATGGACGAGTGTTCCACTGGGAATTGTTCTAATCATTCGAGGAATAAACATAGAATGTTTGCAGCGTAAAGTTTGTTTTGATTATTTGCATTATAATTTTACATTAATCAAAAACTAAGTTACGGTTGCAAATTGTATTTATTGGCGACATCTTAAAAGTTGCGCCAATGTTTACATTCGTCGGATAATCGCGAAGTGTTCATTATTTTTATGCCAAAATAGCGATAGTTGCGTCAAAGTGGAAAACCTTTATCGCCAAGGTAAATGAAACCGGAAATATGAAGGAAAATGGCGGCTGATGGGCTAGCCTATAATTCTAGGGGCTCTACTATAGGCGAATGCTTCCAAGAACCAGAATCGATACGTTTTCAATAATATATTATGATTTTTATTTTGTGTTAAGGTAAAGGTTATACACTAAGATTAGGACTCAAACTAGGATCTTTTCTTTGGCACGTAACAGGTGGAAAAGAAGAAAAGTTGGCCGCACATTTTTACGTGACGCGAACTAACGATTTTGGAATTACAGTTCAGAATTACAGAGTATAATACTATAGTCTTTTGCCCTTAGATACGAAAATATGCACCATTTCCAAAAGTAATCATATATGCATTATAATTGTTAACCACATTTTCTTGATAGTAATAACTACTAAATGGCACCACGTAACTGTTCTTTAGAAAGTTAACAAGGCATGTATAGCGCAATCAGGAAGTATAGGTTAAGTTTATTTTAGAAAGTTTGACGGCAACCTGCATTCATTAGAAATGTTGGCTTTCAAGTGCAACAAGATTTTTATAAAAAATTAATTTATATGGTTACTCGGTTTTCTATGTGCGAGTTATCCGTTTTTGAAATTTCTTTTAAAAAGACACGTAAAAGGACAACACTACATTTTATGCAGGAAATCTGAAGACTACTGTCGAAAACGAATTCTTTCAATACCTTTCAAAAGTTTTTGGAAACAAATATTTAGTATACGTTAAATTATACTCGTACAAAAAATACCGATTTTCAGCTATATATATATGCTCGGGAGGGAGGAAATGATTGATACCTGTAGCTTAGTTGGCAGAACACTTGACCGGCATTCAAGTGGTATTGGATTCGGGTCTCACCAGACATCGGAAAATCATTCTTTTCTTCATGAGTAATCAATTTAACCTCTATTGTTGCTACATCATCGGTTAATTTGAAAAAATTGAATAATTAATATTGAAAATTTAATAAAATATTTAGTAATTAGAAATTTTCAATGCAATAAATAGTAGTATAATTGTCATTCTTATTATTTACACGCATGTAGTATATTTTTTTGTAAAAATGGAAATATATTACTATATAACCTTTTAATAATACAGTATATGAATCTCTTCAAAATAAATTAATAATTTATTTTTATTACAGAATTATTAAGCGAAATCGCACTTCAATAAAGCAGCTTAAACATTTAAACGCAAAAGGAACACAGATCAACATACATAAATAATAAGAGTGCTTGTCTTATAACCTTTGTTGTCGATATACGAATATTGTATTTGTTATAAAACTTTCTTTTAATTGCCGTAAAACGCCAACTGTACAGTATAACCTTCTGACACCCCGCCAACATTCGTTCAGCTTCTACTAAAAGAAAAATTGTTGGCCAATGTAGAAAATATTTTACAAGGAATTATGGGTTAATAATAACAAAAAATACAATAATAACATAAAAACATTTTTTTAGCATCCCCATTACGTCTAAAGCTGTAAACAAAAGTCTTGAAAAAAGTTGAATTTCTCTTGGCCATCAGTTGAATTTCTCTTGGCCATCAGAAGGTTAAATTCTCCTCACTCGATTGTCTGGAGAAAGCTATTTGCGAAATGTTCGTGTTTCCCGATTTTTCGTACCAATCGCTTCATCGATTTTTCTTAGGGATTAGGGAATATATAATGCACTTATGTATATACAGTCTCACTTAATGCTTTTTGGCATTTTCAATGTTTTATTAGACTTTGTAACTTCCTGTCGATGTAATTTAATCCCCCTTATCAATTATCCGCTCGATTAATCGATGTTTAGAACCTCATCTTTTTTTTTATCGAATGGCTATTATATTTCCATCAATTTTCCGGGAACCTTTTTTCGTAGAATTCTGGGCTTTCCTGGATTTCTCTTGTGACTATAATTGGCTTTGAACGAGTATGCGTTTCTAATTACGTACGAGAAAGGACTATTTTCAAAAGCAATTATTTCCTTATGTTCCATGCAAGCACTATCCTGCTATTTTGAGAAAAACCATCTAAAATTAAAAGGCTATTTTGAGTACTGCTTATGGAGGAACTCCAATTCTTATAGTACTTTTTTAAAAATAGCAAGCTTCGTTCACCCGACAACATGGCTATATAATTGGAACCGTTTGTTTCGAATCTTGCGGGAATAAGAAAAAGATTCAAGATCAAGGGATTTCCATAAATAGAGGTGTCTATATACAGGTTTGAGTGAAGCCATTTTATTAATACGTTATAATAAGCATGGTTGTAAATACGACATTTTTATCATGCTTTAACAAAAAGAGACTCCTTGTTTTTTTTTGACTGGACAACTTTCTGAAGGTTAGCAATAGCTGCGAATTCATCCTAATTATTACTTTCCTAAGACTCGAGTAATGTTCTTATCCTTTCAATGAGATCTTCGTTTATTTTATGATAACTTTAGGTCAACCTGCCTTTCCCTTCATTTAATCATCGTCATCGTGGAAAACTTTTCTTACGTTGTCTATAATCTCTGCATCTATCAACATTCCGCGTGTTGCTAGGGAATCTTTCCCGTTCAAAAAGGCTTTGAAGAGAATGGCTGGATGAAATCATTCCTTGACGATTATCCACTCTTCCAAAGTTTCTTCATTGACTTCCGTCCGTCCGTCCGTCCGTCCGTCCGTCTTCATTGACTTCATTGACTGTCCGTGTCATGGACAGTACCAACTATCTTCCGTTGATCAATTTCAGACTAAAGTGACATTTCAGTAGTAGTTCGAGGTATAGAGGCTTCGACAAAATTACGCGAGATAATTATGGAAATACACATTGAATCTAGACTCAAAATCA
Source organism: Dysdera silvatica (assembly GCA_006491805.2). Classification (NCBI taxonomy): domain Eukaryota; kingdom Metazoa; phylum Arthropoda; class Arachnida; order Araneae; family Dysderidae; genus Dysdera; species Dysdera silvatica. The sequence goes on from QLNU02014802.1 coordinate 144,703,077, forward strand.
GAAAAATGCGCAAATTTCGAGATATATCGGTTTACGAGATGAAAATGTTCGAAGTAAACTAGTTCTACCGTATTTTCCCTTATATATCTAATAATTATAAAGTGGTTTGAATATATTGCTGCAATGGTTCTTCTTTGTTTCTAAAATTTTGTAGGGATAATATTGTCAAGAATTTTCCCCTGCATTTAATTTTCCCTCTTGAGGGAAAAAACGAAAATAAAATTTAAAAAAAATTACGGCGGAATATAATTTCCGCCATACTATGAGTTTGAACATAAAATAAAAAAAATTCACTTATACGTGTACATGTGGAAAAGAAACTGCTCGGATACTCTGGTTGAAATTACAGCCTTTGGCCGATGGGGCCTTATATTTTCAGTCCCAAAGTGTTTCGGATATTTTAGACTGTGCAAGACGTTATTTGATGAATTATTATACATAATGTTAATTATAACATTGTATATAATATATTAGTAACAACATTGGTTAATAATAACATTGCATATAAAAATTGCATGCCACAACAATAGATTTAATCTTAATTTTGGCACATTGCTCCCTGTACCTGAAAGTAAGGACCTTGCTGCTTTTGATTACGTTGTATTTTTAAATCCCAGTGTGCTCACGTACCATTTAATCCTCTGACTGCTGAATTTATTTTATCAAAGTCGCTTCAAAAATTGCATATATTTTTATTACATATTTCAAATCTATATGCATTTGAGAGTTAAAATATGCAGCACATTTTTGTAAACAAGATTTTTTTAATATAAATTTCGTGCATAAGAACAGGCTTTCATAAAAATCAATTTTAAGAGTAATCATATAAAGACCAAAAATTCTGAAAATAAATCTTGATTAAATTACGGTTTACTTTATAGAATACAAATATAAAGCATACATGAAATCATAAATAAATATTCTGGATAATAACGGGAGCGCTTGCAAAATCAGTTAGTGAACTCTATGCAAATACGAAAATTTAGGCGACAATAACGCCATTTGTTGACCAAACTACGACTAGAAGTCTAAATATTGTAGAAAATGCATTACCGACAGTTAAACGGTGGAGAAGCGGGATGCGCTTTTAAATAGATGGAATGTTTCCATACCCGCGGAAATCGCGGGATGGGCAAATCTTGTTACTTTCATGTTGCCCGTGGAAATCGCGGGATAAGCAGTCGGAGGGTTAAACAACGTATTGCATGCGCATCAAGGCAGTTCAAAACCTCGCGACTGATTCAGCACTTACGTGGGCATGCATTCCTCCAACACAGAGCTGTAAGCCCGCTTATTGCATCTGAAAGTTAACAAAGGGTGTATGAATTTCTGTCATTGGCAAACTAAATATTTACTATAACAATAGAAACTTCCTTGAGAAATTTTAAATAATATCTTGAATAAATTTGTTGTCACTTTTTTAATAAATATAACTTAATTTACAAACCACATTATGACGAACCAACACAATACAGAATAACATTATACTTATTCTAAATGATTTCTCCCTTTTTTCTTTCTTAATAACACAAAGGGGGTTCCATTAATATACTCCTTAATTCCAAATCGAACTACAGTTCATATATAATATAATCCTGTTGTTGATACTGAGCGTAAAGATCACAAAAAATTTGGTAACTCTGTATTCCTGGAAAAGAGGCTGTATTGATTTGCAAAGTGGATTGAAAAGTGCACGAGTCTGCTTTACAGCAGAAGGAGAAGGCACTAACAACCAAGGACTCTCCATAGTTGCAGAATCCGAAGAGGAGGAGCTCATTCGATAAGAAAGAGGATAGCTGGAATTTTACTTCAACCAGTATGCTGCAGCACACTTATATTCAGCAAAGAATCATTAAGTACGCCACATCAAGGAAGCTTGCAGGAGATTTAAAAAAAAACAGTAATCCCTCAACATAGTTATCCTAGAGGTCTATGGGCTATAGAATCCACCACCACCATGATCAACACATGGCACTCATTTTCGAATTTTCTTTTTCCTATGAGGGATAACCCTTCCACCCCACCTCAGCAACGTCAACAAAGTAAACAACTGAGGACTTCAGAAAATTGAAGTCTACGTTTTGGAGGCCAATAGAGAAAGCACTTCATAATCTACATTTTTTATAAATAGCATCTTTTCAACTAACTTAAAAAATATAATCTCTTCTTACAAAAAAAAAAGTTACACTCTGATCATTTGAGCACCAAGTTGAGGTTACCACGAGTTGTTGGAAAAGATCAAAGATCACTAGCTTAAAGAATATTAATCCCACGAATAAGACAACAGTTTATAGTGTTGCTTACTGAGACACATTGTAGGTGTGCATAATTAAAACCCCCGCCCATGACGATACAACTGTCTCCTAAATGTGAAAACCATGACCATTGATCTATAATCTCATCAGAAATTAATTCACTCGCTAAGGAAAAGTATTTTTATTTTAAATGTCCGGCAAAGATTTACCACTGCAATCCCTTTTTCAAAGAGTCAAATTAGAAACGAGGCGAGACACGCGCTGTATTATTCGATTAGGATAGACACCAGTGTCTTCTAACCGACGCTTACTCCTCGAGAGAAAGGTCACCTACCAACGCTAATTCGTCTCACTGCTGCTAATTTTAGAAATGAAATGCAATTAGTCCGATTACAACCCGCTTAAGTTTTTTCAAGCAGGAGTAAAAAGAGAAAACAGCATTTTAAATCAAAATTAATGCGTCTCACTGTGCTGTCACTTCATTAGTGTTGCGAACATTAACGAAAGATTTTGTGTTAATTTAAAGAATCAAGATTTCATAAACGGTGTTATTAAGTATTGCTAATTGGGAAAATCTAAACATCTAAATGGAGGTGGGGGGAGTTGAATGCTTTCTATAGTTGGGGTTTGTATTTAACCACTGCCTCAGTGATAGCTCTTCCGTCGTGAAGGATCAGATGGAGCTCTATGTCGCAGGAGAGCAGCAATTCGAGAATTATGATTGAGGTTCGATCTTTTAAAAATGATCGTATCATCTGGCACTAAAGAGAAATATGTGTCTCGTTATCTGATGTGGGAAGAGTTGCCCTTTCCTTGCTTTTCCTCTGCCACTGCTACGGTGTTGTGTTATTGCTATGTTTTCATGTGATTTTCGAACTTACATATACGTATTTACACTTGGACAAATTTCAACTGCAATTTTCAGGGATTATACGAAATAAGAAAATATATATATATGTTTGTCTGTCTTCCTCTTCCAGAACAAATATAAAATAATATATATCCCGCACTTGTGATATACTTGTGCGCTGTGTGGTTTCCCAGTTGCAGTGTTGTCTCACGTTTATATTTATACGTTAATTTTCGAATTCACATATAGTATATAAAGTATATTTGTTTATGTAACGTGCATACGTTTATATGATGACGATCTAATATGATTTGAAACAATCGAATTTAATTCTAATTATCTAGTATCAATATAACCACTTCGTGTGGATGATTAAAATTATATAAAGCAACTATGGTTCCCTTAAAGCAGGGTTGTCCAACCTTTTTAAGCAACGGGCGCCACAACGAATTTTCACGGATCTCGAAGGCCAGTGGTTTAAAAAAAAAATAACACACTTAAAAGCCTTCTTTTAGAATTTTTTCCAGTTATTAGTTTGTTCACTTACGATATAGAAATGGGTCGCCCATTATGTCCCCATGGTTTTTCTTTATTTCTGAAAAAAAAATCTAAATTTTATTTTGCGGAGGGCCGGATTAACATCGTTTGCGGGCCGTATGTTGGACAACCCTGCCTTAAAGTAAAGTGTATCAGAAGCAGGGAAGAGCTGTGGTGTTCTTTCTCCCAGGACAAAAATTTGCATACTTAAAACCTAGAGATTTTGCGATTAGACATATAAACAAATATCCTATCCCAAGTTCTCAGCATCTGGCACCCAGACAACTTCTCAGAAGGCAAGGGGCGGACAGCACAAAGATTTGTAATGAGTACATTTCGGTATCAGCTTAAGGAATGGGTCAAATTCGATACCGTGTTTAAGCAACACTCAGAGGACTGAAGAAGCTTAAAACTTTGCATCACCTATCCCTTCTTTCTGCAAATTCTATAAATACACCTTCAAATTGAACAACTCGGGAGATACATCAATTTCATGGAACACTGGCATCAGTTTAATCAGAATCTTATACGCATGCTCGTGCACTTCGTTTCGTCGAAGGACCATGAGTCCTTTATTTCCAAGACCAGGCCCTTATACTCTTTAAATACAAAATCAGGTATTCCTTTTAAGGAATCAGGTACATCTTTCAAGGAATAGGATATGCGGTGAGTGCTGCGTAACTCGCCCCCGCAGTTAAGGTATCGCGATAACTCTCTTTTGTTCACCCTCTGTTAATTTGGCATGTGTTTGTAACTCAGTTTGCATCGAGGCAAAGCATCCGACATAACAAATGATGATTACTGCTGAGAGGAAATTACATTTTCACATCTTGTGTGACGAGTGTAAAGTTAGCCGAAACGATTACCAAACAGCTTGAAACGCAATCTTGGAATTCAAGGCGCTTTAAATAGAATTCAAGCGAACTTCATTTTCATTTTCGGAATGCTAAAATCGGCTTTTAAAGTGATTTTTGAACGTTATTTTACCGCAGTTTAAAAGATTATTCCTGCAAGGTCCATTCTTTAAAAATGTCACTAGAATCCACTTCTTTCTACCTATCTTCAATCCAGGATTTGGTTACCTAGGTGACAAAGGTACGGATCCCCTGTAAATCCATTTTTACGGTAAATCCCTGAGTGAAAAAGACATAAAGCTAGGAAAGTAAATCAGCTTGTTTGAAGCAAACGCAAAACAATCATCCTCAAAATCAGGAAAACTACGCCACTTATATAATCGATAACTTGTGTTTATTGATTAATTTTTTAAGGATTGACTCTAATATACAGTTACGTTAAGCTAAGAAATTAGTTAAGTCAAAGGTTTCTTCTCGGTGAGTTGTAAAGTTTTGAAGATCGTTGGAGTGAGGTATCAAGAATGCATTATGTACATTTGCACATTGCAGCATGCGTAAAATTGTAATTCATTTCAAATCATTTGAGGGACTAGGGACTCTACGGACCTGTATGACTCTACGCCTATCGTTAAGCCAATAAATTTATCTACGCAAGTTAAGTCAGAATTTTATCTGGAAATGTTAAGCATATCAGCTTAAAATAGACGTCAGATGGCGTCATGCTTCAATGCATGCAATGGCCTTTGTTAACAAGACGCTGAGTACAAACAAGCTGACGTATGAATGTTTGCAAATAGATTGTAACCTAGAAATCACATAAAACCTTTGTTTTTCTTTTCATAAAATTATCAATTATATAATATTAAGTTAAAAATAAGCCCATGGTTTTGAAACTATCTACGATTTTTACCTAAACGTGATATGTTTCCAACCAATCTTTAATTTATACACAGTTAGATTTTCGCAAATTTGCATTTTTATAATTTTTCATAGTTGCAGGTAGGACTTCAATTTTTCAACTTATTTGGGACCCAGCCTTTCTCTGGTAAATTAAAAATGCATCAATTTGGATGGCCAATACCACCTATAGAACTAATTAAAAACACATACTTATATAACAAGTATCCATTTAACAAGAAAGGAATATTGTTGTTTTAAAAATGAGTACAGTTTCCTGTTTTTTGCGATGAAATTATTTATTTCAAGCGTCTCATGAAAGTTAAAAATAATTTATTTTTTTTTGACGCCGTTTAAATTGTTCTGGTTTTTCATCTCAATCACTCTGCCGCTTTAACAGAATTGATTCTGTTCGATCACTTTTTATTTTCCCATTCCATCTATGAAGGCCTGTAGACAAGCCGGAAGGAGCGTGGCCCCACTTGCCCCAAGCTTATGCCTCAGTTACCCCATCGATATATATATATATGCAAACATTAACATTTTCTTCATAGGCAATTAGGAATATTCCAATAGGCCCACGCCTATAGGCATAAGAGCTTCATAGGTAAATAAAATTCTTCCTCTCGCCCCCAATTCTTCCTCCATAAAATTTAAAATACAAACTTTGATATATATTAATATTACAGTATTTGCAATTGTAATAAATTAAAAAAAAGCTATCAGAGGACATCAAATTTATTTGGGTTCATTGGGTCTAATATCTAAATTCACTACCGCTTCTGGCAATGATACTCGTATTTGCTTTCCCGTGTGCCCTGTGTCCTACATGCCCTTTGCATTGCCCCATTGCCCTATGCCCTATGCCCCGAACGCCCTTTGCTTTGCTCCAGTTGCCCCTTCATCTTGGCTACGGCCTGCATCCATGCTAAGCACGGACAGAAAAAAAAAAAGGTTGCTAAGGAAATGGACTTCAAATAACAGAGATTTTCGGATAAAAGGGG
>QLNU02014802.1:144709573-144727203 GCA_006491805.2 Dysdera silvatica
TGTCTAACTATAGTGAATAAGAGGACTTTCAAATATTACGTAAGCACCTTTGGGACGGAGATTGTTGTTGTGCTTATTTTCCTATATTAATTTTTGCTTACCGGGAGGAGGATTAAAATGGCCAAAATATTGCTTACGTAATACTTGAAACCTCCCTGATTAAGCAAAATGGAGGCAAGAGAGATAAGATATTTACCTTATTCACTCCCAGTAACACCAGAGTTTCAGTGGTTCGATTCCATCATGTAAGATCAAAGATCATAACATGTAATATCGAACATCAATTGGAAAATGAGATTTCCGTTAGAAAGTCTACATGGGTGGGCTTTCACTTTTGGGTTTCAGCATTAAAAGTTTCTTTTTTTTCCCTCCCCAGAAGTATGTAACCTCCTGGAGAAACGGCAAACTGAAGATGGTTTGCAAACTACCATAAGATCTCTCATCCACCACCGACAAACACTAAAGTCCACGAGCAGTGCTTTAGTTCACACTACTTACTTTGTCCTTACTCATCTTACAAAAGGGATACCAGGGGATTAGTTGCGAATTCATGTTATTATTAGACCTTGCTGTAGTATTTGACAAGAGTCGACCCATATGTGTGGCCTATTCAATTACCACTCACTATCAAACTATTCTCTTATATTACTCTGACCATTATCATCATTATTGAAAGCTCATATATTCAGAAGCCATTGGGAAGAAATGATCTTCATAAATAGAGAAACAATATATATAAATTATAATAGTCCTTACAAATAGAGAGAAATATTCTTAATAAATAGAGAAAACCTTTTTAATTTAACAAATAATAACTTATAAATATTTAACTTATTATTAATACTAATTCTTATAAATAATGTTTTCGCTAATAAATCTAGCATTTAAACTATTAATGTTAGATGCTAAATCTTGCAATTCTATTTCTGGTAAACGATGGAGGGATGAGAGGGCTTTGTTACTAAAACCCTTATAACCAGGGCTTGAATCGAGCTGGAGCACACTGGAGCCGGGACTTCTTCATTTTTGGCGATTATTTAAATATTAGCCGGAGCCCCTACAGGGTCATGAATTGCCAAAAAAGGTCATGAATGTCATGAAAAAGTAATAAATTTGAGATTAAGGTCAAGCATTTTGTTGTCCAGAAAAATGGACATAAACAATTGATATGATTTATCGATTCTTTTGCAGCCATTCGATTTTTTAATCGATTTATCATAATATTAGGGCTCCTGCACTTTTTTTTTGTTAGAAATTAAGCCCTGCTTATAACGGCTTTATATTTGATATTGAAAATGAAACGATATGTTTTTACGATTACTTTTCCCTATTTTTATCTTTCTATTTATTCTCTTTATTTTCTTCCTCTTCTCTCCTTTTTCATCTTGTTTTTAATAATATATCACTATCCAATTAAAACGCGGCGCTTTAAATTTAATAAGCATATATAAACCCAAAATATATGAGTATATAGTTATTATCAAAAGCATAGTTTAACTCTTACTCCCCACTTCCAACTTTTACAAGGAGTTATTTATCAAAATGTTGTTGCATGCAGAAGCAAACATCCTATCGTGACTGTATGTATACATCATTATACACATACGTTCGCACACACCACTGCAATTTAAATGAAAGTACATCCTTTTCCTTATCCGATAGGATATGACATTATTCACCTCAAATTTCGTTTATTTACGTGTATTTTTTTCTGGTTCTCGTGCTTTCTTCGATTTGGAGGTTGGCAACCAATGTGGCTACAATTTCCCATCTTGGAAACACTCGTGGATAACTTTTTCTGCACTTCGTCCTCTCTATCAAAGTGTTTAAATCATCCATCCATTCTCTCCCTTTCTTTTTCCCTATCTCTTTCCCGTAATGTTTCTTTCTATTGTTGAATGGTGTATTTTGTCACTTCTCACGCTGTGTACGTACACAGTAATGTATATTTTAAATTCTTTAGTTCAGAGATACATACTCTTCTCTCTCCCTCTCCTTCTCTTTATTAACTGCTCCTTCTTTAATTGGCCGTCACTTTAATCAGTCCCCCTCAGTCCACTCAGTTGAAACCTCAAAAAGCGATGATTGCTAAGATACAAACCAAAATAACTGTTTTCTAATAAAGGCCTTCTATCATGTGCCCACTTAATGCCCGGTTATGTACCTGTATTCAAAATTTAATCCGGTGTTAGTTTTCTCTTATTTGATGTTTTTTACTTTCGTTGTTGTTGTTGTTCGAAACCGGTGCTATAACATTTTGTTGCTGCATGCCATTTCTGGTAAGTAATGATTATATCATTTTAAAATCAATTAATTTAGAAGTTTTAATTATAATTCCTAAATTTCACCACTCTTTTTCTACGAACAGCTCGACTTTTGAATGAACCGTCCAAATCGCTAACCGACCATGGTCCCTGTCCCCATGATGTCCGGTTAAGAAAGGTTATACTACATCGGTAATTGGTTTTCCTTGCATTTAAGGTACTAAATTAGACCTAGGTTGTGTGTGAGCCCTTAAGCATTTTTCCAATATATTCGTTTACGTTATCCTCCTTTCGTTTAAATAAACAACGGTGTACAATTTTTCAAAGGTTCGAAATATCGATATATCTTTAAACAGCAGATTGTCATCGATCAATAGCTATTTTTTCAATCGATGTATATGGGTTTTTTTTTGCAATTTTTGTTCATTTGGTCCATGTTCATTAATTATCGATGACGTTATACTACTTTCCACATCGACAGCGTGATTTTTTTGTTCTCAGTACCAAATTATAAATAAACCTTTTATTGGTTTTAATGATTATTTGTTAATTAATTTTGAGCTAAGCCAATATAAACTTAAACTGTAACTAGCATACACACGTAAAGAACATATAGCACACGTATCAAAGGCGTAATAATTTAAAAATCACCAGGGGGGGGGCTAAGGTCATTTAAAAAAATTGCGCTATTCGGCGTTTAAGAAAAAATATACCTCGATAACAAATGAGAGAGGTTTGATATAACTTTGATACAACCCTCTTTTACGCCGATATAAACAACATATAACACACATCAACGTCAATAACATATAGCAGGGGTTCTTTAACTTTCCTAGACCGCGGACCCCCTTCAGAGATCAGTCGCCCTCGTGGATCCGCAAGAACTAACTCAAAGTTTAAAGCCTGGAAGTTGCATTATACATATTTATTTCTAGCGTTTCATCAGTGATTTTCAGCATTTAAGGAATGAATTTTCATTCCCACATAATTTATTCTTAGCATTAAAATGTAAATACTCTCGTCTTAATATTTTTCCGAACCTTTGTGGAATACTGAGAGGGTGTTGCGAACCCCTTCATAGGACTCCCACGGTTAAAGAACCTCTGACATATAGCATTAAACTGAGAGAACAAATATTCATCCGAAATGTCGAAAATATCTTCGCATTTTTTTTAGTTGAGAAATACTTCTTTCTAGTCCTCTACTTCTTTACAAGAAATGTTTGCCTGTTTTCAGTTGTTTTATTTGTCCCAGCATTTGTTCTTGATTGTCTCTTTTTTAACTTCGAAATGCGAGTGAGACCTAGTGAGACTAGCAGATAACACACTTAGGCCTGCGCAGAAAGCCCATAAGGTGGGGGGGGTTACAGTGCTATAACTCCATGTATTCATATGCATGTATACAATTTCATTGCAATGGGGAGGGGGTCATAACACCAATTAACCCTCCCTGCGTACACCAGTATAAAACCTGCAATTTTGAAACAGAAAAGCATACTTTAAAAGAAAATCATTTGTTTTATTCAATGTTTGAAACTGACAGCACTGGAAGATTTGACAAGAAATATGATGCTTTAAGATTTACATGTAGATTCAATATCTTTCTTGGCCTGAAAATACGGCGGTGAAAAAATGTTCAGTTTCCATAGAGACCAAACAAAAATAAAAACTTCTACTCAATCCTTGAGCCTCTGTGGTATTAATATTATTTTTTTCAAGTGTGTGAAATATAGATTCACACTGCCTATTCGACACGCAGATATCCCAAGCCACGAACCACTGACTACACGTCTAGTCAAAATATTCATTTGGTCTGCTTGTATTTAACAGAGAACAAACAGCGTACACCCAAATACCAAATGATGGATAAGATGATAATTTTGAGGTAGTAGTGGGAGTTTGTAATTAACACGATTCATTCAATTACTAAATACTACTTTATTTTTTAAGGTAAGGACATCAATAATTATGTTGCTTCATCTAGTTCTTACGTATCAACGATCTGACATCACATAGCCAATGATTTCTTCATCGTATATCCTTATTTTTTTACTGTTTTTATCAGTCGAGAAAGTGTCACATAACTTTTTATTGTCAATTCTTTCTAATTTTCTCTTATGATCATTTCTTTATCTTTTTCCTACTTAGATCTTCGTTTCTTATCGTTCTGAGAAATATTTTATGGAATAAATTGTCGCCTTAACACTTTTCGAATTATATTTAATTAGCACTTATTTTTTACATATTCAGTGAGCAAAAACGATGAATATATAAACGATAAATATGTAAAAACGATAACTGAACCAAAAATTCGCTGACATTTACTCGAAAAATTAGCATATTCGTTAAATATACGAGACCATTTATATATATGCATAAGGAATCCTAAATACTCCACGTGCATATGCGATGTAAAAATATGAATCTATCTGGCTTGTAGGAGCACAATTATGGCTTAAATAGCATAAGTATCTAAAAATTTGAGATACTTAAATTTAAAAAGACAAGGATAACAATTTCAGAAGAATCTTCGATGAAGTTAAAAAATCTATACCTTGACAAAATTGCTTATAGTGGCAAAGCACGTAAAAATTTACTTAAAACTGCGCAGAATGTTTAGACCCAAAAGGTTAAACTCGGGTCGATGAGTTCTAGACTCAAACGTTAATTTGCCGAATGGCAGAAGAGGCCATTAGGAAAGGTCAAAGAAAAATGCCGAGTTCAACCAGCGCCTTTTAACCCTCACAACTGAAACTTTTACAACTCGGTTACTCACTTAAACCATTCACCTTGACGGACCCTCTTAAAAATACCCTTGCTATAAACGTTTTGTCAAAAAGAGACAGTTTGAAGACGAAATATGTTACTATCGCTTTGAATTCGCGTGCCGGAAACGTTTCTCTAGAGGGAACTCTCCGTGGTTATTAAGTTTTGTTCAAGATATCGTCTGTCTTCTCTTAAATTCAGCGAATGGTAGATAGGACTTGAGGCAGTTGAGGATCCAATTTTTGTTTTTTTTTGCTGTGGGAGTTCTTTCTATCGAAGGGTACTAAAGTCCTAACAAAATACCTTTTCAACTAGTGCGAATTACACTTTTTTTGGGGAGAAGTAGCAGATTGGGGAGGAAAGGAAATTGAGAAGGGTGGCCACCGAAGGCGGCATTGTAATCCCAGGTTATTTGGGGGAGGAAAAAATCCTGCAAGTCCTCCCACCCAATCCGACAGTGGTCTATGAATAGGAGCCCGCCCATATCCTGGGGGGGGATCTTATGACCCGCTCCTCCCCGAAACTAAAATTTTAATAGGACTTTAAAAGTACGTACATGTGTTTATTTGTCAAATTTGTAAAAAGGGGAGAAAAATCTTAATCTTGAATAACTATCAAAATTCTGACCACAAGGTTTCATTTTGTTCACCACTAATTTGAGAACGTTTTAAATATATATATATATATATATATATAAATATAATAATTTGAAGAGGAATATTATAAAAAAATTATTTTTATTGGCAAAACTATAAACAAAAATGCACAATTATGTCTGAAAACAAAATTGGTATTTTCTCATTTACTTTTTATCATGTATTTATAATTCTTCTTTGTGTCAAAGGTGACTCATGTTTATTCAACATTATTTTGTAAAAATTTTTGAACTCCCAAAATTACATCCTAGCTACGGCTTTGGATAGGAGTCTTAATTTTTATAATCTGCTTATACTAAACACCTACCGTGGTTAAAGCAAAAGCAGTAAAATTACATATTGTGGGGATGTGGGATGTTACGCACGTTGTCTTCTTCTGCTCTGAGATTTATCGAGATGTTAATAAATTTGTGGCTCATTGATAAAAACTTCAAGACCTACATAATTCCGTTCCGTTTATTTGTGGATAAAAAAACGGAAACAATCCTGTATTTATTTTATATAAATCGAACACTACGCAGATTAAATCAAACAACAATGTCAATCAATCAACGTTTATTGGCGTAGTGATACCAACGCCGATGGTATGGCGTGATTAGATGGTGAAACGTTCGAAAGAAAATAAATATTTCTGCCTTCGGTGGGACCTGAACCCACGACCTTCCACTTGCCGGGCGGAGGCTCTACCCACTGAGCTACGAAGGACAATATATAATCTCTTTACGAACGTATATATATTGTTGCCAGTTATTTCGCAGAATGGTGTAGTACATAGACTACTATTTAAACCAAATTGCAAAGAGACTGGTATTAAATTGATCGAAATGCACGTTGCAGCATATGCTCGTAGTGCAGTTCGCAGCTAAGTGGGTAGAGCCTCCGCCCGGCAAGTGGAAGGTCGTGGGTTCAGGTCCCACCGAACGCAGAAATATTTATTTTCTTTCAAACGTTTCACCATCTAATCACGCCATAACATCGGCGCTGGTATCACTACGCCAATAAACGTTGATTGATTGACATCGTTTGATTTGAATCCTGGGTTTGTTTTCCTGAGCGACTGAGGTTTGGATTCCATAGAAAATTGCAGGCAACCTGACCTTAGCTATTTTTACACCACAAAACACATTTTACCAACCTACCTACCTCCCTACCTACCTATCTACCTACCTGCCTGCCTTCTCGTCCACCCACCCCCTCCATCCATCTATTAACTGTGAAATGCTTCAAAAGAAATTCATTTACAATGATTGCATTTTTTCTTTACTAAATTAATTGTTCTAAGACTTAGAACAACACATGTTGTAAGTTACATTCATTCCCAAAATCAAATTTACAAATTTTAAACATGTAGTTTTATTAGTTTAGCGAATTTCTAACCAGCGCTTGGTTCAACTCATTGTGAATCCCTTGTGAATTCCACGACGAAAAGCCTTCCATTGTATCAAAAAATAATCTAATTCTTTTCTCTGAAATTTTCTATTTCTAGTCGTTTAACTTTCAATTGCATTCCCTGGACCTTTGCAACATAAAAACGTCTAGAACATGATATGATTAAATGGAAATAATACGATGAAATGAGAAAAACAACGTAAAGTGGGTAAACATGTGCTTTTTTTAAAAACATGAGCCAGGCTTTCGGCTGTTCAGTGGGACAGCTGTCATCAGATGCAGAATATGAATAATATCGAATGCAAGTATTTCAAAAATAAAATAAACAATCGCAATCGTGCTGGGATTGAAATCAGTATGTTGTTGTAAAACACTAAAAGACCATTGTATGGTAGCAAAATGGTTTCGAAAATAGAAGAATAAAGTGTACAGTCCGTAACAGATAGTGTAAAATAAAATAATGCTGTTGTTGAAGTCAGGGCACATTTTTAAACAAATATTGCCAAGCACTGCTAATGTAGACGAGTTGTTCCGCATTACGGGTAACGGAACGTTGGCTAAAGATCCTAGGGCTTTATTTTACTTCTCCATGATTAAATGATTATAATTTAATGATTAAATGGTCATAATTTAATGATTAAATGAATATAATCGTGGACGGTGAATAGATATGGTTGAACGAAGGTACGTGTAATTAAATGATAAATAAATATAATTAAAAAATAATTTAATAATTAAGGCAAATCCTATATTTTTCTATGTGTTTCACCAACGTTTATAATTAGAATAATGAAATAATTGTATATATTGTTATTGTCCTAGGGCTTAAGAAAATCACGTGGCATATAATAACTGTAGACTCTGTCCGTTATTATTACCCAAATCTCGGCCCCCATGGTGAAGCCCTCTACAGCTTTGAGCGGCCTGTTTGCCTGCTTGAAGAGAAATCTTCAAGTGCATTTAGTCTTCGAAAAATCAAAATGGAAAACTAGACGAGGACGTTGGCAAGCCCAAATTTTCTGTACTCGGGAGTCCCGGCACCCTGAAGACGTCTTCAACTGCTGAAGTAGTTGATCAACAAGTTCTATCACCTAAGATTAAGCCCCACTATTGTCAAAACAAAATGTTCTATTTGTAGGTCAATTTCCAATTTTCTTTTACCAGGTTGATCTACTTACAAATGAACCAACGTTTCTTCTTGTTTTTCTACTTTTTGATTGCGCAATTTTTGAAAATAAAGATTTGTGAAAAATTACTTTTGAACTATTTGACTCTCTCTCTCTCTCTCTTTATATACACGAATAAAAAAGACTTATTTCTTACAAAGAGACATAATAGTAATTTATCATAGTCAGTACCGTAATGCAGCTAAGAAATAAGGCGTTTTTATGCCGTGTCGAAAACCCGGGTTAGAAACCCGCTGCTGTTGAACTCTTGCCATTTTATCTTTTAAGGTGCGTTCCTAGTTTGATTCCTAGTTGAAAGGCTCAGAACCCACGTAAAATTGTAGATTATGTTGCATTATGGTGTTAATTGTCCTTGTGTCGTAAAATATAGTCCGATACACCAATTAACTGTTAGGTTAAGATCTCTATAACTATTCTCTATTCCTGTTTAACAAATGTTGCTTCCTTCTATGTTATTCTAATTTGTATCTCATTTCTTCTACTTGTTTTATTTGAGACCCTCTTCTGGATTTTTAATGGTTTCTGAACATCCAATTGGTACTTTTGGTACATTCAATTGACCATTTTAGATCAATCGTGTTTATAATATATTCGACTTATTGAAGGTTTAATACTCCGATTATGATACAGTTTACTCTTAGCTTTTTGTATCAAATATTCCTTTATCCTTATCTCTTTTGTCAACGTGTTTTTGGGGAGGTTAGCAGAAGCAGTGGCACTATTTCCCTTGTAACTTACACCTAGTATTCATTTCTATTCCACTTTTGTACCCAATATTCATTTCTATTCTACTTGTTCCCAATATTCATTTCTATTCCATTTTTGTACCCAATAGTCATTTCTATTCTACTTGTACCCAATATTACTTTCTATTCTACTTGTACCCAATATTCCTTTCTATTCTACTTGTACCCAATATTCATTTCTATTCTACTTGTATCCAATATTACTTTCTATTCTATTTGCACCCAATATTACTTTCTATTCTACTTGTACTCAATATCTGTTACCTTAATGTTTCGGGACAAAATATTGGCGTAACAAAACCTCTGCCACTCTTGCGCTATAAAAACTAGACAGTGTGTCAAAATAGTCATACTGAAACAAGGAACAGAAATTTTCCTGTCTACTATGGAGAAAAAACTGTTATTACAGACTCTTTAGACTGTCTGTTTTATTTTCGATAATTTGTTAACCACCCCCTACAAATAACAGTAAGTGAGAGAGAGAGAAAGGGAATAAATTGGACTTGTTGCACAAGGTGTTCAAAAAACTTTTAGCACTAATGCATTGTTTAAATAGTTCATTTAGAATTTCTCCTGGTCTAAGTACTAATTGACGTTTGGGCTCTTTCAGACCTTAACGAAGTATTGATTGCACACTGCAAATCGTCTGGGAACTTTACAATTGTAAATACAACCGTACTTAATAATTACTGATTTCTTAAAATTATTTTTTTTCACTTCGTGGAGTGAGTAGGTGAGTAACGTAGGAAAACTGTTTAACCTCTGCAGCATGTGGTAGAAATCAGGGCTGTGTTTAGGGTGTGGAAAACAGGACAGTTGCCCCAGGTTAAATATTTAAAATGGCATCAAATACGATAACGCAAGGGTGTATTATACAATAATTTTTTTTTTCCAAGGGTGTATTGTAGTCCAAAATTGGCACCCATGTGTTAGAATTCAAAACACAGTATCGATAATTTAAAATAACAAGTGTTAAAAATTAAAATTCTATGGCAGGAAGGAATGCAATGCTTCATCGTTTCTTCAACTATAAAAACTTCTTGGCACGGTCCCGGTTAAAAAACTCTCAATCATAAAACTTTTTTTTATAGAGTTCAAGAAAGAAAGGGAGTATGCAAAGAGGGGGAAAGGTGGCGGCCAAAGGCGGTTCTGTAATTCCAGATTATAAAGTTCAATATAAACCTGATTGACACACTGTAGCCAATACGGTGTTAGATTTGCAAGAAAATTCTTTTAGGTCTTTGTTATTTCCTTCTCTTCATCACGCAGAATACATGAGATGATATTGATAATGTGAATAACGAATTAAGCAGTAAAAACAGGGGCGCCAATTTGAAGAAAATATTTAGAGGGTGCCGAATGATTGAACCCGGATGTATAGACGAGTGGGTCAATCAGAGACAAAGAAAATATAAACAAAAACAATTAATATATTTTATATCTTGTATCTTTCACACCTTCGAATATATTTTATTTTTTTTTTTTAAATTACTTATTGTACATCAATTTGGGGCCCGGGCCCCGAAATTAATATGAAATTTCGGTGGGTAAAATTTCGGTCGCAAAATTACTAAACTACGTTTTATGTATATGACTAATCAAATAAAACATATTTATTATATTTATATTAAATATTATGATATTATATGAAATATAAATTAAATAAATATGTATATATTACATATATATACATATTTATTTATTGCACATAATTTAATTAAAATAAATTTTGCTTCCCCCATTTCATTTTATCTAACTTAGATAATTAGACTTGCAATAGAACTATTATGATTATATATGCTCTAACAAACAATTTTTTTTTTCTACTTGATATGTAATACTTAGCGGCAATTTTCTCTTGCTGCATGTTCTGCAATCAGTGTTTAGAGCTCTATAAGGAAGCTGGATTTTTTTTATCTTCGTTGAATGATAAGGGGGTAAAAACGGTGCAATTATTGCAAATACTGTTGAAATTTTCATACCTACGTGACTAAAAGGATTTCTACTTTACGATAGAGTCGAGGACAGAAATTAAACTCTGATAAAACGGCGTGAAATTGTCGCTTGAAACGTGCAAGTTCTTGAAATAGGAAGGCCAGGGCTTAGATGATAACGGTCCCATCTCGACACAAAATACTGTTAACAATGAACTTACGACAAAATACGTAAACATGTGATTGAAGTTATATAATAACGTCATGACTTGCGTCACAAGATTACTGGAATAAACCTATGATTAGAAAAAAAGACGCTTTTTTTAATTTGTATTATGTTCTTCTCCACAGTTTCTCAATTTCCTGTTTACAATTATTATTTTTTAAACAATATTAAATATAAATGTGATAAGAAAATATACTAATTAAAATATAAAAAATTAAAATATTATAAATTATTAAACAGTTTAAAGCACTATAAACTACTAAAAATATGAAAACAATATAAAATATGAAAATATTACCCATTATACTACAATACTAAAATAATGAAAAGATACTCGAAATATTAACAAATACTGAATTAAATATTAACAAATATTGAATAAAATATTAACAAATACTGAATAAAATATTAACAAATACTGAATAAAATATTAACAAATACTGAATAAAATATTAACAAATACTGAATAAAATATTAACAAATACTGAATTAAATATTAACAAATATTGAATAAAATATTAACAAATACTGAATAAAATATTAACAAATACTGAATAAAATATTAACAAATACTGAATAAAATATTAACAAATACTGAATAAAATATTAACAAATACTGAATAAAATATTAACAAATACTGAAATAATAACAAATATTAAAAGTACTAAAATATTATAAAGTACACTTTGATAAAAATATTCTAATTTGAACCCAAAAAATCGCAAATGGACAGAAATTAATCCCATCACGCCCTCCCTTATTTAAGGAGGGGAATCTCTTCCTCTGATAATGCGGATGAATGTTTTTTTAAGCTCACGTAACGAAGTCATGGTAAGTTGAAGATGAAACAGTGCTTATCAGTTTCTGTGGCATTCTTGTTTTATGGCATCTCTGAAAGAGAAAGGGGAAATTCAGTGCAACAGAATAAATTTGATTGCTTGCAGTCGCGTAAAAGTGCTACCGTGTATATAAACAGTTAACCCGTAAAAGCTTAGAACACCCAAACCGGAGACCTGGCCACCACAGTTCCAAAAATCAACTGCATCATGATTTCATCGGATTTATCAGAGATAGCGATTCCTTCAAAAAATCTGGCTGCTATCGTAAGTGAGTTTATTTATACTAATGATTAATCATCATAATTATTGATGAATTTGTGATAAGGTAAACAAGAAATAGTCATATGTCGCTTCATCTGGAATTGGAGTTACTGCCTAATGAAGTGTTTCTCAAACTTTGGTCACTCGCGGACTATTTTATCATTCTTTTATTTATCGCGGTCCAGCGGGGTGATTTCTCCTCCCCCATTAAAAAAGTATATTGCCTAAAATTAAGGTTGCCAACTATGGTTAATAATATTAAGCCCTACTTATCCACCGCCATACTAATCCAACCAACGCCTCTGCCTTGTCCAAGGAAAGACATAACCGAAGTAACCCTCGATATGTTTTATTTATTGGCAGACTTATGTACGTATATAAGAGTTCTGGCAGTAGAGATTTATCCCTCCCTTGCAATATAATTTGTAGTCAATTTTAACTCCTTTGGTGGTAAATTTTAAGCTTTTTTAGTTGTACTTTTTACTTTAAAAAAAGCACTAGCTTTTGGCAGAAAATCTCTAAAATCTTGGAAATTGTTCTTAGAATATGGGTTGGTTGTCAAACCCACCTGAAACAAAATAATTTTTAGAGTAATGCTATTTGATAAGGAGAGTATAAGTTACGATCTTATTTTGTCAAATTTACAATGAAAATGACATCATTAAATTAGTTAAATAATAATAAGCAATGTAGACAGCAAGGGTGTATTTAGAGGATTCAAATCTTTCACGAAACGCCGTAAAGTAACGTTTATAACAAGTAATATTTATGAGAAATTCTTTAATCTCACCAAAACCTAAATTTTTGCTACGATGGGAATTTCTAGCTCATTTTATTTTTGAAATTTGGTGATGATCCTACGGACCGCTTAATAAGCAACCGCGGACCACACTTTGAGAAACACTGGCCGTAGAATTTCCTGGGCTTAATTATTATTCTTTTTTTCTCGTTTTACTTCTTGGTT
Organism: Dysdera silvatica; assembly: GCA_006491805.2. Lineage (NCBI taxonomy): Eukaryota > Metazoa > Arthropoda > Arachnida > Araneae > Dysderidae > Dysdera > Dysdera silvatica. The sequence goes on from QLNU02014802.1 coordinate 144,722,806, forward strand.
CGTCTCTGTTTCCTTTGACAATATTACCGACTAATCAATAATATTTTAATAAATAAATTAGGCCTATTAATATTACATTGGATATAACCTTATTGAAGATAGTTGCATTTTGCAACTAGTCTTCCCTTTTTTACTTAATAAATGGTGATTTTGAATATATGTATATAATCACGCTCGTATAGTGACACCAGCAGGAGCGGATACAGACTTTCATTTTGAGGGGTTCAAGGACAGAATTTGCCATGGTCTTGGAATAACACCCTTCATTTATCATAAAAGTTGGAATTTTTTACAGTAAAACAATATATTTTCGGGGTGAGTCATGACCACAGTGACCTCCCCTTGTATCCGCCATTGGCTACCACATTTAAGTAGCTTCAAGCACTGTCAGCTCCCAAGTGGATGATGTAACCACTCATCTGAGTTCATAGGCACGGAGTTACGTGGAACCATGGGACCCTATAGTCCTGCCCCCAATAGTTTAAAATAAATTGCAATGTATAAATATATATCATGTTTGCCTCCCCTCTATTAGTTTTCAAAAACCTTTGTTGGTATTGGGGGTAAAATAAAGGTCTTGCTATGGGTATGCAGCAAGAACACAGAAATTTGACTCAAAAGAATTCATTCTCTGAAATGAATGAGAATAATAACTCTTTCTTTCAAAAGGATGGTTATTCCCATTCATTAAAGGAAATGCTTTCTGTGTACTCTCGTCACCATTCTTTTATAACAAAAATTTTGCATTTCAAGAACTTCTCACAATCCACCACAGAACTATATCAATGTCGCCAATATCAACAGTATCGCCAAAATGCGTAACGGATACTATGTTACATAATAACATCAATAAAATTAAAGTTCAGCACGGTTTTCTGTGACAATTAATTTACCAATGATGATTAATCAGTAAACCAATGATGATTAATCAGTGAACCAATGATAATATTGTGCTTCTCGCGGTCAGCACAATTATCATGGATATTCACAATAATGAAGGTGGCTAGCGACTGGTCATAAATGGTTCAACGCTAGATTCTCAACGGGCAATTGTTGTGTACTCCGACTTCTCACTCGCTGCAGAAACTATCCATTAAGATTGGGTGTGCTGAATCAATCGTACTCAATTGCCAACCACCGACTTCCGTGGTAAGTGTGTAGACGCTACGAATAACAATAATTTGGAATATGTGATCCAAAGTACTCCAATTTGTCATGCAAAACGTGGATGCTAAGATTTAATTTCGTTGATTGCTTCGTCCAGCAAATCTCCACTTAAACAAGCTTGAAACCTAAATTTGCATTGTAACCAGGACTTTTCCGAAGAAAATTATTGAGAGTATGCAGTGCTGTCTTAATTAAAGAGTATTGTAATTGCGGGGTAACTCTGGACTTGGTGACCTCACAGCGCCGAGCTGACTGGCATTTGACTGGTCGTCTATCGTCTATCCAAGCCCAAGGTGGCAGTTGCCACTTTCATCAGTTTTTCATTCCTCTCCTGCTCCCACGCAGGATATTATTTTGAGGCTTGGTGGATTCAGGGGTTTTTCCTCATTTGTTTCCATTCAAGTTTGTAAATGACTAGAAAAAAAAAGAAAAAAGCCGAACTTTGTTGGAAGTTGCCCAAAAACCAGCAAATACAAAAACTTTTTTGAGGCATTGAGAATTGCGGCGCGTACTCCGTATTTTTCAAAATTTCTTGAGAGTACGCGGTGCACAGAGCGCTTATCCCTTGGGGACGGGGACAGCCCTGATTGTAACCCACGTTTCTACTACATCTCTGAGAACCTGCTATTTCAATTTTTTGTGGAGGATTAAGAATTGCGTAATATGTAGAGTTTTATATCGTCATTGTATTCATATGCAATTTTGCAAACTTAAAGCACCCTTTAATAGTCTTCAACAATATATTAGACACTCCGTTAATCATGCATATTATTAATACGTACAGCAGTTATTCCACTGTGATTTTCATCAATAGAATTAGATGAGTTGCTTATTTGTTCTCTGGTAACAAATTGAACCCCATCACCAAGGCTACTAAAAACAGGCAAAAACCACTTTAATTTCTTCCTTCCAAAAACTTGGATAAAGTTGGCTTTCACTCCTAAGTCAAAACTATCTCTGTCTTGGCGATTTCTGAATATGGGAGGGCGGAAAGACTCGAATGTGGTTCTGTTCTTTGAAATTAGGTAACAGTGGAAAGTCAAAAGCGTCGCCAAACTCAAAATAAACATAATTGAAACAAAGAATATACCAAGGATATAAGTATTTCCTGTGCCACGAAGTTGATTGGTCCATACTCCTATGGAATACTGTAAAGTAGTGGCAAACAGGAAGGAACAATAAATGAGGGAATATCCAAGAACCAAGATGAAGAACTTGTAATTTGTGAAAGATATACATTGGTTCATCCAAGGACAATGGTGGTCCATTTTCAAGACACATAATCCACATACAGCGCAGTGATGAGCTCTGTCTGGTTTAATATGGTGGCATTTGCCACAGTACCTGATGCCTCTGAACATGGTACAGCAAGTAACAGGCAGATTTGCTGCAAGAATTTCCAAATGCGTTTTCAAGTTGTCTTCCCAAAGTCCTCGTTCCATTTTTACAGCTTCATCTGCAGGAATTTTAAACTGGTGTGGTACTTTCAGAACCTTTGTGTACACGGTTTGCCAGTAGCTCCACATCACCATTACAAGCAGCATATGGTAGATGACTAAATAAACCATTCTCTTCATGGTGATTTCAATAACCGAAAAGCAGATCTGTACAACATAAGCGTAATAGGAAAGGGCGATGAAGGTCAGAATAAGACCCACAGGAATCCATTTTATCACGCGAACACAAAGCGAATGGTTGTCCACATTCATGAATGTTGACCCCATTGTAAAGCTCGTCAATAATCCTAATCTATGTTTTATTTAAATAGCACATAATAGCGCTCATGCGCGTTGAACGTATTCGAAAACAAATTATTGTTAATTATCGCTGCTGCCATTTTTATTTCGCATATAATTTATATTTAATGTTATTGGAACAAAATACGCCCATTTGTTTTGTTTTTTCCTTAGCAATGATACAAAAGCAAAATGGGAATGAAATGGTTTTATTTTAGAGGATCTGGATTTCGTGGTAATAACTAATGTATTTATATACAATCTAAAAATTCTTTTTAGGGTCATTCCGTGTCAAATACAATTTTAGTAAAAAATTTACCTCACCATCTCAGATTTTCATGAAATTTATCACATCTATACTGTTCATATAGACTTGTAAAGATGCCAAATTTTATTGAGATTGATCAACTCATTTTGAAATTACAGATATTTAAAGTTTTCAAAAATCGACCAAAAAAAGCATGAAGGGCAATTTTTTGAATTGACGTGAAAGCTCTCCTAAATAAGATATACTGCTGGAATAGGCGTCATTTTACAGCATTTATCCTACCCTTTCCTACGATATATAACACTATATGGGTTAAGACAAAAAATATTTAGTCAAATTTAAAATTAAATATTAAATTTTTAATTTCTCAAAAAACACATTTTTAAAAATTTTCAAATTAATACCAAGAATATCTGGTATAGGTGTAAACCACCTGGCAAAATATAAATATGGGACGGTAATGGGTTCAGTGTTATAATTTAAGACTGAAGCTCAATTTGTCAGTAACACATGTTATTCATATGAAAAATTCAAGTATACTAAGATATGCATTTGGAAATTTTTTACTTTAAACATGACTATGACTCATATGATTACCCAAACGACCACTTTCCTTCACACATTACAGCTATGTAGCGGGTTACATTTTTTAATTGAAGTTGATCAAGAGATTTCGACACTTGCATTTCCAAAAAATGTGAAGCCTGTGAAAAACTTTTCACTAATATTTTTGATGCGGTGTTGGAGATGAATGCATGGTACCGCTGTGTTCCTTTAATAGTCACTTCTTGATCAAAGTGGTTCTTCAAGAACAATTCTGATTCAGCATAGTCTTCTTAAGCTGAGTATGCAAAGTTTACAATGATAATGTTCTCCACTGCCCACTTAAAAAGTTGTGCTGGGGGAAGTATTCGATTTTCGTACTGGCATGAGCTGGCAATCTCTTTATAGAACCCCTTACTCCATCGCAAGTGCTGTGGCCGAAAAATGGCACTCTGCTTTAAGTTTGAAGTCTTCCTCGTGAAAGTATAGGTCTAAAAGTTTTTTATTTTTGTATTAGGCAGCAGAACCATCTGAAAAGTAAAAAAAAAAACTTTTGGTGAATTTTTGGAATTTTGCTGTCAGAAAATTTAAGAGTTTCTTTTGAAATGTGTAAACAGCAGCCGTATTATATTCTAAACAATCCGGAATGATTACGTAACTAATATGTTCAACTTCGGTCCCCCC
>QLNU02014802.1:144734558-144758474 GCA_006491805.2 Dysdera silvatica
AAAAAAAAATCGCTCTACATCATAATAAAACAAAGAAACGTTTTTTGTGCGTAGAAAGAAATTTAGTAGTTAAAAATAGCTAAAAAAACCACGATGCATTTCGAGCCAAGCAACGTGATAGTCTTTCTCTTTTTTTAGCTATTAAATTGCTTTATACGCGCAAAAAAACGTCGTTTCTTTGCTTTATTTAATCCAGAGCGTGGTCTACAATTTATTTATTTTCTTAAATATATTCTATAAATCATACTTGTCATCTTTCAAAAATGTGCATCAATAAAATTATGCACCGAGCTGAGCTATGTCGCCTCCAGTAAAGCCAAAGAATTAGAATACCATTTATTCACTAATATTTTGGAAAATAAAAGCAGAAATATTAAAAGCTTTCAATTTTAATAAATCAATTTATTTAAAAATTGCTACGATCTTATCAGCCACCTACCCAGAAAAACGTGTATCAGCTGCCACTTATCTAAGCGAAATTGTCATAGCAATGAGAAATAAATGGAAGATTTGTTTGTTGGTATATTGGCCATTATAATAAAATACAGCCAATAAAAACAACAGTTATTGACGAAAAGGATGCAAACAGATTGATATGGATTGATTGGCAGATTATGGATTGATTAACAGATTGATATTGATTGAATATGGCGTTACGGCCGAATTTAAAAATTTGAAGTAGACATATCGTCAGACAAGTTTTAAAAAATATGGCCGGGTGATTGTAAATCATAAACATTTTTCTTTTTCCAGTTAAGGAAACCAGAAATAATTTAGAAATTAAGAAAACTAGAAATAATAAAAATTCTAAAATAAATGCACCACTTTCACGTTGCAACGACATACATCGTATCATACCAACACCAAATAGAAACTGACACATGGGAGAGAATGAACGTGTTAGGTATCGCCGTTTTACCACAAAATTTATAAACTTCGAAATATGGGTCTTCAATTGAGGCACTTACATGTTGTACCTAAATACTAGTATGTACTATATGTATCTAAAAGTATTGACTTACAAAAATTCAGAAAAATAAGAACGTGGGATCAAAAAATGTCGGCTTTAAAACTGGGAATGGCACAAACCCAACGCCTCGACGAAAAACAAAATTATGTATATATTTTTTTTAATTATCATTAAATACATCTAAAAAACATCACGATCGATTGCTTCCAGAAATGTTTTTGTAAACATGTGAATACCACCGCTTATTTGTTTAACCACCCAATTTCCGATTAGGCGTCAATTGCAACGTTGAAAAAAAAAAAAAGAAGCGTAAAAAACGGACCAACTGGGAGATCTGATAATACCACGGAGTAAATCCCCGATAATTGACATGCTGAAACGAATATTGGAAATTTTTTAAGTCAAGGCAATGCTTATAAACTCTATTACGCGATAGCCCGGTGTGTATGAAAAACATTTTATAACAATAGAAGTAAGAAGCTTGGACAGTCATCTTCATTTGCTATTTTACCAGTGTTTAACCTTTTGTATGTAAATGCAACCAGGGTTTCCCCCCTCATTATGGAGGAAAAATCCCCTGACTTTTCCAGGTTTTTACCTTACTCTTAGAACAAATTCTATGATTGATCGTAAACAAAACTTTCAATTCAACTTCAATTTCAAGGAAAATAGCATCATATTTGCACGAACTTTAGCTTTTTCAGAACAAGTTAGGAAGAATTTGTAATAAGAAACAATGTTACAAGCATAAGTAAAGTAGAAAAGGTTTGATTCGATGTGCATTTCAGGCATTGACCACCTTTCGTCAGGAATACAAGGAAAAAAAATATTAGAAAATGGAAGATGTTATTACGTGACTGTTGTGTTACCAGTTGTTGAAGAAACGTACGTCGAATCAAACTTTTTCTACTTTACCTATGTTTGTAACATCGTTTCTTATTATAAATCTTATCTGCGTAATACTATATCAAGTTATTTTGCATAGGTTAGGAAGGTTCTCCCGCACCTGGGCAGCTAAACTTAGGGAAGGTCGCACACTATTTATATTATTTCGTCTTTGGATCAAAGTCAATATCAAAGGGGTCTTTGTTTTATTTTATGGAAATAAAAATTATAAAAAAAAACCACTTCCTTTATATCATAATTATTTAAAACTATATATAGATAAAGTAGACACTACATATAAATTTCTTACCATAATATTAAATTAATAAAGATGGCGATATTATTTTTGCACACGGACAGCCACCAATCCAAGAACGGTCCCGGGTGCTAGAGAAAATATGAGGATGAAAACCCAGTTTTTCTGCACATACACAAATGCATTACCACTACGCCACAATGGAACAAATGATATAAAAATAACAAATCACAATTTTCTTTAAAAAAAATTTATTACATACGAAGAATTCACCGTCAATTTAAGCTTTTATTTGTCGCTTAAATTCCTTATGTACAAGCACTCAAAATGACAACAATTTTGTGGGCACAGAACATCCAAATAAAAAGCATCAACAAATCGTATAAATAGATACTAATAAAATGGAACAACGCGACTGGTGAATGCCCCCTGAAAGCAGAGATCATGGTTAGAAAATAGGGTGATCGTGAAACTAGAAAATGAAAGTTAAACAGCCAATTAGGGCAGGGAGCAGCAAAGAATTGTGAAAAGCAATAAATAGAACAAATATATGATTTGTAGAGGTGCTGTAGTAAATATTAGACTAAAAAACATGGTTTTCTGAATATATATATATAGTACAATATTTTCATGATAATGGAAGAAAACAGCACAATTTCGTTTATTTCATTTTAAAACCCAACTTTTTCATAATCCACGGTTCACAATTCTATCATATTCTCGTGAGTAAGAAAAAACGAATTTCCATACAATAATTTCATTCCTTCTAAAATTAATCATCGTGCTAACTATTATACAGAAATTTATCCTGATGTTTTTACAAATAAAACTTAGCTTTTCACTAATTAAATTTTGAGTAGTTCATTCAATGTACAAATGCATTAATGGTACTTTATGATATATATTTCAAATAATTTTAAGAAAATGTCAAAAGGTTCGATACCTTTACAATAACTAACCATAAAAATTGTAATTCACTATCCTACTGATTCAATGCACCCCTGCCAACACGTGTGCCTTCAAAAGCACATGAAGTTATCAAAGAATTGAATCTAGTCGGGTGAAGAATTCAAGGACTATAGTTCCAACTATTGTATCACCTTCAAGTCATGGACCCACGTTCAATTGCTGAAATTCAAGAAATCCACTGAATTAAGAGTTTCTGGGGAGAGGATAATGTAAAACTTCCATCACTTTATTTTAAGGAATAAGAGCAGCTACGGTCATGTTATGTCAAACACTGTGTAATTTCTTTTAAAACCTTAAGCTGCAGAGTTATTCAAACAACTTTTCAATTTGTTAAAGACAACTATTCTCAAACTGAGTGTCCCACCACTATTGAATCATCTATTTCTTGTCCAAGTATTTTTATACTTAATATCGGGTTGTTATATTAAATATTGGTATCAATGTAGTACAGCATAGCTTTTGATGTTGGATAGGTATATCGATGCCTTTCAGGAAGATGCTACTTTTCTTTGTCAGAAGCAATTGGAACAAACTCCACATATAAACACAGTTTTACCATTTTATGTTATTGTCTTTTATGTGGTAGTAGCAATCCCGTTGGTAGAAAAAAAATTAAGCATAAAACAGAGGAGGTTTAATAGGGTCTTCCACACATTACTAAAGAAGGGTGTAAACTTATGGTCATTAACACCGTTGTTTGAGTGTTTGGGAACACATAAACACACATGAAAAGTTTTCCAAAAATTTAACTCCGAAGACATTAAGTTGACAAAAAAGATAGAAGGTTCCAAAACCTTTAAAGGTATGATTATTAAAGCACTCAAAATGAAAAAACATGCACTTAAAATGAAAAATATGCACCTTTTTTTCTTTTCACTTGAAAAATGAATGTCCTTCACTGTAAAACCGAAAATTTTATTAACTAGCTGAGTAGAAATATTTTGTGTTTTAGGTAGCATAAATTTTATTGCAGCATATGACAATATATATCTTAATATTCTGAACAACTGAGCTTTGTATTCTGTCATTCAATAGTATTTTTATAGCCGAAAAGGATCTTTCCAGATCCACTGATGATATTGAATAACATTTGTAAAATTTTGCTTTGTAACGGGAACTTACATAAGTAACTCTACGTCTTTGACAATGATAAAACTATTGATTTTTTTTTTTAGCTGAAAAATCTACTGCTTCATTTGGCACAGAACTATCTGCGATGTCCTTGTTCCATAAGAATAGAACCAACCACCCAAAATTCATTGTTTCTATGTAGAATAAACTTTAGCTTTCCTTTTATCTTTTCACAAATTGCTCCAGGAGTTTGATTAATTCCCCTTTCAACCCTGTTTACTTCTCCACCAGCTTTATTTAATGGAAGTTCTTGCATTTCGGCTAATTCTGTTCTGCTATTTGATAACTATGAATAATGCAATCATGTATAATTCCTTTCGAAGCTTCTTGTATAAATGAATATAAATATCTTAATATGTTGAGTTTACTGATTTGCAAACCGTGTGTACAGCTTCATCTCGTTTGGCGCAGCATGACCTATGTTGTCATTACGCTGTTAAAATCCAATCAACCTTTTGAAGCATACTGTCAGAAATGCCTCTTTAGCAGCAAAAGTACCTATGACAGTTTTTATATGTCAAAAACAAATTATGAAATTGACTGCAATATATGGAAGTCCTACTGCATATATGTATATACAGTGAAAATCGTTTATAACGACGCCGGTTATAACGACCAACCGCATATAACGATGGAAATTTTACAAGAAGTTTGGTTTGCTATTCTACTCCATACTAAATATATCGGTTATAACGACATCGTATATAACGACGAAACCTGCTATAACGACGGCGATTTTGTAGTCTACGTAGATTCTAAGTAGGGAAATTCGTATCGGATATAACGACGCGACTTGACAGTCATAAAGCAGAACCATGTGGGTTAGTTATTAAAATTTAAAGTTAGTTATCAAAATTTAAGCGTTATTCTAATCTTGTTTATTTACAAATGTAAGAGTAATTTTTATTACTGCTAAACCTGAATATTAAAGATAATGAACTTAAAAAGTGATTTATTAATTGAATATCACGAGGGTCATATTCTTAAAGGGCCCATTCTATTTTTTCAGTGTAGAGCCCACAAAACACTTTAACCGGCACTGTTCTGAAGTCATTAGTATAATAAAATACTATTTATTACATTTGTTTTCTACATTATATACTTTAGTAGTATTTTCTACAATTTTTTCAATTTAAAAATCTGAGGAAGTACTATGTACTTAGTATAGCTATAACATAATATAAATGGAAATTAAATTCATTATGATTAAGTATATGTTTATTTAATTTTGAAACCAAAAAGTTTAATACTTTTTACAGTTAACATAATATAAAAAACTCTAGAGTGATTTATTATAAGCTACTATGGTTTTAAAAATATATTATTTATAATGACTATTGGTTATAACGACTGAGTTGCACGGTCCCTTGGAGGTCGTTATCTCGTGTCCAAAATTAAGGTTATGAAAAAATGCAATTGTTTCACACAAAAATAATGTCCCTCGATCCCTTTGATTCTTAAATCTATGTATTTTATTCCATTCACATTTTCACATTTCATAATAAATATCTTGAAACGCTTGAGAACTAAAGTAATGCGCTACCTTCCTTCAATTGTGTTTTATCAGCAGCGTAGCATGGGTTGTCAGTGCCTGGGGGAAGTTAAGTACCATGCCAGTTTAAACCTGTCATAACTCCTCTCCACCAATCCAGTATTGGTTCCCCCCGCCCCCCCACCAAAGCGTGTGTAATTGTTATCGAATATGGGCATTTTATCAATTGAGAGAACTATTTGTAAAAAATCAAAATACTAATATGTTTATTGAATTTTTTATAACTACTATAGGCAATATTTTAATAAGGATATACTATGATCATCACTTCCAATTGGACACACACATACATCATAATTATCCAATGTTAGGTTCTGTCATACAGACAATAATAATTCTACACATTAATTTAAGTAAAGCAATGATATAATAAAAGTAATATTACTTACACTTAGTGCGCATAAGCGGAGAACTATTGGAATCGATCGCGTAATGACATCAGCCGTAAACCTTAGACTGGAAACCAAACACCATAATCCTTAGTCACCAAAACCTGTCGGCTAGAGCGTCTATTTTAAGATAATTTTTTAAGAACTTAACTTCGAAAAGACATTTTCAGAGAATGCGAGATCTTTCAAATTTAATTTTTTAAAACTTGAAATAAGAACCATCTTAGCAACACCACCAATTTAAATTGTTATTTGTATTTTCTTGTTGGTCGTTTCCAACTCTTCCCTTTCGTAATTGGTCATTTGGGATCTATGAAAGCCCTCATCAAGCTGTCAGTCAAATACTTAACATTAAGACAAATATACACCTTGGGGCAGTCGGATTCACTTCCATGAGAAATCTATATACCAATATTTAGCAGATAAGTGGTTACAGCTGATTAAATTCATCTACACAGAGTTTCACTTAATTGCATTTTCCAGTCAAACCGAAATTTACACAAGTATCTGGCTTTGTGTGTCCGAACAGCCCCTGGGCACCTCACTGAGTAGTTTTCAACCGTTTGAAGGTGTTGCTAATCCAACCCCATATCTCTCCATCCTTGACTACTGTCTAAAGTGGCCTGTAAAGCAAGCGTGGTGTTCTTTATCTTCTAAGTACAGGTAAGAAAGTGTCCATCTTGACCCCGCCAACCGTCATCCATCTGTTACAAATCTTTTATTATTCCTACTTTTTTTCCCTTTTGAAATTTTGCACCTAGGGCCTTCCCCCAATGGCCCCTACACCATGCTACACCACTGGTGCTATCTACTTCTCTACTTTAACTGATTATGAAATCGACTTTTGAATATCACCTGCTTGGCCAAATGGATAGAATTAAAAGTTAAAAATTACAAACTGAATGTATTTTCAAACTTAGATATATTTTGAAAATAAAAAATACAAAAAAATCTGTATTTTAGATACAAAAAAATACAAATTTCAAATACATGTATTTTCGATACTGCCCATTGCACAGCGCATATTATATAAAATGTACATGACTTTTGCTTCTTGTTCAAGAAGCTCGATAAATAAACGTGACTATTTGTATGGGTTTAAGCTCAGCAATAACATTATCAATCATAAAATTACCTTTCCAAAATTGGTTGGCTGGAATCACTGCAGTCTGTAATAGGATAAGGAACTACTCTATTAATGGTACTTAATAAGGATTGAATCAAGTGCACGATCTTATTTGTACAGCACAAGTTCACACAACAACGCACATACAGCGATGCTACGTGACATCATCGTATGAGCATGCAGCAGTTTTTCTCACACTGCAAATGCTCCATGAGGAAAGTAATTTGAAGATGGCATTCGTCAAATTAAGTCAAGTGGTCTGTTACAGCTTCGTCAATTATCCAGCTGCCACTTTTTTCTAAGCCTGTCTGTAACTCCTCTACTATCAGCATACAATTCAAAACTTATTCAAATAATCGTGTCTCAAACGATCATTCGGGGAAAGATAACTTTCGGTAATCAAAATCCTTTTTGAAAGAAAAACGACAAAGGAGGCTAAAATTCGGTTAAAACTATCGAACCTTTTTAACATTTCCTCTCAATCATTTCACCGGCATCAAATGAGGTAAAAAAAAAAAAAAACACCAGCAAGATTTTAGTCGGAAAAAAAAATGACATTAAAAGTACAGAAGGCAGGTTAAAAAAAACCAGCTGCCATTAATAAATCCGTTAAGGACGTTAAAAACGAAAAGAAATAAAATTCAAAATCATTTTTCAACCATATCGAAGTGAACAGCTGACCAATCACATAGTTATTTGTTTCAAATTAAAATCAACAATAATAATTTCCCACACAAATAAACAAATATATATATCAATAAATAACCTTGGTTTTCCATGCTTTCATAATCATATGTTGATCGTTCTTTTGCACAAGGATCATCATGTGCCAATATACCATGCATATAAACCAATAATATTCTATGTTAAAACTGTACGATATAGAAAATTTAAAACCCATGTTTGCAGTGTGGTGGAGTGAAGATATCCTGCCACGAAACACGGAAACAATCACTGAACAATGCGTAAAAATTAACGGATGTTGATGTAAGAGGCGAAACGAATAGAAGCGTCTGATAGGTGAGTGCATTTGCGTAACAGGACACAACAGTAATAATGCATGAGCCGTGATGAGAAGATGATCGGCGTCGAGCGTGCCGAAAACTATACATATCACGAGTCAAGTCAGATCGGTAGTTTCCCCGAGGGGTTATTGGTCAAATCCAGTTTCCTCCGGGGATATGTGGCATCACTTGTGGCCATGAATGTCGGGACAATATGGCGACTAGCAGCATATAGGGCAATGTTCCACAAGCCATTGGCACATTATTCTCAACTCTGGGACGGCGTGGTTCTCTTCCTCGTTCGCTTGCTGTAGCCTCCTTCGAGCAGATATGTGAGATCAACTCGTTGTTTACTCGGTGTGGCAGCAAGGAGCTTCAGCAGCACGTCATTCAGGCGACCTCTTTTCTTCTCTCGCTATATTAACAACAAAATAAAAATACTAATAAAATCCAGAAGGAGAGAAAACATTTGGTTGCATTTCAAGTCCCCTTTAAAAGGTAATTTAAAGACAACAGAATCCATAACTTAATGTGGTCTCCACAGAATAATAAGGCCAATGACTTATTATACCACAAGTCATTGTTTCAATAAAGTGACAATAGATATCCTGGCGTATCTGGTATCATAATCTCAAGAGCCAGTCCTCCAGTTCCCCTTCATTCCTTCTGGGTGGTGGTGACGGTACGTGCATGAACCTATTTCTACAATTCAAACCACAAATATTCGATTGGGTTCATGTCCGAACCCATGACATTAAATAAAACTCCTTCCCCATGTTCCTTATATGTGTCAACTACTCCTTAATAATTCTGGCAGCACGGCATGGCGCACTGTCCTGCTGGTAATGCACATTACCTCGATAGACCCTAATTCCGTTTCATTTACGAACCAGGAACATAAATACAGTAAGATTATAATTTTCAGGTAATGAATACATGCCCTAAAGGCAAGTCAAGAAAAAAGCCAATGATCAGTAGTCTTGACAAGTCCCGGCCACCTAAGTTATTGATGATGTGCAATTGTAGGGCCGCCGTGTGCAGGGGTGGCCCCGCACCAAGGCATCTGATCAGGAAGGGCGCTATTCCAAGACAATGAATAGGGATTTTTTTTTTTATACAATGTATTGAGGTAAATTATTACATGCATAAATAACTAAATCCATTGAAACAGTAAATGATAACAAATTTTTACACAATTTACGAAGTAAAACTTTGCGGCAAAAATTACACAACTTGAAATAAACTGTAAAACGATAAAAAATTAACAGTGAACAATGGATTAGTCACTTCACCTAGATACACTACAATTACACAAGTGGTATATAAGCTCAAGTTTGGGGTACAAGGGACCCCCCTTCCCCCACCTTCAAATTCTGCCAATGTGTTTTCTTAAATATGACGGAAAGATGAAGAATGTGCTGGGAGGAATTGTGATTACCTTATGGCCAATATTATAAGATAAAATAATGGGTTTTCTTATGAATACGTTTATTTTATTTAACTAACTTTTTTATTTTAGGGGACGGCTGTTTTACAAAATTTTTCAAATTTTCAAATTACGACAAAAATTGGAACACATTCTATTGGAGGAAAGTTTAATGGAATTCTATGACTAATAGATTGCATTTTTTTTTTATATATATAAAGTCGACTGCATTTTAAAATTCTGCATTTCTTGTACAATATGCACTAATACATTATTACACTTATGCCCACTTATAAATCCGGACCTGATGGTATATCAAAGGAAGTTTGAACATGTTACGAAAGGTTTTTCGAACATGTTCAGTGTATTTAGAATAATAATTGACACTAGATGGCAATGAAAGCAAAAGAGAACGAAAACTAAAAAAAATGAGTCATAGGTACCTATGTTGGGTTTTCCAAAGAGTGAAGTCATTTTTTAAAAAAATTACCCTATACACAACTATCGCAGAGAGATAAGGGTGGCTGGAGCCCTCAACTTTGAAAGTAATTAAAAGGAATTTCTGAAACTAAAATTAATAAAAAAAATTTACGATGCAAAATGTCCGAAAAACATCTTACCGACTATCAATGACATCAAAAAAAAATTATATTCTGGATACTCTTAGATATAAAGGATCTAATTAATGCATGTGATGGCTAAAGCTGGGGGAATAAACATGTAATAAAATAACTTAATATGTACCTAAGGGGTCCAATAATGTATTATATTGTGCTTGTTTCGTAATAGTTGAAAAAAAATTTTTTTGAGACGCTATATTTTTATGTATATATATGTGTGTGTGTGTGTGTGTATATATATATATATCTTGATATTATCTATTCATCTGAGTCCAATTCATCTTCTGTTGAGAGCCTTTGTACCAACTCCAAGACATGGTACAGGAGCTCTCAACTAGAAGTAAAGAAGTTGGACTCAAGATGAACCTACAAAAAACTAAGATCATGTTCAATAATTTCGTAGAGGAAACAAAAATACAAGTTGACAACATTGAGCTAGAAATTGCTGATTCATATATTTACCTTGGCCAGCTGATTTCAATGGATGGCAACATTATGAAAGAACTCAACAGACGTATTAAACTTGGCTGGAGTGCATTTGGAAGAAACAGTTTTATCCTGAAGGGGAAATTGCCTTTGTGTCTAAAAAGAAAGGTCTTCAACCAGTGTGTATTGCCAGTCCTCTCTTATGGATCAGAGACATGGAGTCTAACAGTTGGAGCAATACGAAAGTTACAGACAACGCAAAGGAGCATGGAGAGGTGCATGCTTGGAATAACTAGGAGAGATCGAAAAAGAAACACTTGGGTGAGAGAGCAAACTAGAGTAGAGGACATCATTGTTAAAGTAAAAGGGCTGAAATGGCGATGGGCTGGGCATATTGCAAGAAGAACTGATCAACGATGGACAACAGAAATTCTGAACTGGATTCCAAGAGACCACCGAAGACCTAGAAAACGTCCTCAAACTAGATGGGTGGATGAAATAAGAAAACAGGTTGGGGTGACGTGGAAGCGAATTGCTCAGGATAGACTTGTGTGGAAAGCATTTGGAGAGACCTTCATCCAGCAGTGGATAGATAATGGTTGAATATGATGATGATGATATATATGGTGTATTTGTATATTTAAAAAAAAATTCTTGACATTAATTTCATTATTTCAATTTGCAAATTCCATTTTAATTGGGTACTGAAATTGAACTTAGCCCACAGGCGCCCCTTACCCACATGGTGGCTCTGCACAACTGTATAAAAAGGAATCTTAATCTGGAAAATACAAATTCTTATATCAATAAATTTAATACTTACACTTTCAAGGCTTTCTTCCATACGTTGCTCCATGGTTTTGGACGACTTTAATGGAGCTTCTGCACACTCTTCTACCACAACTGGTTTGGCTTTATCGACAGATGAGGTGCTTGCTACGGAAGATTTCCTGCCAGTGTTCGGGACAACATGAGGCTAAGGAAAGTGACACAGACGTAAGAACATATTTCCCACAATATCCTCCATTATCACAGAAGGAAAGCTTCATCGAGTAACTGGGTTATTCAAAAATATAAGTCTATTTAGTTGTATTTTTGTGTCCATGAACTAAACGATTCGTTGTCCAAGGTAGAGTTGACAGCTTAATGTTATTTCTCGACCATAACCTGTATTTGGAAATGACCACAGTCGTTTAGAATCTAGCCTGGCCCAGTCAGCTACGAGTCACAACTATAGTCACTGGAACAAGGCTGGTATTTATCAGGCTACACCTAGCAGATGGAAGATTAGATCTCTAAATAATGTATAATCCCTACAGCATCACCTACCGTTTACCACCCCCATCCTAAAGGAGAATCACAGTTACATCTTATCCCCCGAAATCTTACCTAAGTTTTAAACTTATTAAGCCAACATAAAACTTTAATTGGCTTACGTTTTACAAGCGTGCATAGACAGTTAGGACCATGCTGCGCCGTGACATACAGTTTCCTACGAAATGGCATGCCCTCTCCGTTGCATAGGGACCTAAATCAATGGACTGCGGTAGGCAGAGAAAATGCCATATATCCTACCATGCCACCGAAATCAAACCCGGGCTAAGTATGACAGATGAGTGTGTTATTGTTATGTTACCAAAGGGCTATAAAACTTTAATGGAATGAAGACAGAAACAGTGTTTTGTCCGTAAGTATTTATAATATTGATAATAAGCATTTAATGGATTTAAAATCTAATACGAATTCATAGCATACCAAGAATGTTCTGCGAGGATTGAGCCTTTTCTCGTAATAGTCAAAAGCATAGCTTTTCGTACAAACTGGAAACCTAAGAATTTGAATAAGATTAAATATAAAAAACTACAGGAAAATAAGGAATTAAAAACTGCAAGCATACAATTATCAGCACAGTATTAATTAATAATAAAGATGTAAATTTAATTGACCACTTGAAAATAATTTAATAGTTACTCGCTTATATCTGGTCATTTGCAAAAATAAAATTATATACAGCAACAATACACATACATCATATGCACGTAAAAAATTATGTCTAAATTCTAATGTATATGCATTCACTACGAATAGTATGCATATCGATGGAAGTGATATGCATGCAAATAATAAGTGATATGTAGACAAATGCCAAGTGATGTGTATATTATAATTAAAAACAACATGCATATATGATTTCCCTGTGCATAAATAATAAATTCTTTCTGGGTAGGACCAATTTCAATGTCTTATTTGAAACTGAAAAACAACAACTCTACCCTTAATGAATTTGCTACTTCTGGATGGGGCAATTTTCATGTTTTAAAACTTTTCATATAACATCAGGGGGCTTATTTGATTTTTTAAATTATACAAATGTTCTAGACTTAAGGTTTTTAAGATGAAGTGGCGAATGCAGTCTTGTCCAACATGCCATGTTTCGGCTTCTGTGTTATTTGAGATATGTATACTGTATCGAGTCACATTGTGTATATATGTTTGCTGTATGTAATTTTATTGTTCATGTTCAATTTAACGTTTCCATGTGTGTTCGAGTGTTTCCCCTTATATCATGATTGTGATATTATTATGATATGCCATAATGCAATGTAGTTGCTCACCAAAAAATTTTTTTGCCAACCTTTGTAACGGGTCCAAGCCCATACAAATAAATAATATTCTTCTATATAACATCAAGGAAAAAACTTAAGTTTCTGAAAATTACGTTAAAAATTAGAAGCTCAAAGAAAGACAAAAAAGTTAAATCGACTGCTACTACGAATCTGGTATTTCTTAGTATATTCGAAAAATTTGTATGGGTCCTCCCTTTCTCTCACCAGGATTCCCACTCCCACTGGAGGAAAAAATTCCCTGGCTTTTCCCCTCTGACCTCTTTTCATCAGAATTCCCTCACTTTTCCAGAAAAACTCCCTCACAAATCACAAAACCTTTCAACTAAATTCTGGTTGCGGGGAAAGTGGCTTCACATTCGTGGGAGATTTATCTATTCAAAACAAAAGTTAAGAAAGTTTTCACTAACCTTTCGAGGTTTAGACCAACAAATATTGTTTTTCCCCCTGAATTTCAGGGAGGATTTCAAATTCCCTAACAATTCCCTGTCTCACGAAGTTATTGGTCACCTCATGACAGGGTATTAATTAATCGGTCATTTAGTCAAGACACTTCGTTGTATTTAGATGTATCAGTTAACTTTACAGAAATGGTGAAGTCCCCATCCCGTCTTTTTTAGGGGTGGGGGGGATTAAATTGTAAATAAAAATTCTTACTTTGTCTTTGAGATTTTGTAAAAGAAATGTGCAGATCTGTCAACTCTGTATTCACAGATGTACATATCTTCGTCCCTAAACCCTTTTGGTTTCCCTTTGCAATAGGTAGTTAGGTCCAGGACACAGCAATGTCCTATAACACTGTCCAATGGAATGGTCTCGTACAAAGGTATCCTGAATACCTAAAGGGTGCGGGAAAAATATATTAACAATATTCATATATTTTTTTTTTTTTCAAAATACTGTGTAAAAGTACTGTTACAATAACTTCACTTGATGTAACTTCACATCTTGATTTCTTTTTTGTTTTTTAAACTATAGCTGTCCAAACTCAAAACCGGACCTAAACATCATAAAGAAATATGAACTCCTAACACATTTGTAAAAGGTATATTGATACCATAACAGCAAGTTTTACACAACTTCCATCACTCGAAATTTTTGCATAAATCATGATTAAGTTTTTCCAAAGCTAAAGTAAGTGTCAACAGTGCCACAAAATAGCATACTTCGAAGTATTTCCAGTTCTTACTAAAACATGCAAGAACATCAATTATTATCAAAGGTGGTCCTTATATATTATCAGAGTTAGCCATTATTATCATCAAGTTAACCATTATCAAAATTAAATCATCAATTATCAAAATTAGTCATCAATTCTAATCAACTCTAATCATTATGAACTTAGCAGTCTTAAAACATACTTCATTATGGAAGAACTTTCTATTTGGTTCATGGTAAGTCTCTTCGGGTCTCAGGTAATGGTGACCAAATGCATACTTCACAGAACTGTGAGAACAAATCAACATGTATGTAATAACCATACTACATAATTAGACATATGACAATTGCTAATTTAATTATCTGCTATAATCGTTTTCACCACATTTGGAAAACCACACCATATAAATCAGTAATACTTTATCAAAAGAGTTGTCGTGCTTAATTTTGAAGGAAAAAAACTCGATTCTATATTTTTTAAACATTTATTATATCTTAGTAAAAAACACAATGGGCACAGCTTTTCAAAACTTGCAACATTCAAAAACTGTGCCCGTTGTGTTATTTTACCAAGCTTTGTGATATATTCAGCATAGTGGGTCGTTTTACTTCCATTTATTATCTTTATCTTTCTACGACCTTTTGCAATCTTATGAGCTTAACTTTCAAACACTCAAACAGCAACACCTCCATGGAAAAGAAGTACCAAATACATACATGCAATTATAAATTTCCATATATTAAAGTTACTCGATGTGTAGGAGGAACCAGCTTAACGCATGGAAATTACTACTTACTCAATAACTTGATATATAAGACTACTCAACAATGTGATAGGTGGAGCTTATTTCCCAATGTGAACGAATTTCTTAGCTTACAAAGAATTAGAACTTCAATTTTGTTTTATCACAATTGAATCTGTATTTTAGTTTTGGGTCAGTTACCACGTCCTCCCGACTGCGTGAGAGGTTTCCAAAAGATCTATATCCCTGTCACTCAGGGTAGGCAAACCCTAGACCCGGGGATCTCAAATTGGAATATGTGAACCCCTGGGGATATGCGAGAGAAAATTAAGGGGTACGCGAATGAGTTAGCAATTTGCCCCTTTTTATGATTTAAAGTTCGTAGCCCTTATGTCCCTTTCCCAAAATAAAAAGCGGCAAATTGCTTTTTAAATTCGTTCCCTCTTACCTCACATATAGTCTTTTGCTATTCCCATCGACTTACCGTTGCCAACAAGGGTTTTCAACAATATGCATGATCGAAACCAAATGGCTTGCAAAACTGTTAACTGAAAATGGTATGTGTGTGCGTCCCTCTAAAACAGCTCCCAGAATTGATTTACTTATTGAAAAGAGTTGAGCTTATCCATCTATCTCACTTAATGTGTAACTATGTTGTGACTAAAATTATAAAGAAATATTACTTGTCTGTTATCTATTCTATGGAATCCATGCTTTTTTTGTTATATTCTTCCTAGGGGGTATGCCAACACAATCTGATAGGACGAAAGGATACACAGGAGAAAAGTTTCGGAGACAGACACCCCCCCCCGCACCCCTACCTTAAATGACAGAACAGTAGAAAAGTTATGAATACTCTCTACAGCACCGTTGAAAGTCAAACCCCGAGTTTCGGCATAGTGGTGGTGAACCATGTTACCTGTACAACAGCGTAAAGTCAACTGTAATCAAAACCGTATAAAGTCACAAAATTTATACATTACACTAAAACCTTTCTAATTTAAACTAAATCCAAGGTCAGTCGAGAGTAACAAAATGTTCTATTCAACTTCTCATACATT
Organism: Dysdera silvatica; assembly: GCA_006491805.2. NCBI lineage: Eukaryota > Metazoa > Arthropoda > Arachnida > Araneae > Dysderidae > Dysdera > Dysdera silvatica. The sequence goes on from QLNU02014802.1 coordinate 144,750,899, forward strand.
CACGCTTTTTAACACGCCTGATGCCATATTGTCACAAAACTTATTCTTGTCTGTCTGTCTGTTTGTGGTTTTACGGCTCAAGGTCTACAGTGGTCATGCTGTGCAGCGACCAACTGTTTTCCGAGGAATCCAAACCTCTGGACCTACAATTTTCCGAGGAATACGAACCTCTCGGACCTGCAGTTTTCAGAGGAATCCGAACCTCTTAAGGCCTAGGGAACCAAACCCGGATTACGGTGAACAGCGCAATTTTCATGAGATCTTTGAGTAAGCATTCTCTACACTGTTGGGAATCGAACCTGGGTTAACGGTGCACTAGGCGAACATGTTACCACACTGGGCTACCAAAGGGCCATAATTTATTTTCTAGACATTAACCAGCACATACACACTCAATGCTGTAATTCATTCACCCCACCACGTAACATTACCATGTCATTCAGGGACACACTGTGATTAAAAAAAAAATATATATATACCAAGATTTTCGCACCAAAACGTTTAAAACACAGAACCACATACTTTTCACAAATCCACAATCTATCAATGTGAAACACTTCCAGTCGTTCTGTATCTTGAACTCGTAGGTGATCACGAACTTTGGAATCATCGACTTCAGAACTGGCACTTGATTCACCTTCGTCCGTAACATCAGCAGATGTGACATTGTGCCGGAGGTAAACGAAGTCACCTATGGTAGAACGTTAAATGAGACATGTTTCATTTCTCACGGGTTCTATAAAATTTATTATTAAATTTTAATTTAAAACACAGTATAACAAATGTCGATATATATCTTACCTTGCTTGATCTGTAGATCACCCTTCAGCAATGTTAAGTAGTATCGGCAACCTGGGACAGCATAATGAGGCTCAGGTACCATCACGATTTCCTAAAATTAACCACAAGGTCTTAATTTAAATTGCGATTTAAATCTCACTTTTAATCAAGGCAGCATTTAAAATTTTGACCATAGAATAGCACCCCAATAAATTGCTACTAATTTTAAGATAACAGAAGAACTAAAACTACAAACTGAAATGCTATGTTCCTATCTCTAATTCAAAAGGACAATAGCAAGAAACACACCTTTGAAAACTCTCGAGGACTACATTGCTCGCATAAATAATTTTCTACGTTTCCATCTACCTTCATGCAATCGCAGTGTTGCCAAACCTATATATTACAAAAGGAAATATATACATTAAACCACATCCTGAAACAGTAAAACTGTTAGTAATAAATCACAATGTAATATTTTAAATTCATATAAAACTATATAAAACAAAATTCCAATGCCTGGAAAAAAAAAATTCTCTTACTCCAGGATTAATCTTACATTAATTATTAACGTATTATGTAACTTTATATTTTACAGTAATCATATGCAGTATCATTTTTATATATAGGATTCCCAATCATTTTGGAAAAAATCCCCAACTTTTCCAACAAAATTCACTGACTAATCTCAAACAGAGCTTTGAATCAAACTTCAGTTTCGGAGAAAATAGCTTCATGTTCATGTGAAATTTAGCTATTTAGAACAAAAGTTAGGAAACTTTTCCCCAGACTTTTTTTCCAGATTTAACCAAAAACACTTGTCTTTCTTTCACTGTTCGGGATGATTTCAAACGACCTGATAATGCTACGTTTTTCAGGTGAACAGAAATCCTGCATAATTAATCCTAATTTATCCTACATAACTAATCCCAATTTATCCCTCATAATTGATCCTAATTTATCCTGAACAATTAATCCCAAATTATCCCGCATAATTATTCCTAAATTAAAAACAAAATCATTTGAAGTGTCTAAACCACAATTTACTTCAAGTAGACCTTTTTTTCCGGGGGGGGGGTCAATGAGAGCGTTACCAATTTATGAAAATTAGAATGCTGGAATTCTATGAATTAGAATCCATTGAAGACGTTGTGAATTTATATACAGATATATATCATATTTACAGATTCATATCATAGAAATAGGAAGTCAGAAGAGTTGAAGAATTCTACAAAAAACTATATGAAAGTAACAGTGGATTAAACGAAGACTCTGAGATAGTCGAAGGAACAGCTCCTAAAATCTTAAAAGAAGAAGTTTCATTTGCAATAAAAAGTATGAAGAAAGGAAGAGCCCCTGGTGATGATGGTATTACATTAGATATCCTAAAAGAAGCTGGAGAATATGTAGAAGACATACTTGCAAAATTCTTTACCAAATGTCTTAACAGCGGTAACATACCAAACCAATGGGATTCTGCAACAGTAATTCTTTTGCATAAAAAAGGTGATAAAGAGGATTTGAAAAATTACCGACCAATTAGCTTGTTACCTGCTATTTATAAAATCTTCACAAAAGTGCTAACACATCGCCTGCAGAAAAAATTAGATGCAGCTCAACCAAGAGAACAAGCTGGATTTCGAAGTGGATTCAGTACAGTGGACCATATTCAAGTATTAAGAGAATTAATTGAAAGAACACATGAATATGAACTTCCATTGTGTGTGGCATTTATTGACTATGAGAAGGCCTTTGACTCTATTAAAACATCAGCAGTCATCAACTCTTTAAGATCAACAGACATTGAGGATGTGTACATTGACATGGTGAAACGTGTGTATAAAAATGCAAGTGCAAAATTTCGGTTACATAAAGATACCAAAACTATCAAACTTGGCAAAGGGGTGAGGCAGGGAGATACCATTTCTCCAAAACTTTTTACTTCAGCTTTACAGATGATTTTTCAGCAGATAAATTGGAATAACAAGGGAATAAAAATAAATGGTGAATATTTAAATCATTTGCGGTTTGCTGATGACATTGTTATTTTTTCAAGAAACCCGTCAGAGCCTAGAGTGGAGGACATCATTGTTAAAGTAAAAAGACTGAAATGGCGATGGTCTTGGCATATCGCAAGAACTGATCAACGATGGATAACAGAAATTCTCAACTGGATTCTAAGAGATCACCGAAGACCTACTAAACATCCTCAAACTAGATGGGCGGATGAAATAAGAAAACAGGTTAGGGTGACATGGAAGCCAATTGCTCAGGATAGACGTGTGGAAAGCATGTGGAGATACCGTCATCCAGCAGTGGGTAGATAGTGGTTGAATATGATATCATATTTAAAAAATATACTTACAAAACACCTTTCGCACTGTATCATGAGGCCTTCATCTTTGTAAATGTTGCAAATGCAACGAATGACTTCGTCGTCCTCGTCAGGCTTTGCATCTAAGGAAAACAAAATAAATAAGATAGTGACCATAAAATTCACCATGGCATTTTAAAATTGAATAAAACTGATATTAAGCAATGTATTGGTTGGTTGTATTTTTATGGCGCAAGGGTCATTCTGAGCCAAACGAGGTGAGCAAGCAATGTATTGATAGAATTTTTTTGCCAAAGAACAAAAAATAAAATTTTACCCCATCCAGTCTATATCCCCCTATTCAACGAATTTCTCCGATTTCAAAGAATTCTGCAAATTTTCAAAAAAAAAAAATCCATGCTTCACCGTATGATTGCCCGAATAGCACCAATAACTTAAAAGGTACAGCCCATCCTCAATGACTTTGCCGGCGTAAGAGGGGATGATCGGCCAATCAAGGTGGTAAAAAAATCTTAATTTGTTATTTTCATTGTAAGGCAAAGTTCACAATTCAATTGTAACATAATTACGGAGTAATATATTGCACTGGCCATTATCATACATTCCTCATGCATTATCAGGGCACAATACATTACCGATGTGTTGTAAGGAGCATAATAAGATAATATAGTACATTTTAGATATTTACCGCCTGAATATTTGATAAATTTCGGGAAGGGGGAAATTGATGTAACTCCCTCATTGCCTTTCAAAAGCATTTGTTTTGATTTTTTAATTTTAACTGGCGTATTTTCATGTACTACATGTGTAATGAATAGCTATGTACTACATGTGTAATGAATAGCTACATACTACATGTGTAATGAACAGCTCTGTACTACATGTATAATGAACAGCTCTGTACTACATGTATAATGAACAGCTATGTACTACATGTGTATAGAATGTACTACATGCATATCTAAGCACTGATGTTAAAACTAGGGAAGAAAGAAATCAGATACAATGAAAGTGTCAGATAGTTGAAGGTCCACTGCATTGAAGTACCGGCAAAGTGTTATGTATAGAAATTCTAATCACCTTCAATTTGAGATGTCAAAAATGATGCAGGAATGGAGTCCCCAAGGATGTCTTCAAACATGATAATGGCATCACACTTGGCCGATTCATAGATGCGACGGAGACGAGAAATGGACAATCCAACTTCTGACGTTTTCTCGTAAAATGACTAAAAATAAAAATCATCAATAAATCACTGGAGTACATTTACCAAAGTGCTGCATAGCATTGCTTAGAAAGGTTTGCCGTATCGCTGCAAATTAACTGTAATTCCTGAACAAAGAATCAACAGGTAGTAGAATGCAATTTAAATTTCTTGTTTCAGTTGCAAAACTGACATTCAGTCATGTACTACAAAAATATTCTTTGCTTATCAATGTTTATTAAATATGTTTAGTTATCAATGTTTATTAAATATGTTTAGTTATCAATGTATATATATGTTAATATTTACTAAATTCAATTTTTAATATTATTAATTTTCAAAGTTTAGTTTTTCACTGTTTCGCAGTACTTTTAGTTATTATAAGCTACTCATACCTTCTTAGTCATTAAGCTTATGGATATTTAATCATTAAACTTATACACACTCGGCTATTAAACATACCCGTGCTTGACTACTACACTTTTTATAAGTATTTGCTGAATATTTTACTGGTACCTAGTTATTGAATATTTCATGAGCACCTAGTTATTAATCTTTCCATGAGTACTTGGTTATTAAATGTTCTATTAGTACTCAGTTATTAAACTTTTCATTGGTATTTAATGAATAATCACTAATACTTGGTTACTAAACACCGGCACTTAGTTCAGAGTTCCCATTTGCACTGGAGGAAAAAACATCTTTGTCTTTTCTGGCAAAATTCCCATACTAATCACAAACAACTTTCAAATGAACTTCAGGGGGGAAATGGCTCCATGTTCGCGGTGGGGTTAACTATTTAATTCAAAAGTTCGAAAGGATTTTGCTGATTTTTCCAAGTTTGATAAAAAAAAATCTCACTTTTTTTTTATTGACTTCTCCTTAACCTTTAGGGACTATTTCAAATTCTCCGATAATTGCAGGTTTTTCAAATGTGTGGAAACCCTGTTAGCCGTTAAATGCAAAAACTGAGTTATTAAACATAGAAATATATGACAAAAATTAATAAAATGAAATGCTAACCTCAGCGTTGTTGAAGAGCCTATGAAAATCAGCTTCAAATGCTTCGGCAGTCTTGTACTGACCAGTGATAATGTTCTTTTCGATGGTGTTAAAATCAATAGGAAGCCTCACCTTTGCAAAATATTCTGGATTCCTGTAAAACAACGAAAAGTAAATATACCTACAAAGAGGAGAGGAGAAGCATGCAACAATCAATTGAAAAACCTATATTTCCATTTGCATGCCATACGAAACAGTATTTGGCAAAATACACACCGTCGTTTGTTCGGCAATGTCAGAAATGGGCTTGCCAATAGCTTCCCATCATCACCTGAAAATAATCTCGTTAAAATTCTATCAACACATAATCAAAAATTGATCTTTTATTAACAAAAAACAAATGTAATTTTTGTACGATTATGTAATGCTATTTATGTGATATCCATATTTTGAAAAAATGCAAAGAAACCATGGTAAAGCACAAATTATATTTTACCCATGCATATACTTGCAGCTTTATATCTTATGGTTGCAAAATGGGTTTTTCCTTAACACGACCATTGTATTAATATACTTACATAAAAGAATGCTTGCTGAAAATCAAACCTAGTTTAATGTAAATACTGCACTGTGTTTTAAACAGGTAATCATATTCTTTTTTTTTTAGTAATTAATAACCATTTTTCACATTTACCTATTCATTAACAATTGAAAGCCTGTCCAAGAGCTATTCTCAGAGTTCCTGCTTACATTGGAGAAACGAATTCCCTGACTTTTCCAGATTTTTCTGTGACTGTTTTGACAAAACCCCCTGATCACCCATAAGCGACTTACAATCGAACTTCAGCTGAAGAAAATGGCTTCGTGTTAGTCAGAGATTTGACTATTCAAAACGGAAGTTAAGAAGGTTTTCCTGATTTTTCCCCGGTTTGACCAAAAAGTCTCGTCCTTCCCTGACCTTCAAGGACAATTTCAGTTTTCCCAAATGTGTGGGAGCCTCATATTCTCTTCCATATCAATTGCAGTCATTTCTTTATATGTGCATTACCTGGCATAATTTTCTCTATGGACTTCGCCATGACTTTAATCTTTTTGTTTGTGGTTTTACGGCTCAAAGACTACAATGGTCATGCTGCGCCGGGACCTACTGTTTTCCGAGGAATCCGAACCTCTTAAGGCCTAGGGAACCAAACCCCGGACTACAGTGAGCAGTGCGATCTTTATGAGATCTCTGAGTAAGCGTTCTTTGCACTGCTGGGAGTCGAATAGGGCACACTAGGAGAATGCGTTACCACACTATGCCACAGCAGGGCTGCCATGACTTTCAGTTCATCATTGATCAGTAATATGCTAAGCTTACTACCCAAAATAGGCAGCCATGTTGAAACACACACACTGGCTTCAACCCAATCATCGAAGTTGAAAGCACGTCACATGCTTTAAGACAATATCAGTTGCCTATTACGTTCCTCTCTGTTCAACAATTGGCAATTATTCATTCTTTGTTGACAATTTGATTACTAGTCACGGTATGGTTAAAAAAATGGAGATATGGTGGGCATAGACCAAAAACTGGCCGACTTTTAAGAATTAAAAGATCACTGTTTTTAGATGCTTCATCTTTATCGCCTAGATTTTTGTTCTTAATCTCTCTTGCCCGGTTATTCTTTGTATGTACCCTCTCTGTATTATTGTAAGTTGGTCTTCGTGTTTCCAGAATTTTTTTAAAATGGGTTTGTTCTATGTATATACAGCTATTTAATAGCTGGAGAATTTGGAATAAATCTCCATGTAATTTCTATAAATGTAGTATGAAATTTAGTTAAGAATATTTTCCCAGTTTAGTTATGAAAGCTTGTCAAATCAGTCAATGGCTCTTTTCTGCAACAATGAACATGTGTATAATAGAAAAACAATCTATAAGAAAACAAACCTCGACAAGAAGTCACAGCTGTAAACACGCTCTTGAAGACTCTAGCCAATTTTGCCGTTACGGCCAGTTCAGTATCCTCCTCAGCCATTGCTAATCTCCTACAAAAAGAACCGATACAGTGATGTAACCATGAGAAATAAAACAGAATATAAAAGATAAATGGAACTGTTAACAAAAATAAACAGCATATTATAAAAAAAAAACATCGCTATGTACCAAACTAAAAAATACCAAACAGTGAAAAAATAGTTACAATAATACAGTAAATAAAACCAAAATATATAAATTAATAAAATGGACAGTTAAACCAAAACATAAACTT
>QLNU02014802.1:144767898-144792825 GCA_006491805.2 Dysdera silvatica
GATTATAGCTCAAACTAGAGCTTTATTCCTTTTTGGAGAAAAAGAGACGCTTTCCCCATCCTGGATTTGAACCAGGGTCCCTCCGTTTAGCCCGGAGTGTCTTGGACCGCTAGACGAATGAGGACAGGAAACAACGCTCTCTTGCTTTCTTGTGTTGACCATATTTGGCAATTGTGTTATCCCTGCGGAGGGTAATAATACCTTAACACCTTTACATACGGAGAAAGAGAGCGTTGTTTCCTGTCCTCATTCGTCTAGCGGTCCAAGACACTCCGGGCTAAACGGAGGGACCCTGGTTCGAATCCAGGATGGGGAAAGCGTCTCTTTTTCTCCAAAATTACATAAGCTCTAGTTTGAGCTGTAATTAATACGTGGGTGGCAAAAATTATAGTATAATAAATTCCCCCACGAAAACTCACAAAATTCTCGCCCCGGAGGCTTTCTTGTGTTGACCATATTTGGCAATACTAAAGTATCAAAACAATGTGTATTAACAGTTTATTAAATGATACAAATTTTCTTATGGATGAATGTAGGCCACAAATTAAAAAAAAATATTTTTTTTTTTTTAAGTAACTGAAAGATTGCCAATCTCAATAAAAATGGTTGATTTGTGTTTTATGACTTAAGAATAACTTTGGCCATGCTGGAAAAGGGGACTACAGCTTTCAGATCAAACCTACTGAACCTAGGTGATAGGGTAAAATCCCTATCACCTAGGTTAGGGTCTTAAATATTTTCCAGTCCAAGGGCCAACTTTGCTCATTCTTGTTGACTCACAGGCCTCACTACTATACTAGCAAATATGAGAACCAAATAAAGGCAGGTGTCCCCAATCCTCAAATGTTAACATTTTTTCTTGGGTCTCTATACTGCTTTGGTACACCCATCCTAAGAGGGCGAATCAGAAAGTCTTTGCCCCTATTTTTTATTAGCCAAAATAAGGTACATACAGGTAATTACAAATATACGTACTATTCTACGTACCTTACACTATTTTTCCACATAGTCCCCACACCGGTTCAGACATTTGTCCCATCGCAGCACTAAATTTGAGATGCCCCTGTGGTAGAATTCGTCCGGCTGACTGTGGAACCACCGTCGGACTGCTGTCTTGGCTTCATCGTTGCACGTGAATCGCTGTCCTGCCAGGAACTTCTTCAGCGGACCGAAAACGTGGAAATCACTAGGGGCGAGGTCCGGACTGTATGCAATCAGAACCGCCGACAAGCTCCGGTCATTTCACTGGGAGAGTCTGGACCACCCACCATTACAAAGGGAGGAAATCAATAAGGCGTTGGTCCACCTCTGGCCTGGATGCAAGCTGTCACCCGGAGTCGCATAGACTGATAAAGATCCCGGATGGTGTCCTGCGAAATTTCTTGCCAAATTGTCTCCAACTGTCGGGCTAAATCGTCAACATTCCGGGATGGTTGCAATCGCCTTCCCATAGCGTCCCAAATGTGCTCTATGGGAGAGAGATCAGGAGACCTAGCTTGCCAAGGAAGTGTTGGGAAAGCTTGAAGACAATTCATAGCAACACGTGCCGTGTGCGGCCGGGCATTGTCTTGTTGAAACGTAAGTCCAGGGTGTCGCAAAAGGAACGGTAACACAACCGGTCGTAGAATGTCGTCTACGTACCGCTGTGCTGTAAGTGTGCCAGAAATGACCACCAAAGGGGTCCGGCTATCAAAGGAGATGGCACCCCCTGACCATAACGCCCTGTTGTGGGCATGTGTGGCGTGCGATAGTAAGGGCAGGATCCCCACGCTGCCCTGGACGTCTCCAGACACGTCTGCGGTTGTCGTCAGGACACAGTTGGAAACGGGACTCGTCACTAAAGACTATACGTCCCCAGTCAGCGCAGTTCCAAGTTGATCGAGCCCGGCACCACTGTAATCGGACTTGACGGTGTAAAGGCGTGAGAGGTAAGCGGCGTAACGGTCGGCGCGAGCGTAAATTCCGCTCTCTCAGTCGTCTGCAGAGGGTCATGTTGGACACATGTGTGCGGGCCACACATTGTATAGTTGACAACGACGAATCCGGTGCTGTGACAGCTGCTCTGACAATCGCTCTGTCTTCCCGTTCTGTTGTGGCCCTAGGTCGACCGCTGCCGTCCCGACGCTGACATCTGCCGTTGTTGACCCACTCTTGCCAGCACCGTCCAATCGCCGCATCGCTTCGACCCACATGTCCAGCGATTCTTCGATTCGTCCAACCAGCCTCTTTCAATCCGATAGCACAACCTCTTTCAAACTCTGACATATGCTCGTAATGAGCACGAATCTTTCGGCGAGGCATTGTTACAGTCGACGTAAGATATCCGCAGTCAAAATGCAACAGAAATTTTGACCACATATTGAGAATCGCTCCTTATATACACCTGCTGAATGCGCAGTTCCGATGCGCTGGAGTTCCCGCTATTCATTCATTGGACACCAAATTTTAATCATTTGCATGTTCGGTCAAAATGTCTTTGCATACGAAATTTCATTACAATCGGACAACTCCTTCTTGGGATGTGTGTTTTTTGTTGTTGTTGTTGTTGTTGAGTGTATTTTTAGTGTAGTACAGTATTTATGCACTTACGTTTATTGTAATAACATTTACTCTTGTATTTTGACTTGAAATAAATTGAATATGAATATATGGATTTGTAGTTCTGTAAACTCCTTATGAATTTTCTGCATATGTCTATGTGCAGATGTAAATGCTCCTGAATAGTGACAACATTTTCAGAGCATGCTGTCGGATGGTTGGGAAGATTTTCTTATCAATATATTTAGAATCGAATTCAGTGAGTCCTAAGTTGAATTCTTTTTTAAAATCACTGTCGCATTGTATATCAATAAAACTACTCCTAATGCCCATATACGCTAGAAAACTAAAGTAAAACATGATTGAGGGAAGACCGCGTATTACTTTAGTTCTTTAACGTTTTAAGATATTTATTACGAAGTGTGAACAGATTAAAATACATAGGTCAAAGTCTCAGAGGGCGCATGGGGCATTATTTTTGTGTGAAATAATTTGTATTTTTTTTTTTACAAGCCAGTGGGCTGCAAGTGGCCCATGGGCTGAAGACCTCTGACCTAGGTATCAACCCCCAAAATACAGATGATTTGTAAGTCAGCAACTACATATATATATGAAAATAAACTTACGGATAATCAGCATCATCTTCATCTTCTCCATCCGACATCTTTGCTTTCTTAGCCCCTAAGCACTGAATTTCATCCTCTTCCTTATCTTGGTCTTCATCGCCCGTTATGTCCAGTACTTCTATATCAACTCTTTGTGCAACATTTTTCCGACGACGTCGCGATGTCACAAGTTCAGGCTCTATGGTAGCTGATTTTACAACACTTTCTATAGTTTCAAAGTAAGTGTCACGTTCTTCACATGTCAAATCAATAATTTCTGCCATTGCGGCTTGGACGGCAGTTTGCTGTTCGTCAACTGACACCACAGGGATGGTGGATCGGTTACGTTTCCGCCGCACTCTCACAAATCCTGTCTTATTAAATCTTCTTTTCCTTTTCGGCAGAACAGGACTTTCCGATACCGTGGGATGTGAACTGTTCTGACCATCAGGATGTTTCCTTTTATGCCGAGATGCAACCGAAGCCTTTCCAGGACTGCTAACCAATGACGAAGATGAATTTTTAGAATCTTTAATTACTGGCAATGTTGGCAGTAGCGGTTTAACATCCTCAGACTCCAGAACATCTATGGAAGGTTTCACATCTTCCTCGATATCAGTAGAATCTGTAGTATACATCTGAATACATCTCTCGATGGTATCATCATAAGACTGAATAATTCGTTTCTCAACTTTTGATTTTCTTGAACCAGATTTAACAATAGGACGTTTTGGTGTCTCATCTTCCACCAAATATTTCCGTATACATTCTTCAATAGAATCTTGTATAGAGCTACTCTGAGACTGAACTTCAGTTGATTGTTCCGACAGATGTACTACATCAACTACAGGCACAACAGGTATCTCTTTAGATGAATTACACTTTTTGGAAGTTGGTTTAACAGTTGCGTCTTCTGAAAACTCACATGACACTCTCGATGAAATGTTTTTCTTTGGCGGCAATTTGGACAAAGTGTTCGGGGGAATTGGCAGTGTACAATTCTCTTTGCTTACGGGAGCTTTCTTAGATTCCGGCCTCGACAATCTGATTGAATCATTGGCAGTAGGTGAAGAACCCTGAAAATGTTCGTTGGTAGCATGGCACAATCGTTTCTTGAGGGGCAAAGACTGATTGCTCATATTAATTTTGTTTCTGGTGATTTCTACTTTGGTAGATGGCTTCCTCCCTTTCCTCCGTTGCCTTCCTTTTTTCGGAATACCCGATGGTGCAACTTTTGGTGGTTTGGCTAACTTCTTTGATTTATTAGCAACTAAACGAGAGGTACGTTGGGATTTTTTGGTTTGGAGAATGTCTTTAATTCGAAAAATAGAAGGAAGTAATTTTTCATGAACTTTTGGGTGTGTATATTTTTTAGATATCACACAATGTTTGCATAACAGCACAGAGAGATTGTCGAGATCTGAGATGAAACTGGGATCATCGGTATACTTGCCTTTACATTGTTTTGTTTTCTTCTTTAACTGTCTCAACTCAAGGGAAGAATGCCGATCAAACCCACTTGAACCACAAGCATCAGAATAGTTATCGAATCCTTGAAGTTCATCTTCATTATTGCTTAAAGGTAAAACGTTGTCGGAAGAAATAACTGATTTTTCGATGATTTCTCGATCATTTATTAGAGGATCCAGCGAATCAAGGTTTTGAATACTTCCCATGTGATTTACTTTGTTGTCAGCAGGGGATAATTGTATCTTTGGACTATTCTTCTCCTTAATTGTCTTGTTTGTTTTCTGCCGATGGGATCTGTTCAATTTAGGTGATTTAATGATGATAACATTCTCCTTTTCATCATCATTTCTCCTAGACTTTGCATTGTTCTTTGCTTCGGCAGCTTTTGCTTGTGAAGAGGACCTGGGACTTTCTTTGTTGGATGAAACATTGAGTGATTCGTTCAACGATGCATGTTGTTTAGCATTCTCAATATTTACGTTCCCATCTTCACACTGAGGACTTTTACTGGAAATCTTTATATCCGTGTCAGGACTCTTCTCAGAGTTAGGAGGTTGGGGAGTTTTCTGAGGTTGCTTGGATGTTGTGGTTGATTTGGACTTCTTCCCCACACAAGGTTTATCTCTTTTTGTTGTGCCTAACAATAGAGGTGGTTGTTCAGCTTCGTCTTTGCAATTGGGCACAGTCTTTGGAACAGACTTTGATTTCCCATGCTTTGTTTTCCTGGTTGAAGATGGGACTTTTTCCTCCATTGAATTTGAATCACTTGGTTTAGAAACCACTGGTGTATGGCCACTGGTCAATGAATTGTTTCTCTTTGCCTTCGATTTGCTTGAGGAGTGAGGTGCAGCTTTTGGTGATTTAGATCTTTTCTCATTTGCATTTCCGTTTGAATTGGAATTAACCTCCAGATTTGATGACACATTCATTTCAACATTGGAATCAATTCCAACTACGTCACTCACCACTTGATTGCTACTATCATCCTCTAGTGCTTTTACTGGAGATGTTTGCGGAAAATTGCTTTTACGTTTGTTCCTTGTGCCACTCTGAGTATTCTTAGAGACATCACCTTTATCTACAGATTTTAGATCTTCGTTTCCTTTCTCCATTGTATTTTCATTGATGGCTTTTGATACGTAACTTTTCTTTTTGCTTCTAGGAGTATTTAAACTGTCCTTTTTGTTATCAACCTTCATAGTTATGTCAAGGTCTTGGTTTTCAGCATGTGGTACACTTTCTGAAGGAACTTGTGGCACCGAAGCTTTTCTTTTATTTCTAGAAGCACTTACAGAACGTTTACTCCTAACAACAGTATCTGAGATAGACACATCCTGATTTTCTATCTCCAATACATTTTCGGTTGCAATTTGTGAGACATAAGGTTTCTTCCGACTTCTTGAAGGATGCTTGTTGTCAACGTCCTTATTCTTAGTGCCAAAACCTTCATCCTTAACTTGATCTGAAACATCACTTGGTAAAGCACAAGCTTTTCTTTTACTTCTCAAAGTCTCGGATGTGCCTTTTTCTTCATTGACCTTGTCCATGACCTTTGTCTCTTGCTTGTCATTCTTCTGTTCACTTTCCAAGATGTGTTGCTGTGAATCGTCTTTTCTTTTATTTCTGGTGGCACTTGAAGGACGATGTCCACTGCCATCCTCACCAACGCTATTTAGACATATATCTTCAATCACACGGTTTGAGAGAGTTTGAGCTAAGGAAGTTTTTCCTTTGGAATTGGTATTTAGAGAACTGCCTGTATCACTGAGAGTATGTACTATACTTTGATCTTCATTTCTCTTTTCATTGTCTAGTATATTTTCTACGAGTGTTGTTGACAAAGAAACCTTCTTTTTACTTCTAGAAAAATTAATGGTGTTCTTACTACCATCAAAGTCATCTAGAACTCCAAGATCTTGACTTTGCTTCTCACTTTCTAAAACATTTTTCTCAACAGTTAGTAAAGTGCTGGCTTTCTTCTTGTTTCTAGAAGAACTACTAATATTTTCACAACTATCAAATCTATCCAGACTACTTAAATCTGGAGTTTGTTCCTCAATCAACGAACATCCATCAGTTGTTCGTGTAACAGACTTTTTCTTTTTGCTCCGAGATGAACTACTAGTGGTTTTGCCATCATCACCAGACTTCTCCACAATACAGTGGTCTCTGCATTCACCTCCCTTTTGTATCGTGTTTTCTGTAGAAATGTGAGATGAGTGAGTTTTTCTCTTGCTTCTAGAAGCATTCAGAACATTCTTATTTCCATTACATGTATCAGCTGCACTATCTTCCTTGGGGTCAGGGGTCTTGTCCAATGTATTCCGTGTTTCAGAAGTTTTCTTTTTACTTTTCAAACTACATGAAAAGGTTTCATTGCCAGGATTATCCAATTTGGTTGGACTTGAAAACCTCCCTGCCTTATCCCTTTCATGCACTACATTTTTACTTGAGCTGCGACTTTCTTTACCAGAATTTGCCTTTTCCACAGTGACTTCTAAGTGTGAAGAAGTGACACTGTGCTGAATTGAGGTTTTCACAGTGCTGTGAGCATCCTCTTTAGATACAGTGTGGCACTTTTCTACATCTTTGTGCTTCGGCTCATCACACACATTGACAGAAGGCGGCTTTTTGCTGATGGCTTTAGATTTCTTATTTTTTGACACAGTTTTCCCCGTTTTGTAATATGCAACACCTATTACATCTTCAATAATAGCAGATATTCTATCGCCTTGTCTTTTCATAGTTCTGCTTTCATGCACAATCATGTTTTCACTCAAACTTTTAGATTTTGAAGAGCTTGGGCTACGTTTATCATTGTCAGATTTTTTATGTTCATGCTGACGTTCAGAGATGGATTTTTCCTTAGTTGGCTTTTGCTTCTTGGTTTCTGAAGAACGTACTTTTGGAATATGTTCTTTGTGTGTAGTGTCTAAATGAGTCTTTGCACTAACGTCACTTTGAACCCGATTCATTTCATGATTCGAATGTCCGACTGATAACTCATCTGAACTATCCACAATTAATTTACCGGGTTTTTTGGCACATTCTTTATCGGAAGTTTCATCTGATTTGGCAGCCTTTTTGTCTGGTAATGGCATCTTGTTAACATCTTTCCTTTGTGAGCCGGCTCTTGACAGCTTTGAAGATGTCTTTCCACACGCTTTATGTTTTGGAGTAGGCTGACGTTGCTGATCGTGTTTGGTCTCCAGGGAACTTGGTTCAATCACTTGTGAACAGACAGCTGCCGAATTAGAATGTTTAGAGTTCTTGCCCACGTCTTCGACAACAGATTTATGCAAATTCTGTTTCTTTGAGCTACGTTTCTCAGTTATTTTCAGCTTTGTAGAAGTGTTCAATCTCCTTTTCGAGGATGAAGAGACAAGGGTATCTGCTTTTACGTTTTCTGCATCTTTTTCAACATCTGCGTTAGTTATTTTCAAATCGAGTTTCGCATCAAAATTACATTCATCTGTGCTTGTCAATTCAACCTGCTTTTCGTGTACAATAGGCGAACTCATAGTAAACGCTGACACTTCAACGCTGTCCGATGGCTTGGACAACTTTGGATCAAAAGTTACTGTTTCCTCAGACATTTCACTTGCAGATGTGTTCAATGACATTCCTTCTAGTCTATTACTCACCATATTTAAAATGGATGTTTCATTTGGTGAAGAATGGATATTAGGATCTGAACTTGCAAAACCTTGATCCTTGCTCATTTCCCGCTTCTTTGTA
The DNA here is from genome assembly GCA_006491805.2 of Dysdera silvatica. Taxonomy (NCBI): domain Eukaryota; kingdom Metazoa; phylum Arthropoda; class Arachnida; order Araneae; family Dysderidae; genus Dysdera; species Dysdera silvatica. The sequence goes on from QLNU02014802.1 coordinate 144,776,250, forward strand.
CTAATTTTATTAGAGTGTTTTCTCATTTGACGAGAGGATTCTTTTTTGCTAGACTTTGACTTTTTAGATTTCGTGCTACTTTTTTTCAAAGCCTTATTCTCCGATACTTTGATTGATGGAATGACTGGAGTTGGGTGAACATTTTCATATGGTATAGGATCTTGGCTTGTCGTGGTGGTATCCAATGGCACATTTTCCAATACACTATTTGGTATATTAGAGTTTAGTTCTTCGCTTAAATTTGTATCCAAGATTTCATTTACGGATTCCTGTATCTCTATACACTGTTTAATGAAATCTTTAGCCTTTTTTGAACTCTTTCTAGGTTTAACTATACTTGTTGCATCCTTATCACCACTTTCATTTGCTGGGCGTAATACATCGTTCTCCGCTTCTCTCAAAGGTATACTTGGAGCAATCACGCACGTATCAGCTGGAGATGTTTCTAAGCTGTCAACTGGGCGGTTTTCTGGAGAATTTATAGAATGTTTATTTTGAGAATCTGCAGAACTTTCCTCGGGGATACTTATGGCACTACTGGGTAAACAGTGTTCTGTGTTAAGCTCTACAGAATTGTCACGCTTCTTACTACCCAATGAATTTTCATCAGAAGTGCAAATGGATGACATGCCCATAAGAAACTCGTAGTTATCAGCCGCGAGTCTCGTATTCTCTCCTTTAGCTTTCTTTTTAGAACTATTTTTCGCAACCGTCTTTCTTTTCGCTTTAGGACAGCTGATGTTAGAACTGGAATAATCATTTTCAGTGAAATCAGAATTCTTAGCGATTTTCGATGATTCAGATTTTCGACTGCGCTTTTTAACTACATGTTCGGAACTTTCATCAATAGGACTTTTAGACTCAGCACTTTCAAGAACGATGTCATTTTTTTTAAACTGGTTATTTACCTTGCTGTTTACTGATCTTGTATCCTCGGGAAATGCAATTATTGTGTCTTCGCTATTCAAAACACTTTTATAGTTGTCAGAAATCAGCGTGTTGCATGAATCTTCCTCAACACAGGGTACATCTGAAGAACAAACTTCAAGCAGTCGTCCAGAAGCAGTTTGTGGCAATTTACTGCTAAGCCATAACTCAGTGGTATCGGTTGTTATCATTGGCATGTCGTGTGATGGTGTAGATACAGAACTACGATCTAAAGACATAACTTCTGGCGTGTGGCTTGCTGAAGAAAACTGCTTTTCGACTGTTTCATTATGGTCTACAGAATCAGAAGTAAAATTGAATTCTTCTGGTTTATCAGATGCTATGTTGTTTGGTTCGAGAGGAGGTTGATTTAATGGAACTGACGGATAATCTCTGTCATTTTCGTTACCAATTTCTGAAGTAAGATGTATTTGGATAGAATTGTTGACCTGTTCGCTGCTTTTCTCATCTTGCCGTAGTTCCGATGCTTTCTGATGATCCTGAAGCAAGCGTATCACATCTTTAGGATCGGCAATGTCAGTGCTAGTCCTTTCGTCGAGTAAAATATCTGTGATATTTTCATCGCTTGGAAGTTTATCACAGAAGCTATCACTGGTTGCGTCACAAGTCAAAGCAGTGACAGGAATGCTGTTTACATCGATATCGCTGAGTTCATCTGACTCCAGTCCTTGAAACTGAGAACTAATGGAGTCCTGTACACTTTGCACCAGCATCTGCAACTCATTATCTGCTTTAGAATAAGTGTCCGAATTTCGTTTCGATGAGCGACTTCTTTTGATTTTTGTACTAGCTGTTGGTCGTGTTTCTGATTGTGAGGATGACGAGTCGAGCTGGCAAAGACTGGTATTTTTAATTTTGCTCTCTAGCGAATTATCAACAAACATCAACTGCGAGCTAGAGTGTGGAGAGTATGAAGAGATGTTTTCATTTTCGGGGACAGACTTACACATTAGCTCAGAGCAAAATACATCTTGATCAAGATCTCTCAAACATGCATGAACCTTAGATTCTTGATTTGCAAATTGCTCTCTAAAATGAATCTCCTTATAATCATAAAACATGAAGTCTGATTTGGTCGCGTTTAAAGAATTGTTTTCGTTGACATTAGACTTCAGAACGCTAACCTGCTGTTGAACTAGGAGTGGCGCCGGGGCATCTTCAAGGTGGTTCTTAGATTTTTCTATCTTTTCCTTCTCAAACCGATGGTTTTCAACAGAATGGCGCCATAATGAATCGGGTGGTGGTGACAGAAGTGGAGGTGATGGAGATGGTGATGAGATTTCATTTGAGATGGCTGTGATAACTTCTGGTGTAAAAGACATGTCCTTCTTACAAGGCTGGCTACAATTTTCATTTTGAGAAACACAAATTGGTGGATTTTGATCACATTCCACTTGTAATGGTGAATCGCCTGATGACTGTATACCACTATCTGGAGATACGTTTGACATCGATACGACAGGAAGTGTGTCCAAATCAGGACTAGGTGGCTGGCACGGTGCTACAACGCTTATGGATTCTGACCCAATGGTAGGTAAAGCATGAACCTGTGATGACGAGTTTTCGCTTCGAGTATTTTTACAAAGTTTATTATTTACAGATTGTGTGGCAGTATCGGAGCTAAACAGTTCACATCTGTCAATGTTCATATTGCATTCGACTTCGGCGTTTGTCACATTGAGAGTTTGAATCTGCAATTCATGGTTCTGTTGCTGATGGAAACTGTCTTCTAGAACAGCACACTGGGAGTCTTCCACTTTTCGCCACATACTAAAACACTTTTCAGCATTTTCATCTTTATCTTCCAAACAAGAAGTATTTTCATCTGATGATGAATTTGAAAAATAATCGATGTCGCTGACTTGAAGGGTTTGTGACTTTTTCGTCCTTTCACAGTCATTTCGCAATTGTTTACCTTTTGATAAAACACTTCTCTTCTTGATGGTGCACTTCTGGTCATTGGAGTGGGATGGCAAGGTACTTTTTGCAGGTGTAGATGCACCAAATGACGTTTTATATTGAGCGTTGGAGACAGGACATTTTGAATATGACTTCCGTCTGGACTTGTTTTTACGTCGCCGGCAGTACCGAAAATTCGCATTACTGCAACAGCTCTCAGTGTCAGAAACAGTAGAACTTCCACTTGAACTGCTGCTGCTACTTGATCCACTAGTGCTACTACTGCTTGAGCTTGTAGAGCCACTGCTCCGACTGCTGCTGCTTCCACTGCTACTGCCACTGTTAGTTGTACTGCTACTTCTGCTGGAACCACTGGTACTTCTGCTGGTACTGGAAGAACTAGAACTGCCACTTAAGCTGCATCGTCTTGACTTCCGAGCAATACTATAATTAACATACTGTTGTCCAGATGCTGGTACCCTAACATCCACCATCTTAAATTGCTTTCCCTGTAATAAAACACCAACATTAGTAGACACAAAACACACCATGAAAAGTACTCTAGCTCTTCACGTTTTGTAATTAACAAATAGTGCAGTCGAACCTCGTTAAAACAAAGACACTTAAGATGAATTACTTTTCATCAATACAAACCATTTTCTTAAGCCCTGTCAAATTGTATAAAAACCCCCATGTTAATATTTCCACTAACTCAAACACACTTACATTTTACCCGTTTTTTAATGTAGAGGTTTACTTTCTATTCTGTTAGTTACTTGTACACCTAACTAGTATTTGGTGCACTTAAGTTACAAGAGTTGGGTGCACTTGTGCACCTGATTTAAAAAGTTAATTTCGACCCCTGTTATAAAGCATGTTTTGCTCATGTTGAGTGGCAGCATTCATTATAAATGGTATTCCATCTTAACCATGTTTGTGTTAAAGGAAAAAATAACCTGGGGATTCCCATATGAGTCTATTTATTTTATGGAATATTTATGCATACACATTAAAAAAAATAAAGATTTTTGAAACTTTTTTCCTGTGTTAAGTTGGCAAGTATGTGATGGGGAAAAAAATGGCTTTTTATAGCAATTATGAGCAGTTGTTTGTTTTTTCATTTTCTATTATATATAAATAACAGAAATACTGGAGGTGTATAGGATACAATACATTACTATTATTCATTTGTGTAATTTTAAAACTCTTTAAAACAAATAATTATTTTAATAGAACCCAAGTTTGCCCCCCCCTCATCGCCCCCAAAAAACTACCCTTTTTTTTTAAGGGATTTTATTTAACCCTGCAAGTTAGGAAGGATAGTCATCCATGCTTGGCACACAAGGATACCCACTCTCACAGTTATCGTCATGTAACGTAAACCTCAGCCAGCAGGACCACAACAGAGAATGGCCCTAACATTGGATGGGAATCACATCCATGGGCCACTCAATGTCCCCACAGAAATCAGCCTACCCCAGCAAGGAAGGTGTAGAACACCACTCTCTCAGCAGTGCGGAGAAGAAAATTACTCTCTCCTGTAATCCCTATTTACTCCATCCAATTGGAGAATACAGATTTCACTGTTGTATTATATTGCCTTTGATCTTTGGATCTAAGACAATAACAGGGACCTTTGTTTCGCTTCATGAAAATAAAAATTTTTAAAAATATTTATGAACATACATGACACCATGCCAGCCCTCGTAAAAAATTTGCACCTTGAAAAGCGCCTTGAATTAACATCTGCGCTCTACTGGAAAAAACTCTGCCCTTTTCCCAGAAAACACCGCCAAAAATGTACCTTTGGTTCTACGTGTCTCAACTGCTTACAACAAACCCCCCGTATATAACTAACGTTTTTTTTGATCCCATCCAATTCCCTATACTTAAAATGTCATAGAATATAACGAACCTCTGGATATAGCAAACCAAAGGTTTGGTCTCTTGAGGTGCAGCACTATAACAGGGTTCGACTGTAGTTTAAATACAATGGTTAGTCAAGTCTTGTTTGCCATCGCGGAAAAATCAAATGGTTTGTTAAAAAAAGTTTTAATTAATAATCGTCAGTAAATTAAACAACAATTTTAATCAACGTTTTTTGGCGTAGTAATACCAGTGCCGATGATATGGCCATTGATTAAAACTGTTGTTTAATTTAATACATGTAGTGTTCGATTTATATAAAAAAATAGTCACTTAGTGGTAATTAGTATTAATTAAAGCGTGTAAAGATTTTTTGATAAAGTGCCCTTTTTTCAATCCACACTGCCCTGCCCTTTTCTAATCCTAGAGTGAACACTGCACATAACTACTTAAAACTGAATATATATATAGAGAGCGAGAGACAGACAGACAGACAAAAAGACAGTGATATTGTTTTTGTGGCTGGGTGGATAACAATCCAGAAACGGTGCTGGCTGTGACCACTGAGGACACAGCTTTTCATAAGCTTAAACAGGCTGAACATCATAAAGCAATCTCCAAACCACAACAAGGCTTTCTAACATTTTATAAAGCAATCCAGACTATGAGACAAAATGATGGTGCCCTACCAGGCCAAAGAATTAAGTTACGTATAATTGATATAAACTAGCATTTACCCAAATACAACGGTTACCCTAATATTTTTTATTTACTTAGAAGTTCATTTACTCATGTGCTTACAGCTTATGTATAGCACATGCAAATAAGCACAAATACAAATTTTATAATGCATGTGACAATATAGACAAGTGGTTCTCAAATTAATGTTAACTAATAGTCATGTGGTTAATATTAACAAAGTAACCTGGTTCGCACACGTATACAAGCTATATTATCTAGTTAAAGCAAGGGATTCATGCGATCTAGTCTACAAACCTTGTCATTTTTCTGCACGTTCGGCAAATGTTTATCGTTCTCAGCATCAACTTTTCTGCCAGAACTCGTGGCCACTTCTTCTTCTTCAGTATTAGGAATGGTTAACTGCTGCTTATTATCTTTACTCGAATCTGCAAAGCCACGATCACTGTCCTGTAAAGTAGTATTTACGGCAACATCGTTCTGAGTTCTCTTAACCCTTCGTGCAGCAATTTTAAGCTTCAGCTGCCCATCAAAGTTACTCTCTTTAACAATTGCAAACTCTCTCTCTTCTGTCGCTGAGGAGCTCCCGCTCGAGCTACTTTCACCATCAGATGCGCTGCTCCCGCTGGTTGTATTGCTCGTAGAGCTGGAACCGCTGCAACTCCGTGTTCTTGAGCGCCACTTTTTGGACAGGTGCTTTTTAGCAACTGCCGCTTGTAAAGTTCGCATGGTGGAACCATACTCCACCCCTCGCTGAGTAAGGAGGCTTTGTGCCATCGTCAGACCATCTTTCTTTCTGCTCTTAGCCGTAACTCATCTATCCAATCTGTTGGCGGCGTCATTGTTCTCCGGACGCTAAAAAAAAGATGTATAGACATGGGTTAATATCGACATCAAATATAACAATGTGGATGGCAACAGATAAAAACATAAACATATACAGTAAAAACTCGATTATCTGGACATTCAGTCATCCAGATCCTCAAATCTCAGGACGCACAGGGTTCAGATTTTTCTTTTCGAAGCAAATACCCACCCTCTGTGCAGAAGAGGAGAGGGACAGAATGAGAGGGAAACGGCTCCCATGATAATGAAAGCCCCTACTGTATGACATGTGCTGGCTGGTCCGAAGGTTCTTGTTATGCAGTTTAAAACAGGGGTCAAAATTAACTTTTTAAATCAGGTGCACAAATGCACCCAAGTCTTACGACTTACGTGCATAAAATACTAGTTAAGTGTACAAGTAACTAACGGAATAGAAAGTAAACCTCAACATTAAAAACGGGTAAAATGTAAGTGAAATAATTACATTAAAACATGTAAGATAAAGAATGCAACTTTTCAAAATAATTTAACATTCGTATGTAATAAAAAAAAATTCAAAGCAAATGCAGATATAGTAAGAAAATTATATGAAGTTATTCGTTACCTTACTGTTCTTGGGGAAAAAACGTAAGTAACCACAATTTTGAATAGTTAGGTGCACTGCGTGCACCCAAATTAAAAATTTACATGCACGGATAAAATTTCATGTGCACAGTGCACCCACTAATTTCGAATCTAGGTTTAAAATCTTTGAGGCATCAATTTTTTTACATACATACATACAATATGTTTAATGCACATCAATAAAGTTGTTACACCATTTTTAAATTTTCTTTTCAATTCTTCCTGTTTTTCCGATTTTCTATTCTATAAATAAATGTATTTTTTTAATTGTGTTCAGTTATCTGGATGTCTCTGGTCCCAGTTAGTCCCGATAATCGAATTTCTACTGTACATAAAAGAGAACCATAAACCTATTGGATGTAGTGTCAGGAGAGACTGAAAGTGGTACCAGCAAAGTATGTCAAATTCCGAATTTGAAGTCTGATTTTTGACACAAAGATTGAATTGTTTGCGTTGTTACAATGCAAGGGCTATAAATAAATAAACATATATATATATATTCTTAGTTTATGGTGAAAACACAGCAAGGATCATGCTGCATCAGGGCCTAGTTTTCTGAGGAATTCAGCCTCTATTGGTTTGGTTAACCAATCCCCAGACTTCAGTGAGCAATCAGTCACTAAGCATTACTTTTTTGGCACCGTCAGGAGTCAAACTGAGGATAACGGTGCATACAATGCAAGGACAGCAAAGGTCATGCCACACCAGGACCTACAGTTTTCTAAGGAATACCACCTCCATTATTGAGGGAACCAAACCCTGGACTACGATGGGTAGAAAAACGTAAACATTTTATGATGCCATTAGGAGCTGAACCTGGTTTAATGACACAATCAGCGAATGTGTAACTACCATGATACCATAGGACAGTGGATCTACATTTCTATAAGGAATACAAACCTCATAAAGCATTAAGCTTTTTTTTTATGTCACGTGTGTTGAACCTGGACTATCAGTATGCCATGCAAACACGTCACAACCGTGCCCCTGTAGGAAGATATTGAGTGCATGACATAGCCTGCATAATCTCCAGACCTGAATCCTACAGAGCATGCCTGGGACTCTCAGTAGGCATGTAATGCAAAGAAAGCTCTCTCCGTTCCTACGCTCTGCAGAATTTGAAAATCGCCTTTGAAAGACATATGGTACCATATCTCCTCTCTTCAACAGCTTACTCGAAAGCATTCGAAAGAGATGAAGAATGTACATTAGTGTCCAAGAAAGATATACTGAAGCATCCAAATTTATCATCATTCGTGTGGGAGGAAGACTGTTTAAAGATACTCAAAGAAACCAACACAAGTTCGTTTTTATTTTTTCCTTGGTGCAAAATCAGTACCATTTTTCTTAATAAAGATAGCACACAGTATGTACCGCCACTAAATATTTATTTAATTTCTTACAATGATGCCCATCATTAATATGACAAAAAATGTGTGTCCTTTAACAACTGCCATGCAGTGTAGTTACACAGTTAAACCTCATTAAAGAGAACATGCTGAACGTGAATGACTTTTAATAGGATCTGTTTTTTAATCCTAGCCAAATTGTAGAATAATAAGATCATATCCTTTTAGGATAATATCTAACGTAATAATATTATTAGTAATTATTAGTTATTATTAGTATTAGATAATATTTAGTATAATAAAAATTTTTGCAACCATTAGTGTTCACATCAGTGATCGGAGTTTCTGTTTACGAAAAACTCCAACGAACTGTTCATTGTTAAAAAAAAATGGTTTTAAAAATGGTTTAAACAAGAAAAGCTGAAAATAAATAAAAAATTTAGAATTTTCCATCAAATACTGGTAATTACAATAATATTACTTAATCCCCTCTCTCTCTTTTTTCTCTTCTTGTATGAAAGATGTATTAAAAATGTTTTCATTCTAAGGTAAGAATTGTTCAACTCATCTTTTTATATGTATATTTCACACTTAAAAACATCTATTTTTAAATGATTGAATTTTATGAGAAACAGTCGTTAACTGAAAAACAGGATTTTAATTTTGGTATCATAATGACCTGCCCTGGTTCATGAATACACATCGTTTCCACATAGCGAATTTCCTATATAACGAATTTTTTTTTATGGAACCGTCCATTTCATTATATGGAGATTCTACAGTATACGATTTTAATGTTTCAGAGTTAAATAAAATTTAATTTTGGTTGAAGTAGAATCTGCCCAATTTTTTAAAAATAGTAATGAATTATGAAATTTTAATCACGAATGATCAATCAGTATTCGACATTCAAATAGTAAATAAAAAAATATAAAACTTTATCTGATCAAGAAATATTATTTGTGAAGAAAAATTACTGAGAAAGGAATATTCAAAATTATGAAAAAAATAAATAAACCTTAAGTAAATTTAAATTAATATTCATCTTAGAATTTATATTTAGTAAAGTTAAGCATCATCTTAGAATTTATATTTAGTAAAGTTAAGCATCATCTTAGAATTTATATTTAGTAAAGGTCTTATACAGCAAGTTATACGTTTTTAACTATAAAGTTATTTCCTCATAACACCCAAAGGTGCATCATAAATGCTATGCTGATAGAAAGTAACAGTCCACTAGGGCATGCAGCCAGGGGAGCAGGGTGGGCATAAGCACCCCCGCCCAGGTCTGTTCACACACGTGTCCTTTCAGACATAGAATCTTTAAATCCCCCCCAACCCCCCACAAACAAATGAAAAATTCACGTAGCTTTCAATAACACAGGCAATTCTCAAATTTTAAAAAAAGTCCAAGTTAAGTGTTTCATGCTCTTTACATGCAATAAAACCTCTCCAAGCAGTGTTTATTTAAGCTGCGTTTCTTTTTTTCTTTTAGGGTTTTAACTAAAACATAAAAATAAAATTTTAGCATTTTTAAATTTCTTTTAGTTCTCTTTTTCTACTGTAAATACTTGCGATAATTTTGAAAACTTTGAACTATAGGAGAACGTTAAACAAAATACCATAATTAAAATTTAGAACTACAAATAGCATTTTTTATTTTGTACAAAATTACACAATTGGTCATATAATTGCACAACTCTCATTGGCTTTGTTACCAACCATAGTAGGAGGCATTTTTCAAAATCAAACTGGTTTCGATTCACCCGTTTATGATGTAGAAGATCTTAAAAAGATCGTCGTATGGCGGCCGCCGACATAAAATTGTAGAAATTTTTAATTTTCAAGGCTTTCATTTTTTAGTGAAAATAGAATTACATTTTTTCGCAAAATGCAAAAAAAAACCAAAAAAACTTGCACAGCTTAAACTCTGTCCCCAAGGCAACCACCATCAGTTCAAAAAAAGAGCGGTCACGCAGAGGTGGTCATTTAATGGAGGTATGGGATGAGAGAGCCACAAATATTAAATTAAATCAAACACAATTCAAATTACATTACACAAATGGCAAAATATAAACTCAAAAATATGAGTAACACTGCACAGTCCATCCCATACTGAATTTTTTTTTGAAGTGTTTCTAAAACATATGGAAACAGGGCAACTGACATGCCGCCATGTTGTTTGCTGTGTTTTTTGGGCCATGTTAATTTTCCTAAATCAGTGGATGGGTTGTGGGGAACACCACTCCCACTTTGGGCTCCGCCCTCAAGTCTATTTCGATCACATTCAAGTAATGCCTGAACCTTTAAAATGCTAGCAAAAAAGCATCAGAACAGCCTGATATTCGTAATTGTCTTGATTCAGCGAAATTAAAAAACCAGGGAGTACTACCCTTTATTTTTCTTGGCTGAACGTGTGTGGGAGTATCGTTTATGTTAGCGAGAATATTTTTTTAATTTACACCACCTTTCTTACACCACTGGTGGAAAAATGTTGTCCACATTAGGCCTAAGCTGAAATCTAGTCCATTTCCTACACACCGGACACTCATACCCCGATGCAATCAAACCCTTATTCACAGCCCACTTCACTCATAGCAATTTTACGGAAAAAAAAAACTTCAACTGTTCAGACATAATACAATTCACTGCAACAAACAAACCACAGCAAAAGAACGACGAAGTATTCTTACGTCTCTCTCTGAGCTTCACATGACGTCTCAAGCCGATCTACTGAAATTTTCAACCAATTTTAGGAGGAAAGAAAATTAGGAAACGGATTGTGCAGTAGTACCAAACATGATTTCATAATTTGAATGTTAAAGGCATGCCATGAAATTTACAACTTTTTAAAAAGGAATAAATACTAGTAGCTTGTTTTGATGTTAGATTTTTTTTCTGACATTTTTTAGTGTTATTTATCAGAGTTTTTCCACATTTGAATATTTGAGCCAATTTTCTTTCAGATTTTCTGCCTTTGTAGTCATTTATAACATTAATTCGCTGCTCTAACGTTAAAATCACTCTATTGGCTGCCATTTTGAAAATGTAAATAAGACTGCTTTTTAAAACCACACAGCGACCTATTTTTCTTCAAGTCAAGATGGGAATATACACTAGAAACAAAATTTTTCTCTTACCAGTATTTCAGAATGTGGTTGTTATTAAAGAGAAGATGGTTTTCAATGGTCTTTGAATGGAGAACCAAGGTCTTTGAACCAAGGAAAATAAATTTAGCCTTGGGTCTATGGGCTAAAAGGGGGGAGGGGATTCCATTTCCAGAAAAAAGGTGCTCGTTAAGAGGGGTTTTACTGTATACATATATGGGACTAGTACAGAACACGGTAAGTCTGCCAACTAATCCGAACCACCAGACTTAATATTGTTAGACTCTCAAGAAGCTGACTGAATATTAAAATGGTTGAATCAGTATAATACAAATAATTTTAAAACTAATAAAACAAGACAAACCACCTGTTCAAAACGTAATTCCCAAAAAAAGTGTGTTCTTTCAACGAAACTAAATTTTGAAATGCATATCATTCTTACTTTCACTAAATTTATCACTCTGGAAAGATACAAATACCTTTCATTTTCCAGTTACTACTACGCTAAAGCATTTCTTCATTAACAAAAAAAAAAGGCATAGCCATTATTACATGAGGGTTAAATTTAATGTAAATTGTGGGGAGGAACAAAAAATCCAAAATTGGATGAAAAAAAATCCGATTTTGCTTCTGTTCTAAAAAACTTCGGGTGACAATATCACGTTCGTTACCCAAAACTCACTCTATTCCCTTCAAAATGCTGCAAACTCTGCTAGATTGCCGTATCACGTGAAAGTGTGACATCATGTAGGTATGCATGAAGCCCAAACAAGCTGTGAGCATGCGTGCCATGTTTTTCTCGGATGCAAGAGGATTTTTTTGTGAATCAATATTTTTCCTGTATCAATGAAAGACTAGTGCAGCGTGCCTCCCACACACCCCCGCCAGCAAAAAAAACATCAGTAAAGCACGGAGTAGTACTCTCCCGCCGTAAGAAGCAACACCAGCTAGTCACTGTGTGCCAATTGCCAGGTTTTGAGTTCTTGGAAACACTGCACTAAAATTGTGCTAGTTTTAGGGGGGGGGTGGTAACAAACCAAGTATTAGAGCCAAACTTAGAGGGCATATGCCCCTTCTTGCCCCCGCCGAGTACACCTATGGAATGAGGAGTGCAATGTTATAGCAAAAGAAACTTTCAATGGAATTTTTTTTAACTAGAATTTGTAATCGGAATAACGTTTTATTACTAGATACATGTAATTGGATATAATTCCTCTATTTTGGAAACTTCACACACAAACTAAAAAAGCTAAAAAGCAGTTGGAAAAACATTTTTGAAGTTGTAAATGCAAGCATGTGAATGGCATAAGGAGACTTATTTTCAATATCACAAACCCTGCATAGTAGCCCAAAAAAACAAAGTTAACTAATCTTCAGACTATTAAATAATGATGCAAAATGTATTTAGGGAAAAAAGCATAATATTTATAAAAGTGTTGATATCCCTCCAGCACACCTAATATCATTTCTTAAAAAAACCACAAAGAAAAGAAACATAAATTTCGTAAACAAAACCACATTCATTTATAAAAAAAAAAAAATCAAATAAAAGGAAAGATAACTCATCAGTAGATAATCTACTCGCCAGTACGGAATGTATATGACCGTTACATGTTCGGTTGCTTCCGCGTTTGGCGCTTTTTTCGTTATCAACAAAAAAGAGGGAGTACTATGTTGCCTACAATCGGGCATTACAGTGAAATTTGTCACTAATGATATTCTAGAAACCGAAAAAAGTTTTAATTATACACCGTATGTCGTTATAAATATAAAGATTGAACCCAATAGCACTCACTGTCGATCCAGACCACAAAAAATATGGACAGATTTACCGTTATAGACCACTGTATTTGGAAGAAAATTAAACAATGTTTGTTTACAATCCCTCATTAAAACTTAGACATACGTTAAATTATTGGCGATACCCACACAAACCGACGTTTAACGTTTGACCTATTAAAAAGACATCTTCAATTTCCGGGGGTTAAAACCTAAACATTATTCAAAAAAGTTGTTTCAACTGGAACATTTTAGCCAATTCTCAATATTTTGAGGAAATTTGTCACTAGAGATTTTTCGAAAAGAAGTATTCAAGGTATAAATTATACATTAGGCTTACTGGCAAATTAGGAGCAATGACCATGAGTTATTTACGTTTTTTTTATTTTTACTTCCCATAAAGTCTTTTAAAATCGCTCATTTACGCTTAAAATATGGGACCATGGGTAGGAAAATTCAATAAAAACCCTTCGATTTTGGGCTCACCTTCAATTGATAATCCCAACGGAATTTTTCAAGCCTATGATGGAAACATGATCACATTTTTTAATCAAAACATTGTCGCTGAAATGACTGATCAACATGGCGGGAATCCACGAGCTTTCATAAATCCCTCGAAATCTACTTGGTATTTCTAAACGCTTTAAAAGACTTAAATTTTAAAATGAATTTTAAAAATGCTCTCTCCCGGAAGCGTCGAGGGAGCACTATTCATAATTTTATTTTTTATTTTTTATTTTTTTACATGGATGTATATTTAGGAATCTTCGGATGGTCGTCCATCTTCCCACTAAGAAACAAAAGTTGAATAACAAACATTCAGAACTTAAATCCAATTTTGCAAGTACTTTCAAAAATCTTATTTCTAATTTAAAGTTATAATTAGCATATTTATGAAGAAAAATAATCTTTTTTTAAAATTACGTGTTTTGGTCCGGAATAGCAAATTTCTCAATAAATGGCAGAAATAGTAGCCTTCACGTTCGTTGCCAAGGCTCATGACCGCTTTATCAAATTATTGAACGCCCATAATTTCTTGTCATAAATGACAACAGGGACATAGCAATTTACAAATTATTGGAGATGTTGAAATGGCTTTAAAATGATTATTTGATTCGGAATTAAAGAGGAAATAGAATGTTTTAATGACTAATTAGTACGGCTCTTTAAAGCCTGTACTACATGTGCCTTGACCTGGCGTGGACCTCTTTCATAACTAGCTAGCTGTGGCCCTGACTATAGCAACCATGCAGATATTTAAAAAAACATAATGGTTTGCTGCAATATTATTCTTTGCTTAATAATTTATAAAACTTCTTAAAAAACTGCAAAAAAACATTTCCTTCGTTTGTTTTTCTTACCTTTTTATTTTATTTTTTTCTGTTAGATCATTAAAGTAGAAGTTAACGAAACTTTTTTCTTTTTCTTTTTATCGGATGCTAGACGTATCTTGGAGAATATATCACGAAATCATTTTTAATATATTAATGGAGTAAACATTTCAGTTTAATTGAATTTTCATAGAATAATTTCTTTTTTTTAAACAGCATATTGAAAAGTGTATCCAAATAGAAAGTTGTCACTAAATAAATATCAAGAGAAGAAACTTAACATTTTCAATAGAAGATTGACATTAGTATAACATTGCCATCTTCAGCGGGTAGAGGCACGGGATCCCGACCCTGACACAAATGGAACCTCGATCAGCAAAATTTGTTTATTACATTTTTTTTATTGCAAAAAAATATGAAAATTTTAGAACAATGCGTTAAGACGACCCTGTGTAACAAATTTCTGTTATTTATTAAAAAGTTAAAAATATTTTATAAAACCTTAAAAGAACCGTATATGCGGTGGGTTTTGCGCATGCGTTGGATATTGACGAGGAATCCGGTCACCTCTTCGCCCTCTAAAGACTGGATTGTTTGAACTAAAATCGAAGGAAAATGGCTTTCATGTCGCTTAGATTATCTAGTGTTCTCGTTAAGCACATTTCCAAAAGGGTCCCCAAGGTGAGAAACGACCTTACCATTCGTTTACTTCAAGAAATTCAGCTAATGTCTCCATGAAGTCGTGGACTTTCAATGCCTTGCTGGCGGACCTGTAAAAGATAATTAGAAATTCATGAGATTGCTTTAGTTTTTTTTGTGCCAAAACGATCATACTTTCGCATTTATTGTTTTCAATGTGTTTTGTAATTATTTTGAATTTATGCATACGGGAAATAGTAATTTTTCCTAAGCCTAATGTAGGTGGGAATTGATGCCTTTAACCCTATGGTGCTACTATCATACCGTTCACCGGGTTTAATTCCTGTGGTACCGTGGAACGCGTGCCATTTTCCAACCCACCGTAGTCCGAAGGTTAGTTCCCTTGGCAACAGAAGTGCGAATTGCTCCAAGAAAATGATATCCCGGCGCAACATGACCTTAACTGTCCTTGCTCTGTAAACATAAGCAGCAATTCATGCCTTTGTAGTTCTAACTCAAAGATGTCGTTTCCCTAAAACCATACTTTCTCAAAAACATTTTGTTTAACATAGAACGATATTTTCTCTTGCAATGAAATTTAACCAATTAAAGTAGTTTGTTCTATGTCACATAGCCCTCATTTACTTTTTAGGGTATTGCAGGTTTATATATTCCTGGGCTTGTAAGCTGTTCCTTATTATCCTCTTGGGTCAACATTTTAAGCGAATTTGGCTTGATTAATCTTGAAAAGGTTAAGTTTAAATTCCCTCTATCGCAACTAAAAATATACTGCAGGAGTCCAACTTGTCCTATATTTTCATTTTTTTTTAGTTACCAGTATAAAAGTTAACTTCATTCTTAGGTTATCTTTATTCCAAGTTTTGATCCTCAGTATACAGTTTCCGTTTTCAGCTCGCAAACGTTTGTTTGAGCAGCCATTTTATTGGCTACTTGAAGATGTAATTGTAAAACTTTTTTCAACTTCCTAGGGTACTAAATAAATAACTCCTCCTCTGTCATTGTTGCGAGGAATAACAGATTGCTTATTAATCACATGGTTGATTTCTCTTCTAACAATGGCCCATTTTCTTTCAGCTTGGATTATTGTTGATTTCTAAGATTATTTTTGATACTAACTGTAGTATTTTTTTAATGTTTTCAGATTAAGGTATGAATTTGATGTATGAAGTAAAATTGATGTATAAATATAAACGTGTTTATAAACACAAATATAAATCGTGATACACGATTTCAAGAAAACTGGCTGAGCGAAAAGGATGAGAACAAACATTTAATTGAATTGTGGTGTGCAAAGCGTACTGACTTTCTGGCACACTGCTTCATATGCAAAAAAAAATTTAGTGTTAGAAATTCAGGAATACAACATGCAAATATGTCGAAGCACAAGGTTTTGGCGACAACTGTGTTGTCCAAAGATCAAACAAAATTCAGTGTTGGTTTCATCATCTGGACAGAAGTCTGCGAATCTTGTATCTAGTGCTGGAACTTC
>QLNU02014802.1:144792925-144821405 GCA_006491805.2 Dysdera silvatica
TATTTTTCAAGGAAAGTGACCTATTGAATAATTTTCTCAATGTATTTGAATTTGTTTTGAGTTTTATTTTATTTTTATTTATAAACGAATGTTCAGTTATTTTGAAAAGTTGCATTTTTTTAAGCTTACCTGAGTAAATATAATTGCTACACTTATCCATCTTTAATGTTGAGGTTTACTTTCTATTCTGTTAGTTACTTGTACACCTAACTAATATTTAGTGCACCTAAGTCACAAGACTTGGATGCACTTGATTTAAAAGGTTAATTTCGACCCTTGCCTTATGTTTTTGTGCTGTCAAATAGAAACTTAGATTTGTATAAGTATTGGAAAAAGAATGTATTACTCTGCAATGGCATAGCGGGGACCTTCTTTATTACCTTGAAATTTTGCATCGATATCAGTGTCATTTTCTACTACCTCTTAAGTCCGAATTTAATTCACTGGATGGCAGGTTCAATTTCTTCAAAAGACTGTGTGTCTCCTAGCACAGCATGATTTCAGCTGTCCTCTGTGTTATAAATCACAAAGTGAAGTTGCAAAATTGGATTGAAATGTAAAATAATGAACATGTCAATTTTAGTCTTTCTATGTATTCCAAGGGTACTACATTCGTGGTGGCATAAAGTATCGTGTAGATGTACGCAGTTTCCACTGTTACTTCAGATTTATGTAAATGAACTTTGTGTAAATGGTTTAGACTGTTACATTCAAATGCCAATTTTTTATGTTCCTAGGAAAATGTGCTATGCCTTGTTTTGTGTGTGTGTGCGTAATTACATGTTTTCCTAAGTGCAAGCTCACGATTTTTTATTCTTATACCGCTTCTCTAAAAAAAATGCTATATATATATATATTTGTCTTAGAGTGTGGCTGATATTTGGGATGAAGGATGTTCCCATACTTTGTTTTTATAAAGATTAAGATCAAAATTAATGCCGTTGCGTTTTCTGAAAATGCCAAAGAGGGCACGGATAAGTGTGGCCACCCAAGAGAATTCCCTTTTCCTGTAAAAACAAAATCGCAGAATGCTCATAATTTGGTAATTACCAAAAAGTATCAGTCTTGAATTATTAAAAACAAAAAAAAACAGGGTTCAGGCATGAAACAGCACTCATTCTGCAAAATGTCAACAAACAAACAAAATGGCGTCTCGCAAATAATCAAGGATCGTAAACTTTTTACATTTTTAGACAACAAAAACATCGTAAAGTTACACATAAAGAAAATCATGAATCAATCGGAGAAAATCAAGAAAAAAATCTGCATGGCACTAATGGAAAAGTACCCGTTTTTTATTATTATTAAAATATGTATATACATACACCCTTGTGCAAATTAATTGAAACAAAGCATTTTTTCCTACGTTACTCGTAATCGTGTGCTCAAAGAAAATGCGAAATGTCAGATCATTTGTTTTGTCTGCTGATGCAATCATTACGTCAGCTGCTACTGTATTGCATCTGATTTTAGAAACCTGTCTGGCGGCGTAGTGTTCATTGTCTGATGCAATCATCACGTAAACAGCTGCAGTATTTCATCAGATTTTAGAGACTTGACCAGATATGATTCAACTGCTGTTCGGGATAGATGTGATACCTAGAAAGCATACGAAGATTGTAACTCTGCATGAACACACAGATAAAATGTATCGAGAGATTGCATCAGTGGTTGGTGCGAGTTTAGCAACTGTCAGCCGTGTCATCAAGTTGAAGCAAGAAACCGGATAGGTTTCTCCTAAACATAAAGGAAAGTGTGGTCGTAAGAAGAAAACAACTCCTACAGATGACGCTTACTTGCTTTGATAAAGCAAAGGAGATCCCCGCAAGACGAGTGACGCATTGAAAACAGATTTGAAGGAGAAAGGAATCGAAATCAGTTCCTCTGTAGTTCACAGGTGACTTATTGTGGTCGGGCAAAAAGCCAGAAGACCTGTTAAGAAAGTTTTTAACCGCATGAAACAAAAGTGGTATAAATAGGCAAAAAAGTATGAAGAATAGACGAAAGACCAGTGGAGAAAAGTCCTCTTCACCGATGAAAGCCATTTCTTTATACAGGATCAGCGAAGTCGGATGTTCAAAGGTCGCATGGAGAGAGGCTTCGTGATTGCCACATCAGTCTGCCATCTTTAATATATATAATAAATGAATATTGGCTGTTTCACCTACAAACGTCAACGAACGCTCCAGGAGAAAGGTGGGGGTTTTTTTTTTGTTTTTTTTTTCCCCGCCAATGAATAAGAAACAGCCCTGCAATGGTGTAGTGGTGGCGTGTTTTTGTATCATTCTGTTAACCTGGGTACAATTCTAATGGTACGTGGAGCCCCTGCCCACAGGAATTAGATTGCTTAGGTGATGAAGTTTCCAGTTCCTATGAAAACTGTAGGTTCTGGTTTCAAATGATCTCAGCTACTCTTGCAACGTAAAACACAAAATCATTGCACACTTCCGTTCTACAATGTACAGTACTTCGAACTAATTTATCATTGTTCTTAATGAAATGAGCTCAAATTGCAGTAAAATCATAATTGAATTTGTAGTACTTAAATGAAGTTATTTTCAATTTTTCGTTGTATTTCTTATAGTACCTATGCCAATTGAAGATCAAGTGGCTGTTGTGTACACTGGTGTACGAGGGTATTTGGACAAGCTGGACCCATCTCGTATCATGAACTTCGAAAAAGATTTCTTGCAGCATATGAAGGGCAGCCATCAAGATATTTTAAACACCATCGCCAGCGAAGGGAAAATCAATGATGAAATCGATAAGAAAATGAAGAAACTTGTAGCCGATTTTGTCGCTACCTTCCAGTCATAAATAAAGACTTAAGAAATTTCTCTGATTTGACACTGTGTTACATCTAATTTTCTAGGTTTGCGGTTGGCAACAAAATCATTTCGTCAACATTAAATGTAATGATAGAAAGGAATTGATTTGTGTAGATGGACCATTTCCTAAAAAGTTTGTATAAATAAATGATATTTCATCCCAAAAGTGGGTTGGTCACTTTTTTTTTTAATGAGAGGCTTGCCCCTGCTCAGTGATAGTATATATATATAGTAATTCCTACTTTTACAACATAATTCATTCCAATTCTTTCCTAAAATAATCTATTTCTCATAGCCATAATGTAATGAATAGAGCCCCAGTTTAATGCAGTTCCATATTTAGTCCTTTTTTTTTTCTATAGATGTAAAAAAAATGAATTTTCAGGATCACCTATTTTAAGGGTTTCAGTGATTTTAATATAATTTTTTTCGCAGAAAATTTACTCCATGATGCTAAGGTTAAATTTTCTTTTTACTTCTAAGCAAATGGCAAGAAAGACTTGTAACTGTACACGTTTGATTATAGAAAACGTCAAAAAGGTAATCCCATTCGTATCTGAATCACTTACCTACAAAATGAAAGGATTTAGTCTGTAGTGCTAGTATGGCAGTCGACCTTAAATCCGATAAAGTACAATGAACACCTGTACTGTGTGATTTGGTGGCAAATACTTCTAATTCCTGCTAAACCACTTGGAAACAACTAACCTAATCTTGACTTTGTATTTACCTACGTTAATTTGAAATTCCAACATTAAAATTACAGGTCTGTTAGTGGGAACTGCTCCGAAATGTCCAGAGCATCTCTGGAGATGCATGTTTACTCCGCATGCCCCACATAGGTCTTCATTTGCTCTGGAAAACTAATTCTATTGGATACAAATTTAGTGAATGCAAAACAAACATAATCAGACTTTTTTGTAATTATTTTTTAAGAGGATACTCGTGCCATGTTTTGTTTATACAGTAGTACCTCAGGTATCCGATAGCATGGATCATTTTGGTTAAGCGAAGTTTGGATTATCGGGGTTCAGCTGTATTTACAATTAAAATATGGAATGAGTGTCAACTTAAAAAAAATAGTATTGCAGGACATTTTGGTTTGGCAAAATTTGGATTACCAGGGTTCTATTGTATTTACAAGTAAAACGTTGAACGAGTGTCAACTTATAGTAATTACAAAAAACAGCATTTTAGGATATTTCGTTTAGTCGAAGTTCGGATTACCAGGGTTCTACTGTATATACAAGCAAAGAAACCCCAATAAATATATTGTCATATTACTGGGATCCTACTGTATTTAGAAGCAAAGAAACCCCCAATAAATATATTGCAAATTGTAACATAAGTATGATGCAACACCCTTTTGTAACCCTTTCATCCCCTCGTCATATTCAGGTGTTATTGCAAAAAAATGATTATACATGAACGTGATCTAACTTAAAATTTAAATTCTACATAATCGAAAAGGGAAAATGAATCAAGTTCGTGTGTGAAATTCATTCAAAGAGCTAAAAGAATTTGAATTCTACGTAATTGAGGGGGGGGGGAGCTTAGAAAAATGCATCCTCTGCATGCATTATCCACTGATTTCAAGGTCCAAATCGTGACGTCACAAAACCTGGTGCCAGACCTGATCAAGTATAACGACGGCCCCGATTGAGGGCACATGGAAGAAGATGCTTTATTGATTCAGAAAAGACAGTTGTTGTAAAGGTTTGACCAAGAACATTGCAATGAAGCCTGGTCTGCACGATCCGAGTGCAGTCATTTCAAGATGGAATAATTCTTAAAAACTAAAAAAGGGGAACGGGGATATCCATGGGTGCCCATATAAGTGGGCAAGGTTAGGCTTGAGCCCCCCTCCCCAGCTATTCAAATTTTTGATTTTCCCGATTCTTCTATGCATTTGCTTCAAAAAAAAATTGTCACATTTTAAAATAAGGTACTTTTTATCTCATTACTAATTGTTAAGCAGTATCAATTATTTTTGTTGCATTTTGGAATCTTGTACATTCACTAAAATGTTTGACAACCTTGAGAAGGAGGCAATTTTTCTCGGCGCCCCTCATCTATAAGTACTCATATGGGGCCCATGGGAATATCCATTAATAGAATTCTGAAGAGTACAAATGTTTTTATTTTGACGCAGCTCTTTATGACACAGCGGTAGCTCAAGGAACTTGGCCGATGAAGGGATGGCGATTTGCCACCTATGGCTGCATAGCTCGACGAGACAAATCATCAATTGCAGCACTTGCAAATGTTAAGACTCCTCGTTCACACTGTCTTTTCCAGGGAGAAAAGGGAATACGTCTGGAAGGTTTAGGAACCAGAGAGGAAATATGATATGTGATGACTGGAAGCGAATCCAAGGGAGTTAAATGGAATTTTGGTAAAAGCTTGAAAAACATGCGTTCATGAGTTTTAGCTTTATTGAGAAGACAGGCATGGATGTGATGCAGTGTAGAAGGGGGGTGGGGGGACCACTTTACGTAAGACAAAGCATAGATTATTCTTTTCTTGAGTAGCAATTGTCTGAATAAAAGGCAGAGAGGCCAAGTAAGTGCATCCGGAAACTCCAAAACAGGAACAGCGGGCTTTAGATTGGATACTGTCAAGCCTCCCTTCAAGGGTTGACTTCAGAAAAGCAAAGGCAGATGAAACGCATATCTTGGATAGCAGAGAAGACTTACAAACGGTGAAAAGTCTCTTAGATGCGGATCCCCATAAGCGACCCGCGAGGCATTTGGACACATTAAGACGCTTCTCAAATAATGCGGAGAGCGAGCGAATTTGATGAATTCCGGAAAGTCTGTGATCGAAGATAACCCCCAGGAATATGTGCTTGAGAACAACATCAGTCGTGTTAAATACATTCACGAAGACTTTCACGGCGTCTATTAATATACATTATAGAGCTTTTCTGGATATTCCGCCGCGTCTGTTTATTAAAAACACTTAAGGTTTCACTCCGTGTTATGCGGGGCATTCTCAGAAGAAACAGCCGACCAAGTTTCCCTCTGTAAAAATGCAAGACTTCCGCTTGGTTGCTCGGCAGGAAGTGAATGATCAAAAATATGAAAGTCATTTTATAGTACCCTTTCTATACTCTTGGGTACTATAAAGTACTTCTCATATTTTTGATTAATTCATTTTCTGCCAAGCAACCAAGCGAAAGTCTTGCATTTTGCAGAGGGAAACTTGGTCGGCAATTACTTCTGAGGATGCTCCGCATAGCACGGAGTGAAACGTTAAGTGTTTTTAATTAACGGACGCGGCTGGATATCCCGCAAAGCTCTATAAGATATATTAATCGTGTTTGCAATAGTCACGTCAATGTGGCACGCTATGTTCGGATTATTGAAGACCGGAAGAATAACCGTTCTAGTCGAGGAAATCGAGAGATTCCATGTGTTGCAGAAGTCAACAAGACAGTCCACAGAACCCTGAAGCCTCTTCTGAAGATCAGAGGAATTTCGTGGTGATATCCAAATAGCCTGATCATCAGCAAAGATAGAGGAGTTGACAAAATTCGGAAGATACGAAGAGAGGTGAGAAGAACATTGAATAGGAGTGGACTAAGAATTCCTTCCTGAAGAACACACCTTCTAGGAGACGAAGATGATGAAACACTGTTCCCAATACGAACGTGGACTATCCTGTTGGTAAGATAAGACTCGATAAATGCTATGGTATACCTATCTAAACCAGAAAGTTTCGGAAGGATTTACAGAGTGTAAGGTGGAATCAAAGGCCTCCTTCAGCTCAACGAAAGGGACTTCAAAATGAAGTCTAGGTTTCTTTCTTGATTTGAGCGACGATATGAGATCCACTGGATTCCAGGAAGTCGAGCAATTATGTCTGAAGCCAGTAGAGTACTCAGAAAAGAAAAAGAATTAATCCCCAAGAAACAGCTTAGTCATTCATGAACGATCCGTTCGAAAAGCTTCAATACGCAAGAGGAAAGGGAAATTGGTCTGTGAGAAGCCAAAACAATTCCAAGTTTCTTTGGCATTCTAATTGAGCAGGTGATATATTTTTTTCCAACCCTTTGGAAAATCGTAAGTCTAGATGTGATTAAAAAAAAATAGACAAACGGAAGGGAAGATTGAGGAAGACGGGCAAAAACATTATTTGGAATTCCACCAGAACCGGGTGCTCCGTTTCTTCTGCAACGACTAATAGAGTGTAAACTACTGCTAGTGAAAACTGAAAAAAGGGAGTTGATGAGGTTAGGATCGACGGGTTCGGAGGATAGAACTTGAGATGGAAGGATTGAGATTTCTTGAGAACGTGATCAAGGAATGCATTAGCAGCAGCTTTAAGTGACCCATGTGCACAGACCAGGGCAAACCATTGTCATGTAGGAACTGTTGGTACAGATATATTCTTAATCTTTTTCTACACCATGCTGTTGTGTGTACGAGCATTAAGATTCTCAAATAAAAGTTTCCAGCTGCTGTTTTTCGAAGATCGAATTGACCTTTTTAATTTCCTACGTTCAATAGCATCACGAAGACTTCCCGATCGAACGACTTTATTTCGAAGCCTTCTCTGAAATGCAAGTAATTTATTGATTGAAACAGGATTATGAGAATAACCTTGAACAGAAAGATGAGATAAAGTTGTAGGAGAGAGAATTCCTGAAGAGATTATCGAGCGAGTGACAGTCCTTAGAATCAACTGTAGAAAGGTCTTCTGAAAAACGTTTTTCGAATGTCTTCCGGTTCATGAACACTTTTCGATGTGGAATAGAATTAAGGAAAATTCCATAGATCCCTATCATCATATGGCCACTTCCAAGTCATCCCGGAAGAACCTTCCGGGAGGCAGTGGTTGTGATAATTTTTCATTCAAAATACTGTTTGACAATATTTGGATTTATTTACATGGACTGTATAAAAATTTTCACACCTCTAAACACAATAGCAAACTCAAAAGTACAAAAGTGTTCTACAAAATATTCAAACAGAAACAATAACCTGACTTCGTTTCGCGCGATTTGATTTTCAATTTAAATAAATCCAAATATAGTCAAACATTGTTTTGAATTAGAAATTATCACCTCCTCCCACCTTTATATAAATGTGTTATCGTTTATCCAAACAAATTAGACGATAGAAATTTTTTCCCCCTGGAGTTGAGTATCGTTTTGACTTTCACCAAACCGTTAAGGAGGTTTGCTAACTCTTCCTCTCTTAGTAATTACAGTCTCTCGTAATAACCGGGGTGAAACATCTTGATTTATTCCAGTGTCCATACCCTCCTTTGTTTCAGAACTTAATTCCATGGGGTAAACCTTTTTTTGTGGGACGAATTATTTTTCCAGTCGATGTTTTCAATTTGACAACTCGGACACAACCATCCTTTCCTGGGAAGACTTCAATGACTTTTGCCATCGGCCAGAATGTACTTTTCTTCATCTTGTTTTCAAGTAACACTACATTTCCCACCTTTATGGGTAAATTTTTCTGCAGATTATTTTTTCTTTGTGTAAGTAATTCAATATACTCGGAACAGAGTCTCTCTCTGAAATATTTCCTTAGTGTCTTTAAATAACACCACTTTTTTTTTTTTCAAAATTTGAGAGTCGATCGAATCAAGATCTAACACCCCCAACATTTGAACATCTTGAAGAAATAGAAAAGGTGTTAACGGGAGTAGATGATTAGAGTCCTCTGACAAGAAGGTAAGAGGTCGTGAATTCAAAACTGCTTCACATTCGCATAGAACACTTAACATTTCTTCGTAGTGTAGGGCAGCTCTTTCCAGAACACATCTTAGTAAATTTTTTAACATTTGGACAAGACGTTCCCCAAACCCTCCCCACCAAGCGGCAGATGGAGGAATGAATTTCCAAGTAATTCTATCCAAATTAGGTTCGGCTTCCACCACCTTCCAGTCTATTCGCTCAAGTAAATTATCAGCACGCACGGAATTATCCATTGTCACTGTAAATTATTTTTGGTCCGTTCAACAAGTGATTATTCAAGGATTAAAACCCTTTAATTTTACGAGAAACGTCGAAGACTGACCTTACCCACGACCTCCCACTGGAAGGTGGAAGGTCGTGGGTTCAGGCCCCACCGAAGGCAGAAATATTTATTTACTTTTCCTCGAACTCCCCACCATCTGACCATGCCACAACATCGGTGCCTGCATCACCACACCAACAAACGTCGATTTATATTGCTGTTTAATTTAAACAGATATATATTGTGATTTTGTGGCATACTGTATATTCAGTAAGGGGTCGTCGGGCCGTCCATAAATGACGTCATGGTCGAGGGGATAGGTGGATGGTGCTGTGGTTTTGACATCATGAAAAATGAATATGAATTTTGTGAAATCGCGTGACAAGGGGGTAGATGGGTCTCAAAAATATCCCCAAAAAGCGTGACATCATTTATGGACGGCCCCTAATCATTTCGGGTGGAGATGTATACCGTTTTCACCCTCTCCCCGTAATGCCTTTCAATCCAACTAAAATAAATGGTATATAAATTGATATTTGCTATTTAACGATAACAGCAACTTTAAACCATACTCGTCTATTTTTTCTCCACACAGTCACCACCAGTCGCGAACCCAGGAGAGTGTATTACATGGATATAAATCCTCCCCTCTACAAATTAAAGGAAAATTAATATGAGCTGGCCACAGCTGCCTATCGACAGCCGCAGCCACCCCCCAAGCGTTTGGGTCTAACCCCTGTTCGACATTATTATTTTTTTTTTTTTATGGCATGAATGCGTGAACCTGGAATAAGGCTTTCGAAGTTGCCGCTTCTCCGGCCGGGTTCTTCAACGTGAAAAGTGCTATTAATATTTAACGAAAAGCATTGATTTGAGTACGGCTTACCTGCCCTCTACCACCGCCCTCCCTCTGGAAAAATAAACAAATTAAAAAATAAATGTAGGTACGATGTTCGAATGATGATTTTTGATGATGAAATTCAACTTTTGTTCGTGGTAACACGGTCAAGATAGCTTCCACAATGTAGCCAGGTTGAGTTTGCCGAGAGTATAGCAGAGCCATATATATAGAGAGAGTTCGGTCACAGGAAGTGCATGACGCCATTTTCGCTCAATCCCACTCCTCGTTCAGAACAACGTTACGCTGTTGCATTTGCTATAATCGGCATATTTTTTAGTCTCAAAGCGGAATGAAGAGTAATATTACATTTTTCGAGCAAATGTTGTATTTAAAAATGTTGTATTTAACCTTTAAAAAAAGACATAAAAAAAATTTTAAATTAGCGTATAAAAGCTTTTATATATGGTTGCGAAATTTTTTTATATCCATACGGGCATTTAAAAACATATAAATACTTGCTCAGTATTTATAGTTCAGTATTTGTTTCAGTATTATATATAATAACTGATATAAAAGCTTTTAAATTTGTATTTAAAATTGTAAATGCATAGATAACATTTTTTTTTATTATTGATAAAATACGGATAATCCACGCAATTTAAAGCTGCCATTATTTTAAAAACATAAATATGAAACTAAAATGTTATTTAAAACATTAATGATGGGCATTGACATTTTTATTTTACATGATTGAATTACGGGTCAAACTTATTCGCGTTATTATCTCATATTGTAATACTCTCAGATGTGAACAAGAAATTATAAAGCGTGTGGCACATTTCAAAAAAAAAAAAAAATAAATAAACACTTACTTCACACAAACAGGTACTTTTCACGAAGTTAAAATCTTTTCGTTTTATTTTGGCTAACCAAATTTTGCGCCGTTCTTGATCATTTTTTCCATTTGGAATGTATAAATAATTTTACTACTGGAACACTTCGATTCTTGCAATTTACAGCACAACAACCAAGCATTTTTTGCGATGAATAGGCTCTGATTATATTGAATGCTAAAACACTAGTTATCTTTACTAGCCAATAGCATGTTACTACAGTGTTGAGAGCGCGCGATGATTGAGCCATAATGG
The DNA here is from genome assembly GCA_006491805.2 of Dysdera silvatica. Lineage (NCBI taxonomy): Eukaryota > Metazoa > Arthropoda > Arachnida > Araneae > Dysderidae > Dysdera > Dysdera silvatica. The sequence goes on from QLNU02014802.1 coordinate 144,803,721, forward strand.
CCGCTGTCTGTCACTTGCCCATCAGTTAACCAATCAAGCAGCCTGAGCTCGACAACAATACATGACTGAACTCTCCCTATATACGGCTCTGGCGACTAGAGGCTAGGGAGGGGAAATTTTTAGGGAAAAAGTTGAATATACATAATGCTTTTCTAACGGTTTTATCAATGGTCTCTAAGCAACATTAACTATACAGTAACTAGATGTTATCATAGTCTAACCTCGATTTAACGCTTATTTTCATTGGTACCGAGAAAATCGTTAAATCGGGGGAACACATTCATCGGAACCAACGTGTGGGCGTGTTGTATTCCGGACTCTTCCTTGGGCTAAAAATTGACATGCAAAGTACATTAAAATTTGTGCAAACAAAGTACATTAAAATTAAAATAATAATAATAATGATGATATTTTTTGAGTTTTCGATCCTCGCCCGAGTAAATATTATGGGTATGCTATTGGTCGGAGCTGAAATAAGAAATCATGGAAAATGAAAATAATAGAAATGCTTATCAGTGTTCGGAAGAAAATGTTTCAATTTTAATAAAAATAGTATACAATTAAGTACGTAGTTACTACTTTGAAAAGCGATCTTTTATTGAAGTTTGCTTTGTTTTTTTATTAGAAGCGGGCATTTAACATTGCAATTTCGATTTTTTTTCAAATCCGCCGAAAAGACCATCGTTGATGTGAAAACACCGTAAATACACACCGTTAATTAGCATTCGCTTCAAGTGAGTGAAGTCAATTGAAGTTGATTTGCTGACGATAGTTGATTTTCTAACTGAAATTCTACTTGCAGCTACAGAATAATGACAAAGAGTTATCGCTAAATTGAGGAAAATATAACACTGGACTCAATCTAACTCTCAATCGGGACCAATAAAAGCGATCTTTAAACCGAGGATATCACTAAATTGAAGTTAGACTGTATTTGATCAGATTATTTGTGATCGTTTGAGTATTTGCCATTTAATCCTTGTATTTTATTATGGATTTATCTGATGATTCTAATTTTAGTTAGTCAGATTTCAGCCATTCTTGTGTCGAATGCAGGAAAAAATTCAGAACTACGTCAACAACTTCTTCCCTAAAATTTTCCCTTTCCCTGGCATAATTTCCCTACGTGGAATACAGTAAAATCGTCTGAGTCTTTAACATTGTGCATTTTCCTCTCCCTAGCCGCTAGTTAAGTGGCGTCGCAGTGCTTTGGGTTGGTTACTGCTGTTGTAGGGAATTTATAAGGCTCAAAGGGGAGAACTTCATATAACTTTGACATCACTGCAACTACGTAAACAAACCATCAGAGTTGTTGATAGTAATTTTGTGATAATAAAGTAAATTACATTTTGCTATTATTGCAATCAAATTTAAAATTGCAAAAAACAATGTTAAGATTGCAAAAAAACGAAAATATTCCGAACATATTGCGCAATCGTGAGCTTGGTTTATCTTGCTCACCTTATAAATTGACCCTGAGTATTTTACATCGGCTAATTATCTCGGAAGAAAGAAATTTTAAAGAAACGTGGAGGAAAAAATCGAGTAAAAGAATCCACCAAGATGCGGGAAAATTGTTTTTCGAAAATTTCACAACCGTTTATTCCATTTGGAGCACTTCAAGCAAACCGAAAAGCTTTCAGATTTCCTGTAATCGTTCTAAATTTAAAATTATGGATGTGCTATTGTGTCCGGCCAGCGAAATATGGCCATTTATGAAAAATCGGATCATCGAACCCAGCGCTTTAGAAGGCTTTTTACTTGTATTGTTCAAAGATAACTGGTTGCATTCGTACCATTTTCAAACTGGGGTATTGCGAAAGGAAGTCTATCTTGGAGATCATAAAATCTCGTTTAAACACTGTGATTGGGACATATATCGAAGGCAGATAACTGTGATGTCCAATACCCATCACCCAAAAGTCACTCATGTTGCTGTTTTTACAGTTGCTCCTTTGGAATATAGAGCTATGCTTTCGATTAAGAAGTCCATATTCGTACCTAAATGCACGACGTTGAACATTAGCGATGGTATGCTGGTAGTCGGGCTGGGTACTCTTTTAAATGGCATTGTTCGCATCTATAGCTTCTCTCATGTCCTTGAGGAAAACATTGTGTTTTCGGCTAAAATCGGAGAACCCTGTTCATTTCTTGATGGCGAAGTTGTCGGAAGCTATCCCGCGGGCATTCCTGTGAATTGTGACATAAAGATGCTTCCACCCATTTTGTTTGAAGTCCCTTGTGCCAATCTAAACGTGAACTTCGGAGGTTACCCATGGCATTATCTGTTGACTCCTCCGAAGCATAAGTCTGTTTATAATATAAAAAAGGTCGCTGATCATGCACTTGCTATTAATGGTGAACTTTCTGACCAGGTTCCATCATATGAAGAAGGAGCTGCGCATTTCCACTTTGATGGTTCGGAGAGAATCATTCATGTTATGCCGAATAGCATCAACATTTATAAGCTAATTCCAGACAATCAGACATCGCGGGTTGAGCTCGTCAGTCGACTCGGCTTTTTAACGAAAAGGAAGATAGATAAGCGTGCCAGGACTTCGACGCGCCCCCAGCGGAAAGCAGGGCTGTGTTCTCATGAGTTTTGTGATATTTCCGATGTAAAAAGTATTTTGTGTATGGATTATGAAAGTGAGTTAGATTTAACTGTAGTTTTGGGTTTCAATCCTAGCGATATTTCGGAAACCGACAGGATTAAAGCCCAGGTAAATTTTTACGATAATTTTTCTGGCACTCTAAACAAAAGCATTGAACTTACAACACTCTATGTTAACGATTGTGATGATTATTCATTGTATATGGAGCTTGATACATTGGTAGTGTTAGTGCGATCGTTTCGTCATGGATGTTATATGTGCTACATCTTTAAGTTAATGTAAATGAAAATATAAAGGTGGTCTAAACTACAAGGAGTAGTGGTATAATAATACTGCTTAATTTGTGGGAAAGTGGTATTATAATGTTGCTTAATTTGTGGGAAAGTGGTATTATAATGTTGCTTAATTTGTGGGAAAGTGTCACTCTAATAAGATGTAAATTATGGAAAACTGGTTTTGTTAGTGTCACTTAATCTGTTGTAAAACATTATGCAATCTTATTTACATTAATGTTGTATAACACTATTTAATTAATATATATATATATATATTAATTGATTGTAAAGTGGTATTATATTACCACAAAGTTTATGGAAAAGTGGTATTGTAATACCATTTGGTTTAGCCTATGTGAAACTGATACTGTAATCGTGATATGAAGTATTTTTTAAGGCTTTCAATAGTTAATTGTGGAATATTGTATATTTTATATTCGTAAATTTAATATATTAAATATTTTCCCACAAGAATTAAAATATACTAAATCCAGTTTTTCCCTATTTCATTAATTCAGTGATTTTCGCAGATTACAGGGTATGTCAAAATTACGTTAGGCTAACACTTAGTTGAAAAACTCCCCTCATCGTATTGTAATCAATATTTGTTATATTATATATTGAGAGTGTCTTGTGTAATAAATCATAAAACAATATGACCAGAATATCAAGGTGATCGTCTTATTGAAAATATCCCGGTGAGCATATTATTACTAGAACTTCATCGATGTCATAAAACTGCTTTATGTTCGCCGTTGACATAATTTTTACATATCCAGTATTGTGGATGTCTGTGTAGGCTACCTAAGTGGGGGGGAGGATGACTTCCATAGCACTAAATTTTATTTTTTCATGAAATCAGCGTAAAAATTAAAATATTGTATGGTGATAAGAGGTAGGGAAGGGACTCTTATCATCTACCTATGGGTGCCTGTGCACGGTATTATTCAATGCTTGTTCTGCTTTTTTTAGCTTGAATCTACTTGACAATTGACATATGCACTATGTATTCATTTTACTTATCGATTTTTAGGTCTAGCTTTATTACATATTCAATATCTGATATGGATATGCTATTTTGGGATTTTGTATGCATTTTCAAGTGAAAGGAAAGACAAGTTCCGTTTTTATCGGAGGTGGGGGTTGAAAATTTTAACTCACTTTATGACTGTCAAACTTCTGTTTTATATTACGTTTTTTGTTAAATATTCCCCCTACCATGAAGTGCCTGTTAAGTTTTCATAAATACTTCGTGAATCTCGGTTTGATATTGATTTTGAAATTATATTTTTAAATATTAATCTAAACATTAATAAAATTAAAAAATGTTGGTGACAATGCTGAGTTCGTTACCCAAAACTCGCTCTATTCCCTTAAAAACATTCTGCTAGATTTCCATACTACGTGAGAGTGTGACGTCACGTAGGTATGTACGAAACCCAAGCAAGCTGTGAGCGAGCATGCCATGTTTTTCTAGGACTCAAGGGGATTTTTTTTTTGTGAATCAGTATTTTTCCTGCATCAGTGAAAGCTATTTGGGGTGTCCCCACAACCCCGCCTAAAAACATCAGTAAAGCACAGAGTAATATTCTCCAGTTGTTAAAAGCAATGGCAGCTAGTCACTATGTGCCAGGTTTTGAGTTCTTGGAAACACTGCACTAGATTCTGCTAAAATTGCGCTAGTTTTAGGGGGGTAATGAACCAAGTATTTGCACCAAAATAGTAGTCGAACACATTAGGTTGGGTGGTTGCAGTGAAACCCGCTGTTTACATGTAGCTGGCTTTGGCTGCATATTTTGTGGGCTGTTACAGCTGCTAGTTATACCATTTGGAAGTTTTAACATTTTCCACTAAAATTCAGTCAACATACATCGTCTGTTGTTTATACTGGGGTTTCTTTACAACCAAATAAGAATGAAACGTGGTAAGTTGTTTTTTCAATGTGTCTTCTGCTCTGATTTGGATAGAAGTGCAGTAGAGCCTCATAAATTGCATGTAAACCTCATGAATTGCTTAAACCTCAATAATTGCATGTAAAAACTTATGATGAATCGGCTCCATCGTAAATAGTATGTTGAGATTGGTTCGATGATTTAAAAGTGGTGATTTTGACATTCACGACTAATAGTAGCCTGGTCAATCGAAAAAATGCTAGGGTGAACGAAGGCATGTGCTAGTAGAGGGAAAACTTCTCTCAGACAGTTAAAGGATTGTCTGAACAATTAGGAGGTGATGAATGAACTATTTTATGATGTTTGTAAGCCATGAAAAAGACAGGAGGCAAATGGCTGCCACATGTTTTGACTGAAAATGTCATTACTAATCAGTTAAAACTGGCATTTCTTTGCTCATAAGACAAAGAAAGAAAAGTTTCTTGTAGTGTATGTTGATGGGTAATGAAAATTGATATATTTCGACAATGCAAAACACAGGAAATCGTGGGTTAATTCTGTTCAACCATCGACATTGACTCCAAAGCGAAATGCTCAAGGTCATAAAGCGTTACTGTGCATTTGGTGAGACATGGAGGATATGGTTTATTATGAGCTGCTAAAACTTATGGAAATAGTTACTATCAAACGATATAAACAATAACTGGAGTGTTTAAATAACAATGTAATGCAAAACCAATCATCCATTGCATCAAATCATTGGAAAGTTATTCTTCTGCATTATCACGCTAAGCCTCAGGTGACTTTAGCTGTTAAATGTAAACTGATAGAGCTTAAATGGGCGGCTCTCCCGCTCCCAGCGTATTCTCAAGATTTGACCCTACCCAATTACTATTTGTTCTGCTCGATGCAGCATTACCTAGAAGATACCCATTTTGTTAATTATGAAGAAGTCGAAAAATGGGTCCCTGAATGGATAGCTTAAAAGAACAAAACATTTTATCGCCTTGACGTTCAACTTCTGCTCGAAAAATGCATTAGCTTCTAAGGGCAAATAAATTGGTGTCTAAAATTAAAGTTACACACTATGTTATTTCAATGGGAGAGGTACATTTTATTCTATAATTTGCTGTGTTCTTTAATTATAGAAAATTAAAGAGCTGTAAACACTTGACAGAATCACAACAAATCACATTTTGTCAGCTATTCTACGAAGGAGTGTCCACAATCAAAAATGGTACAAAAATTGTAGGTAGAAAACAAAAATCCGTAAAAAACAGATTTAAGATAAAAAAATTGCTGACTTAAGCGTCAACAATCATTTTCTAATAATTTTGCATGTTTATGGGAAAAAAAATTGTCATTCTAAATTATTTTTTTATGAATTTTTGTTTTTGACTTTCAATGTTTGCATTAATTTCAATCCTAAATTTTCCTTCATAGGATGCCTAAAAAAATTTTTTTTTGTAATTATGTTAAGTGTTTATAGCTCTTTAATTTTCTGTAAAATGATTTTGTTACAAATAAAGTACATTGAGAGTTATAGAACAAAATATGTAGCTCTCTTATTGAAATAACGTTTTAATTTTGGACATCAGTATACTTTGGTTAATGTAGTATACATTTCATTATAAAAATAAGCATTAAAAAGAAAAAAAGAAACCAACAGGTTTCAATGCAACCACCTAATATGCATTTGTATGCATACACATGTGCAGTATCTCAAAATCGGAGAGAGTTTTATGAAAAATGGCGGTGGGTTAAAATAAAAACAAAATATTATCTTTTTTCTCAATTTTATTTTGCAGTTAATAATATTGTTAACCCCTCCCCTTTTGTTTATCTACATATGCAGTAAAATACTTGGATATTCATTGTAAATAGACAGTACCCATTCATTCTGTGTGACATTGGAAGCGTAGGTCCTGCAGTGCTTACATGTTTCCCTTGTGTACCGTTAACCTGCCGTCTAACACTGTCGAGTTGATCCCTAGGAAGTCATATTGATTTAAATTGGAACAGTTGATCAATCGAAATAGTGTACGGGTGTTAATATGGGAATCTTTGTTTATCAAGCTCGTACAGAATCTGCCATCGCCATTATATTGGGAAGCAATCGCAAAGAACCAGTTTTCCATAGGCCTTCCCAACTTCCCCACAAAAAAATTGATCAACTTTGATTAACGGTTTCATTAAAGTTCATCTTCAGAGCGTTGAACTGTAAGTGTGCAACTCTCAGTGGTGAAAAAAAACCAACTTATCAATTAATTGCACACTGTAATCCAGGGGTTGATTCCCCAGGTCCGAAGAGTTTCAGATTCCTTAGGGATAATGTAGGTCCGTTGTTCAATGCCAGCATAGTAATAATGCATTTGTCTGTCATGTCATTATACCAGGTTCGATTTCAATTGATGTCATAAAATGCATGCCGTTTCCTCTGCTTGCTGTAGTTCATGGTGTGGTGCTGTTGTTGGCCTCCAAAGTTCAAATTCGTCAGAAAAATGTGACCTTTGCTGTCCTGACATGTCCTGAAAAAAGTAACCTACAAACATCGGATTGTTTTTTTAATATTCATTGTCTAGCCTGATATTATCTCTGTATTTTTCCAACCTGTTTTTTTTTTCCTTTTCAATTTCATTCACCCACTTTGTCTAGAACATTTTTCATATACATATATATCTACTGATTTTTTGTTCTATGTATGTGTATCGGGATGGATAACTTGTCGATTGCTGTAATCGACTTTTCTTGTATAAAAATCATTGAGTTACCCATGGCAAGAAAGGGCAGAGAGAGAGAGGCTGAAAATATTTAGCTTCCCACGCCCATCTAGAAAACATTCTGACTCAGTGAAAATATCCAGGTAACTGCAAAAAAGAAATTAAGATCAAGAGGACTTCATCTTCCGACAGACTTCAAGACTCATTACAGCCACGATTTTAAATATGAAAAATGAAAATTGCAATAAGTAAATTTAATTTGATATCATGATGAACGACCCGATGACAGATCTGATGTGTATAAATGTATCGTGTGCATATGTAGCATGTTGTGTTATGTATTCCTACATGAAATTGGTGTAGTTCATATCAATATATTTCTGAATTGGCCATATGGTGACCTTGGAGTAAGGCATTTGGAAATCATGTGAAAATTTTGGATTTAAATCCCATTGGTTTGAAGCCTTTACCGTTTTTTAACAGCAGTCAGTATTTCTGGGTTTCATTCCTTGGGCCACTTAAACTTGGATTCCATGGAAAGTTGTGTGCCCCGGCACAGAATGGTCTTTGTTGTTCTTGTACATTGGCATTATAAATACTGCATGTATCACTTATTTGCATTTAGTAATTGTATAGAGTAATTGGAATTGGCTTTGTGCTATGAATTGCTGTTCTTGTCATTACATTCTTGTGTGCATCGATGTGTTTATGGATAAACATGTAGCAATGGATTTCATTTATCTTATACATATTTATAATTGTGAACAGTGTTAACGATGTGTGGAGTATCCCATTCCATTTGTTGTTTTGTCACTGTTCATTGGAATTTTAGAGTTACGGTCTATTTACACCATTTTTACTTTAAGTCTCTGTTCACATCATGCTTCGTTCTAATTGACCATCTAATTGGTGGAAACGATAAACTTATGATATGAAGCTCCATGCTAAGACTAGCCCAATAAGCATCTCTTTAGGCATCATATTGCTAGAAGGAAGTAGTATAGAAGATTCAGAAAGCTGATGTGAGGCTTCACCATCTAAACATGTTTCAAGATCATACTGTGATGTAAATGGAGACTTCAACGTAAGTAAGAAATGTAAAGTGTCCTGTAGTAAAAAAAAAAAAAGCATGCTTTGTGTTTTGGTGTTGTGGGTTCTAATGTTTAAGAAGATACGTTTATCGACAAGTGATATTTTTCTTAAAAAATTTCAATTTCTGTTCCTTGAAAGCTTGTCTAAACTGCAAGATCATGTAATCTCTGGCTAAAGATCTTTTTCACCAATTGCAGTAGAATTCTTTGAAGAATCCCTTTATAGTGCTATTAACAAATCGACTACCTTGAATTAAGTAATCTCATCCAAAATTAAAGCTTTAATTTTGTAGTGGACTTTTATCTTTATAAAACTATATGTACATTAAAACTCTGTTTTTTTTGCATTTTTCTGTGGGACCGTAAAAAAAAAGATCTATGATGCTGGGAAATATATGCAATGGGGATATCACTCTATTCAATTAATAATTATTAATTGAATGGAGTAACTTGAAATAATTTGACGATGACACTGCATGCCTTAACATGGGTTAAGGGAGACGTCTCCCTTAACGCATGTGCTTGTATTTTTACCGTTCATTTCATTATACCTGTAATCTGTAACCGCCGTTTGTAACACGTATTTGTTATTACACATTGTGTGTATATCGTCGACCGTTTTGACGAAAATAGCCCAGAGCTATTGAAACAATCTGTAAATGATTAAACTTAAACCGTGTTAATTTGTTGTGCTTTTTCAATTAATTTGAATAGACTAACATTTATACTTTGTGTATTTTAAATTATAATTCAATTCTTATTTGGGACTTTGGAAAAAAAAAAGAACTTTCGAAGTGGGGAAAAATTATGTGAAAGGAGGTGAAATTGGAGTTTCACTGTATATCCTAACATTTCAATTTGGGCTTTATTCATGACAGAAAATGAATTTGGCACTAACGCAGATCTACAATGTTTGTTTCTAATGAGTGACATGCAGTGGTTTTTTTTTTTGTTATATCAAACTGCTGGTTGTCCTCATTTGCTAAAATTTCCTTAATAATTTGACTTCTTTTTTTTTTTCATTTTAGTTTAAGCATTTATTTATCCTACATGCACATAATTGACAAGGTATACAATTTTTCTTATACATTATATAGATACAAATTTTGATTGCTTTGCAAAATGTATTGTATTGCTGTATTACAAATGCGGTTACCCCTCTTCTAGTGTTGCTGAATTGTCAGTTCTGGCTATGAGAGTCTGATGAATAGTATCATGGTATGAATATTCAAATTGTAAGAAAGATGTGAACAGTGCCGGAGTAAGGTGTTTATGGTCCCTGGGCCTGGAGGATAGAATAGACACCTAAAGAATGTGGCCCTTATCATATTTTATTTAAAATAGATCATTGGCCTGGTCGGCCTGGTCGGCCTAAGCTGAAAGTAGACACGAACAAAATTGACGAGGCAGAATAAATGTAATAAACCAATGTCATAACAAAATACATCAAACACATGATAGTTTTTGGACGAATAGAGGCAATGATGAGATGCATGCTATTTCTGGATCCAGGGCATTCCAGTCTTGGATTGTATTGGGAAAGGAACGAAATCTATAGGTGTCTGATCTGGCATAGATAGAAAGCAATTTGAAGGAATGGCCAAGACAGGCAGAAGTGTAAGAGGCCGAAGTAAGTGTTGGGTTACTGAACGGAGGTGTTAGGTTATGGTACATGTTAAAAAGAAGTGTTAGGTGATATTTACTGGCGGATTTAGTAAATAAATCACGATTTGTTCTCTGAAGTTTAGTATTCAGGTATATGAATAACGACTATTTCTCAGACATTTGTAAATAATCAATATTAAACTGATGCTTAAATTTAAATAGTGCCAGGACCAGTATCATCTTAATGGGTGGGCCAATGGGACCCAGGCCCTAACCTAAATAGGGGCTCCCAAATTAGCAAAATTTGTATGTTTTTGAAGAATTGTTTTCTAAGAACATCTCTAAATAGTGACTCCTTCTGATCAATTTGACGATCCATCATTTTACTCCTAAAACTGAATTTTTTTCTGGTGGTGCACAATAAAGGAGAAAACGATTGAGATGTAAAAAAGCATACTCTCTGTGCTGTTGATGTTGGGATATATATAAATATTTCTATTTGAGGAAAGACAGGATGGGCTTTGAACAAAAACAGATTTTTTTCCTTCTAAATTTAAGTCCTACGCTTGTTATCAATAACAGGCTTTGAAGTTCAGCAGTTAAAAAGAAGCTGTTCATATGTATGACACATGTTGTGTCTTATCTGTCAAAGCAATTTATAGAAGAACGCCACTACTAGGAAGAAGTGTTGAAAAGAATAGTGGCCTAATAAAATTTCTATTTAGCAGGGGCCTGTCTTTTAGAGGCAAAACCCAAATATTACGGTCTCAGCACAATGGTAATTATTTAGGGCTTTCAGAACTGCTCAGTCAGTTTTACTTATTTCTGAAAGAACACATGTTTAAAAAAGGAAACAAGGATAAAGGAGTCAGACTTCATATTTGTCAGCAACCACATGCGAAGAATTCATTTCAGTTATGGGAAAGAAACTGCTCGCCAGAATTGCAGAAGAAATGAAGCAAAGTATTATTCCCTGAGTATAGGCCTAGATCCAATGCCTGACTTTTGTCATGTTGCCTAGATAACAATCACAGTTCAGTATATAATAGAAAGATTTCCTGGTAGAAAAGTTTTTGGAATTTATTCTAATTTTCAGCCACAAATCTCAATATTTGGCAGAAGGAGTTCACAAATTTTTGGAAGGAAAAAATATGCCTATGGAGGATTTCCTATGGCAGTTGTATGACAATGCATCAAATATGGCGGCGAAGTATGCAGGTGTACAAGCCAAATTACTCAAAGTAAATAAAAAACGCCATTTTCGTTTCTTGTGCAGGATATTCCCTTAATTTAAATGGATTCATGCTGCTGCTTTTTGTCCTGATGTTGTACTTTTTTTTTTTTTTTTTAAGTTCAACAAATGTACTGCTTTTGTTCTTCATCTTCTAACAGGTGGAACATTTTGATAAAGCACACAAAATCAACTGTTATTAAAAGATTGTGTGATACCCTCTTGTCTGCTCACTATCCTGCTATTAAAACATTATATTGTAGTTGAGGAAGCATAGAAAAAGCTTTTGATGGTGTCATCATTGATACAGAGCAGGCAGTGGAAACAAAGTTGCAGACATCTCATTTGCACAAGAAAATTTGTAAGATAAAACTATTTTTCTTATCTATCTGTGGTATGACATATTGCAGTGTTTCAATGTGCAGTGTTGTAGTGCAACAAAACATTTCAATAAGAAAATGTTAACATAGACGTTAGTATATTCCCTGAACTTGTTTACACAACAGCTAAGAGAACAGTTTGATTATTATGAAGGAAAAGCTAGGCAAGAACTTCCAAATGTCTACTACATTGACAACATGAAGTGTACAACAAAGAGAAGTTCTAGTATTAAATTTGACTAATCTGACAATCTAGAAACAACTCATCATGGAAGAGATCGATTTAGAATTAAAGTATTTCTCCCAGTATAATTGATTGAGTCAGTAGCAAAATTAATAAAAGAGCAGTAGCATATAAAAAAATAAATGACCTCTTCAATTTTTTCATCGAACTTTATGAAATAGATGACAAAATTTTAAGGCAAAAGTGCTGTGAATTTATTGGTTTTTACACAAGTGACATGGAATTCGAAGAGCTGTTTTTAGAGTGCCAGCAAATTAAGCATAATTTAAAGTTACAAACTTTAATTTCCATTCAATTTCTGAGATATACATATTCGGTGTATAAAAAAGACGGTTTAGACTCAAGTTTTCCAAACATCGAAATTGCTATGTATATGTTCCTTTCAATGATGATTACAAATTGTACTGGTGAACAATCTTTCTCCAAACTCAAATTGATTAAATCAGCACTTCGAAATTAAAGAATTTGGAAATTTAAAAGGGGCCCATGAATGTGTTAAGATGCCCCTGGCCAAGTTTCTTCAAAATCTCTATGGGGGCCCCCAAAATTACAGCGCCTGTACGCATATCTGTCACTGGATGTGAAGTTTCTTTTTAAGTTTTTAATCAATTGCGAAAATGGCTTCAATTGAGTTTAGTGAAAGGTTTAGTTGCACGTCGTGTTAACAGGTTGACAAGGCAGTGTTAATGGTTTGAAGAGTCATGTGATTGCATAAAAACCGAAGGGGAAGATGTTTGCAACTTCTTTCTCTTCGTTTTAACCTCAGTTTCTGTATTTTTTTATTGATTCAAGAACGTACTTTGCCCAGGTTCAATGCCAGAAACAAAATAAGCTAAGACTGAGGTTAGGTACTGATTCAAGGTGGTATTTTGCCTAGGTTTGGTGTTAGAAAACAAATAGGTGGACGACGACAAGGTATTGATTTGATAGGATACTTTACCTAGGTTAAATCCTAAAATAAAAATAAATAGGCAGAGAATGAGGGTGTACTGATTCACACAAGAGGGTACTTCACTATGTTAATACCAAAATTAGCTGAGGATGAAGCACAAAGGGCTACTGATTCAAGAATTGCTTTACTTATGTTCAACGCCAGAATTAAAATAGGCAGAGGAGGTACTACTTCAAGAGAATAGTTGCTTAGGTTCAATGCAAAAATAAAAGCCAGGTCATAGGTTAAGAAGGGTCCAAATATGCAATGCTGTCAATAACTTAATTTTGAAATCATTAATTTTTTAAATTGTTCGAAATTTTTTGTTTATTTTTTTTGAGTTCATTATCATAGAATGGTGCTTTGTTTTGAAAACTAGTAAAATTTATCTTCCCAGCTGCCTCTATCTTGGATTTTCAAATTAGTATTTTATATTTTTGATAGCTTAGGAATTCATGATGATTGGTGCAGTTTTTTTGTATATCAATTTTAAACAGCATGAGGGGTAACCGTATCTGATATACCAATTGCATAAATCAACTGCAAAGTTATGATTTAAAAAAGCACATTCTTTTTATAAAAAAATTCATATTGATGTTTTTTTTAAGAGAAAAAATACATGTTGAGATTTTTTTTTTTTAAATAAAGCTTTGCAATCCATTCATTGTCAAAATCTAGATATTATGTTAGAAACGATAGAGTATTTTCAAATATGTGTGCAGTATAATGTGTCAAGTATTTTCTTCTAGCCTAGGCACAAATTTTTATTTTGTACACATTTATGGTCTAAATTAAATCCATACCAAAGCCAAATTTTAAAGTGTTTAAGTTGGTTCACAAAATGTCGAAACTTAAATTTTATGGAAAAAAAAGGTGGCTGATGTATTGTATTATGGGCATTTATTGTATAGAAAACTTATTTTGAAATATACAATACAATACTTTTATTTTCCATGTTCAAATATTATCATTTATGTTTCAGTTGATTCACGAAATGTCAAAACTTAAATTTTATGGAAAAAAAAAAGGTGGCTGATGTATTGTATTATGGGCATTTATTGTATAGAAAACTTACTTTGAAATATACAATACAATACTTTTATTTTCCATGTTCAAATATTATCATTTATGTTTAAGTTGATTCACGAAATGTCAAAACTTAAGTTTTATGGAAAAAAAACGTTGGCCGATGTATTGTATTATGAGCATTTATTGTATAGAAAACTTACTTTGAAATATACAATACAATACTTTTATTTTCCATGTTCACATATTGTCCAGATTATATATGCAATTTTATATAAAATATTTATCTTTTACGATGAAACATGAAAGGGTAAATATAAAATTAAAAGTTAAGTCGTCTGTCACTGAAAAAATTAGCCAACCTCTCTATCGCAGATCCAGACTATTTAATAATTGTATTTTTAATCTTTTCTCAAATTCCCTCTTTGTTTTGCTTTCTTTTATCACCTCTGGCAATTCATTCCATAACTTTAACCCATAGTAATTTATATTGTGTGATTCCATTTTAGTTCTTACATTTTTTATTTTTATCCCTCGTCCTTTTCTTGTACTTCTGACATTTAATTTCTACTTTATTTGTATAATCTCTTGATGTTTATTTAATTTTACTCTTTCATAGATCATGTTCAATATTTTAAACATATATATTTCCTTTATATTATATTATTTTCACATTCTATTTCATATACTGATTTATTTATTAATTTACCTATTGTCTTACAATTGATTTAAACTTATTTTCTTGTTCTTTATTAATATATTCCCATACACTATTTTCATAATTTAAGTGGCTGTAAATTAGTGGATAATATAAGTTGATTTTTATGTTAAAAAAAATTAAATTATTTGTTCTTGCCACTACAGCTACCATTCTCCTAATTTTTTTACATATGTTTGTTATATGTTGGTTCCAATTCAAATTTTCTATAATATCCACTCCCAAAATTTTTATTTGTGCTTACACCCCCCCCCTTTTTTTTTTGGTAATTTCAATCCATTCATTTTTCTTTCTTGTTTCATGAATTTTTTAAATGCTTTATTTTTTAATTCCAGTTTTTACATGATTGTAAAATCATGGTTTGTTTATTGATCTTTCTTTTATCATTATTAATTTGAAACTTATAGTGTAGTTTTAGTTCTTTTATAAATATATCATACATATTATTAGTTTTGTTATTTCCATTTGCCAAAATTTCCTGCCAATTAATACCTTTTATTCTATTTTTAAAATTATTTATACTTCTTTCATTATAATTTCTAATATTTTTGTTACGTTTAAGTGGAGTACTTCTTTTATTTAAGAACTTCAATAATATCAGTTTGTGATCACTAATACGTTCATCAAGTATCTTCACTTTATGTGATTGAATATCAGTAAAGCGCAGATCTAATATGCTCACAGTCTCTTGGTCAACTCTTGTATAATTTGATATTATATTTAAATATCCTAATGGTTCCATAAGATCTAATATTTTTTCTTTATTTTTGTTATTTGTTTCGAAGTGGATATTAATGTCCCCTATAAATATTTTTCTAAGGTTTATGTGCTGTATTTTTTGTTATTATACTGTTTAGTTTTTCTATAAACACATCTACGTTTTCGAAGGCGGTCTATACAATGTTATGAAAATATAGTCTTTTATTTCGATAACTAAATATTCTATATCTTCTTCTGTTAAGTTCAAATCACCAAACTGATGCATTTTCATTACAAACTTATTTTTTGAGACCTACCGTCATGTAGTGGCAATGTGATTATTTATCATGCACAAAAGATGGATTTGAATTCAAATGGTTAATGAGCCTAGAAAATATAATATTTAATAAAATATCAAGTGCAAATTTGTAACGAACAAAAAAAAATGATTTAAAAATTATGGACTGCTAGTGTTCAAATGTCTTTAACGTGTAGATTGACCACTTGCTAGAGCATGTTTAAGGTGTTTTCTTACTGTTTGAAAATCATAAATTCAGTTTAGGGCCATTCCAAGAGACCCATTTTTGAAGGAGCGGTAAATTAGGTCTCAAGCCCCGACTGAACCTAACCCTGGCGCGGCCTTGAACTGAATTTATGATTTTCAAACGGTAAGGAAACATCTTAAACATGCTTTACCAAGTGGTTGATCTGCAGGTTAAAATGTTAATACACGAAGGCATTGTTTATTAAGGAAATTAAAATTCTAATACTTGTATCTTTCAATTAAAACTAGAGTTTTTTGACCGATAAAAATGGAATAGAAACATGTCAGGCTTGTTTCTTGTCGAAGAATGAAGATTTAAATTTTGGCCTCCTGTCCATTGGAATACATTTAACATGATCGTAAACTTTGTGGCCCTGAGTTTGTAATGTGCTTGCATAGTAATATGTATTGTAAGCTAGAAAAATGTATGTAAATAAATTTATGATTTATTTTAAATGTACTCAATTTAAACACAGTATTATATCTTCTATAGTTTTTTTTAATGGAAATTGATACCAAATCATGCTAAGGATTATTAAAAGCATGTTATTTTTTAAGTTCTGTGTGTTTGTAAAATGATTCTACAGTAGTCGTTAATCTATTTTCTTACGAAAAGTTGCCTAATGTTAATTTTTCATGGCATCAGTCTTTTATTAAAATTTTAACCGATTAACTTATGAAACAATTTTAATTTTAACAGTTTTAGCATTTTGTCCTTAACACTTTGCACAGTAAGCCAACTTTAAGAGTATGAAAACAAAAATGAGATTTTGGCTTGTTTTTCCGGTTTGCATTTAGAGAATATACATTCAAAAACTTCTAAATACGACAGAATGTTGATTTATTGAAAATTTGCTTTACAAAGCGTCCATTATTGGAGCTAGTTTTCCTTATTTTATGATACTTATTGTTCTTTTGTGTAGATAGCTCTGTATAATGGTGGCTGTCAAATAGCTTATATGGGATTTATGAGTAAAGACAATGTTATAAGTGTAAGTAAGGTCTGTTGCAGCAAAATTATGTAAGATAATTTGATGTAGCATTATGCAGATAAGATTTATGAGTAAAGACAACTTATTTATGCTTATAACGTTGTCTTTACTCATAAATCTCATCTGTGTAATGCTACATCAAATTATCTTATGTATACAGCTTACATAGGCTTTAACACTTAGAGTGCTATATAATTTTGGATGTAGTACTCCATGGATGTAACAGGAAGGCAAAAGTTAACATTATAAGTAAGTGTAGTAAACTTTACTATACTGACACACAGGCGCCGTTAGTGGAGGGGGGGCAGGGGGACCCATCCCCTCAACGTTGGCATTAGGGTTCCATATCCCATTTCAAACAAAATGCTTTTTAAACAGGGTGTCTACTCATCTGGGAAATTTGAGATTCATCGTTATAATAAATAACCTACTAAAATAATTTACCTGAACTGTGCTTTTCATACCACATTACCTACTGGAAATTTTGAAAAACTTGAACTTTTGACTAAACTTCTTCTAAAAGTTACTATTTTGTACCAAAACTAATATAATTTATATAAAATTATTAAGCCCATATATTTCTCAGGAGAAAATGTTTGCCAAATATGTAACTAAAACTTGGAAAAAAAAAGTTTTTAGCTAAATTATCCAATCTGTAAGGGATTTTGATTATACCAATCTCCTTTTTGTTATATGTAGTCATACACATTTTAAATGAAATA
>QLNU02014802.1:144829555-144840281 GCA_006491805.2 Dysdera silvatica
TTCACATATGTCCCTACAACGATTATGTTATATGAAGTAAAGGCAACAATAAACAGTCATTTTGTGTCAAATAAAGTAAAACTGTAGACACGGCTATTGTAAGATTTACTTTATTTGTGAATTTTACGATGCAAGGAAAGCTAGGGTTATGTTGGCCTGGGACCTTCAGTTTTCTGAGGGATCTAAACCTCTTTTGGCCTACAGAATCAACCTCTAAACTACAGCGAGCAACAATAGGTTGGTTTTATTCAAATTATAAATTAGATATTGTATACATATAAAAAGTGTAATAAATATATTAGGGACGAATGACGGGGGGGAAGGACGAGAGTGTAAAAACCAACATCAGATAATAAAAAAAGTAAAATTGACTTCATAAGGAAAATAAAAGAAAGTACAAATTCTGAAGAATACATATTAAATTCAATAAACATAAGACACATTTACATACGTAATTACTAATTCGAGACGAAATCTTTGATTGACATTTGTTTTGGTTTATCTTGGGAGTTGGCACTTAACATTTCTTCAAATGCATCGAAAAGATCATTGCTGATATCAAAACACAGCAAATGCTTACTTACAAACTGTAAACCAGTATTTGCTTCAATTGAAGTCGTTTTTCTGAAGACAGCTCATTTTCTAATTAAAATTCTATTTGCAGCTACAAGCTAATGATGAAAATTTATCTTTAAATCAAGGAAAATACAACACTGGACTCAATGTAAAGCAATCCCGACCAATAAAAACAATCATTGAATCGAGGATATCGTTAAATCGAAGTTAAGACTGTATATTTTTTATTACAATAATTTAATATGAAACTTTAATACTTTTTTTTTATATTAATTCAGGACGGTTCGAGTAACACCCACAATGAACCATCTATTGTTAATTGTACTGCTACTGAATATATCTTTAATTCTGTAAATACAGGGTATGAGAAAAACACTATAAGTTGCAACGATGGTTTAGCCAAAGCAGTAATAACGTAAGTAAAAAAGAATATAAATGTAAAGTGCAAGCTCATGGGATAAATAATGAGAACAAAATCGAATCAATGAAACAGAAGATTCGTGAAGGGAATCCATTGATTACAACTTATGGATGCTCAGCTGATAATTTTAACCCTCTTGGAAAATACATTACACCGGAACCTGATTTCAGAAATCATTACAGACAAGGTGTTTGGATGAAGGAATACTCAAATGCTATGAAGCCATCCGGCATACAACGTAAGGTGGAGCAGTTACGTAGGCTGCTTGGAATCATTCATAAAAAATAATATACATTAATTTGCTGATTCTGAAAATGATATGGATGGTAAGGAAGTTGTTCCAAGTCATAAATAATAGGATTAATAAAAATGAATAGAAGTTTGTTGTGACTGTTAAGACCTATTGCTGTTGTCCCCCATATATATATAAAAATCATTGTTCTATTGCAGATGGTTGCGGTATTTAGTTGACCTTGATGGATAATAATCGCACAGAAATGAATCAAAGAAAGGTGAAAAGTAAAATTAATCAGGCAAAGTACGTGGGATCTAAATTGTCACATGATCAGAAAGGAAATGCTGGGAAATTCCTTAATGTCATGAATCCAAACTTTACAACTTACATCGTCACTTTTCAAGCAAAACTAGCTCACATTCCTGAAATGTATTACTCCAATGAAATCTTAGTAAATGTCCCAGTATCTATGTGGTGATATAGTTTAAAGAAAACTATAAATGAAGATTTTGTATATGTATTTATGGAATGATGGTATTGCCTGCATGTTCTGTTGGGCTTGGGAGAATATTACTCCAAAACTTTTCGTTTATTCACAATAAATTATGCAATTGTTTGAGTTAGAAATAGCAGCAAAACTGATCTTTTGCTATAGACTGCTTTATCGAAAAGATCAGCCTGAACTTGAATGTTAGTTAATTTGCTATGATGTAACCTTTGAATAAATATTATACACATTGTAGCGAAACCTATTTTACTTTAATCACTTGACTCCCAGGCTTTATTTCGCTGGTGTAGGGATATAAACCAGGTTGCGTGGCGGAAAACGTGAGAAAACGATTTATGACATTATCATAATATGTATAATGTATTAAATATCATACATATACATACAACTAAGGAATTTATTTTAAAGACTTGTGTTATTCGTCAAAATGACCTCTATTGCATAGTCCTGGAAAACCTTCACAACCAAAACACGTTAGCCGAGTATCTTTCCTAACATGTCTAGTTGTACAAATATGGCATCACTTTTGCCGACGTTTCGTTTGATCTGTGCTTGGAATTCGAATAAGTTGATAGATATTTTTCATTTTGTCTCCTTTGCTACCACCACAAGAGAATATTTGTTGATAACTCTTATTGTATTTTATAAACACTTCTTCGGAACATTTTACGATAAAATCTTTGAACCTAACATATTGACCAGCAGAATTTCTATGATTGACAAGACCATTCAAAAGCATTCTAGAAGCCATGCGATACCAATTTTTTTAAATCACATGTACGATTTGCGAGCTGGATTACATGGTTGCAGTAACTGATCGACCTGGCCAATAGATCCCATCGTGAAGTTGTACTTTTCAACAATATATAATGGTTTGTAGAGCTATTTTTACTTTCCATCACAAGAATGGCATACTTTTTCACACAGTCCATCATTATACTATGGTGTTAAAATGTATACATATTTTATTTTTGAATCTTACTAAAAGATGGTCACCATTTCATGAAAATAAGGATGTTCACTTAGGAAGGTGTTCTTCCACAAGCTGTTTTGGTATACTACGTTGAGTTTGGATAGTTTCAGTTATACAAGTGTCCTGTTTCAACAGGTACTCACAAATAGGTATCAATCATCAACAACAATGTGTTTCCCTTTATTGAGGAGATTCTGAGCCAAGTAAAATACAATTTTTTCCGATACTGGCAAATCTGTTCAATCTGGAAGCAATAGCATTTCATAAATATCCTTGCCAATACACAATGAAAAATTTCATGTGTATCCTTGAAATGCTCTTGTAGTAGAATCGAGGTCATCACTGCTTACCTCTGATCAGTATCGTTATATGAGTTGCATATCACTGACTAATCCAGTTCAAATACACGGTTATTACTATGTAGGGAACGACATGTGGGGTGCATGTCCTGGTCGCAGATTACCGAAATGAGTGGACACAAGCAGTGTATGCCCTGGGAGTCAAGTGTTTGAAATGCATTTCTTTCCATTATTTGTGGTATTTTGATAAGTTTTCAATACTCAAAAAGTCATTTTTGGGTTTCTGCCAGTTATTGCCACTTTCATGGCAAAAACTAGTTTCATGCCAGTTTTAACCACCTTGGCAGAAACTTGCTAACCCTGGTTTAAATATACCAAAATACCTTTAAAGAAGTGATGGGATATTATCCTAACCTTTGATGATGGGGTTGTTCATGAGTGAAGCTGGCAGCATGGATTTCCACCCTGTATACCACTTCGTCACCTCTTCGTAATTTGGATTATGAGTTAACCATGTATACAGCACCTGCAGCCATCTTGGAAAGAAATTCTTCTCCAGCATTGTAACCATGCATGGTTCGGGAATCATATCGGACCAAGACATAACCCATGTCCATGTATCTATATGAGGATTAAAAAACAAATCCCCAAAGGGAGCAAAAAATCCAATCAATAAACTATTAGAATAATGAACATTTGAGACCCCCAAAGCAGAATGTGCTAAAAAGTGTGACGTACGTCGTAGAACAATCGCAGGGTGGATTTTCTTTTGTTAAAATAAACATTTACACAAATGTTTTCTGCATTTCTATTAAAAAAGGAATTTACATTTTATAGAATTTAAAAATGTATATAATACATATATATATACACATGCATCTCCTGCAGAACATTTTTGATCAGCTGAAGGCTTGTTGCAGAACATTCTGCTTTGGGGATTTAAGACATGCTTTCTAAATATGTCTTGTGAAAGAGAGGGTATGACGCTAAAAAATAAAACAAAACAATAGCAGTAACTGAAACAAAAAATAGCTGTTATTGAAACTATTTTATATAGAAGCTGCATTTAAACGACATTGCGTAAAAATAAAATGACACAAAATTTCAGTTACAATATTCGTTTATGATTCTGTACAATTAAATTCATTATGTAATTAATATTATACACAACAATGAATTTGTGTTTTATGTCTCCAGTACAGCTAAGATAAGGTCTCAAAACTAGTTATCTCCATTTAATACTGCACAGGATTCATATTACGTAATACTATAATGCTAGAGATCAATGCTGTTCACTCTTCACTGCTTCTTTTGATAGTAGCAGCATGATAATGCATAAAGCAATTAACATTGAGGTGTCAGACTTTAACACATCCATCGTCTAAAAAATGGGATGTCAAGACTACATCAACCATCTTGAGGTTATGACATGTCTAGATGCCAGAGGTTAAAGTCCTGGGTCAGCTGATTGACCTCTAATGGTACAAGGACAACAAGAGCCATTACTGTCCCAACTCAAACCCTAAAGTGAATGCATTGGGCATACAGTATCATATGTACCAAGGCCAGGGTGCGATAGTCACTGCTCCCCACATTCTAAATCAGTGGCATCTACTTTACCTTCATTAGTAGAAATTTTATGACAAAGGACAGGAAAGGGCATGCTGTGCCAAATAAAATGTCCTCTTCCACCAAAGAGCTGCTTAAATTTTAACTTGCAGGAAAAAGGACACGATTTTGTAGACAAGCACTGACATTTCATCTACATTACCAATTTTATCAAAATATGCTAAACTGAATACAGCATACGTAATATGCTATATAATATATATTCATGGATTACCCAAATGTTGTTGATGAGGATTAATAATATATGTCTGAAGTGCTACAGCCAACTTCGGCATGATATTGTTAATAACAAATGTATCAAGAACTCCTTGTGAAAAAACAGATTTCCATGGCTCGAGAATGAGTTTCGCAGAACAGTCACTGGGGTGCCAGTTTATGAGAGCAGCGGCCAATTTCTGACGAATTGGGGGATACAGTGGTTCCATTCTTGGACCTAAAACCAATTAAAATTGCATTAACTTAACAGTAATTAATTTAATTACTTTCGACTAACAATTAAAACCTGGAAAAAAAAATGTTTACCCATGTATGTCAGCCAAGGGTGTAACCAGGAATGGACAGGTACAGTGTCTGTACGTGGATTCCAGTTTTCGACTTCGGTCTGAAGGCGTGGTAAAACCAGCTGCTCGAGAATGTTGTCCATAATCCATGGTGGAAGGAGTGGCATCCATGTCTCGAGGAGTTGAATTGCAGGATTCCATTGCCGAGCATTCCATTGTCTAAGGACAGAAAAAGTACATACAGTCGATATAAAAATTGTTTGAGGGGAACCCCATCTCCTTGATCGAAGAGGAAGTAGGGGAGAGAATCCTCACTTCTCAATTCGGTAGAGGGTTGAGACAATAATTATGGCAATTAACTTTCAATCAGAAGAACCATTTCGAGCTTTATGATCCTTGCACTACTAAAATAACTGTCGATAATTATTTCCATTTAATATTGGACAGGATTCATTGTCATATAATACTTCACCGTCGGAGAGAACAATTGCTCAGTCTTTAGTGCTTCTTTTGGGCAGTAGCAGCATGATGGATAAGGGAACTAACATTGAGAGGTCAGGACGGCTTAATCACATCTACTGGCTAAAAACTGGAATTTCGAGACATGACCAACCAGTACCACTTTGCAAAAAATGCATCACCAATTTGAATCTGTGTCTCAACGTGCCACAATCTAAGATAGAAATTCAATTTTAGTGTCTCATTTCTTGGTTCATAAGAACCCGAGAAGAAAGAAATTGACCACACACACACTCTCCCATGGACCACACACACACTCTCCCATGGTTGGACTTACGTCAGTGATCTTTGGGTTACTGCTCCGATGCTTTGATTTAGACACCGTTCAGTATGGTAAAGTATAGTCTTCTTGTATGTATGCTGGCCAAAGGTTATATTTTACTACAATAAAGTCGCAGATGGTGGGAGGAAGAGGAATGTAAGAAGGAGAGAAAGAGAAGGTTCTTTCAAACGGTCTTATAACACCTTCTGGTAAAAATCAGTTTCAAATTTTCTTGGCTTTTCAAGGTTTCTCGACAAAGGCTTAATTGATTTCTGGTCATCAATTACAGTAAACAACGCATTACAACCCATTAAAATGTGCATAATCAAAACAAGTTTCGAGGTCATAAAATCCACAAACACAACGCTTCTATTTAAAAAAAAATGCATACCTTTTTACATTAAAAACTCACATTATTTATTATGTTCTTATTTGACCCCTTCGAGTTCATTATAATTCAGTTCAACTACATACACACAGCTGGAGCTTCATCTTTTATTCCATTTAGAAAGTATACAAGACTATAATATATAAGGCTGTTTAGTATGGTGTGGAGACAAAGTTTTGATTGGGAATTTAACTTTGAAGCCCAAGTTGTTATGCCAACTACGAAAGCCATCTCCGATTAATTTGATCACTTATACTGTTCGAAAAAAATACAGCACTTTCAGTTGATTTATTTGTTTGTTTGTGGTTTTATGTCTCAAAGACTACAGTGGTCATGCTGCGCCGGGACCTACTGTTTTCCGAGGAATCCGAACCTCTTAAGGCCTAGGGAACCAAACCCCGGACTACAGTGAGCAGTGCGATCTTTATGAGATCTCTGAGTAAGCGTTCTTTGCACTGTTGGGAGTCGAACCCGGATTAACGGCGTACTAGGCGAACGCGTTACCACACTGCGCCACCGCAGGGCTTTCTGTTGATCCAGTGATTATAAATTTGGATGTACAGTGTTTGGATAAATATGAATGGTTTTCTTTTATGATTAGAGCAAAAATGGTCATACAAACGGTTATTTCCACAGTTTTCACTGAAATTTTACCATTGTTAAAAATAATAAATTGTCATGAACACAAATTCAAACTTACAGGAATACTTTACGAATGGGCGGCATCCACACTTCCCATATGAGATGTGTGTATGGATCCATTTCTTGGTCAGACCCTTTGCTCCAGGATACATTATGTGTTCCCGATTCTAAGAGTTCCTTCCAATCTTTAAAGACATCAATACAATGGTGAAACTGAGACAGTGGATCCCAATTTTCCAACAGTCTTTTTGTCTAAAAAGTAATATATTAGAAGCATTAAAAAATATCCACATAACCAAAAAGTAATGCACATATTAGTAGGTGGTTTATGAACAAGACAAAAAAAATATTCAGTCAACAGCAATTATTTTCAATAAATTGAAAAAAAAAGTCACCTTTCATTATAAAATATCAATATATGAAGATGCATTTAATAAACTAATTTCATTATCGGATACACTGATACAAACAACAAATATTACTAACACCCAAAAATTTTGTTAAAATTAGGATGAAAACGACCTTACAAGAGGAACAACGATTGTTATGGCTAAATCACTCAAATTGAAGAGTTTGTATTCTTCGTAATAATTTTCTTGCAGGTCACGAAATGTTT
This sequence comes from Dysdera silvatica, assembly GCA_006491805.2. NCBI lineage: Eukaryota > Metazoa > Arthropoda > Arachnida > Araneae > Dysderidae > Dysdera > Dysdera silvatica. The sequence goes on from QLNU02014802.1 coordinate 144,837,124, forward strand.
TTGCAGCTATTTCCAATGTCACGCTATTCTCTTTGCTATCGATATCTGCATTCATGCTAAAACAAAACAGAAAAATTAAAGCTATTAGTACATATCAGGAAAAAAAGCCACCTAAGGCCAGTTAGTGGTGAAATAAGCAGACACACTACATACACCTTTTGGGGCATGCGAGACTCAAGAGCAGAGCATTCCGAAAACTGTTCAAATTTCAGAAGACAGCTTTGGGAAAGCATCTTAGTCCATGGTCTCTGAACACTCGTTACATCAGGCAGGCTGTACTAAGCATACAAAAGGTTTCTTAAAAAGATTTAGCCAACTTTCGCCTGGAGATTTAAAGTTTCACTACTTCAGTTCCAGGCAATAAAACACAGCAGGAGGTATAAAACCTCTCCTAATATCTTCACAATCTTACAAATTTTACAGTTCAAAATGGGCAACGTGTTTTTATAATGCAAAGACGGCAAAGATCATGCTGAAATGGAACCCACAGTTTACAGAGAAACCCAATTCTCTGCTACGAAGGAAATGATACCGTGGGCAAAAACCTGCATGCTTTCTATGATGCCATTGGAAGTACCAATACCATAATACCACAACAGGTAAATGCATTAAAATTATGGGACTGTAAGGAAGTGGACTAATTTTACAAGAAACCCAAACCTCTTAACCTGGTCTTTGGTATTGCAATGCACATTAGATTTACGAAACGCACACTACAGATTAAGGCAAACAGATAGTCCAAAGGCTATAATTGAACAACAGCCCAAGTTGAGGAAAGCAAACTTTTAGCTACGGAAACCTTTCATTTCTGTTTTCACGGCACACGGACATCAAAAGTTTGGCTGCAATGGGACAAAAGGTTTTCTGAGGAATATAAACCTATGCCATCGAGAGGACTGAATCCAAGACTATGTTGGTACAGCAAGCATCTTATAATAGCAGTGGGGGGGGGTCAAACCTTAGTCAATGGCACCATAGACATAAATGCATTACAACTACATTATCGTAGGGAAGGGCACCAACATTTTTCCGAAGAAACAGAACCTTTCAAGACCTAGCAAACTGACACCTGGACTATAGTGAGAGGTGCTATAGAAGTCACTTGCTGCCACCAACCCTAAAAAAAATAGCTACCCGCACGAAATGATGAAAAAAATAACACTTTATGACTGCTACAGAGACTTATACAATCTTTTATACAAACACTTATATATAGTCAATTTCATATTTTTATAGATAAAAATATAAGGTAAAATTATACATAATATGTAAACACACAATTTGTTTTAAGCATTAGTAAGATTGCCCTTCAAAAGATGCCATTTGCCCAATTTATACAGATTATTTTATGAGCTAATTTTTGTTGGTATGTTTTTAAACATTTTTTATGTAATTTTTTTAACAGTGTTTGCAAAGGCATGACAATTTTACCTCTTATAGAAAACTGATAAGTTTAGGATTATGAAATCCAGTTATTTTTAATATGTTTTGTACCTGAGGGTAACATGAATTATTTAGACGACGTGAAATACGAGTCCAGACGATTGGCCATAAAACTTTTATGCAACATTGGATTTTCTCACTGAAATTTCATTATTCCTCATCGAAAAAAGAATATAAAACTAATTTTCTACCCACATTTGATATAAATATATATTTACTTTTATTGCACTGCAGATGGATATGATTTCTATCATATACAGGGTGATTATAATTAAAGTTCAACTTTCAAAAAGCTGTAGAAAAAAGAACCACTGCTCAGAATGACCTGAAATTTGAACTGAATATACTCGAAGGAGGAGGAAATGGTATGGAATTAGAAAAAAAATAGTTCTAAATTTTAGCAATAGATGGCGCTTCAAGCATCATAATATGCAAAATAAAAGACGTGCCATGCGCACGACACATTGCATTTGTTATAAAAACGCTGGGTACATGGCGTTTTCCTCCTGTAGCATCTGAGAAGCTTGTCATGACTCTCTCAATGAAGGATCACGCTGTGCTTGTGAAGCTCTTTTACAAGAACGGTGACTGTGCGCCAGTAGCTCTGAAGAAGTTCCGGACAGTAAAGGGTGAAAAAAGGTTTTGTAGTCTGATGTCTGTCAAGGGTCCGGAGAAAATGATTAAGAAATTCGAAGAGACAGGTTCTTTTGAAGTGAAATCTGGTAGAGGGAGGAAACCAATTGCTTCGACGTCAGTAGAAGATGTGCTCACAGCATTCCAGGAAAAGACGAGCAGCGGTGTGTGAACATACATTGCACGGGGAATTGCCCGAACTTTGGACATATCTGTGAACACGGTGCATAAAATTGTACGAAACATCCTGTATTGCTATCCATACAAAATTACCCATGTTCAGGATTTGCTTCCTGCTGACCCGCCAGTAAGACACACTTTTGCTCTAGAATTTCTTGCTCACATGGAATTGGACAATGAATGGCCATGGAACATTTCGTGGATCGACGAAGCCCATTTCCATCTCCAAGGACATGTCAATACTCAGAATTGCAGAATATGGGCAATGGAAAACCTGTTCTAACATGAACCAGCATCTTTTCATTCTGCAAAGGTAACTGTGTGGTGCGGGTTGACACCATTGTTTATCGTAGGGCCATTTTTTTTCGAGGAGATGGGTCGTGCGGGTCCTGTTACCTGTACCGTCAATGGTAAACGCTATGAGAGTCTTTTGCGCAACTACATCATTCCAACACTTCAACAGCATGCATGTGCAGGTAGCATTTTTATGCAAGATGGCACTCCTCCGCACATTGCAAAGCCAGTGAAGCAGCTGCTGAAGAGGCATTTTGAAAATGATAGAATTATCAGCCATCATTTTCCAACAGCCTGGGCATCAAGATCGCCTGATCTTAATCCTTGTGACTTCTGGATGTGGGGTTACCTAAAAAGTGTTGTGTTCAGTAGTCCGATTGAAAAATTAGCTGAATTGAAGGCACGCATTGCGCAACACATTCACAATGTGACCTCTGAGACAGTCCGATCTGTTGTGGAACATGCTGTTTATCGGTTTCAACTTGTGGGAGAAAACGGTGGACAGCATATTGAACATGTCTCGTGCAAGTCTGCCGATAATTAAAAACCGATTTCTTTGTTGCTTTTTTATGCGGTTTTTAGCCTCAGGACAATTAAAAACCGATTTT
>QLNU02014802.1:144849968-144861355 GCA_006491805.2 Dysdera silvatica
TGTGTACACATGCAACATATTCAAATGGGCAGCAGGGGTAAAGATGATTGTCTGACAAAGCTTCTGCTGCTCGGTAGTGGGGGGGATTAAGAATGCATTAGTATTAAGATTAGGGACCAGACATCCTGGTGTAGCATGGTTATGTAATAAAAGATTGCATTTGAGTAATGGTTATGTTTCTAAGCGCTGATAAACTGATGAATGAAATGTTCAAGCACTACACGCTTGCATATATATGGTACGAAGTAGTTTGTCGTAGCTGTTGTATACACTTCGGGATCTGTTTAAGTCTTTTACAGTCAATTCCGATTCTAGCACACAGAATCCTCAATTCATTACTGGACAACATTGGATAGCTGTGTAGTGACCTTTGGAGATCAATGCTGAAGAAATTAATATTGCTGTCGAGTCGTAAAAACATGAATCAAGATCGTTTACAATCTAGTATTTCGACCACAGGTAGAATACTTATTTTTGTAATAATTCATTGATTGGGTGATTCGTAGAATGCGCAGATAAATGTACATACAATTATACAGCATACAGTTAATAAAAACTCCATCACATATACATCATCATATTCAAATGTTACAATTCTGTACTGAATGATGGTTTCTCACCCTCCATATGGGTTTGCAATATGTATTTCACATCATGTTAATGAATTAGACATTTTGTTTTGTCCTCAAATTTAACAAACAAAAATGGTGCGATTTTTAAAAAAATAAAAAACGCAAAAATTCTAAATAAATCAGCATTAAAAAAATTGGTTATTGGAAGAGTCTTTTTAACTAAGGTAAATATGATAAAACATTTCAGCACTTGAAACTAGAGATGTTTTGAAAACTGTCATCCTTTCCACTTTACACATATGCCAAGGAGTACACAAACTTTTTTCTGCAATGGAATACGTGGATGATTATATATTATTATTAAGTATTTTATTATTATTAATTAGTATTTTATTATTATTAATTAGTATTTTATTATTATTAATTAGTATTTTATTTTATTTAGTATTTTATTATTATTAAGTATTTTACAATGAACATAACTATGCTACAAAACGAAGCAAACCACAATAGACTATGTTGTTTTTGAGAATCTCCAAATAAGTCTTATTTTGGGAACAATTACTAATGCTAAAAGTTGCCCTTTATATTTAGCCTATTGTACTAAAATTCAAGCAGTAATAGTATATTATTCATTAAAGTTCAAGCAAATTTAAAACTGAATATTGTGTATATGCATACATGCAGTAATTTTTCAAACATGGCTGATGCCATGTTGGAAAGTATGGTAAAAAGTCAAGGACGTAAAAAGTCAAGTAAATTTTGCAAAATTTAAAGTTAAGTTTTTATTGTACATTTAAATTATCTAAACCTCAATACTTTAAACATTGAATGATAAAATTCCAATATACCATATATTTGCTGCTTTTTTGTCAGCTTGTGCTTGACTCTGTCTGTATTGAATTCATTTTCAAGGTCCCAGTCAGTAATTTCAAAATTTTCAATTCCATCCGTCATTCTGAAATGAAAAACTTTACTCCTGGAAAAAATAAAAATACCAATAAAACACTTTCAGCAAACAAAATAAATAATATATATATATACACACACACTCTATAATAAAAAAAATCGATGCACCAAGAAGTTGTCTGATTGCAATAAAAATCGGTGGATGTGAAAAACCTACGGCTCATTCTATGTCAATTCAACCATACCCTGACAGGGATTTTGATAAAACTCGGTATATATACTACCCCTATGCAGGTTAGAACTTGCGTGAAGTTTTCCTTCTCTAAGCCTCATAGTTCCTGAGATATTGGGGGGTCAAAGTTTCGAGAATTTCTACAGGCGGTATATTTTTGAACCTCCTTTCTTTTTTTTTAGACTGCAGTTTCGTCTTCAAAAAATTGCAGCTTAAGATCTGAAATCTCTAGGGACTCGAAATTTTGACTGTAAATCAATAGAAATGTGCTGATTATAAATAAAAATACTGGAATGATAATTTGTAACTTTTAAGGCTTGATATTTTTTTAAAAAAATAGTTTTTATCAAAAGACAGATGAAAACACTAGTCTTTTTTTTATTTTTGATTGAAGCTTACACTTCGGTCTTTCTAATTCTGAAATAAAAAATATGTCTTTCTGATGACTTACCTATTTTTTTTTTTTTTTTTTCCAGAAAATGCGTTAAATCAGGCATGAAAATTCTCAGACCTACAGTGGCCTAAAAAATTACTTCAGACAGTTTTAATGAATCTATTAATGTTTTTTAGTGGATAAATAATTATGGACTCCTAAAAATTTTTAATTGTGCTTTCATTCATGGAATACATTAGTTAATGGGTCATGTTCATGAAAATAGTGACATAGAAACATTTTTTTCATTTAAACAAACAAAATTACAATTTCATGCAAAGTAAATTGAATTTTTTTTAGACTTGCTCAGGATAAGCATGTGAGCAAATATGATACTTACAACTTTTACATCACCACTTACGTTTTTCCATTGATTATGCTGAGAGACAGTTATGGCAAATTTTTAAGGAGAACGGAATTTCAGCAATGCCCGATGTCAGAAAATGGAAACACTTAAGTCAAACTACAGTTGAATTAATAGAAAATATTTATGACAGCCACAAATATCCTAGAATAATGATTGAAAAAAAAAAATGATGTAGTTAGTATTGCAAGGACTCTATATATATGGACGAGACTGATACTATGTAATCTGCGTGAGTTATACTCTTCTATTCTTCAGTCACACTTCAATTTCCCCAGGCAAATGTAAAATTTACTTGTTTTAAATTGGTTTTTCCTTCTTTTTAGACTTTTTTTTGCTCAATCATAGACTTTATGGTGAAAAGCAGTGTTTCTCTCCAACCCCAGCATCGATTATACTGGGGCGTGAGAGTTCAATTTGTTTTAGTTTTTTGAACATGCTTCACAAATGACTATTTATAGTGGAAATATGCTGAAGAGAAAAAAATTGCAAAGATATATTGTACGTTTATAGGGATTGGACCATATAAAAAACAGTTTTATAGGGTTGTGGTCCCACAAAGGTTGATAAGCACTTGCGTGAAGGACTAGGTTCGCATTTTAATAATTAATGGAAAAAATCTTTCAGAAACTTAATGTTTCATGTTAATAATTTGAAAACTGATGTTTACTTTAGTTAGATAACTATAATGACTTAAAGCACAGTTTACAAAACTTGTAACGACCCACAAGTAAGATAAAATGGAAAAATTAAGCTTTAAGTGCAAAAACGATAAGTGATATTATAAAAAGTAAGTACCGTACTTGTTCACACGTTTATTCTGAACAAGTCTAAAAAATTTCAATTTGATTACTGTGCATGAAATTGCAATTTTGTTTAAATGAAAAAATGTTTCCATGTTACTATTTTTAAGAAGCGTGACCAATTCAATAATGTATTCTATGAATGAAAGCACAATTACAGAATTATTTATTCATTAAAAACACTAACGAATTTATTAAAAACGTTGATAAATTCATTAAAACTTAGGAGTCTGAAGTAACTTTTTAGGTGACTTTAGGTCTGAGAATTTTCATCACTGATTTGACGCATTTTCCAAAAAAAAAAAAAAAATTTATGTGAGTCATGAGAAAGACATATTTTTTATTTCAGAATTAGGAGGACCAAAGTGTAAGCTTCAATTAAAAATAAAAAAAAAGACTATTGTTTTCATCTGCCTTTAGGTAAAATTTTTTTTGTAATATCAAAAATTTCCATAATTTCAATTTTTTTTAAAACCTTTTCCGACTTTAAAAGTTACAAATTATCATTCCATGTTTTTATTTATAATCAGCACATTTCCACTGATTTACAGTGAAATTTTTAAGTCCCTAGGCATTTTAGATCCGCAGCTGCAATTTTTTTAAGACAAAACTGTAGTTTAAAAATGGACGTCCAAAAGATGTACCCTTTGTGGGAATTCTCAAAACTTTGATCCTCAATATCTCAGGAACTATGAGAGGCCTAGAGAAGAAAATTTTCACATGGGTTCTAACCCAGACAGGGGTAGTACACCTACCAAGTTTTATCAAAATCTTTGTCAGTGGGTGTAAAATCATAAAAAAATTGGTTGATTTGACATGGAATGACCCACGCATAGAAAAAGAAACAATCCAAATTTCAGAACAATGGAATGATTTATTGCAAAGTTTGACTGCTACAAAGGGAGGAAGTCAATAAGGTGTTGGTCCACCTCTGGCCTGGATGCCAGACTAATGCAACTTTTCAAAATAATTGAACATTCGTATGTAATAAAAAAAAATTCAAAGCAAATGCAGACACATTGAGAAAATTATATAAAATTATTCCATAGGTCACTGTTCTTGAAAATAAGTAGCCATAATTTTGAATAGTTAGGTGCACTGCATGCACCCAAATTAAAAATTTATGTGCATGGATAAATTTCATGTACACAGTGCACCTGCTAATTTCGAACCCTGTTATAATCATGCCATCAACTAATATTAAGCTTTACACAACTGCATTGTAATTTTTATTAATCCTTCAGGTGTAACTGTACTGTTTATCACCCCCTCTTCCCTCCTCCTGAAATTGCTCTAAAATCTCAGTAGCTGGGTTTGCGATGTCATACTCTCTCTCCAGGGTTGTTCAATGCCATTTCCTGCTCTCTTCGCATTTCTGTAGGCTACATTTTGTTTGTTGCAGTAAATCAAAGTATGTTGAAATAATTCTTTGATTTTTTTTGTTTAATTGCATTTGAGCAGGTTGAAAGGGGTTCTAATAAATGTCTTTATACTGTGGTTCAGAATAGAAGTGCGGAGGTTTTGATGAGTGAGATAGCTGCACATGTTTTGCCGACGGCGTTTGAGGAGAGGAATATTCAGGGCTCTTACTGGTTGCTTTCAACCTGATTTATGAGGGTGGGGCCTAGAGAGAGATGTGGGGAAGAGGTGGATTAAAGAAAAGTATGCGAGGGAAGGAGGAGTACCAAAAACGTCGTAAACAACATGACGGCTAGTGACTTTACTGATGCCGAAAATACCCGATCGGACGGAATAAGTACTCATCTTTTATATTTTTATAATTGGGAGGGAGGAGGAGGAAAAAAACAGACGAAAACGGCATAAACAACATGGCGGCTAACTGTGCCAATACCAATTGCCAGTTTCGGAAACGGACTAGAATCGAGTGGGTTGCATGTTCTGAAGTAACGTCCTATGCAATTTTACCACCCTTCAATGACTCTTGCGATTTCCACGGAATGCCAAATTTTGTGTTGAACAGCCATGTATACTGAAATCACAGAGGAGGAAAGTACTGTTTTTGCATCTTTAAGATGGATCGAGCTATTTCATTGTATATTTGAAAATCCATTTCATATATTATTAATGGCTCATAAGACTATTTCAATTAATTGGATAATTCGACAATTAATATGTGAAATGCTAGTAACGTTTACAAAAATTGTAGTGAAAGAACCCTGTATTTCCGGATCGGGCGCTGTCGAAGATGACCGTCATCAGAAAATTAACACATTAACGATAACCAACATCAGAGCTGGAAATTGAAACGATTTCCACTAAATAAGCGGTATCCTCTATTCAGAGTGTCTGTTAAGGACGTTTTATTCTAATATGTAGGGTGAGATTTCTGTATAGGGAACATTTGGGAATATCTGTCTGCTATTTGGGAAGGGGAAAGGTTAGGGGATGGCAACCACTGAGAAATGCAAAAGCGCTCGTCAAACACAGGTGTCCGTTTTGGGGGTTCTACAACATTTATTTTAAAAATAGCTAAAAAAAAACCCGCGAAAACTTACTTAACGTTATATAGTTCCCTAACAACCACTACAAATACGCCATCAACTTATTTCAGAAGTATTGCCAAATATCAAACCACTATTGAAATAAATAAATGGCATAGCGAAAAAAACAAAACAAAGGGTTTTCCATTGTTTCCAGATTTCAATTTTTTATTTTGTTTATTTATCATTTATGGTAAGAATAATTTTTACAAGTTTAAAAGTTTTATAGCGCGACTACCTATCGCTCTGACTTCCTTGAGACTCACTGTTACTCCGCCTTCATCTAACGGTCGTTGTTTTCACAACTCTGGGAATGCTGAGATGTTTTCTTACGGCCAATACTGTCATACATTAATGAACTTGTCAAGTCAAGTCAATTACGAAATTTGTTTTATTATTGTTTTTCCCATGTGTTGACCGGTGTGGAACTACTTATTAGCTTACATTTCTTAAATTACATTAACCTCAAAACAAATATTAAAAATTACTAATAAGTTTCCTTTAAGAGTAACATAAAAACGTAACTTATTTATTCAGAATTGGAAAAATGGTGCGTTATTTAATACTGTTCAGTTACATAGGAACAAAATTTAAGTAAATATTTTTTCATATAGTCAATTTTTTTAATAGTTTAAACCCAAAGCAAGCATTTTAAAACTAGCAGTTCAGTCTAAACCTTGGTGAAACTACAGATATATCCCATGTTTTGTCGCCAAAACATTGCTATACTCTTAAAAGGGAGGGAAAGTTTCGTAGAGCATAAAAAATGTGCGGGGTAGTAGAATTGTAGTGTCGCAGCGTCCATTCGTGGCGGTGGTGTTTTGTGAGTTGTAGCGATAGGATGAGCGAACGTTCAAATTTTTTTATTTTTGTAACGGATTAGAATTGAAAGTTCGTTTGGATGGAGAGGGGGTATGGGAGGAAGAGGTTAGAGGAGGTATGAGTGGAATATGGAGTATCGCAATGTCGGCGATGAAAAGCTGTTGGGCTCGTACTTCGCAGAAGTTATGGGGGAGAGAAGGTATGCAGGGAACATGGAGCACCGCAACGTCGGCAATGAAAAGCTGTTTGACTCATACTTCGCAGAATATATGTGGAGGCGGCGTCACAAAGACGAAGTGGAGGAAATGACTCCAAAGGCAATAAAAAATCAGACGCTTAAAGACAGAAGTTTTGTTCATTAAAAAAATTTGAAAAGGTTATAATAGGTAGTAAACTCAGTATAACAGGGAGTTACTCCTTAAAAAAACATGGCGGCCAGGGAAGTGGATGTGTGATGACATAATCCAGGAAGGAGGTTGTCGTGCCTTGGCGACAAAGTTTACAGGGGATACATGTATAGTTTGGCTTAAACCTTCAACAACCATAATTTTATGTATACTGTTCTGACAATGCACGTTTTATGCTCTAACGTTTATATGCATGTTTTATGCTCTAATTTTGGTGTAAATAATTTAATAAATGATGCACGCAATGTTAGGTAGGTCGTCCACGGATGGAGTCGAACTAGTTGTTACTTCGTATAAACCATGAATTTGACTCTGAGAAGGTTACGGTTTTTCTTTTTGTTCATAAGTGAATGTTCAAGTATTATGTAAGCAATATTTTGGCCATTTCACCCCCTCCCCGGGTAAGCAAAAATTAACATTGGCTAACATAGGAAAATAAGCACATCATCACCCCCAAATGTGCTTACATAATACTTGAATGCATATACATATTATGGCTTTTCACCACCAGAATGGTTCTTCTTTAAGAAAATGCCATTTTCTGTATAAATTGTATTCTTTGGGCCATAGTACAGAACACATACCCTAGTGAGAAGTGTTTCCAACACGCATGGCAACAGTATCCTGACTTGTCACCATGTTGTTTACATTGTGTTTCAAGCTTCACCTTCCCCCCTTCCTCCTCCCTTACCTTGATTTAGCAAAATTTAAAAAAGAAATTACTAATGTTTATTGGTCTTCATTGGACATATGTTGCGGAAAGATGGTTTTTATTACATTCAAACATGCGTGTAATAAATTCTCCAGTTTTTCTTTGTCCCAGCGTCACCACATAAACTCCACGAAGTAGGAGTCAAATAGATCTTCGTTCGCTACATGGCAATGGTGCTGACACTGGAACTCCTGCTTCACGTGACTCCATGTTCCTTCGACTGTGTTGGTATGTTGTCCTGTTTTGGGGTCTTTGAAGTGTAGACTATAGTTTACTGCGAAGTGCTCAAAACCTGCATCGGATAGGTTGTACGACTTCCATCAGTCTGAAACGATTGTCGACCCCGGCAAAATGTTCTCTGCTATCGCATTCATCAAAACATCCACACTTCTGTTCGGTACTACTACAAAAAAATATTTATTAACTTCCCCTTTCAACCCCACCGAACACCCACTCATCTTTCACCCACCTTCCTCTATTATACTTACGCTTCCCAAACATACTCTCGTACACCTCCACAGTTACTCCAGTACCACCAGGCATCTCTTTCTCCAACATACACATAGCCACGCATACTTTTCGACAGAAATTTCTCCAGTCCACTAACGTACTATTACTACTGCTAATGCTCAGCTCAATTCTCATCAAATCAGACATAGCCTTATACACCCACAAATATGTCATACTCTAACACCTCAATCATACTCAACTTGCTTTCCGAGAACCATGAACCCTTTTGCACCAACCTTCCCCCATCATGCGCATGCTCACCATTTTTTTTTACACTGCCATTGAAACCCATCTTCTGAATGAGGCCTAACCCACAAACGCATTTTCTCCTTACAAACCAGACATTCATACTCCAAAGCAATAATCCCCTTCTTTCATCGCTCATTCTACACTTCGTTTCCCTTTCAACCGCAATTCCATAAAAAAAAGCCAGCATCAACCTTTTAGACATTATCTAATTCGCTACAACACCCAAAACACAGCCAAAAGAACGAACAAACACATGCAAATGGACTTACGCTCCAGCCACCTCCTATATGTGTGACGTCACAGACTCCATGACATCACACTCCTAGCTCCAACAACTTTTGACTCTTTTCAAGAGGAAAAAAGCACTAGGGTATGTGTTCTGTACTGTCACCATTTTTTGACTAGGACAGTTGTGTCCCTTCAAATGATAACATGATTAGGTGTTTATAAGTTTTTCTTCTTTTGTTACACTAATGGCATTGAATAGTGTGTCCTTTGGACTTTATATTTTTCTAATATTGGGTCCTTTCTTTCCATTCTGCATATTTTACATACATAGCACATCAATGGCATCCTTATGTACTGTATATTTAATGAAAGTATATATATATATATATACTACTTTTATATTTTAGGGGGCTTCAGAATTTAGCACAGTTTCCTGGCCAGACAATTCAAGGAGTATTGGAGGTAATATGACTGTATATAGACAAATTAAAAATAATGATTATTTACATGAAATAATTTTTTGTCATTATCAAAGCTTGTGTTCAGTTTAAAGGACATAGATTATTTTAACATGTTAACCCCCATAATGTTAAAATTTTTAGTGACTCTTACAGCATACAAATATCTAGATATTGTTGTTTTTGTAAAACTGACATAGATGCCATTCTTCCGTTCTGTGGATGGAAGTCCATCTTTTGAAGCTTGTCAAAACGTGACCAGACGATCATATTTTTTTTTCTTTTTAACAATTATTGTTTTTTGTACTCTTAGTGTACCTTGATTTTCAGTGTTGGTGTGAGCGCCCATAAACTGAAATTCTATATAATAATAATAGCCTACCTATATGTAACCCAGGACAGGCTCAAATTTGTTTTTGTGGGGGGAGGGGGCGAGTGGACAACATATGGCCACAGTTTGAAAAGGGAAAAATTATCACTATATACACATTCACTCTAAGCATATCATTATAGATAAGTTCGATAAACATTAGTACTGCAGGAAATTTGCCAGGACCATGGTAAATACATTATAGACAGGTTTATTATTCTAGACAGTATTATAATATATGGATATCATTGTGTATTGTATCTTCTGTGGAAGTCAGAGAACCACATCGAAAGACACTTAGAGTAAAAATGGTCCCTTCTACTCTAGGGAAAATTCTCAAAAAAGTAGAAGATCGTTTAATCTATCTTAGATTATCTAGAATAGCAGTTTGTAACCGGTGGTCCACAGAAAAATCTGGACATTATGTGCATTTTAATGATTTATTAATAATAAAACAAAAATAATATTCTAAGTGATTCTCATATTCTGAATGCAATTTCCACCTTTATATTGCACTAAATTCACGGAATGTGGTCTGCGGGATTTAAACATATGAATTTAGTGGTCCATGAGGTCCGAAAGGTTGGCAACCGCTGACCTAGAACCTCTGAAATATATGCCACTAATATGTTTATATACACACAGTGAAATTTATCTATAATGATGTTTCTCCCACTCACAATGGATATAGAGTTTATCATGTTCAACTTTTCCTATAACACCATTTTTTCTGTAAAATTTCACTGCATATATATGGCTCAACAAATTCAGTCGACATTGGCGACTAGATTTTTGCAGTCGACAAGTAAAAAATCTTTTCTTACTAGGTTCTAAGGTTTACTTTTTGATGTGGACGAGTACTGTTCATCATGATTTATCAAGCTCTATATTCATATGAGATACAGGGCTGTTGGATACACATAATCATACTTTTTTGCCTTTGCTTGATTGAACTTTTTATGAATTAACGGTTTGTGGCAATCTGGTGTCATCCAAATTTATCAGCGCCATGATCCTAACCTTTTTTGCTGTCTTTGCAGTGTCAAAACACAAACAAATACGTTTCTATTGAACAGAAAACGTCTTTTTGTTTTAGTAAAGTCTTTGACATTTTACGGCATTTTAAAAACTATTTTTCATTCCTGTATAATTTGTTTTCTTCATTTGTAGGATGCTTTAAGAACATTATGTCCATTGAACAATCCTGTGACAACATCTTGCAGTCGCACAGACAGTGGAGTTCATGCAATGAAGAATGCTGTTCATGTTGATTTGGAACATCCTGATCTGAAAGAAACATTTCAACCACATCGAATAACGGATCGATTAAATTTATATTTTAAAAAGAACCATCATGATATAGTGTATGTATATTAAGAAAATTTTTCGTTAATTTTACTTTCTTCTTTAAAGTGTATTGGAATGCGTTTGCAACAAGCAGTGAAATATTGCATCATTATCTTTTCCAAATATTCTCAACCATGCATTGGAAAGTATTTGCATATTCAGCCATGGAGCATCACTGTTCGTTCTTGGGTGGGTGAAATATTTTTATCTATTTATGGGGCTTGTTAATTTCTCAGCAGTGGTGTTTTATCAGAATATCTAGTATAAATAATATTATACAGTAAAACCTCTCTACAACAATATTATACGGACCGAGAAAAATTATCGTTGTAGAGGGAGTTATTGTTATAGGGAGGGTTCATTATACAGTAAAACCTCTCTACAACACTATTATACGGACCGAGAAAAATTATCGTTGTAGAGGGATTTATCGGATGTCGTCGTTGCGAGGTTTTACTGAATTATAATAT
>QLNU02014802.1:144861455-144875139 GCA_006491805.2 Dysdera silvatica
AAAAGGTTAAACACTGGTAAAATAGCAATGAAAAAGATCACTCAAGCTTTCGGACGCATCAGCAGCAGTCCTTCATCAGGAGTAATGACGATGTTATGTTTCTGTCTCTTTTTTATACTTGAAATTTCTGGAAAACCCTTCATCAGAGTAGTCCCGCAGAATGGGAAAACCCAATGAGAACCAATGGGAGGCCTCCAATAGAATCATGGAAGAACCCCAATAGGGACCAATGAGAAACCCACACTGCGGGTTACCTAATTTGGGGATGTCTCATACATTTCAGAGTAAGAGTTGTTTATAAGTTTCTGGAAGTGGTTGTGATGTATTAATGGCTTTCCCGTGTAGTTTGTAAGTTTCCCAAGATTCTAAGAAGAGTCTACTATTCTTGTTTGTGATGTGACGGTGTAGTATTTTTGTTGAGTCCCAGTCGGGTTCGTGTCCGTGTTGTAAAGCGTGTTCTGCCAGACGTGAGGCTATGTCTCCTTTCGCGAGTGCTTGTTTGTGTTCTTTTTTTCTTGTTTTGATCATTCTTTTTGTTTGTCCTATGTAATGTTTGTTGCAGTCTTTGCATGGTATTTGGTATATGGCGCCTGTGAGATCTTCTGGTGAAACTGGGTCTTTAACTTTTGTAAGTTGTTTGCGAAGTGTTGTGACAGGGGAATAGAATGTTTGGATATTTGCCTCTTTGGGGAGGCGTAGATTGCTCAACTACAGTGAGCTGGTGACAGCCTGCGACTACCTGCCTGCGCTAAGTGTGATCCTTTTATACAGTAGTGGACAAAATTGTGGAAACCTTTTGAAAAAAGTTTATTTTAGAGGTTTGATGGCTAATAACACCACTTTTTTTTGTACCAATACTATAAAATTATATATCATTAGAAAGGTAATTTAATAAAGATTGTAATGCAATAACATTTGTTCAATTATCTGTATTCTATCAAAAGTTATAGCCAAATAACCAGAAAAAAGAAGCACAGCTTGCTTACATTTATATGAAGTAGCTTTCCTTCATTTGAATGTGGCCAATGAGCATGAGTGTTTACAGAGCCAATCAGGTGTCATCTTGTTTTGGCAATGAGCCAATCATGTTTTCTCTTGTTTTGGCAATGAGCCAACAGGTTACAGGACATTTATCAGTGTGTTCTGTAATTGCTATCAAGTTGGTTGTTTTTTTTTTGTGCTCTTTGATTTAGTGTGCTTGTAAAACGTAATAAAATTAAAGAAATGGCGCAAAGAGTTGACTGGTCACCTAGGAAGCGATGTAAAATAGTAATATTAAGTGAACAAGGCTACAGTTATGAAGAAATTAGAAGAAATATTGGGGGAAACTTAACTAAAGGTGGCATTTCTAAATTTTTGAAGAAGTATAAGGAGACTCAGTCATTACAAAACCAGACTGGTAAAGGCAGAAAAAGGTGCACAACAGCAAGTGATGATAGAAGAATTAAAAGACAGTGCCTAGGTGACAGGAAAAAATCATCTCTGTGTATACAAGGTGAAATGGCGCAATGCAATGTGAAGTTAAGTGCAAGGACTGTTCGGCGCAGACTGCATGAATGTGGTCTAAATGCAAGAATTCCACGAAAAAAGCCATTTTTGTCTGTCAAACAGAGGTTGAAAAGATTAAACTGGGCTAAAACCCATGTTAACTGGACAACGGAACAATGGGACAGTGTAATTTGGAGTGATGAGACCAAAATCTCACTGTTTGGTAGTGATGGCGTAAAATACGTATGGAGAAGAATTGGAGAAGATTTCCATCCTGAGTGCATTACACCTACCGTGAAACACCCAGTTAGTGTTATGATTTGGGGTTGTATAACATCAAGAGGTGTGGGCAGAATTTGCGTGATCAATGGGAATATAAATGCCCAAAGATACATAAATGAAATACTTGAGCCCAAGCTGCAGCCTTCTGCATGTGATCTTTTCCAAGATAATGAAGCATTTATATTTCAACAGGATTCAGCTCCATGTCATGTTGCTCGTGTGTGCAAAAAATGGTTTCAAGATCATCATATTCAACTGCTGGAATGGCCTGGAAATAGCCCAGACCTTAACCCCATCGAAAATCTATGGAGCCGGCTAAAGAAGCTTGTTAGTCGGAAGCAACCCAGCAATAAAACACAATTAACAGAAGCAATAATTCAATCTTGGTTTCATATTATAACAGCTGCAGAACTAAAGAACTTGGTTCACTCCATGGGAAAGCGTTGTAAGGCCGTAATTAAGGCTAAAGGTTACCCAACTAAGTATTAACTGGTATGGTGAACATTTTTGTATATCTCATTTTTTCTATGTATATCACCTTTCTTCTTTATGAATGCTGTTCTATTAAAATACGATTCATAAATGTTATTGCATTACAATCTTGATTAAATTACCTTTCCAATGATATATAATTTTATAGTATTGGTACAAAAAAAAGTGGTGTTATTAGCCATCAAACCTCTAAAATAATCTTTTTTCAAAGGGTTTCCACAATTTTGTCCACTACTGTATATACCCTGAAGAAGAAAGCCATGACAATACATGCTTCAAAGCCCTATTAACTATCAAATAGCAAAATCATTAAATTAATAAATATCTTAAGTGGTTTAAATTTAATTTGAATTTTGAAATTGATGAGCATATGATTTCTTTCATATCTTAAAAATGGAATGAAATCTAACAAATAAAATCAGTTTTATTTCTATACTTAATATAATTATTGCTCAAATACGTCTCAACTCGTTTTGCTATATTTTCAAACAATTTTTCTCTTTAAACTTGTTTTGAATTCATTTATCGGAGGGGAAAATAAAAATTATTATGCTCGCTTAAACGGCCAGAAAAGCCTACGTGATTTGTTTTAAATGTATTAGTAAAAAATATTATAACATGCTTTATAACTATTTTAAGCTTTCAAGTTCATTTTTTGCTTACAGGCAGCAAAACTGCTCTGTACGTTAATACATATCTAGCAAGCGAACCTATCTGGATTTCGAACTAACTGTGTTGAAGCTTATATCTTCAATTCGGGCTTTTGCTGAAAAACCACCAAACAGGGGTTGATTATTTTTCCGTTTTGTCGAAAGATTTGAAGGTTAATATTTCAAAATTTTTAGTTTTACTGGAAAATTGCTGGAACACGTATCAAGTGATTTTCGATAACCTGTTTTAAAATCCGCAGATCATTAAAATCCATCCATGGAATCATGAGATATCATGGTCTGTAATATGGCTGTTTCCGGATTTTGGTGAACCATATCTCCGAAATATAGGGACATCCTGAAAAAAGCTTGGACATAGGTCTAATACCTTTTTGAGACCTTTCGAACGCGCCTACTTTGTTCCAATCCCCGTTGGACACATTAGGGGGTTCCCTCGTAAGTTACCTGAGTGCTTAAAAAATGTTTTGTATATAAATTTGTGTCTTGATTTTTCTTTAGCAGATTCATCAATTATTTTTGCTGTATATATTTCTTTCAAAATTCTTTGTTCTAGGTTTAATATGGCCATGTTGTTCAATCTGTCTTCTCCTATCGTACTCCTTAAATAGCATTTAACGCATTTTAAAACTGAAAAAGATCTTTCACCTGTTGCATTTGATATTGGCATTGTTAAAAATATTTTCGAAATAATATCTACATTAGGAAAAGTTCCACTCTCTTTGTACACTTCGAACTATTATTCAATAGTATTTCTGGCTATTTATTTATCAACACTTCTGATTATTTATTTATCAGCTTCGTAAGGTGCGTATACCTGCGAGCCGAACCGTTCACGAGCTACTGGTTCGCAAGATTGGGATGGGGTGGTTTAAAGCGCTAAACAAATCACTTTTGAACCTCTCATGGCAATCTGCTTCATGTCGGTTTTCTGACGAACACAAAGGCATTCGCAGTTCAGATTGGGACGGCGTTCATTGGTTTTCTTTCTGCTCGTGAATCTCCGTGGTCCATCGTATATTATTTTGTGCAAAGGTGGACACAGGGATCATGACTTTCTCAAAGCATATTTTGCACTGTAAAAAATTCCAACTTTCATGATAAATGAAGGGTGTTATTCCAAGACCATGGCAAATTCTGTCCTTGACCCCCCAAAATTAAAGTTTGTGTCTACCCCCGATCTTGTTCCATTGTTTCTTATTTAATTATGGACTGGTCAGAAGAAAATGTACTGAAACTGATTGATATTTATAAAACCAAATCTTTACTCTGGGATCCTAAACATAAGGACCATTTAAAAGAAAGTACCCAGAGGGAAATATGTATTGAGATGAATATATCTGCATTGGACTGCGGAAATATGTTTCCTGTTTGGAAATATGGGGTCCAATCTTCTCAGCAAATTCTCAAAATCAGAAGGCGACATTTGCGTGAAATTCTTATGTTGGACTCTTATTTCTTGTGAATTTAAGTCCATCATTAACTCCATATCAGTGCATTTTTTGTACAGCTAAGTGTGCCGTCAACATCATTGTTTCCTCCTCCTCCTCTTGCACAAACCAGCAATCACTAAAGCCTCACCATTCATCACCAAAATCGCTCAAATTTTCTCGCGCGAAGACATGATTGCAAGTAAATGTGAAATGGCTGCTAGTGGTTCGCAGTTGGTTCTTTCCTTTCCCATGGATCGCTGGAAGTTAGCTATGAAAATAATTTCAACAAACGGTTTGGCTGGCGAAAGGTTCTCAGATATATATACGCACACACCTCTATATTATTATTTCTCCTTTCATAACAACATATATTAATATTCTTTGCAAATGTTCTTGCAAACTTCCTTTATCATTTATAACTTTTTAATATCATGCCTCCAAAAATCTTTTTTCCTTCTTTAATCTACATAATTATTATTATTCATAACTTTTACAAAAATAGAATAAACAACACTTACAATTCGATTGGACTCTTTACGTCCTGGTATGTTTATCCAAGTGATATATACTCACTAATAAATACTTCAATAATAATGATGCACCAATAATCCCATTGATTATATGCGCCCAATAATAATCAAATAGTTTCTTTCCCTTTTAAGTTTTATTTATTTTGTCATAAAAATTATTTCATTGGAATAATAATAGTTAAAAGGGAATTTCAGAAAAATTAATACGATCGGAACAGGACATAAATGCCATCTTGCCTTCGAAAATTTACCCAGAAGATCCAATTTTCACATGAAAATATTATTTAAACAACAACGGTTTTCTCTTCTCGTCCAATTACCTTTTAGTATTCTCATGCTCATGTGTGGGTATGTGCTATATATATGTATATATATATGGGATAAGTATTAAGGCGCATACTTAGATGTCAAAGTCGTTCTCCTCCTCAGCTTTTTATAAGAAAAATGGCGTTGTTGAGAACAGGGTTTCCGCCATTATAATTTTATTTAATTCTCATTTTTCTTATTTAATTATACATGGCAAAACTATAGTTCTGAAAGAAGCATTTAATCGTTTTGCACTCATTGTTGAGCTAATATGATTTTTAATTAGCTTTAATTTAATGAAGAACGTTCTGTACTTATATACGTAGAATACGTGAATAATATTGAATAGTGCATCTTCCACTTTTTGTGTTGTGGTAGTTTTTAACTAGGAATCTCTCGCGCTCGGAGGCCCTTTAGAGATTGGGGGCCCCTGGCGGCCGCCAGGTCCGCCAGTCACTTAATACGCCACTGCCTGACCTATAGTTTGTTAGAGAAAAGTTGACTTATGGTGCCGTTAGAATTCACGGGAGCTGACGTCACAAACTGGCTAGTTCATTACAGCAGAGGGGAGGACATCATTTCAGAACTTGTTTTTGACGCAGACAAAAGTTCGCTAAAAACCAGTTCCGAAATGACGTCCTCCCCTCTGCTGTAATGAACTAGTCTGTTTGCGAAGTCAGCTGTCATAAATTCTAATGGTACCATCAGTCAACTTTTCGCGAATAAACTATACATGGCAATGGTGATGCTCAAATCAACATACACTCGCTATAGTGCTGACACAATACCTTAACATCATGCAATTTTCAACTCACTAAACGCAAATACTCTTTTATTGAGCATAAACTTAAAAATTGGAACCTAAAGGATTTTTCATATGATCCTGTCAAAAATCGATTACTTGAAATAATACTAATTGGAAAAAAATCACATTAAGCACTAATTCAGTAACAACAGACAATTTTATACATATATAACCAGTTCTTAAAGACTTTTAAATACAATAAATTTCAAATAACTTTTTGGTTAATTGTATGCAAGATTTGAAAATTAACGAATTGACTGATTTTGTAATTCAAAAGAAATCATTACCATAGGCAATTTTTTTCATATATTTATTGATAATTTCCATTGAATCTTCTAAAAGTGTCTTCGCTTTAAAAGCTCTCAACCAACGAGGACCATAGTTTTCTCTCTACAGTCGTGAGTGTTTTTATCTGTAATTTCACCTGTTCATGTCTTTTTTTCATCCATCCGTCTATCTTTTTTTTTTTATTATGTCTCTAAGTCTCTTCCCATGATGTTTCCCTCTAATTCAAGTTGATACATTTTGTGTTTTTACTTATTATGTGTATCTACGATATTCTAATTTCCCAATGAGTGTTGTTAAGTGGGGGGTATGACCTTTACACACTTAAATTAAGATGACTTCGTGCTGATTTGTTAAACTTTATAGGTTATAAAATACAGCAAACACAATAATGATTTTTTACACACATATTCATATATCTCTTGCTTATGTAATTCAATGTAAAATTTTTTAAAAATGTGTACATTAAAAAAAAAATATATATATAAAACATAATCTCGTCGTTGAAAACTAAAAAGTCAAGTTTTGTGTGCACGCTTACAAAAGTGTGAAATTACATAAAATAATTATTTTGTTACTAAAATGTTCGTAAGGTCTTATATATAATATTCCACTTAAAAAAATAATATAATTCATAAAAAAACTTAAGTAATTAATGTACAAAAAATTCACCGGATGTACATATAATTAAACCGAATTACTTATTGGTGTGAAAAGATAATGCAAGTTTTTTCTATAATATTAGGTGTAGGTCATAGCACTTGACATTTTGCATGAGTATATCAAATGTAAAGTATAAAACTATAACCATTCTAAAGTTACAGTTCGTGCAATATGCAAAACTGTGATTTTGAGAAAAACGCGTTTAAAGTTTTAACTATAAAAAAAAGCAAAGCAATGAACAGGGCACTTGGGAAACAACTACAAATAAAAGTGTTTCTTTGAGTTGTCCACTTCGTTTTAGCATGGAAATGTTTCTTCTTTTCGGAAGCATAGATTAAATAATACCAAATGTCGAAAATTAAAACAAAATGATGATAACTAAATAGAAAAAAAGAGTCAATGAAAGGTGAAGGGTATTTAAATGCCCTTTTATTTACACATTTCTTGAGCATACACCTTCAGATTTTTGTCAATAACTTTTGAACTACGTGGAATTTTTTGACAGGGTGAATTTCATTAGATTTATAAAGATGTATGCATTCAGGAAACGTAATAATATTTTTTTTTTCGATTTTTTTTTTTATATCTAAAAGGTCACTTCTCCACTTAAAATCACTAGATTTTTGTTAAAAGTTTTCAGTGGCTATTGCTTTTGGTTTTTTTTTTTTCTTCCTGTTCACAATAAAAAGGGTAAGGTAAAGGTCTTCCGTAAATGCAATAATGATGGCTATTGTTAACGTTGAAAACCTACCGAGTTACTTGAGAATTAGAGAGTTGCGAATTAATGTTAATTGAAACCCGCTAAATTTAAATATCGACCTTAGGCGATTTTCTTTCACTTGCTTATCCAATCTGCTGTGTACCACACTTATTTTGAAGTTTGTATTAATTTCTTTATGGGTAAAAAAAAAGAGAAAGTTTATGCAAACTTCAATTTCTAGTTCTGAACTAAGAACAGAACTTTATTGCATCCATCTGTGCTTTTAGAATCATTAAATATGAGTGTATGGTAGTTATACATATTCTTATCCATGTATGTATAGAATTATTTTGTATTTGTAAGCATTGTTTGTGGGTTTTAATATACCTTTTATTATAAGAAATTATTTTTGAATAAAATATAATATTTTATTTACATGTCTTTATTTTTATACATTATAGTGTGTAAGTCAAAAAGAATCACCCTATCACAAATGGTTATAGCAAACAATGTAATTGGCACATAATCATCTGTGATACATCAACTTAAACTTTAACGTACCAAGTTTCTTGTTACACATTACATACAAATGCTCTACATGAGGTCCTTTCGTTATGCAACAAACATCCAATCTATGGTTCATTTCATTTCATGCGTGGTGAAGCATGTGTACTGGATATTTGTTGCATAACGAAAGGATCTCACATAGAGAATCTGTCATATGTGACAAGAAGCTTGGTGCATTAAAGTTCAACTCGATGTGTCACATATAATTATGTGCCAATTACATTGTTTACTACAACCATTTGTATCAGAATGATTCTTTTTCACTTACCCTGTACATTTGGATCTTACTAACGCTATTTTCTGAATCTCTATCAAGTTCTATAAGCATTATTATATGATTCCATACTTTCCGGATAACACAGACTATTTTTAACATGAATATATTTTTTTCTCAGTATGACTGTTTGTGTCAACAAGGTTTGATTGGATTCCAAAGTTTTAACGTATTATAGTAAGATTGATTTGTGTCAATACAAATGGCAAACATGATGACAAGATACGATAAGCATAAAATATTTAATTGTAATGTATTTTTAAATGGTTTTGGTGCATACGAAATAACATGCCATTTATTTCTTCATTTAGAGTTAACAAAACTTGTCTTGTTCCCAATACCTTTCACGCTAGACATGCAAGCTTGAGAAGCTACATATACCGCATAGCTTTGCTCAAACCTCATTTAAAGGAATTGTCATTCAACGAGCATTTTTATGATGAGTATTTACCAATTGCTGAGAAGGACAGATGTTATATTATACAGTGAGTATTAGCAAATCTCAATAATTTGTTTTTGTTTCTTTGGATGCATACTCTAATTTGAAGCACTGAAAAACCACAGCCATAAAAGCATGGAAAAGAGATTGAGGTTTTTGGTTCATTTATTGTTGCAGCAGTGGTTCGACGATGCAAATTGGAGATATATGAAGAGTCGATGAATTACTCAAAAGATTAAATTCGCTAAAGTGAGTCAGTTCTCATGCCAGAGGTGTAACAGACTCACCAAGGAAAGTTATAACTTAGTAACTCCCACTGGATCTGTCTCATAATATTGACTTTATCGAGCAAGTAAAAATAGACGGTTTTAACTAATTATTAATGGCATAGTGTTCTATTTAAATTATTTTTTGTCATTAGATCTTTATATATTATTAAAATGGGCCCTGTGGCAGTGAAGTGGTAACATGTTTGCGTAGCATGCTGTTATCTTAGGTCAACTGAGCAAAAAAAAAACGCTTATTGACTAGTTGCTCATCATAGTCCGTGGGTTGATTCCTGAAGTCTTGAAGAGGTTTGGTTTCCTTAGAAAATTGCAGATCTCAATGGAACATAACCCTTGTGCCATAAAGCTCACGCAAATGAATTGTGGACAAAACCTAGTGTCATGACTATTTCTATGGGCTTCGAAAAGACAAGTAGCCTTGTGATAGGAAGCTTTGACTTCAAAGTTTGAAGTCCTAAAAAAATGCGGGTTCTGCTGTAGCAGGTGAATTTGAAGTTCAAACCCCTTTTGCCAAGGGGATCAAAACCCCTCTGTGTATGTAAATTGGGAGACGGATAAACGAGGCTCTACTGTGCTTTCATATAAAAAAAAAAAAAAAAAATTTCAATATCTGTAATGTATGATTTTTTATTGAACTTCAAAATCTGGCAATGCTTTCTGGGTCACCCTGTATATATCTATCATTGGCGTAGGGTGACTTCAAAAGTGGACCGTCTCCAATTGCTCATCAACCCTGCTTCCAGTAAACAAAATCACAATTTATGCATGTATCATCATCATGATACTACATATATGAATTGTGACAGTTTTAATTCGAGGAGGAGATGGCACACTTTTGAAGTTAGGCTATGCCACTGATATATATATATATATATCATCATCATTTCAGCCGTTGTCAATCCACTGCAGGATAAAGGCCTCCTCTGCATCTTTCCAACGAAGTCGATCTTGTGCATTTTGCTGCCACTTGTGCCCAATATATTTAATTATTTCATCCACCCATCTCGTCTTTGGCCTTTTCCTTGGGCGTGTGGTGTCCAGTGGGATCCATTCTAGGATATTTTTTAATCCATCTGTTGTCAGTTCTTCTAGCAATATGGGCTGCCCACTTCCATTTCAAACTTTTTACCTTCGCAATGATATCACAAACTTTTGTTTGATCTCTTATCCAACTGAAGGTCTTTCGATCTCTTTGCGTGATACCAAGCATCTGCCGTTCCATGTTCCTTCAAAAAGAAGAAATACCTTCCAAAGGAAAGGAGTATATATATATATATATATAAAATCGATAAAATCTTAAAAGAAGAAGTTTCATTTGCAATAAAAAGTATGAAGAAAGGAAGAGCCCCTGGTGATGATGGTATTACATTAGATATCCTAAAAGAAGCTGGAGAATATGTAGAAGACATACTTGCAAAATTCTTTACCAAATGTCTTAACAGCGGTAACATACCAAACCAATGGGATTCTGCAACAGTAATTCTTTTGCATAAAAAAGGTGATAAAGAGGATTTGAAAAATTACCGACCAATTAGCTTGTTACCTGCTATTTATAAAATCTTCACAAAAGTGCTAACACATCGCCTGCAGAAAAAATTAGATGCAGCTCAACCAAGAGAACAAGCTGGATTTCGAAGTGGATTCAGTACAGTGGACCATATTCAAGTATTAAGAGAATTAATTGAAAGAACACATGAATATGAACTTCCATTGTGTGTTGCATTTATTGACTATGAGAAGGCCTTTGACTCTATAAAAACATCAGCAGTCATCAACTCTTTAAGATCAACAGACATTGAGGATGTGTACATTGACATGGTGAAACGTGTGTATAAAAATGCAAGTGCAAAATTTCGGTTACATAAAGATACCAAAACTATCAAACTTGGCAAAGGGGTGAGGCAGGGAGATACCATTTCTCCAAAACTTTTTACTTCTGCTTTACAGATGATTTTTCAGCTGATAAATTGGAATAACAAGGGAATAAAAATAAATGGTGAATATTTAAATCATCTGCGGTTTGCTGATGACATTGTTATTTTTTCAACGGACCCATTAGAACTCCAAGACATGGTACAAGAGCTCTCAACTAGAAGTGAAGAAGTTGGACTCAAGATGAACCTACAAAAAACTAAGATCATGTTCAATAATATACAAGTTGACAACATTGAGCTAGAAATTGCTGATTCATATATTTACCTTGGCCAGCTGATTTCAATGGAAGGCAACATTACAAAAGAACTCAACAGATGTATTAAACTTGGCTGGAGTACATTTCAAGGAAACAATTTTATCTTGAGGAGGGAAATTGCCTTTATGTCTAAAAAGAAAGGTATTGCCAGTTCTCTCTTATGGATCAGAGGCATGGAGTCTATGGGTTGGAAAATGGGTTGGGGAGTGATGTGGAAGCGTTAGCAGGATAGACGATGAAAAGCATTTGGAGAGACCTTCATCAAGCAGTGGATAGATAATGGTTGAATATGATTATATATCATCATCATCATATTCAACCATTATCTATCCACTGCTGGATGAAGGTCTCTCCAAATGCTTTCCACACAAGTCTATCCTGGGCCATTCGTTTCCACGTCACCCCAACCTCTTTTCTTATTTCATCCACCCATCTAGTTTGAGGACGTTTTCTAGGTCTTCGGTGGTCTCTTGGAATCCAGTTCAGAATTTCTGTTGTCCATCGTTGATCAGTTCTTCTTGCAATATGCCCAGCCCATCGCCATTTCAGCCCTTTTACTTTAACAATGATGTCCTCTACTCTAGTTTGCTCTCTCACCCAAGTGTTTCTTTTTCGATCTCTCCTAGTTATTCCAAGCATGCACCTCTCCATGCTCCTTTGCGTTGTCTGTAACTTTCGTATTGCTCCAACTGTTAGACTCCATGTCTCTGATCCATAAGAGAGGACTGGCAATACACACTGGTTGAAGACTTTTCTTTTTAGACATAAAGGCAATTTCCCCTTCAGGATAAAACTGTTTCTTCCAAATGCACTCCAGCCAAGTTTAATACGTCTGTTTAGTCAGCCAAGTTTAATACGTTAATATTAATATATATATTTATTTATTTATTATAATTTATTTTTTACAGTGGCTCTCTTAATCCATCACGAGTGCAAGAAGCCGTAAAGCTCTTCATTGGAACTCATGACTTTTCAACATTTGCAAAACGTTTACATAAAGATGGAAAAGATCCATTAAAAACAGTGTCTGAATGTAGGTTTGATCCTTGCACTGCAAATCAGAATTTTTTCCACGACCCGAAATATGAGAATATACAAATGTGGGAATTCTACATTCAAGCAGATTCATTTTTATATCACCAGGCAAGTTATCGACGTATATGAAGATTGTTCAATGTACTATATGTTTAATTGGTCTATTCTTTTTACACGACTTTACTCATAAAAAGTCTACATTTCATGTTAGATTGATCCACTGGTTCTCAAAGTAATTCCTTTCATCATTCAGGTATTCATCACAACTCTGCACTAATTTTTCAAACCCTATTGCAAAGAATTCAGGTTCCCCCAATGCATTTTTCATGGTGGGGACCTGCATCTCAACAATAGTTTAAGTATGGAATCTTGTAAATCTTTTTCAAAACAACTCCTTCCTGTTGGGAGAAGGTTGAAGTCATCGGGGCCAAATCAGTCCTGTATGAAGGATGGCCAAGGTGTTCCTAACTCCCCAATTTTCGCTTATGTTTGTGTAGCGGAGGGGTAACAGACATTGAGAAGGAAGCTTAGAGCAACTGTAGAATTTGCTGTAGAATTTCTGATTTTACTTTATCTGTGGTTCAGCAATCTAATCCTGGCTGGCCCCCTTCCGTGCACCACATCCCTATCCTTAACACATGTGCAACCTCTATAGTAACAGCACTCATAATAATGTGAGTTCGTTTTTTACTACTTTCTTCTGTGTACCATGCTCATAAATATGGGTTTTCACCAGGACAGTGATGTGTGTGTGATTTGTGTATGAAAGCTGTGACTATATTAATCATCTAAATATCATTATTCCTATTTATGTTTGGCTCTGCTATAGTGAAGTGGTGATGCGTTCATTTAGCATGCTGTGATCCCGGGTTTGACTCCTAACAGTGTATTAATTTTTTTTTTTTTTACTATATTGATACAGGAAATGATTTGGTTCAGGTGGCTTTGATTTATTCTCTGGTGCACGTTTGAATTTTACATGATATGTAATTCAATGTATAGTGAGTTATAGATTCTAATTTTTGTTGGAAACTTCTTCACATTTTTTTTTTAAACAGAATGAGTTCCTCAGATCTATTTTTTTTTAGAATCGTTAATTTTAGGGAATGAAAGGAAACTTCATTCAGTCATTCATTTTAGATAATGAAATAAACAATCACACACATTGCGTGTCACTCATTCATGAAATTGAAGTGAGAATGATTTAAACATCCCATTCATAGCAAAATGTATTGAAAA